>CAWUFW010004193.1:0-1200000 GCA_963921515.1 Calotriton arnoldi
TGCGGTGTGGGTGGAATGTTGTGGATCCACATTCCAGAGCCGTTCCACCACAGAAATGTTGTGAAAATGTGTTTTTGTTTACAAATTTTGAGGCTTGCAGGGATTATGGGTAGCAGAACCTAGGTGAGAGCCAGACAAGTCACCCCACCCTGGGTTCCCTGCGTGTCTAGTTGTAAAAAAAATGTATAGGTTCTGCTAGGATTCCCTAGGTGCTGGCAGAGCTATGGTTCAAAATCTACAGCTAGGCTCTTTGCAAAAAGAGGTCCGTTTTCACTGTGGAAATGGTGTGTCCACGTTGCGCTTTGGGCTGTTTCCTGTCACGGGCACTAGGCCTACCCACACAAGTGAGGTACCATTTTTCCTCGAAGACTTTGGGGAATGCAGGTGGGTGGAATTTGTGGATCCACGCAGATTCCAGAACTTTCCACCACAGAAATGTGAGGAAAATGTGGTTTTTGACAAAGTTTGCTGGGGTTTGCAAGGATTCTGGGTAACAGAACCTGGTGAGAGCCAGACAAGTCACCCCATCCTGGATTCCCTGGGTGTCTAGTTTTAAAAATGTATAGGTTTGCTAGGTTTCCCTAGGTGCCGAGAGCTAGGGTTCAAAACCAACAGCTAGGCACTTTGGCAAAAAAAGGGTCCGTTTTCACTGTGAGAATGTGGTGTGTCCACATTGTGCTTTGGGCCGTTTCCTGTCGTGGCCACTACACCTACCCACACAAGTGTGGTACCATTTTATCGAGGGCCTAGGGGAACACAAAATTGTGGAGCAACAGTTATTACCTATTGACTTTCCAATGCATTTCTGCCTTCCAAATGTAAGACAATGTGTAAAAGTAGTCACTTTGAAAAATGACCTATAATTCACATGCTGGTATGGGTACCCACAATTTCGGAGATGTTGCAAATAGCTTCTGTTTCTAAATCCCCTCTATATTTTGTTCCCATTTCAGAAATACTTAGGTGACTTTCATAACGATTTTTCCTCGTTTATATTCTTTTTCCAAATGAATTGCTATATACCCGGTACACATTACCAAAAACCATCGCAAGACGCTGCTCAGATTATTGGCTGCTGGTTCCTTGGGTTCTCTGGTGAACCTACAAGTCCTATTTATGTCCACAACCAAACGGGTCCAGCAGATGTAACGGTATATTGCTTTCCAAACATCTGTCATACTTAGTAGAAGTTACAGGTGAAAACGTTGGCACAAACTGGCTGTTTTTTGACTCATTTTCCAATTTATTCTATTTTTCAACTGTTAGTTTCTATACAAAAACCTTGAAGGATCTACACAAATGACCCCCTTTGCTGAATTCAAAATGTTGTCTACTTTTTCATAAAATGCATAGCTTTTCAGGATCCATCATTGCTTTCCTTCCCATTGTCGCCATTAACTGGAAGGAGGTTGAAAGCACAAAAAATAAACAAAAAGGCTATGTCCCGAGACAAATGCCAAAACTGTGTGAAAAATGTTGGTTTTCTGACAAAAAGTCGGCTTGTCCCGAAAGGTGGGAAGATGGTGATTTCAGCACCACAACCCCTTTGTTGATACCATTTTTGCAGGGAGAAAAACAGATGCGCTTTCATCTGTAGACTCCTTTTCCCATTTTTCCCAAAAATAATAACACTTTTGCTGTGCTTTTGGCTAATTTCTAGGTGCCCTCAATGGGAATCCACAAACTCTGGGTACCTTTAGAATCCCTGTCATGTTGGAAGAAAAGGGCGCAAATTTGGCGTGGATACCTTTATGTGGTCAAAAAAGGTTACAGGGGTCTAGCGTGTAACTACCCCAAATAGCCATAAAAGGCTTAGCACGGGGGGAAAAAGGCCTCAGCAGCTGAAGGGGCTAAGAAGGATATAGATGATGTCAACAAACTATTGCAAAAATCTGAAACATATATGTAGATTGGCGGTTTTGCTTTGTCTAACAGTAGCACCACTAACCACCTTGGCAAACTGACACACTGTTAAACAATGGTTGGTTGCCATTGCAGAATGAGTGATACTTGTCCTGAAAAATGCCTCTTTAGGAATCATAAATATGCAGTCACCCACTCCATGAGAATGATGGGTGTGCAACAGGTGCAACGACCTACAACTACTTTTACAGTCAACTCTAGCACTGTAACAATGGAACAATTCTGTGCTTACCACTGAGATGCTTCTTCCTGTATTTTCGTTAAAGAGTACTTTGATAGTTTATACTTAGACTAACAGTAGAGATAGTCACCTTGGCAAACTGACTCACTATTAAATAATGGTTTGTTGCCATTAAAGAATCGTTGATATATGTCCTGAAAAATGCTCTGTAGGCATCATGAATATGCAGTCATCCACTCCATGAGAGTGAGTGAGAGTGTGTAAAGAAAATGGGTTGCCAGTTGCGGGGGTGAAACCCTACTCGAGCAGGAACCACAGCTCATTGTCAGGGTGAGGCACAAGCAAGCCCCGAATTAACCTGCAGCCTTACCGCCTCTGGTAGTTGGGCACAGAGCAGTCAGGCTTAACTTAGGGGCAAATGTGCAAAGTATTTATGCAGCTCTTCCAAACAGTGCACAAAGTGAAAACACAACACAAGAAAATATCCCCACACCAATTTGGAAAATTAAAGTACATTTTAACAAATAAATCAGGACCAAAAATGCCAAAATCCAATCAGCAGAAACCAGAGATATGCCCAGATTTAAAAGAGTTCAGTGAATATAGCGCCAAAAAGTGTGAAGTGCCCAACTGTGGATATCTGGCTGCACTTACACTGGGACAAAGAATCACAAGTTCAGAGGCTGACCGCGAAGGAGCGGAGGGACTCATCTAGGCCCACTAAACAAAAGTACCTTTAAATCATGGTCAAACTTCCATTGACACTCAGATGCGTCAAGGCGACACCTGTGGTTCGGGAAAAAGCTTAAGACCTGGATTTTTTCCAGTTCCTAGGTGTTTCCTCTTCTTTCCCCGCTGAAACTCTTTCGGCAGTAGCGCCCAGGACACTCCTTGGAGTAACAGCCGTGCGTTTATAAATAACCCCACATAGACATAGACATGGTCACGCAGCCACTGTGTCGAGGATGTGTTTCTGCAAGCAGTCAAGGCGACGTGATAGCTCCTGGTCGGGACGTGGTGTCGCACAGGCGGCCGGTTCACGAGGAGCTGCGAGGCGGCGATGCGAGGTTCTAAGTCATCGCTTGGGAGGCCATAGACTAAAGGGGCCTGTGATGCCAAAGTCCTTGATTCGAGGACGCGCTGCGCACTGGCTGGTTTCTAAGATCCTGCAGGGCTTGCAATGTGGAGTCCTCAAGGGCCGTTGCCAGAGGCTGCCATCGATGAGAGGCTTGCGATCCGGTTGGGCTGCAGGCTGCATTGCAAAGTCCTTGAGTCAAGCTTATCCACACAGCAGATGTGATGCATTGAGTCTACTCAGGGCTGTGCAACACAGCAGAGGAGATGTGTCCGCTTCTGCCTAGATCCACAGATGGGTGAGGCAGAGTACCCTTCATGCCCACCTGCAAGGGGCCCAGGACTGGGCTGGTACCGCTTCGGCAGGGTAGGACTCACAGATGGCAGAGTCCAGTTGCTGGGGTAAAGGCTGTTAGAACCATCTGTCCCTGCGGCAGCCGTGCGGGCCCAAACAACCAGCCCCTTGGAGCCACTCTGGGGTCCTGGGTTCAGCAGCTGCTCTGGTCCAGTCCCTCTTATCCAGGCAAGAGGGCAGCCTGGGGCAGCAGTCCTGCAGAGCAGCAGTCCAGCAGAGTGGCAGTCCTTTCTGCAGAACAGCAGTCCTTTGTCCTGTCAGAGAGGCCTCAGGTCCAGAAGTGTACTGTAAAGAGTTTGGGTCTGAGGTCCAGCATTTATACCTGGTGTTCACTTAGACTTAGAAGAAGCCTTTTAAGGTTTCCACACACCTGAGTTGTCAGGAATCCCCTTCCTTCCTGTTCTGGCACCAGCTTGTATGATGTCACAATTGAACCAGTGTCAAACTCCTTTGTGTGAGTGCTCAGGGCAGAGTCTTTGTGATGTGCCAGTGTGGTAGATGACATCTCCTCCCCCTCGTTAACTCAAAGTGGCTCATCCCTGCCAGCACCTATCTTCCCTTTTGTCTCACTGTGCTGGGAGCATTACACAAACACCAACTGCCAGCTACTCCTAGTCATGTGATCCGGGATCAGGTTGCAGGCACCAGATGGATTAGGACTAGAAAATGTCAATGTTCTAAAAGTGTCATTTTCAGAATTGTGATTAAAATTCAACTTTACCATTAAAGAGGGCGTTTAGTTACAGTTCTTTAGACACCAAACTCTAATAGTCTACTCTGCTCCCAGACCTGAAGTTACAGCTTAATAAATGCAATAGAGGGAACTTCAATGTTATCCTATAGGAAGCGATAGGCCTTGCAGTAGTGAAAAACAACTTTAGGTTTTTCTAATATCAGGACATGTGTGACTTAAAAATGCATGTCCCTACTTTTCATGTTACACGTCGCACCCTGCCCACTGGGCTGTTCAGGGCCTACCCTAGGGCTGACTTATATTTAGTAAGTAAAGGAAGGGTTAGGCCTGGTGAAATGTTTGTTTTGCCAGGTCAGAAATTGCAGTTAAACAAAAAACCATGCAGGCTGCAAATGGCAGGCCTGGGAGAAAGCATGTTTAAAGTGGGCTACTTAAGTGGGTAGCACAATCAGTGCATCGGTAGCATTTCTTAATTTATAGGCCCTACAGGCAGTACCACTTTACCAGGGACTTACAGGAAAGGGAATTAAATGAAAGGGCAGCAATGTGCTGTTTCTAGGAAGATACGGTGCATTCCTGTCTTAACTGCCTGTGCGGGTGCACAGAAGCAGCAATCTGTACACCAAAGCAGGCACCCCTGCAGCATGGTTCAAGAGGCACCTGCTTTGGTGCAAGCCAGATGAATGTGCACCAGCAGAAAGGAAAGGATGGGGATACATTGCATTGTTCTAAACACAGCGCAACCCTGCATGTTCCTATTCACACAGCTTGGTGCAGCAACATGGTTTTATTGCAATGCGCTACACCACATGTCTATGCAAAATGCTTTTCTGTCTCACCCTGAGCCCATGCACACTAACCTAGACTCCAAATCCCTAGCATACATCAGTATCTCACAGGGGAAATAATACACCTGAGGGGTGGGGGACATGTGGGCTATGGGTGGCACCTACATATAAAGGGACATTTTCAAGACTCACGTCCATACTGCCCCAGAATAAACTACTATGAGTACGCAGCTGTCCTGGCAAGCAGGCTCAGAGCACACAGGTGTCAGCTGCCACACGGTGCAGGGACCACATGAGACTCCCTCTCATCTACATATATATGACTGGGTGTGGGGTGAATGCAAGTTATGTTCAGCAGTGGATTATGGGCCATATTTAAAGTCAAAGGCGCAGGGCGCCTTTGGCTAAATAGTGACAAATAGTAACAAATCAGCAGTGCAAAGCTGCATCATTTCACAAATGTATAGATGGGCCACATTTACTGAAATATGTGCCACCCTTGTGTATACCCTGCAAAAATAACAGCTGTGTACAAAGCAGCCACCCTTGCACCATGGCACTAGGGTGTCTGTGTTGGTGCTTGGCTGTTATTATAGGTGCCAGTGCAAAGGAAAACACATGAGGAGTGCCTTATCCTTGTGAATACAGTGCTAAACTGTGTTTGTTGTATGATGCAGGGTGGCGAGGCTAAAGTGTTAGCACCACCGTGTTGTGCCATTTCTATGTGAACATGCTCCTCGGTAGGTACTTGTCACCATTCCCAGCACTGCTACCATCTGAGGTGCTGCCTAACAGATGTCACTCCATAACACCTTGCCATGTCATGTCATCCCATTGTAGATTGCCACGCATAATGTAGGTGTCGTAGGCACATGAGAGACAATGTATGATCAGGGTTCCATAACTGTATGTCGTACTCACTGTGGGGTAACTGTTCCTAAAAGAGAGAAAGACAGCCTATTTTGGTTGGGTACTTGTGTCAGTGTGGTCTCTAAATGCAGTTGGGTCTAAATGAAGGTGGGGAATTCCTCCTTTTAGAAGTAGTGCCTCACACACCCTTGCGAGTGTCATGCTTCATCATCGGGCATTGCTCCTCGTGGGGTGGCGCTGCTGTCCCCCAGGGCCGCGAGAGCTCTTTATCGGAGATCTTTTAAGGAGGCCGCGCAGTTGTGCATGTGGGTGTGTGGGCCTAGGGAAGTGAGTGGGTGAGTTAAAATTACCTTCACGGTACCCAGAAACCAAGTTTTATTCAGGGGTGCGGAAGATAAGGTTAAAAACAAGGGATGAGGAGCACCTCCTTCAAGCAAATGTAGCGGAGGGATGAGTGTCTTCCTGCTGCTCTCAAATCCGTGAAAGTGAGTGAAAAGTGAAATTAGGTCAACATGTTTCGCGCTTCGTGTTGGTCCTAATGGATCCAAGGGCACTTCGTCAGGACCGTGAGGTGAGATAAGAGAAAATAAAACTAGGAATCAGGGAGGAGACACCCTATATTCCTACAGTACCTATAATAAGGTGTGAGTGCATCTAGCGCTTATTGGAACGTCTGAATCACGTTCCTTTTCCCAAATGGTGATGAGCTAAAAGAGAGACACACAAACACAAACAAACATGCAGATCACATGTAAATAGAGGCCTTCGCTTAGAGTAGAATGTTGTCAAATTGGCATTCCTATCCTTGGTAATTATCCTAGGCATGCTCGGTGTAACATGCCCCTGTCATCGTTCTACCACATACTCATGCGTGACTGAATCCTGCATTGCGGCCGGTGCAGTGAAACATACACAGGCAGTGTGTCACCTTGGACTGGCAAGACATCGCCAGAAGTGACATTATTGCATGCATATATCATATTCGGAAACCCCATGGTATATAAGGTGAAATCCATACTATGACAGTGAAATCAAGGCATTACTGCCATGGTGCTCGTGGCAGTCTGTTAGCCTTACAGGATGTAAATTAGACTATCACGAGTGCCTCGGTAGTGTATGACTCAGTATAACAGTAATAGTGGTTAAAAACGCGGTATGGGGCGTGGCCAGGCAACATGGTGATCTGACGTGCCTCTGATCGGCTCCGTCCCAGGCCCCATAGCTATGGTGAATTAAGGCATTATTGCGGACTCCCTGGATACCCCCAGAGACAGCCAGGAGTCGGGGGATCGTTCGGGAGGGCTCTGGTGCCGGGAGCAGCCCCCGGGGTGCCATTGAAAGGACTCAACGGATTGTGACAGCCCCGCGGCGCTGGGCGCAAAATGGCGGCCCCTCTTGAGCGGGGCTCCCAGCAGCGACGATGATGAGACCCAGCCAGCGGGGATACGGATCGGAGCAATAGCGTTCCGCGATACATGGCATTGAGTACCCCTGTAGAAAGTCGCCGAGCACCAGGTGGAGCAGAATGAATAGCGGCTCGTTCGCACGCAAAGTGGCGGTGAGCCCCGCCGGGAATGGGGTCCGGTTATAACGGAAGGAGCTCATCGGCAACGAGGCCCATCGGAGGAGGCGCAACTTGTCCCAGCACTACGGCGAGCCCCCATTGCCCATTGCAGAGGGGCCTGATGACCTGTTTAAGCAATGAACCAAGTTTGCAACACATGGCGGCTCCCCCAGGTGGAGGTAATCTGAGAGCGGGTGCGTGGTTGAGCCCCCACCAGACGAGCAGTGAGCCCGGCGTGAGGCCAGGACTGTAAATTGCAGGTACAGAGAGCGGCTGGGGGGGCTCCCCTTACACAGCGGGGGACAAAGTCAGACGGAGGAGGCAGGGGCCCCGAAGCCTAACACAGTGCCGGTAGTGAGGCGCGACCCCTGGGGCTACCAGCTGGAGCGTTCTTTAAGGCAAACTAGTGAAGGGGGAGCAAGTGCACCTTTATGAAGAGTCCCATGCCTAATATGCTTGCCGCCACCACTGAGAGGGCCCCCTGACCAGCGCTTGGAACCCTGACCTTCAGCGCAGGGAGCACACGTGCAGAAGAGTGCGGCGGAGCTCTGAACCCCCAGTTGAGCGCAGTGTGCCCAGTCCGGATCTTTGTGAAGGCTGGGGCGGCTGAGAGCTGACCAAACAAAGCGTCCACCTATGCCACCAAAAAAGGCCCCCAACAACAAGGTCTCCAACTACTTTGCCGCTACGGGAGCGGGGTCGTCCGGGGAGGACATGGCGCAATCTGCAGGGGCGGTGGCGCTCACCATGGAGGACCTCCTGGCTTCCCTCCGGGAATTTAAAAAGCAGCTCCGAGCAGACATCAAAGCTGACATGGACGCCTCCTTTGATTCGTTTAGAGCGGAAATGAGAGAGAAACTGACGACTCTACAGGCCGACGTGGACTCTGTGGGTACCAGAACGCTAGACCTCGAAGCGAAAGTTCAAGAATTGATGGATCGCATTCAACCCCTGGAGGAAGGTTCTGCGGACTTAAGTGGACAGCTAAGAGCCACCCTGCTCAAGGTGAGGACTTGGAAAATAGATTGCGCTGTGATAATATTCGAGTCCGTGGCCTGGAGGAAGATTGCGAGGGACCGGACCTAGAGCCCTTCATAGTGGGTCTCTTCGCCTCGGTCTTGGGGGAAGATGCCCCGAGATCCACCTGGAGCGAGTGCACAGAGTGGGGCCGCGGCTCCCTGGGGAGGGCAGGCGGCCCCAGGACATTCTGGCAAAATTCAGCTCTTTTAAAATAAAGGAACTGGTCCTACAAAAAGCTAGAAACACCGATAAAGTCTTGTTCCAGAACGCCACGTGCACACTCTACCAAGACGTGGCCCAAGCCACTCTTATGCGCCGACAACAATTCCGCCCGATCACCGAATGCTTGAGAGAGAAGAAGGTCAAGTACAGGTGGACCTACCCGTTTGGGATTGCATTCCAATGGGACAACAAACACTTGCACTGCACCGAATTGGCGGAGGCGGCGGACATCATGGGAATCACGATCCCGATGCCCAACGGCGCAACAACTTCAAAGGCCGCAGTTGGGGAAAAGCAGCAAGAGCGACAAGGGGTAAGCCAATGGCGGAGGGTAGGTCGAAGGAACAACAAATCTACGGACTGAGCTCCAAGATCAGAGGGTCCCACAACTGGTCTCTTTTTCAGTCGACAAGGCACTCTACCCTCCCCCACCCCAGGGGGCAGCAGGATATTGTTTGCAGAGTTGGATGGAGCGGAGGACTTGCATTACACAGGACTTTGGCGAAACCAGGGGCCCGATCACCTTTCTGTGGCCTTGGGACAGATGTTCACGGCCCGTGGGCCATAGGGACGAGCTACTCTTGCTGTGAGCAGAGTGAATGGCCACCTGTCATCAATGTGGTAAGGAGATTCCAATGGGAGGGTGGCTGGAGCGGAGGACTTGCAACCTGCTGGACATTTGTGGAGCCGTTGGAGCTGACTGACTTGCGTGACTGTTGCAAGGGTGCCCAGGAAGGTGACAGCCACAAGGGGCTGTATAATTTTCTTATGCACATGCCTTACTAGTTGATGTTGTAGGGGCTGGGGGAACGGGAATGGTTTCGTTCCTCGAGTATGTTCTAGTAGGTAGGCTCCCCTCTGAGATAGAGATTCTCTATACTCAATTTTATTGTTTGTTTTGTTTTGTTAACATAGTTGGATGTCATGGTGCCTTTTTTACTCTTTTTATTTGCTGGGGGGGAGGGAGGGGGGGTGCCCCCGGACCGATTCAGTGCGGAGGGCCTAACGGGGGAGATGGGGCCCTGACCAAATGATTATGGCAGTTCGGATTGCAACATGGAATGTCCGGGGCCTAAACTCCCCTAATAAGCGACAACGTCTCTGGAAAAACTTACTCGACCATAACATTCAAGAGGTGGCCCTCCAAGAAACACACCTCAAAAAATACGAGGAACACCGTCTGAAACATAAAGCTTACCCTCTTATATTCCGATCCTCTCATTCCTCAAAACAGAATGGGGTGGCACTACTTTTCCATGCGGGGGTCCCGTTTCAAGTCCAGGACACCAAAGCTGACAAAGCAGGGAGGTATATTACGGTTCGGGGGGAGCTGAGGGGCCGACAGTGCACATTCGCAGCTTTCTATGCACCCAACATGGGACAACAGGACTTTACACTCTCCTTTCTTATGGCCTTAGAGACCTTTGCGCAAGGTGATATACTCCTAATGGGAGATTTCAATCTCATCTGGGATCAGGGGTTGGACACGACCCATTCACACAGGGCGGCAGGGGGGGTATTTGGTAAAGCACTTAAATCGCAACTCCAACTCCTGGGCCTGATGGACGTGTGGAGGGATAGCAACCCCACCATGCGCGACTATTCCTTCTTCTCCCACTCTCACAGGACATACTCCCGCATCGATCACATTTTTGCGAGCCAATCTTTGCTCCCTTCGGTACTCCAGACACAGTTCCATCCGATATGCCTGTCTGACCATGCCCCCCTCGAGATGACCCTCAATTGGCCGAACCCACGTCCAAAACATGCGCGTTGGTACTTCCCTAACTTCCTCTGCAGGGATAAACTTCTGCGAGATGAACTTAGGCAAACCATTAAAGATTTTTTTGAACAGAATGATCCTGAGCTTACCTCTCCTGCCACTACCTGGGACGCACTTAAAGCGGTAGTCCGGGGTAAATGCATCGAGCTGGCCACTACCCTGAAAACACAGCAGCGTGAGGAGCGCCTCATGTTGGAAAGGGAACTACTGGCAGCAGAACAGGCGCACAAAACTAGCCCCTCAGCCCTGGCGCTGAGGAAAGTCACTGCCCTCAAAGGGAAGCTGCAGGCCATATACACTAACAGGGCGGAAAAAACCATCTTACGCTTACAGGCCAGGGGTTATGAAGGAGGGAATAAGGTGGGGTCCCTGCTTGCACACCAACTGAGGGCCACACAGGAAAGGGAATATATAAAGCTGATAGTAGATGACGCGGGCGTCTCACAGAAAACAGAGGAGGGGAAGACGCGGGCCTTTGAAAAGTTTTACCGTACTCTTTACACTTCGGAACACCCACGGGCGCAAGATCAATCGGGGTATTTAGGCCCCTTAGACCTCCCACAGGTCCCGGCTCACACCAACGAGGATCTGGCTAAGCCCATCGCCCTCGAGGAAGTGCAGCAGGCGATTGACGCACTTAAACTACAGAAAGCACTGGGCCGGACGGGTTTACAGCACACTTTTACCGTACCTTCGCACCGGAACTAGCCCCCTTTTTAACTACCTTATTTAACGTCATCGCTTCTACACAGCAGGTCACCCCCTCCATGGGTGAGGCTATTGTGGTGGTCATTCCCAAACCGGGGAAGGATCCTACAGCCTGCTCCTCTTATCGCCCGATAGCCCTGTTAAATCTAGACGCTAAGACCTACTCCAAAATCTTGGCTACTCGCCTCGAATCTGTGCTCCCAGGCCTTATTGACCCGGACCAATCCCGCTTTGTTAAGGGGCGGCAGACCCATGATAATTTGTGGCACCTCATCCATATCATAGAGAAGGCTCGGAAGAAAGATATCCTTGCGGCGCTTCTCTCGCTAGATGCGGAGAAAGCATTTGACCGCGTGGAGTGGACCTTTTTGTTTCGAGTGCTCCAGCGTTTTGGCTTTCACAAGACTTTTCTGGGAATGGTTCGCGCCAATTATCACTCTCCTAGCTCCCGGGTCTTGGTCAACGGAGTTGCTTCCCCTTCTTTTAGCTTGGCACGCGGAACGAGGCAGGAGTGCCCGTTGTCCCCCCTCCTTTTTGCCTTGAGCATAGAACCCCTAGCACATAAAATCAGAGGGAATCCGGTCATACAGGGGTGCGATTTGGCACAGACGACCATAAGATATCGCTCTTTGCCGACGATGTCCTTCTTCCGGTCACGGAGCCATTGACCTCGCTCCCGGCTATTCAGGAGGAGCTTACAATGTTTGAGCGGGTGGCGGGGTTTAAGATAAATTTGGCTAAATCCTTCTTACTTAATCTGACCCTATCTAAAGACGAGTGGCGACAAGTGGAGACCGCGACTCCCTTTCGCCGCACAGCTAAGGAGATTACCTATTTAGGTATTAAACTCACCGCCCGTATTTCAGATCTCTACAGGGCCAACTTCCCTCCCCTTCTACGCCAATTAAAAATTGACCTGGGCAAATGGAGTGCTGCCTACATCTCCTGGCTGGGTAAGATTAATGCTATTAAGATGAACGCCCTACCCCGATTGCTTTACCTCTTTCAGGGGCTCCCCATTCCTGTGGAAAAAGGCCTCTTTAGGGAGTTGCGACAATTGATCACTAAATTTATTTGGTTGGGGAAGAGGGCTCGTTTGCCCCATCGTCTACTCATACGGCCACGCAAGGAGGGGGGGTCTGGCGCTGCCGGATTTTCAAGGTTACTACAGGGCGGCTCAGTTACGCGTCATCACAGAGTGGTCGTTGTGTGCCTCGGAGAAGCACTGGCTTCATATGGATAGACAGATAACCGGCCGAACCATATGGGACCTATTAAGGAAGCCAAAACATGATAGACCGCCCAACGCCTACATCAGTACACCCACATCCACCACATTGCGGGTATGGGATGCTCTTACTAGAAGGTTGCAGTTGACCACCTTTCCATCTCCCTACATGCCCATACATTTCAACGCTGCCTTCCCCCCTGCGCTCCAAGAGGGACCATTCGTGGCATGGTGGGAGGGAGGGTGCCTTACGATTTCATAAAGGGGAGATTCTCACCTTTCCAGAATGCATGAAACAATTCACCCCGTCTACCAAGGAGGAATTCCACTATTTACAGCTTAAACATTGGGTTCAGCAGCCCCTGGTGCGGCTGGCCACCACCAGGGACCTGCTCCCCATAGAAAAGTTTGCCACATCTGGATCCACCTCCAAGGGATGCATATCCTTTCTGTATGCTCTTATACAAGCTCTGAGTCCCAGATCGACCCTGCGCTATAAACGCTTCTGGGATGCACTTTTAGATACTCCTCTGGCTGATAAACAGTGGGAGCACTTAAGTAAAGATGTTGCAAAATACAACCGCTCGATGTACCTAAGGGAGGCACACTACAAAATCATGTATGATTGGTACTTATATCCCCAGAAACTGCACAAGATCTTCCCCAACACTTCGGATAGGTGCTGGCGTGGCTGTGGCTTATTGGGTGACTTTCGTCATATCTGGTGGGACTGCCCCTCCATACAGCCCTTCTGGAAAGAGATCCTGTCCCAATTCAAACTTATGTTAGGCTACCCAATTCCTCACTCCCTGGAACACACCTTGCTGGGGCTAAGAGATCCAACCCTGAAATGCCAGACGCAGAGTGATAGGTCTGTCATGTGGTTGTGCCTGGGGGCAGCTAAAATGGCAATAGCTGCCGCATGGAAACAGCAAGAGGCACCATCTTTAACCAAGTGGCATGCGAGGTTGTGGAGGGCGTTGGCCCTGGAGCGCATGGCCGACATAGTGGACGATACCAGAAAAGGGTTTGATTATATATGGTCCCCGCTGGTGAGCTACTTATCGGAGGGGCTCCCGCTGACGGCCTGCGCCCCACGGCTAAGGGCCCTTAACCTGTTCCATATCTAAAGTTATGGCAGCACAGAGGGCAGTTCGCAGCTGGGCAGACGCCTCCTCATGGGCCCGGGAGCCCAACCCTCTAGACCATTACATTATTATTTGCACCATGACATCACGGTTTTGTTGTTTTTTTAGATATGTTAAGTTTCCTTTCTATGTTCCTCTGCTTAGAGGGCGGATTGACGGAAGGCCGCAGAATACTAACTGCAACTTGAAATGATTGTAACCTTTCATAAGCTTCCTATGCCACAGAACTTGTGAACAAGCTGTAACCTACATGTGATTTCTGTAACTCTGGGCCCATCTTGACAAACTGTTGCATATGTACTGCATTTTTTTTTCGTGTCAATCTAAAATTCAATAAACAGAATTTGAAATAAATAATCGGAGAGGGCCATGCCAGTCAGCGGGGAGCGTGTGGTATAGAACCGAGTATAATAGGACAGGAAGGTGGAGAGAATATCTGCGTTGCGTGTGACACATGCCCCGTCTGCAGTCTGAAGTCAGATAATGTATGTAGTATGCTGACGGGGGGTATGTAGACGGGCCAAAGTACGCCCCGGCCACTCACCCTCCCTGTACACTCGAGCCCGCTCGTACTTCCCCAAATAGGCAGTCTCTCGTAATGCAAGATCCTGGAAGTCACCCAGGAGTCTCACACACTGGTGCAATGGCGGAGGTGCCGTTCCAGCCAGTGCCTGCGTGTCCTGATCCTGCAATGCTTGTTCGGTGTTGTCAAGGTCCCGGCGGAGTGTGCGCAGTACACCGGCCTGCTTAGCTATACAAAGACCCCTAATGTAGACTTTAAAGGCCTCCCATAGGGTGGCGTAGCGTGATACAGAGCTTGTATTAGTATGAAAATATTCTACAATTGCATCGTGGACTTCACTTTGAAAAACCGTGTCCAATAGGGCATCCGTTGGGAAGCGCCAGGGCCTGTAGGGAAGCGCAAGTGTGGGCAGGATTACCGATAGCAACACAGGTGAATGGTCCGATAGGGTTTGGGGCAAGTGATCGGCCTCTCGCAAAGTGACCAGAAGGTCCGGCGTTGTATACCATATATCTATACGGGACCATGTACCATGTGGCGCAGAGTAGAACGAAAATCCCTTGTCTGCAGGGTGCAAATGTCACCACGCGTCTGTTAGCAGGTGCGTGTGTAGCAAATCAGCCAGTTCCGCCGCAGAGCACGGTTTTGTGATGTGACCTGTGTCCGTGGTGTCTTCGCTCAGGTGCAGTGTGAGGTTGAAATCTCCGCCGAAGATGATTGAGTCTATCAGTATTGCTGTAATGTGTGTGGAGATGTGGAGATACTAGCATAAAAGCCACGGACATCTATATTGGGGGCATATACGTTAATGATAAGTATTTTTTTTGTGCCAATACTTCCAGCTACCAGCAAATATCATCCCTCGGGATCCACAGTAACAGACTGGGACACAAAGGGAAGTGACTTGTGTATGAGTACACAAACACCGCAGGAATAAGTACTGTAACTAGCAAAGAATCTGCTATTACCCCAGGAGGCAGCGAATCCATTGTTCTAGTTCGGGGCGTAAAGGGTCTCTTGAAGCAGAGCGATGTGTATTTTGTGTCGTGTCTCCCACCTCTCTGGCTCTACACAAGGCGGCGTCGCGGTAATTGAGCAGACGCACTATTATGAGGCGCGGAGGTGCTCCGGGAGTCGATCTAGGAGCCAGAGATCTGTGGGCTCACTCCACAGCAAATGTAGTGGAGAAACAGTCCTTGCCAAACAGTTCAGTTAATAAACTCTCGATGTATCGCTCCATGGGGCCTGTATTGGTCGTCTCAGCCACTCCTGCTATGCGGAGATTGTTGCGGCGCAATCTTGTCTCCAAATCCTCTGCCTTTGCCGCCGTCGTTTTGAGAAGGCGCTTCGTGCGATCAAGGCGTTTAGCCATTGCTGCCTGCACGTCTTCGACATCCGAGATACGTTTTTCTGCCGTGTCTACTCGGGCTTCATGCTGCACCACACGATTATGTATAGTGTCAATGTGCGCACCCAGGTCGTCAAAGCGCGCATCGATAGCTTTAAAGCCCGCCCGCAGCTCCGCCATTATGGCAGTGGCACCCTCCAGCGCAGGTTGCTCAGAGTCTGGGGTATTGGCGCGCTCCGTCGATTCTCCCTGCACGGTATCATCTTCGCCCTCCCGCCGAGAGATCTTGGCGGCTTCGAAAGAGATCTGCCGCAGCTTGGGATCCCCACATCCCATGGTGTGTGGGCAGGCAGCCAAGCGCATATGTGATGGTAATAGCAAGGGCAGAAAACAGGACTTCTAAGTTGCAGGAAACGGCTGTAGTATGATGTTTTCAGTATGAGGCCCGGGAGTGTGAAGTAGGAATCTTGGGCCCTCCACCACATGGTCTCATTTCGGCCAGTCGGGTCTAGCAACAGAAGATTAATGGAACCAGGGGGAGTCCCCCACCTGGATCACTCCTGAGTAGTGATTATGGAGCGCACAAAGCGAGTGGGGGCACCACACACTAAAGTCTTCCCTGCCGCCCGCTGTTCGATGTTGCATGCCAAGTAATTATGAGCAGGGGACATCTCTTGCCACTCCGGCTATTGAAAATGCGCTGGCATTAGTTATTGCCACGTGTATGCAGTACGCGGTATTCCCGTCATTAGGGGAACCTGGGAAGATGGTCATGACTCACCCCGTCCATCAAGATCAGGCTCACCATGCCTCAGTCGTCGCCGCCGATCCTCGCCTGTAGGCTTCCAAGCCGCGGCCTCAGTTTTGGCTGTAGCCGTGCTCCGCAGCGGCAGCCCCGCCCTCAGGCCCTCCCGTGACCCCTATCATCGTGGGGCCTCCAAGGACTGCGTCAGACCGCCACCACGGCCGCGGCACTCCTGGGGATCAGGAGCCCTCCTCAGGCTCCGCCTCACTCCGTCCCCGCTCTGGTGTGTCAGGAGGCCGCAGCAGCATTCAGGGGCCAAAATCCCGGCGAGAAGGCATCGCAGAGAAGTTAATTCAGAGCGGCCGCCCGGGGGCTCCTGAATCAAGCCACCATCTTGGTACCTGGTTAGGCCACGCCCCCCTTAACCCACCAAATATAAATGCAAATATGATAAGGGACTAGTGCACTGGGTGGCCAGAACCAGTGTCCACTCTTCACCCTCTGAACAAATGTAAACAATGCCATAAAAACGGTGTAAAAATACCTTGAAGACATGCCTCATGTAGTTAGAACGCTATGTATGAGGCAGCACCAGTGAAATATTAAGGTATTACGAAAATAAACATATCATACGAAGATTATACTTCCATCTGATGCAAATTATCATCTGAGGAAGAGTAGAGTTCAATTTGATGTAAGGTAGCCTACAAAAAACAATTACGGCACATTGCGCATAGTGTAACACACTGAGAAAGAGTTGCCCGCGTTTCAAAATCCAATCTTATATGGAGTAACGCAGCGTTGACGTAATGAAATCACATATCTATGCCATAAAATGTGTTGCATTTCCAGACCACTAGCAATGGCTGGGTGACGTGTAAACTCAAAGGGAATCTTCAGCACATCAACAAATGCCCACAAGAATAAAATGAGCGTGTGCCACCACTTCAAATGATGTCATCAACAGCCACTTCTTTCAGCCGTAAGTCACAAATATAATTATTTAAAAAAAATTGATCCCTTACCAGTCGGGAAGAAAATGTAACCCATTACCAAAAATGGTAAATCAATATTTCATGTTGGATGAATCTGAAAGGTGGAAAGCAACGTCTTTTGGCTGAAATTCCTTAAATAAAGTAGTGTGAAGGTTCACTGGTGTGGTGTTCTCGCTCATCACCACTTTGTAAAGTAATTAAATGAGGATCGGGATTACTTAAGCAAGATTTATTCTAATAAGAGCAGCACCTGCACAAGTGTCTTCCTTCTCCTGGCTTGTCTCCGCAACTGTCACGGTGTCCTCCCCATTATTCCAAACTGGAATACGGAGTGCACATCATGAGAGCGCTGCAAAAGTGAACATAGCAAGCAACTTACTCTTTTAGTGCTACTGGCTTACACTTGAATTTTGGGAGTAAGAAATGAGTGCTTCTGGGTTACCTCCTTACTTCGTCCTTGAAGTCAGGAGTACCTAAAGAGTAGGCCACCTCAAAATCTATCTGAATAGGACCTTATGATTTTCATAAAAGATTAGCCCAATTCTTAAAAGTGAGAAGGCATGATGACACACACAGGAGGCCAGAACACATAGTCAGGAGGCAAGGACACACAGGCAGTAGGCAAAAACAGACTGAGGGCATGAGGACAGAGATAAGATGCAAGAACACGCAGACAGAAGACATGAGACAGACAGCATGCATGAGAACGCAAAGTCTGGAGTTAGGAAGGAGCAGACAGGAGATGTCCACAAAACACACTCCTAAAGAGGACAGAGTGAAAAGGGAGCAAGCCAGACAAGGGTTTACCTGGGGTCATCAGACTGGAGGCAATAATGTGCAAAAACAGAAAAAACAAGACAGCAGATGCAGTCTTCTCTATCAATGCACCGAGGGTCTGAAATAACATTCCTGCATCTATCAGGGCCTCACAAACCCTGCTCAGGAATGACCTGTCCTAAAGACACACCTCTTCAAAGAGCACTACATAACAATGCAGTGACAGTTCACTTCTCCAACAGCCCAGGGTCCCTCCAATCAGTTGTTGATACTGCATGGGGCTCAGTAGTGGAGTGGATAGGATTGCATCTATGATTCTAATACCTTTATCGGCTTCATCCCAATTATTTTCAGGGAGAAAAATGGAAATACTCCGGAGGCTGGGCTTACATCCCCCACCCGTCCCCAAAAAAAGAACAGAATGGGGAGCCGCGGCCAATGCCCAACAGGTCAAGGGGAGCCGCAGGTCGGAAAAGTTTGGGAACCACTGATATAATGGACAAAAAAAGGTACAAAGTTCTAACAAAGAGCTTATAAAAGTAGATTTACCTTTATGCTAACTCACATTCTGGATCCAAGGATTATCCTTATCAGGATGCATCGACCATTACCCACTGAGGTGGAATGTTTCATCATTGATTTGTGCTCCAGTTGGGTAGGGTATGCAATACCCAACAGGCTCAGTTAGGAGCTCTTTAATGGAAAATGTTTTTATGTGGTGGTCAAGAGGCCACCAAGCTTTTTACCTATTGAAAATGTCTGGAGTATTTTTTAGATTGGATGAGGCTTGTATGATGACCTCTGAGTAAAATTTATGATTTTTATTAATTAATTGTCACATTCATGGTAAGGTTCAAAAGAGAGAAAAGTGGACTAGGAAGACAAAATCGTCCCATAAGTCTGGTGCAATTATTTACACAAATGGTCAACATAAATCTTGCCTACTAGGCTCTAAGGGTCCTTCTGTACCCTCGCTGCCCCCATTGCTGTGTGCCCGTTTTCTCTTCTGTCTCCCTCGCTGCCCCCACTGTATTTTGTCCATTTTTTTCCTTCTGTACCCTTGCTGCCCCCATTGCTGTGTGCCCGTTTTCTCTTCTGTCTCCCTCGCTGCCCCCATTTCCCTGTGTCCTTCTTGCCTTCTGTACCCCTCGCTGCCTCTCTCCAATCCCGCCGCTGCGTCCCTGCGGCCCCGCCCCCTGACTGCCCATTCGCTGCCCCTGCCTCCCAGCTGCTCCTCCCTCCCACCTCCCCATATATGGCGGCCGCTGCGCGGGCGCGCCTAAGGCAAGCCCGTCTGCACCCGTCCGTGCCTGGACCGCGCCCAGCGCCAGAACCCCTGGGCCGTGCGCCCCCGGCACCAGCCTCGAGGACCGACGCCGATACGATGCCACCACACTCCACGCTCTCAACCCCGGACGGACGCACAACTGCTTCAAGGCCGCCCCGAAACGCACCCATGGTCCCTTCACCTGCCGGAACTGCAGCTACACCAGCCTCAGAGCCACCGAGGCACCCGCCAAGAAGGACCGCAACCACCTCCGATGCATCCTACTGAACACCCGCTCCGCACGCAAACACGCCGTCGAGCTCTGGGACCTGCTCGACACATCATCACCAGACGTCACCTTCCTGACAGAGACCTGGATGAACGACTCCTCCGCCCCCGACATCGCCATAGCCATCCCAGACGGCTATAAGATCACCCGCAGAGACCGCGTCAACGCAGTAGGAGGAGGAATCGCCATTGTCCACAAGAACACCATCAGGGTCTCGACCAGCACCGACAACACTCTCAGCACCGCCGAACACATGCACTTCCAGATCCACACGGACCCCAACACCACCCTCAGAGGCACCCTCGTCTACAGACCCCCTGGGCCCCGACCCCAGTTCAGCGACTCCATCGCCGACTTCATCAGCACGCACGCCCTGACCTCTACCGACTACATCCTCCTCGGAGACCTGAATTTTCACCTGGAGAACAAGAACGACAGCAATTCCACCACCCTGATCGACAATCGTCACAACACCGACCCATTCCGCCGGCCACACGCTCGACCCCATCTTCTCCTCCAGCTCCCACGTCTCCTTCAGCCACACCACGGAACTCCTCTGGACCGACCACCGCTGCATCCATTTCACCTTCCAGAAACCCACCACACACCACCGCACCCAACAGATCCCACGCCGCTGCTGGAGCAAAGTCACCGAAGACCAACTACGGGCAACCCTCGCTCTCAGCCCTCCCTCCGACCCATCCAACACCGACGACGCTGCCTGCAACCTCCAGAAGATGGATGGACGACTGTGCCAACACCCTCGCCCCGCTGAAAAAACCCACCTACGCTGACACCACCAAAAGAGCCAGCTGGTTCACCTCGGAACTCCTAGCTTCCAAGCGTACCTGCCGGAAACTAGAGAAGAAATGGCACAGTGATAAGACACCGGACAGCCACGCAGCCCACAAAGACGCCATCCGTAACCACCACCACCTCATCAAGTCCGCCAAGAGACTCTCCTTCAAAGACCGCCTCGACAACAACGCACACAACAGCAAGGAGCTTTTCAACATCGTGAAGGAACTCTCCAACCCCAGCTCCAACACCAACGACATCCCACCGTCGCAACCCCTGTGCGATTCCCTCGCCACCTTCTTCCACTTCAAGATCGCCGACATCCACGACAGCTTCAACACCCAGACAGCTCCAACTAAGATCGATGCACCAGACCCGCCGCACACCATCGACCACGATCCCCTGCCAGCCTGGGCCAGCGTGAACATCGAGGACACCATCAAGACCATGAGCACAATACACTCCGGCTCCCCGTCAGACCCTTTCCCGCACCACATCTTCAACAAAGCCAGCAGCTCCATCGCACCCCACCTGTGCAACATCATCAATCTCTCCTTCGAGACCGCGACCTTCCCAGAGAGCTGGAAACACACAGAGATCAACGCCCTACTCAAAAAACCCAAGGCGGACCCGAGAGACCTCAAGAACTTCCGGCCCATCTCCCTGCTTCCGTTCCCAGCCAAGGTCATCGAGAAGATCGTCAACAAGCAGCTAACCCGATACCTCGAAGAAAACAGCATCCTGGACCCATCCCAATCGGGGTTCCGCAGCAACCACAGCACTGAGACTGCCCTCATCGCCGCCACCGACGACATCAGGATCCTGCTGGACAACGGTGAGACCGCAGCCCTCATCCTGCTGGACCTCTCCGCCGCCTTCGACACTGTCTGCCACCGCACTCTACGCGCACGCCTCCACGACGCAGGGATCCGAGACAAGGCCCTGGAATGGGCCACCTCCTTCCTCGCCGGCAGAACCCATTGAGTCCGCCTCCCACCATTCCGATCCGAAGCCTCCGAGATCATCTGCGGCGTACCCCAGGGATCGTCCCTCAGCCCAACACTGTTCAACATCTACATGGCCCCGCTCGCACGCATCGCCAGACAGCACGACCTCAACATAATCTCCTACGCCGACGACACCCAACTGATCCTCTCCCTCACCAAGGACCCCCTCGCCGCCAAATCCAACCTCCATGAAGGGATGAAGGCCGTCGCCGATTGGATGAAGATCAGCCGACTAAAACTGAACACGGAGAAGACAGAGGTCCTCATCCTCGGCTCCAACCCCTCAGCCTGGGACGACTCCTGGTGGCCAACGACGCTGGGAGCAGCCCCGACACCCATCGACCACGCACGCAACCTGGGAGTCATCCTCGACTCAACGCTCTCCATGGCCAAGCAAGTCAACGCAGTCTCA
This sequence comes from Calotriton arnoldi, assembly GCA_963921515.1. Taxonomy (NCBI): domain Eukaryota; kingdom Metazoa; phylum Chordata; class Amphibia; order Caudata; family Salamandridae; genus Calotriton; species Calotriton arnoldi. Next base: position 21,720 of record CAWUFW010004193.1, read on the forward strand.
TCCTCCTGCTTCAACACCCTCCGCATGCTTCGCAAGATCTACAGGTGGATCCCGACAGACACGAGAAGAACAGTCACCCAGGCCCTCGTCAGCAGCAGACTCGACTATGGGAACGCCCTCTACGCGGGAGCCCCGGCCAAGCTCATCAAGCGACTGCAACGCATACAAAACGCCTCTGCATGCCTGATCCTCGATGTACCACGCCACAGCCACATCACCCCCCACCTGAGGAACCTGCACTGGCTCCCCGTCGACAGGAGAATCTCCTTCAAACTCCTCATCCACGCACACAAGGCACTCCACAAGACTGGCCCAGCCTACCTCAACAGACGACTCCTCTTCTACGTCCCCAACCGCCAACTCCGCTCCGCCGACCTCTCCCTCGCCACCGTCCCTCGCATTCGAAGAACCACCACCGGCGGCAGATCCTTCTCCCACCTCGCCGCCAAGACCTGGAACACCCTTCCACTAAGCCTACGACAGACCCAAGACCTGCTGACCTTCAGGAGGCTACTCAAGACCTGGTTGTTCGACCAGTAGCAGCACCCCCCTTTTTTTCTCCCCCAGCGCCTTGAGACCCTCACGGGTAAGTAGTGCGCTTTACAAATTCTGTGATTGATTGATTGAATGTTCATCAGGGCCTATCTAATGTACCCTAATCTAAAGAATTGGAGCCACCGACTCTCCTAGGAATTTACAAGTCGTGCCCACAAAATTCACTGTGAATACATGAATATACTCTATAAAGTTCACATTGGACATTACTTATTTTGTTGATTTCCTTGGATCCTATTTTGCAGGGCTCCATGGATAAGAGGACCCGGTGTCTTCTTTCTCACAATAGCATCCGGAGGTAACACCGGATCTGTGCCAATATCAGTCAGTCTACTCGTCCGTGGATCAGGCCAATACTGACCAGTATGTCAGCCACAATTCACCCAATAGTTCCTGCACCCTAGAATGTGCTGGCAGGTGGGGGAGATGTTTCAAGCATTTCCTTTTGAAAGGCCTCTAGTCCGACCAACCAGGCCAGTAACTCTGCCCCATGAAGAGTGAGTGTCATTTCTTTGACCTGGAATGCTTATAATATCTACCCTACTGAAGGCCGCAAAACTGGTTATCAAGCTTGACTAAATCTTGCGAAGTGGAAAGGACATTTATCATGGTGCTATTTATATGCTTTGTAAAATCTGGAGAACTGGAAAAAAGGCATCCTTAAGTCCTGACAAGAGCCTAACATTTTCAGTTTAGGCCTCTCTTAGCCGAAGACAGAGATTTTTGTTTCATATATGTTACTTATGAGGTTGTTATTTGTATGACACACTTGGAGAGCCTCAAATTTGCGTTGAAGCCCATAGTATGCAGTCAATTAAAACTAGATTGTCTGAATATAGCAGACATCGGATGTGAACGCCTCATCTTCGGAGAGAAAGATTGGGTATCTAGCAAACACTGGTGATGATCAGCAAGGTACTGATTCAACAGAGCTGGAGAAAGGACGTATCTCTTTTTCAAACCATTGTTGAAAGGGATGCACTGAGATGACCAGATACTTGAATCAGTCTCAACTTGTGTCCAATTATTGGTATGAAGAGCATGTAAAATTGACAAAGGTCCATGTCAAATCTTCCAAGCTGTATGTTTCTGCCAAGGATTATATGTCAAACCTGAATCAGTGCTGCCTGGAGGTTGTCCAAGCAACAACAAAGTTGGGCAATTCCATAAAGTGAAAAACAGTGGTCGATTTTTGCATGGGCCTCTCGGTGGCCCTCCGTTCACAAGTTACTATTTTATTGCTGCTAGACCACTCATTCGAATACAGCCAGAGTACTTTAGGATAGATCTTAACAAGAGCAATAGTGGGATCAGCAGATATGTCAATGGGTTGGTATTATAAATAGGCTTAATAGTGTTCCCAAGCCAACAGTCTGACAACAAGCCACTAGATGTGACAAAATGGAATATAGGGGGGTGTTAAGGTGCTCACCAGTCAACATATGACTAACTATCATTTAGGGTAGATACATTGTTAAGTCAGCTGCCTGACTAAGCAATAACAGAATAACGTTTCTTATGCTAGTAGGGGTCGGAGTGGGAACACTGATGCCCAATCCAGATTGGGATGCGTGTGACTTACTCTTGTAGTACTCCTGGTTTACTCATGATTTTCTGGAGTAAGCCAGGAGTACTCATGGCTTACTCCTCAATTTAAGAGACCAAAATGAGCAAGTCACAGCAAATCGGGACATAGGTACATACTACGAAGTTATTGACATCTTGAAGGGGAGCTCACAGACAAGGTAGTAACATAATGAATTGAAGCTATTTATCACAACCCACCTTGATTTTTCAGCCTTCCTCTTTTCCCCATGCATTTTTTTCTTATCACATTTTTAACTTTATTTACTATTCCTATTGACTAGCCTCATCTGCTACCACATTTCCTTTTCTTTATTATACAGTTTGAGTGTCCCCCAAAATCCTGACACAGTCATATTACTTTTTTACATAAGAAGAGATGGGGTGAGCAGCTAGCAATATCATAACTAGAGGTGAAATACCGCATCTTTTTGAGCTTATTATTTCTCTCTCTCCCTTCATCTATGTCATTGAAGATAAAGCAGTCACATGATTGATCAAGTGATTAGGAAGAAAACCTGAATAAAAGCAAGAAAAGTAATCCTGGAATCAACATCTGTCTCTAGGGGGCCTGCATAGGTCTCTGTGATATCCCTTCACTAAACCTGTATATCTCATTGCTGCTGTTACAATCTGTTATCTTGAAAAAGGAAAGATACACAGGTAGACACACTGGAAGACACACCAAAAGACAATTTGCAGATAGACACATCCACTGACAGACATGCTCACTGACAAACCCATGGCTACACAGAAAGGCCCTCACCGGCATTCACATACGTACACACATAGGAGCACACAGACACACATATGCTCACATGCAGACCCATATGCATACAAACTTGACACACATAAACGCAGTGAAAACACAGAGATGCACTCATAGCACACACACACACACACACTCTCACAACACAGAAACACACATGCGCACACATACATACACACACACACCACGAACACATACACTAATGCACTGCAGTTTTGACTAATGCTTAACTGTTCACTCCAAAGTGGCGGTGGTATCATGTAGGCCCTGAAGGTGGTTTATGTCTTTTCCTATTCTTGTGGTAGTTCTTAACTCAATGCTGGGCACAGCACATGGCCATAAGACAGTTCTGAAAAATATGCCCTGTTTGCCCACCATACTCACAGTCTAGCCTTTGCTCTATGCAGCCAGAAAAGATCAAAAAAATTGAACACTTGGGCTCTCATTATGAGTCCCCTGGTATATGGGCTGAATTTTCCCTACGGATACCAGTAACTCCGAAGGTGAGAAGATACTTCTCATTATGAGTTGAAACCTGAGGGTTTACTAAGAAATAAGGAATGAGATGGGGAAATCAGTAATTCCAGGTCTGATTCCCCCTTTTAATTTCTCATTTTGGGCCAGATATTCACCTGGAGATTTCAACTGTTTTTAATAGCCAAAATCTTTGAGTGAAAGGTAGGGGATCCTCAGTGTTCCGGTAGATCTCGTAATTCCGATGGGGGTACTAACGTCTGCTAACAGCCCCGCCGGAATTAAGACGTCACTCGTGGTGAAGGTGATGATGTCTCTGACTGAGACCTTAAGCTACCTTCTAGTGCAGTGGAGGCTGAAATAAACAATGACCAAGGAAGGAAGAGTGATTTCAGTGGTAGACGAGTCCATTGAGATTAGCGGGATGGGAATAGTGAAGCTCTTACTTGAACAATGACGTCAAGACACAGACTGTCTGAGATGCCAGTACTACCTGAGAAGGGAGTTGTATCTTGAATAGAGAAAAGATTGCTGGCAATTTAGGAAGATGAGAGCCATTAGACAAAGAACTCTTGCACATAAATAAACAGCCCAAGAGCCCCAGGCGGCATCTTCAAGGCACTTCTCACCTGGCGATTCACAGAAGAACCCCGAACATGTTCAGATCACACAATGCTTCCTCAAAGAGATTAAAATTTAATTATAAGATCTGACTTTAAGTTCTCTTTCAAAGAATTAAAGCAAGGGTCAGTGGTCAGTGGTGAATGATCATGTTCAGATGACAGTGGAAGAATATTCTAAGCAAGGAGCAGCATCAAATGTGGGACATTATTTAGACACTGCAAGATCTGAAAGCAGAACAAGAACTCAAGCATGAAGGCTTCGAAAGAAGGTCATGGAGAAACAACATGTGAATCAGAGGTCTGCCATGAGGTGTAAATAGACAGGACATCCACAGCTACATCACTGAGATACTGCACACCATAGGGACAGAGCAGATGGCCATCCGCTAAAACTGGATCAAACTCATTGAGTGGGAACTGGAGATTTTGAAAACAGTAGGCTCCCACATTCTCACGTGTCCAATTCCTTGAGGTGAAAGAAGAAAAAATCGCACTGTCCCGGGCAAAAAGTGAGCTGATTTTTGAGAGCAAAAGGATCCAACTTTTCCAGGATTTGATAGTCTCAACACTGAAGAAGAGGAGAGACTTGAGACCTGTAAAGGACTTTCTTTTCACTTCGAAAATCTCATACCCGTTGGGATATCCCTTTTGCACAATTTTCACTGACAGGAGAAATAAAGGATCATCAAAATCATCAGAGACGCAGAAGAATTATTGGACCTTGGAGATTATGTGTTGCCCTGGAGATAAACCCTCTAAGTGGAAATCTTAGGGCCTCAGGGTGGGACACAAAGAGATCACGCAGATGAAAGAATTAGTCACAGCCTGAAGACAGAGCTGTGGCCTCAGCTAATGTGCTTCAACATTTGACAGACAGAGGCCTCACACAGGATGACCCATGGGTCAATGAAGACTTAGCTTCAGACTTGGACCCCCACAAGGATGATAATACCCAATAGCTTAATCTCCAATATAAAAGCATAGCATTGTCATGCACTGGAACTGCAGAGAGAATGATTGGGGGAGGATGATTTGAGTGCTTGGTATGTATGTGTGACCTTATCAATCTTAGGATCTGCGATTCTATGTGGGTTAGGAAGCCCTATCAGAATTTTGGGACAAGGACCTGGGGGCCAATGTTTTCACTTGATTACTTTGTATTTGTTGTGACAGTTATTAGGAGTTTGGGGTGAAATATATTTCTGCAGGATAGGTCATTGCACTTTACTTTACACACCATAGAGACCACTACATGCATGACTGGATACTAGACACACAGTGGGAGGTGTCAGGCTCAAGTCACCACTAACCTGTAGATCCAAAAATGTTGCTGCTGGGAATGATTAGGAAACCACCAGTTTCTTTCCCTCTCAACAGTAATGAATACTTCCAAGGCTGCACTTGATGCTGCTGGAGATGAGGGGATATGAGAGAAGGCACACAAGAAACATTATTGGTTTATAGTTATTTCACTCCTCTCATCAGTTGGAGATTCTCTTGGATTTTCTTCAGTCTCTCACAAGGTCTTTTTACACTAAACAGAGTACAAGACTGCTGTTACTCTCTGCTCTTACGTTACTTAAAATACACAGGGCCCGAATCACAGAAGTAATCTGAGATGAAAGTCTAACTTTACGACTTTCGGTATTCACAAAGGGCATTTACGAGTAGTAAAGTTAGATTTTTGGTCTAAATTTAGACCAAAAAGTCTAACTTTACTACTACTAAAGTTAGACTTTTGGTCTAAACTTAGACCAAAAGTCTAACTTTAGAAGTAGTAAAGTTAGACTTTTGGTCTAAGTTAGACTTTTGGTCTAAACTTAGACCAAAAGTCTAACTTTACTACTCGTAAATGCCGTTTGTGACTACCGAAAGTCGTAAAGTTAGACTTTTGTCTCAGATTACTTCTGTGAATCGGGCCCACAGTTTTTTTCAGTAACACAGATTTCACATGAATAAAAACATTTTACAGGAAATGAGACAAACAAGATTTACTCTAATAACTGATGCACAATGGTAAACATTTAACATATCAATGACACAGTACCTTTATCTTGGTAGAGCTGAAAGAATCATCATGGGACTAGTCTTGTTTTCAATATAGCAATTGTTAATGCTCCACAATTTGAGACACCAATAAGAGAGTAAAGTTCAAACACAGGATCTGCATATAACACTAGGGAGGTCCAAGAGACAGATGTTACAGCACAGCTTGGAGGCTATGACCGACTCCCAGTACATAGGTGTAGGGGACAGTACAGAGGTCCAGCAGGAATCCCACAATTCAAATAAGTAATATATAATTCTCCCTAGCTGTCACAAACCTAAGGCCTCTGAAGACAGCACTGGAAGTGGTTGCATAATTCCAAGGATGCATGGAAAGTCCTTAAATGATTCTGCACAGGGAATTTCAAAAAAGCACCACAGAGACCAAAAACTTCAAGGAAGATGTTTGCGACATCTGTCCTGCATATATTCTCAACTGTAAGGCCAGGAGCACAGTTGAACGGCTGAGTCAGTGTAGAGGAATGCATGTGAAGACTTGGAGTAGAGCCAAAGAAGAGTCTTACGCTCTCCAACAGGGGAAAGGGAAGCACCTGGCCACACCATATGTGTTGCTCTTATAGTGTGAATGGTCCTCAAATCCAAGGATTCTTAAATCTTGCAGCAGATCTTCAAATCCAGCTGTTGCCTGCTACTCAGATTTGGATACTGCCACAGCTTTTGAGGTGCCTACAGGATGACAGGATTGACTGTTCTGGCATTGGTGAGTAACGTTTGCACAGCACAAATGCAATAGCCACAATTTTGGGTGACAACATCCTTGGGGTGGAAGGGGTGGCTAATAATGTCCAGGACCAGAAGTGGATGGGATTGGGGGTAAGCACCTATGACAAGCCAGGATTATCTAACCAGAGGTTTCCACCCACCAACAGGGAGGAAAGCAAAGCCATGCCCTGAGAGTGACTTTATAGGGCACAGATTCAACAAATTCTGCTGTAGAATCGGAGGTCTCACTGGAGCCTGCCACCTAGGTGGATCAGACTGTCACTGCTTCAGGGGGGCATGCATGAGAACCAGATTGGCTGCATCAGTGACTGGTGACCACAACAGGGTAACATACAAATTGCACCCACAATTTGGGCGAGATGACTCCTGCCATAGCAACATGACATCTTGGGTGGGAATGCTCGGAGCAAGAAGTGGTAGGAGCTGCCCATCATGCTCAGGACCAGAGATGGCAGAGGTGGAGGCGAGCACCTATGACAAGCCATGACAGGAGGCATAGAGCCTTACTTTGTTCTCCAGGTGATGATGATAGGTAGCTCTAATGCTAGACATTTAAATACACTGTCAAAACATCTAGCCATTCTGAACATGCTATATGACTCAAAGTTCAATAAATAACCTTATAAAGGAGACACACATGCTCAAGAAATGCTGGTCCTGGCTCAAGTCTAAATGGTTTGCGAGGCAGTTTTTCTCCTTGAGCTCTAGTAAAAGAAGCAGAATGGCACCTCCCTTAATACAGTGGGTTCCATGTAAGGTTTAATAGCAGTTTCAGATAATGCATGATGAACACTGACTTGGTTGATCACAATAGGAGCAGTCACATACATTATAAAAAAACATATGCACACCGAAAACTAACTAAGAAAAAAATATAAATCCCACCATGACAGACAAAGTAAACTCAACTGAAGAGGGAAATAATAACTGGGAGAGATTTTAATCTTGTGATGGGTGGTTTATGGGATAGGTCCACATTTAGTTCTGTGGGTTCAATGTCCAAAGAGGGTTGTATGACGCTACAATGCATGCTTTTACCCCGCATGCCATTACAACGCAAGTTGTTACAAAGACTTGCTGTCGGGGGTGCGCTGGAGTTTGGAATAGTATAATTTACTATTCCAACTCCAGTCTGTGCAACAGTAGGGAAGGTGTTGGAGTTAAATCCAACACCTTATACCCCCCTACAGCAAGCCATTTCGTTGTAATGGCATGCAGGGTAAAAGCATGCATTGTAATGCATACGTTGTATCGGTTGTTTCCCTCCAAAGAGTAATGGTTATCTTTGTGTTTCTTTGGGTGGTGGACAATTAGTGCCTCCATTTCTTCGATATGCTTGACTGTGTCCCAACAGGGTCTCCTGTAGACAGGAGATGGAGAGTCAATGAAAGCCTCTTACAGGAATAAAACTACAAAAACAGACAACTGCATTAAAACATACATGCTGGATAATGACACATGAGTTGGACGAATCATTCTTTGGGACACTTTGAGGTCAGTTCTCAAAGGAAATCTGAACTCAGCCTTCTCCACAGTGGAAAAAGATCACAGCTGAGATATGTCAATCACTGAATTCCCTATTAAGAGAACTAGAAGAGATCCGTAAGAGAACTGTCTCCACCAAAATAAGATATAAATTCACATTGATTACGGCACAAATGAGAGCCTTTGACACTGACAAGTCATAAAACATATTGCTTAGGATTATCTAACATTAATACAGTGGAGGCAACAAAGCAGTGTAACTACTGGCTTTCAAACAGAGAGTCAAAAATAGTGAGAAACACATCTAAAGAGGTGAAGGACAGGCACTTTATAGAGGCCAGCCAGTGAATGATTTCTCAAAGTCTCAAAACATCAGTAGATGTCATCAGGCAAAGCAACAGTCCTGAATGGCTGTTGCTAGTGATTACTAGTGAAGCAATACTGAGCAAAGAGAGCATTTATTTTCTCTTCACTGAATGGCCCTATTAAAATGTGAAAATGCAGATAACGTGAATGTCTTTAGCATTTTCTACACTGTATTTTGCTACCTACCTGACCATATGATTTCTTATTCATAGCAATGAAGTCGACAACCACTAACATCCAAACAAATACAGAAGTTTTAGAGATGGAGGAGGTGATCAGAGGGATAACATTCTGCAGGGCACTCACACCTGGACTAGTGCGAGTATTGAACTTTGATGACTCTGGAGTGGTCGCCCCCCAATGAGGGAAGTCATGATCATTGTAATACCCAACCCAAACAAGGCACATGCCTTCTGTAGTTCGTATAGACCAAAGCCTTACTAAACATTGACATAACATTATTCACAGATATCCTGGCAGCTAGCCTGGCTTCCTTTTACTAGGCCTGATAGACCCAGACCAGCCTGGATTTATGCATGGAAGTAAAAGCGAGGATAATGCAAAAAAACGTTTTACACATTCTTGACAACATACATAGGACACAGAGCCCCTTTAATCTTGCTCTATTCAGAAAAAGCATTTGACTGAGTGAATTGGCTATTGCTAAGTCAGACCCTTGGGACATTTGGCTATGGCCCTAGATTTTGAAGTTAGTTTCTTGCAGGATTAAAAGAGGTGCTGACTGTTATGAAAGTCAATGCACATTCCTCTCTTTTGTTTGCTATTTACATTGGGAACATGGAAGCATTTTTCCCTCTCTCCCCTATGTTATTCACTGTCTATGGACTCTTTTGCAGGGTGGATATGCAGAAATGACCTCATATCTGGGCTACGGATTGGCGGAGATACACATAAGTAGACTATGTATACTGATAATGTATTGATTTCAATGACAAGCCTGCTTGTTCCATCCCTTCTCTGCTGGAAATAATATATGAATAAAACCACATGTTTTGCTTTTAGCTCAACTTACAAAACGCACAAATTCTTAATATCTAGGTCTCTCAGGATCAGATAACATCTTTGCAGTCCCACTTCCCCTTTAAGTAGACCAAGGATTCTCTGATTTATTTGAGAGTCCACATCACACCCTTCGCTGAGCAGATTCTGTGCTAATTACTCATCATTACTCGGGGAGGTGCAACAAGATCCACAGGCCTGGCATAATGTGGACCTATTGATTAGGAGGTTGGGAGCAGTAAAATGCCTTTGGTGCTCAAGCTCTTATAACTATTACAAGCATTGCCAGTTTAAATGGCTATGCATACACAATTTCAGAGAGTGATCGATAACTTTGTATGGACAGGGAAACACAAGGGATGAAAAAATTTACCTATTTTTTTCTCATTAAATTTTATGAAATTCCATGAAATGTTCTCAAAATTATACTTTTTTAGCAAAATGTTGTTTTTCAGTATCTCATCTACCTTTTTTTACCCAAGCGTGCTTCCTACGTTTAAACAGGCCAGAAACTAGTTTGCTCAGAAAACATCTTTGGGTTAACATTTTCTGTGTGATCCGGACCCTTGCTGTTATCTCACAGACTTTTTTAAGCGAGGTGTGCACTTGCGATAAAGAAAATTGCATAAAATTCAATAATGCTAAATCTTGAAAAATTTCTTGAATTTTAAATAACTCAAAATTCAGGAACTTTGCAATTTTTTTTGCATATTTAAATTTTTACCCAGGATTAGAAGAACCCAAGGATTAGAAAATGGCTTTTGAGTTTGATACCAAAAGATGAAGGCTTGGCTTGATACGAAATGCCAAGACTGGGTGTTACACTACCCCTCCCCGCTATTGGAGGCACTTTAGCAATGTAGGACAAACTGATCCATTGTTTTTGGGTCTTTCCTCATTCCCATAGCGGTTCTCAACAATTTTGGGCAACTCCAAGTGTACAGCATCTATGGATGACAATTCCTTTAATAAATTGAGGCACAGTGGTTGTGTCAGAGTGAAAGATGTCTTTGATGAAACTGGCATTAAGTCTTTCACCGTGCTCAACAAGGAACATAGGCTACCTGAGATGGAGCAGTATCTGACACACCATTGGGCTTTGCATACATCTATTAGACATAATGCAGCCATCTATTTGTGGTAATACCTTCCTACTAAGAAAGGGGACAAAAAACGATCTCATACACATACAAGCTCATGTTAAATAGCCAAAAGAAAGAAAGGCCTTGCGCAGAGGAGGTTAGAATGAAATAGGGCACTCACTCACAGAAAGGGAATGAGAAGACTATTCACAAAGGTAAATTTACATGCGAGTAAAATAAACATGTAAATGTATGCTTATAGTTTTTAGTAAATTTATTACTTTTGGTTATTCACTATTTCCAGATATAAATTTACTACAAATTGTAGATTTAAAAGTCTTCACTCCCTAAAATGGGCGTGGAGCCAAAATCATGAATACAAAGTTTCTAATAGTAACATTTCACATGTAGGCAGTGTCCTCTGCCACCTAGGTGCATATTTCCCTATAATAAAGTATAGGGGAAATTTTAAAATCTTATTACACTTAAAAAAAAGTATTTTTATGTTAAACGTTAATGTAAATTAATTTTATGTATTTATTTTAAATTAGGAAAAGTAAAAGAATGCTGCAGTACTATTATCTTAATTTGTGGCCACCATTCCTTTTGGCCAGGAGCCCCAAATCAGACAAAAAGCCATCTTAGGAGCAATGCACCAAATAATCTCAGCCGCACATCCAACACGTTGGCAGAAACACCAGGCAGGACTTATCCTCATGGGTCCGCATGTAGTCATCAATACTGTACTGCACCACACCAAGTCAGTTTGTTTATTTTCTTTTCATTCAGTGTTTCGTTTGCCGGTTGAGGAACATGGAGAAGGGGACATTGATGGGGGGGTGTTGTTTGAGAGTTGTGGGGCATCATTTGGTGGCTTCAAGTGACACTATGTTTATAATGGGGCTGCTAATTCTGTCACATTTGCCTCTTATGATGATTATGGGAATGGAGCATATCCATGAAACCCAAAAAAGTTAATAAAGAGCAATTTTATGAAAAAACTTAATTTTTAATTCAATATTTAATTATTTTAAATATATTGTTACATTAAAATTATGTTTTGAATGTTTTTTTAAATACTCCACGTAAAATAAAATGTTTATATGCATTTGTTATGTGTTAAACATTACAAAATGATGCTTATAAAATAATTCAAGTTAACATATTTCTTTTTTTTAACATAATATTACATTTATTTTTAAATGTTACTTTCAAATTAAAAAAGGTTTATTAAAATATTTTATCATTTAAGTTGAAAAAAATATTAATTGTAACCTTATTTCATATAGGGGTTATATTTTTAGTTCCTACCTCCATTATTTTCTGTGAGAGTATGTTGTAGTACAAGTGGTTAGCCGTGTGTGGTGCTGGACCTATTCCTGGTCTGAGCTGTAGTACATTTAGTGCTGTTTTGAGTACTTTGTGGTTGTAGTAACTTTAGAAGTGCAGTTTGTTATTAGCAATGAGGTTACTCTTTTATGGATGGGTATCTGCCCCTCCTAAAACCACTCCCTGCCCCTGCCTTCAGAATTATGTGCTCTTCTCTAAACCCTTCCCATTAAGTAGTAGGCATTCACACTTTTTCAGCTACTCTCTCAGATCCCTCCCACATTTACTACTAAGTAGTACACTTCAATGTGTGAGGATCTCTCTGTAGATAGGGTAGGTGAGGGGGTGAAGATTTCCACCTGTAGGTTTGTGAGTTGCATTTTGTAATAAGTAAATAGTACTAATGTAGTGCTACTTTACGTGCAGTTTGTGGTTCAACCCCTTAAAATTCAGGTCAGAATGAAGCCTCCTCAAATTTTATGCTATACTGGAATTACACTTCAACACATTATACAAATAGGATAAAAGTGAGTCAGAAACAAGTTGCAGAGGATGCGAGGGCATTGGTCCATCTGTTATATTATTCCCCTAAACTTCATCCTTACTGGAAAGACGTGATAGATACTATTGATAATGTGATCCTCATAAGCCTCCTTTGATTCCCAGTCTACATCCTATTACACATCCAAATAGGCAGAATTTTTTATAGTTTAAAATGAAAAATAGCACCTAAATGCTCAAAGCGCCCACTGCGGACATCTGGTTGTGCAAGACCCGGACAAAGTCGAAAGGTATGACCGACTGCGATGGAGCATGGTTTGGATACAAGAAGTGGATTGGGGCCCAGTCTATGCTTACATTCAGGCTTAGAAAAATTGCAGAAGAAAAATGTCTGAGCAGGTAAAGGTCAGCGGGGCAAGGCAGCCAGCAGTGTCCAAAGAGGAGGCATTGTCGTCAGGAGCGGCTGGACCAGGTCCCCGTGAAGATTTCTATGTTTGGAACAGACTCTTATATGGAAGGCGAAAATCTTCGAAGCAGATGCAGAGAGCCCCACCACCTTGGCATCCATTGCAGAGGAAATATGCCTAAGGGAAAGAATAGGGAAAATGATTAAAGTTTATTAATTATATATATATATATTAATCCATTTCTCCAATGCCCAAAGAAAAAGAAGGATGCACTCGACTGCAGGCATTTAATCAATATTTTTTGCCGGAACATGACACAAAGAGTTCCTCCCCTTTCGGTTCTCTGACCTTGTTCATGGGTGTAGCAGGCAAATCCACATGTCACATGACTGTTCCCTTTTATACCAACGGCGCTTGCAATAGGCCAGCCATTCGAAATCATGAATGATGCATTATGGCTAAAATCGGCAATCCCAAAAAACCTTCTTCCAAATGGACAATCCAACTGGAACTTAATCAATGGTATAAAATTCACAATCCTTATAATTATTAAAACCCTTCGATGGGTACACTTCGGTCATGTTCATTTATCAATCAGGCTGCATGCTGTGCCATATATAGCCTTAATCTAAAAGCAAACACGGGCCCACTGCGCAGTGAATCTGCGGCAGCCCCAGTCGCTTACAATCATTCAGGCGACACAGTGCTGACATTAACAAGGTGGTGTAGTCCAGTTCCGGCGTTGGGCTACGCCATCAAACAATTAATCCATTTCTCCAATGCCCATAGAGAAAGAAGGACGCACTCAATTGCAGGCATTTAATCAATATATTTTGCCAGAACATGACACAAAGAGTGCCTCCCCAACGCGTTTCGGTTCTCTGACCTTATTCATGGGTGAAGCAGGCAGATTCACTTGTCACATACTGTTCCCTTTTATACCAGTAGCGCTTGCAATAGGCCAGCCATTCAGAATCATGAATGATGCATTATGGTTAAAATCAGCAATCCCAAAAATCCTTATTCCAAATGGACAATCCGACTGGAACTTAATCAATGGCATAAAAGTCACAATCTTATAATTATTAAAATCCTTCAATAGGTACACTTCGATCATGTTCATTTATCAATCAGGCTGCATGCTGTCCCATATATAGCCTTAATCTAAAAGCAAACACAGGCCCACTGAGGTGAATCTGTGGCAGCCACAGTCGCCTACAATCATTCAGGCGACACAGTGCTGACATTAACGAGGTGGTGCAGTTCCGTACCGGCATTGGGCTACGCAGTCAAGCAATTAATCCATTTCTCCGATGCCCATAGAGAAAGAAGGACCCACTCAACTGCAGGCATTTAATCAATATATTTTGCCGGAACATGATACAAACAGTGCCTCCCCAACACGTTTCGGTTCTCTGACCTTATTCATGGGTGTAGCAGGCAAATCCATTTTTCACATGACTGTTCCCTTTTATACCAACGGCGCTTGCAATAGGCCAGCCAACCGAAATCATGAATGATGCATTATGGTTAAAATCGGCAATCCCAAAAATACTTATTCCAAATCGACAATCCGACTGAAACGTAATCAATGGTATAAAAGTCACAATCCTTATAATTATTAAAACCCTTCAATGGGTACACTTCGGTCATGTCCATTTATCAATCAGGCTGCATGCAGTCCCATATATGGCCCTCTGTGCAGTGAATCCGCGACAGCCCCAGTCACCTACAATCATCCAGGTGACACAGTGCTGACATTACCGAGGTGGTGCACTCCCGTACCGGTGTTTGGCTACGCCATCAAACAATTAATCCATTTCTCCGATGCCCATAGAGAAAGAAGGACGCACTCGTCTGCAGGCATTTAATCAATATATTTTGCCAGAACATGGCACAAACAGTGCCTCCCTAACGCATTTCGGTTCTCTGACCTTATTCATTGGTGTAGTAGGCAAATCCACTGGTCATATGACTGTTCCCTTTTATACATATATACATATAATTTAAAAATATAAATGTAAAAAGAAATAATCATTTTTACCATTAATTTATTAACTAAAATGTTGAAGAAAATTATCTCTTCAAAATAAATGTATAACAAATGAAGAATTAGTGTAAATAGATTAATATATAGTAGAGCTAATACTTTTTAAACAAAATAAAATAAATAGACACCACCCATGAATTTTATTTTTAAATTAATATTTTGTAATTAAAAGTTGTGTTTAATTAATTTAAATGATGTTTACATTTTCAATAAAAGTTTAATTTATTGAAATGTTAGCTAATGATTTTTAAACTAAAAAAATATGAATGTATGAATTTTACATATTTTAAAACAAAAACTGCTCATATACACATAGTATTAAGGGCAAAATAATTTAATTATTTTAACATTGTTTCCTATGGAGAGTTATTTTAAGTCCCCATCTTTACTTTCTAAGGGGGTGTGTTGCAGTACCTGTGAGTGGCCTTGTGTGGTGCAAGATTTACTCCAAGGCTTTGCCCTCCTTAAAGCTCTACTTATCCCTTTCATTTAGTAGTAGATATTCCCCATTTTCCCGCCACTCCCCCTTGTCCATCCTACCCTTTCCTTTTGTAAACCTATATGTCAAGCGACCTCCCAATAAAAAGTACAAAAGAGGTGTAGGTGAAGCTCGCAGATGAATGCTCCGTCAAAGCGCCTCTCCCACCAGAGTCCTTACAGACATACATGGATCACAGCGGAATTGAAGGTGTAATTTGTCAACCACTCTTGAAAATGGTTCCTACATTCTGCAGTGCCCCTCTGCCGTTGTTTTCATAAGAATCACTTTGGTGTAGCTCTGTCTCTCTCACAAGCTCTTTTCACAGTGCCTGAAGTGTCCGCCCCTTTGTCTTGCTCCAGAACAATGTTGTCACCACAGAGCAGTCGGACAAAAAGGCACAGAAATGGCTGCTTGTTTATTTTTATATATTTTTCTGTGGCTGTTTGGGCTTACCTCTAAGAGAGTCAAGGGGACAGAGTAAAAAGAGCTATTGAAAAGTGAGAGAGGCAGAAATGCAAGAATAAGGAGCTAATGGTGAAGTGCAGCTCCAGATCCCGCTACACTCTGGGGTATATTCTCAAGAACGTGTGTTAACTATCGCCAAATTCGCTTAACGCAACTTCTCACATCGCAGTCTATCGCGGGAAAATAACACCGTGTTAATGCAGTATTCTCAACCCGGCGGCACCATGCGATAGTCCCACGATAACGCGACAAATGCCTGCGTTAAAATTAACGCGACGCCGAAAAAATGCGAAACGCGAAAAAAGTTGCGACGTCCCAAATCGCGAAACAAAAATCAGCGATAACTAGCGACAGGCCTACGATTCCCACGCGACATGCGGAAGAATGCACTATAAAAGCAGAGAAAAAAAAAGAGAAAAAAATGTAACTGTGTAGCACCATGGACGCACCCAGACCAAGTGCAGAGGACAACGCGAACCCCACAAGCCCCACAGACGACCAGCCAGGAACCCCGGGGCCGGGGAAGGGATAGGAGAAGAGGAAGAGGAAGACGGGGTTCAGTCTGCAGGAAAACCGGATCATCGTCACGGAGGTGACAGAACACTACCAACAACTGTTTGTCACCTCCACTGTGTCATCGGCAACACAAACGGAAATATGGCAGTACATCATGAACAATGTGAATGCAGTCGGAGTGTCGAGGAGGACAATGGAAGAGGTCAAGAGGCGCTGGAATGATGTGAAGGGCAAAACCAAGAAGAAACTCGATGCCAACATGAAAGCAGCAACGCAGATTGGAGGTGGGGGACCAGCGGCACACCAGGAGCTGGATGACATGGAGAAAATGGTGGCCACAGTCATCAGTCGGGATACGGTGCCAGGAGTTGGGGATCGGGACACTGCTCAACATGACCTGACACAACATCAACAGGGTGAGTACCGACCAGGGACTGGGGGACGGGGGGAGATGGGCACAATGGCACACATGCACAATTAAGTAGAGCACACTGCACACCCACAATGACTCTGGATCATGTCCCTGATCCCTGTGCCACACTGCAGCACACACACAGAAACTCAGGGAATGTGTGTTGTAATGAATTTATTTGCACATGCTGTGCCTGTGGTCATTTTGTACTGTCTCATGATTGCTAAGGACTGTCACAATGTGACATCCTCATGTGAAGAAATTGTCAATGATGTTGTTCCTACGGGCTATTCCTGCTGCAGCTGCAGTGGGGTGTGGTCCACCTGCCTCATCTTCCTCATCATCGTCCGGTGCATCTGGCACTTGCAACCATGGGGCATTGGTGCGTACACATATGTTGTGCAACACACAACATGCAACGATCATCTTGCACACGATGTCTGGGCTGTACAGGAGCCTTCCACCTGTGATGTCCAGGCACCTGAAACGTGACTTCAACACGCCAAATGTGCGTTCCACGATGCCCCTGGTGCGTTTGTGGGCCCAATTGTACTGCCTCTGGGCCTGTGTGTTTGGGGCTCGGAGGGGTGTCATCATCCAAGGGCAGAGTGCATATCTTTGATCACCTGTGACAGTGCAGAGAGACATGAGTCAATAGTTGGTTCTGCATGATGTGTTGGCAGGCTCACTAGTTGATTGGTGTGTGATATGTGTGTCATAGTGATTCCTGTTTGACATGTACTGCTTGTAGCAAATGAGCGCCATCAATGTGTATTACGTAGCCTCACTGCTGCTCCTCCCTCCCCCAAGCCTATTTACTTGTGTGCGCTGCGCGGTTGCATCACTTGCACTCCTACGGCACACCATTGTCATGCCTGTCTGCGCATGTTCACAAGCCTGACAACGACACTGTGATGTTCTGCGTTAAAGGTGTGCGGCCACGTGTGTGTAGGCCTATGGTAAGGATAGGGCGGACACAGATGTAGAGTTCATGGCTGGCTGAACTCGTGATGCGGTCGAGGCAAGACCTTTGGCTTATGCTGCGGTAATAGCGATACACACACAACAGTTGGCATGTATGATCCCGGACCCCGAGCGGGCTTGCGCTCCTTCATTTATCCCTTCGGCCGAGCCCGCACTCCGGGGGCATGTTACATTGCAACTTTGTCCATTGCGGGACGGGTGTCGCCGACACTACAACAGAGACACACGCATTAGGTACTTCATTGGCAAGCCCAACACTTAACCATGCCCAGAGCCCCGGGGTGATTATCCACACCCCTACGCTGGACTGCCGTACGCCAGCCCACTTTGGCAACGCCTACAGGGGGGACGTAACTAGCTACATGTCCCAGGTCTTCCCCACTGCCTGAGGTGACATGGTTGCGTCCGCTGTACACAGCACAATGCAATGTGGTAGGGCCCGGGGCCCTCATGAATACACAATGACCACACAGACACACTTGGATAGTTTGTGGACCTGGCTACGGGCTTGTGCGCCCGGCCCCTTTTATTGCCAGGGTCACATGTCCAGTGACGCCTGTGCTGGATGGGTGTGGGGTGAGTGTGCGCCAACTACAACAGTGATCAGACAATCAGAAGTTCACAGTTCAAACAGCAAGGGTCCATGACTTGAGCTGCACAGAGTTAGTGGCCCCGGATGCACAGCGGCCGGCACATGGAACACCGCCACGGGACGGTGACTACCGGTGCACTGAGGTAGGGCCACGAGAGCTGAGCGGGTCCTCGTCGATGTCCAAGGTGAATGTCGCGGAGGGTTTTGGGGGACAGTGGAAGGTGTTCTTCCAGGGCATGATACAGAGGGCAGTACCAAGCAGACACAGGCAATATGGAGGAGATGAATGCTACAGACTCATTTTTGACACCAAGTCAGTATCAGCTACATGATGATGAAGACAACCCCCAGGCCATAGACTCAGATGCCACCAAAGTTCAACCAGAGAGTGTCCATGAATTTCGGGGCACGGAGTCAGTGGCACCAGAGCTGAAAGGGGATGCAGTCTGTGATGAGGCCTGTGCAATGGTATAAACTTTGCCATAAATAAATCAGACTCAGTTCCAAATGTGTGACCTACTTGACTGTAGTGAAGGCCGGAGGCAGCGGTCAGCAGAGGCCCCCAGCCACGTGTCCTTGGCTTACGATGCACAGAGTTAGTGGCACCAGAGCAGTTGTTGGTAGTGTTCGGTCACCTCCGTAACGAGGATCCTTTTTTCATCCGGACTGAACCGCGTCTTCCTCTTACTCCTCTCCTTGCATACAATGATATGGACTCTGCCATTGAAAAATCAAGACTCAGTTCCAAATGTGTGACCTACTGGACCGCAGTGTAGGCCGGAGGCAGCGGTGGAGTACGTCAATGAGAAAGGAGTACTGGGGCCCTGTGTCGCGGAGGCCGTGATGGTCTGAGGAGGCTGCCAAGGTCGCGGGCCTCGGGCTTGGAGCTTGCACCGGCACGTGGTGGGCCCTCTTTGACACACACCGGTGTCGGCAGGTGAGCAGTGAGGCCTGGGTGCGCTGGGGCGGGCAAGACGGGTCTTGGGACCAGCGGCCTGGGGTGCAGCAGGCGCACAGGATCGCAGGCACTGCCGCTCACGGCGTCAGCCTCGTGGCGGGGTGAGAGGCGCCGCCCTGGCAGACACGTTGGCCATTCCGGAAGAGAACCACGCCCAGAGTAACGGGCTTTTTATTCACACCCCTACGATGGCCTGGCGTACGCCGGGCCAGCCCACTCCGCTCACGCTTACAGGGGGGGACATAACAAGCTACATTTCCGCAATCTTCCCCACTGGATGCGGTAACTTGGTTGCGTCCACTGTCCAGTACACTCCAGATACCAGCAGTGTATGTCGACATGGAAATGTCTGTGGTCTGCATACTCAAGTCTGTCCAGCACATCCACGCCACACTTGGCATTGTGTACATTCACATTCATGGGTCACTTGCCTCCTTCGCACATGCCTGGTTCCCACCTCTCCCCACATTCTGCTATTGTGTTTCTGAGGTGCCATGCCGTTGATGGCTTGGGTACATGGCTAGCCCAGGTTGCCACAGTAAGTTGTGTTGTCGTGTCTGGAATGTGGGGATGTTGGTTGTCATGTTGTTTGTGATTTTGTGATGTGTGCATTCCCAGAGTTGTGAGTTGTATGTTGGTGGAGTTGAGGTGTGTGGTGTGTTCAGTTGTTACTTACCGACAAGCAGTGCATTTCCATAGGTGCCATCCTGAAAGCGCTGGTTGATGATGGACTGTCGGAAGATGAAGGAATCATGCAAACTGCCTGGGTAGTTGGCGACGACATTGGTGAAGAGTCCCCGGTGGTCCACTATTGCCTCCACATTGATGGAATGCGTGTGTTTCCTGTTGCGGTAATTGTGTGCAGTGGCGGCAGGGGGCACGAGGAGTACATGTGTGCAGTTGATTGCCCCCAACACGTGCGGGAAGCCAGCTATGGCGTAGAAGCCTTGCTTGATCTCCAGCTGTTCCTGCGCATTGTGTGGGAAGTAAAGTTGCTGGGGTACCAAGCTGATGATGGCATCCAAGACAGGTGTGAGGAACTTTGACAGGGCTGGCTGTGAGACTCCTCCGACTCTGGCAGTTGTTGGTTGGAAGGTCCCAGAGGCCAACAGGTGCAGCACGGCCAGCAGCTTTGTCTGCGGAGGGATGTTGGTTCTCCGCTGTGTTGGTACCATCAGCCTGTGGGCAATGAGGGTCAGGATGCGGAGGATGGTTGTCCTTTTGAGCCTGTAGTGGGCAATGACTTCCTCTGGCGTTAAGTCTCCGAGGCTGGTGCGTTTTCGGAAGGTCCGGTGTGTTTGTCTGCGCTGCCTCTGTGGTAGTCCGGGGGGGGTGGGGGTCCTGGCGGTGGTGGTGGTGGGTGTTGTGGCCCTCTTGGGGCTCCGAGCTGCATGATCAGTAGCTCCATGGCATCTGTTGTTCTTCTGGTGTGGCTGTGGGCTGGGCTCCCTTTTATGGTGCAGGTTGTCGTCCGACTTAACACCAGGTAGGAGCAGGTGTTAAATCAATGCTGGTAATGCGCCTTATCGCATGTTTTTGAATCTTATCGCCGATCTGGCTGGTCGTTGAGAATGTTGCGGAGTGGTGTTTTCGCGGGTTTTTGCACGGGAACGCCTACTCTGCATATCATTAGCGTTAGTTGCCGGTGTCATCCGTGGCGATGTTTTATGCGGCTGCTATTGCGGGTAAACTGGTGATATCGGCTGTTAGCACCTGCTTGTGAATAGTGCGATGAATTTATCGCCACTTTGGCTGCGATAAAGTGCCGCTAACTCGGCGATGAGTCCTTGAGAATATGCCCCTCTGTTTTTTCATGAAGTGGGGGCACTGATAGTCTTGTTGCCCTTAAATACAAGACAATAATGACTGTTAATTACCCTCATTATGCACGCCTATGGTTCAGGCCAATAATACAGGAAGGCGGATTAACAACTGTTATTACCTGCAGATGCAGGCCATTTCATCTAATCAGTTTTATAGTGCTAGATAGTCTCTAGGAGCAGTGGGCCCTTAGGAGTGGGGGAATATCTAAAAGACAATAGTTTTTAGATTTCAATGGAAGGTTGCCAATTATAGGACTGAAGCAAATGCAGTGCATTTGAGATTTTTGCTACGTTGTCTGATAAATATTTGTTTTAGTTGAAAGACTGTGGAGATTATGAGTAGGGAAGAGCGAGAGTTCTGAGGATTTGGGGCCAGATGTACGACGTAAAATTGCATGCGCAAACGGGTTTGCGACCCGTTTGCGCATGCAATTGTAGTCTGGGCCATGTACTTACACTATTTTGCGAGTCGCAAATAATTTGCGACTCGCAAAATAGTGTATTGCAACTCACTATTAGGAAGGGGTGTACCCTTCCTAATAGCGACCACAGAGCCATGTATGAATGTTTTGCGACCGCAATTGCGGTCGCAAAACACTTCATAAATTGCCGCCCTCTTCAAGAGGGTGGTAATGAAGTCGCAAATGGGAAGGGGTCCCCAGGGGACCCCTTCCCTTTGTGACTGGCTCCAAAAATATTTTTTAAGGGCAGGCAGTGGTCCCAGGGTTCACTGCCTGCCCTTAAAAATGAAACAACGTTTCATTTTTTTTTTTAAATGCATCCCGTTTTCCTTTAAGGAAAACGGGCTGCATTTAAAAAAATTAGCTGCTTTATTTAGAAGCAATCCCAGACATGGTGGTCTGCTGAGCCCAGCAGGCCACCATCCCTGGGAGGGCCTGTCATTCCCAATGGGCTCGCAAACTGCGAGAGGCTCATTAATATTCATGAGCCTCGCAATTTGCGACCCCATTGGGAATCGCAAACAGTATTAAACACACTGTTGTACATGCAAAATAGCGCCTCACAAATTGCGAGTCGCAAAAAACTCGCAATTTGCGAGGCGCTATTTTGCGCGTCTTACATCTGGCCCTTGGTTGGTAAATTAAAGAAATACTTTGGCCTTGCTGTTTTGCAAAGCTAAAGGATTAAGTTAGTATAGGGCTAAGCAAGGCATTTTAAGCACTTGGCTGGCAGCCAGTGGTAAGGTATGGTGTGGTGGATGCTTAGAATGTGTCAGGTCTCCTTGAGGCCACATGAAAGCATTAGCAAGGAATTTTAAGCAATTAGCAGATAGTTGATAAGGGAGACTTTTGCCTGCATTCAGTGAAGAAGAAGACAGTACCTATTAAAGAGGAAAGATGGGAACCAATGACTGAAAGACAGGTGGGCATGTGTTAGTAATGCCAGTATTTCCTCTATGAATTACTTGGCCTGCCATTGAAGAGCTGGATCATGGGACACAGGGAGCCTGCTGCTATACTTTCTGTAGTAGGGACGGTTTGACATTAAGGCCCTGATTCACAAGGGTAAACGTACACTTTTACGTAAGTTTATGATTTTTTACAATTCACAAAGAAATTTTACGAGTGATATCTTCACAACTGCCTTGCATTTTATGTGCAGAGTCTCCGGCACGAGTGCGGAGACTCCGTAGTAATAAACATACTACTCATAAAATTGCTTCTTGAATTGCAGAACATCATAAACTTACACAAAAGTGTACATTTACATTTGTGAATCAGGCCCTAAAAGTATTTTCTGTGTAGGTCAAATAAGGATAAACAGCTGATCAGGGTCATTCAAATAAAGTTCAAAGCTAAGGTTGAAGGAACATGTTATTGATTTCCTTGGTACAACAACTGAACATGATAAGAGGTTTGGTGTAAGAATGGGTAAAATGTTGATAAAGTTATAGAGAGTAGTTATGTGTTCAGGGAAAATAACTGCAACAGCTTCTGTGATGCTGTGCCGAGATCCAAACTGTGACCAATACAATCTGTGTCAATTGGAATTGCGCGATTATTAATTGTAGCTGAGCTCCAGCACAAGCATCCAAGCAGATCGGATGCTGTATGTTAATTTTTCGAGATTTCCTGAATGTTCTGTTTATCGTTTGCTGCATGAGTAGTACCTAATAGGTGTTTCACATTCCTCGTCCTGATGATGACCCTGTACAAATAACCTCAAGGGATTGAAACGTTGACAAAATAATAGTGTACTGTACTGTTTATGTAATCCAGGAGCCTGAAACACTATGCTAGAGTTCACATCAAACAACTGTGCATCCTCCACAGTCATTATGTATGTATATTTTGTATAGCACTTGCGCACTTCCTACTCACTTACCTCTTTTTCACTGCACCATTGCGTTGTTTGGGAACACCTTTCCAATTTCGAATGTATATGTAAACAGAGCTAAATGAGTTTCTCTTCTTAAGATTCCAAATGTTGTATAATCAAATAAAATGAATTATTTCTAGTAAAACCAATCTACTGATTGTTTTTCACTTGGTTACCGTGGAAGTTGACGTTCACACTTCCCCCTTCAGGGACCATTGTTTCCTATATTACTGTACTACCCAGGTCCCAGGGTTACTAGGTTGACCCTTGTTTTACGAATACAATACAATAAATGGGCAGAGAAAGTCTTAAAGAGCAACATATTTTTCTTGGTGGTAGAGAAGTTCTTGGTTTTGGTCAATTTCTTAAGCTACCCAAAAATTGGAGTCCGCAAACGAGACTAAAGATGTGTATTTGACCTGACCTTTAGGCGCAAGGAAGGGTTAATGGATTCATCTTTTCAGGATGGTGGCATACTAGGAGACAAGGGATGTTGTAATTAGGCTAGTGTTTGATAGAAAGCATTAGACATTTTCATGTAGGGATGAGGCAAGAAGGGGCTAATATAGTGGATATTTAGTTTTTCAAAATCATAGCTACCCAACCACCACTGTATTTCAGACAACCCTGCTGGAAGATTCAAAAGCTAAAAGGGTATCAGATCTGTAAGAATGGAATTGAGACCCCCCCACACCCCACACCTCCTCCCCTAGATGGTCAGTGAAGTTCATGCTTCACAGTGGAACCAGTATTTAACAGGATGACTTTCCAGGGGACAGTGAGAGCAGTGCTTGGTGAAAAGAGGAAAACTCAAAAACTCTTAATGATGAATAGATACGAGTACTGAAGACAGCACGGTGGGGTTTGAGACTGTTTTATGTTAAGGGGAAGGGTGGAAGAATAATGGCATATTGAAGGCAAAGATTTCTAATCTACTCAGGGCCTTTCTGAGAAATGGAACTAGATGATATGCTATTATTACTTTAAGAGGAGGATAGTGTATCTTAATTATATTCAGTTTGTTGATGAGCATCAACACCTCCATGGACAGGCATTCAATTACAAATGCAGAACTTTACTGCAATACAGCCACCCTAAGAGAGGCATATTCACAATATGCAGTCCGTTCTCTCAAAATCAACCCTTGGCATAGCCTCTGTGCATTCTTTTTCTGGTTATTGACAAATTGTCCAAGCCAAATCCAAATATGCTTGATTCTTTTAAAGATAATGGTGAAGGGAATAGCCTTTAACGTGCTTACTTCCTAGTTTTGGGATACACCTCAGAATGCTGATGCAAGCTATCGAATTTCTCGATGGCAAGATACAAAACACATTGGACTTCCTGTTTCATCCTCTGGAGCTAGAAGAACAGAAGTAGTGACTGACAAGAGTTTTTAGGAGGTCATAACAGGAACTTCACAACAGGTGGCTATGTTGGGCAGGTGCTGGCTAAAATAATATACCCCTCCGCCAGAGGCAGATCCTGCCAAAAATCAGACAAACAGAATCCTACTAACTTCATTAGCTCTTCTGTTCTAGTCTTTGTTTAATGCCTGCATACACAATGTGGAACTCTGAAACATATTTGAAATCTATTTGGGCTGTGGGTACAATAAATATATAAATCCATGTTTCTGCTAGCTCTCTGTGTCTCAGTCAACAGGCAGTGTTCTGCTTCTCTCTCACGTGTCCATATATGGTTATTGAAAAATTTGTGACCTATTGATTATGTTGTGTATTTTGGAACCTGGAAACACGGGCTTGTAAAATGAAATAAATCTTTGTGACCAAATAATGTGTCTCCTCAAGTCTAAAAATGCATGTTTCTGCTAAGCTAATATATACAACTAGGGTCTACTTTTTGGGGAGGGGAGTGGTGATGAGATATCTGTTCCGCCATCTGCCCCTTCTGCATTCTACCGTCCTATTTTGAATGCAACATAAGGTGGTGATGTCAATGGTGGAACTTCCACTTGCTCCACTATGGCCAACACCCATTTGGAATACATCCAACTGAAGGAAATTGCATCGGACCTCGTGTCTGATTTAAGGCTATCTGTCAGATGCTGTTTCCAAGAATACTCCTACTATTCCTTCTGTGTGAGGTCACCGTGGTATCTATGGTGGTGTCACACAGAAATGTGAGAAAGTGTCCCAACATGTTAGAAGAAATCTCCCACCACGTCTGGATATTTTAGAATCTGGGTCCTGGAAATATACAGTGACTTTAGGGGTATGTTTCCAGGATCCAAAACGGTCCAGGGTTGGTCACAGGCAGGGGCTTTGTCACATGGGAGGAAGGGGCAATGATGGCACGGTGGCATGTGCAATGGGGGAGGGATGGAGGCAACTGTCCCGGGGAGTGGTAAGAAGCAAAGGTGAAGCTGCATAGAGTTTTGATTCTTCTTGTGTGCAGGAGTGAAACATAAAAATAATTATGTGGGAAAAAGTCTCAATTTGATTGACCAGCCACCTCTGGTGTGACAGAGGTATCTGTTACACTAGCAGTTACTTTGAGGACTGGTCTGCTCAACTCTAAATGAGGCCTTAACTGTTTGGTGTGTTGCCTTATCTAGTTCTGTCTCAACTTTTCCTGTCACAGCCTGGTAATTTGGTCTCAAAAGATGCCACAATCCATGCAGTGAAACTGCTGTGTCGTGTTGCTTTAAATAAAGCGAGCAGAACAGAGACACATCTGTTAAGATACAGTACTTTATCTCTCTCCCCCTGCACTGGTGAACCTCTAGGTTGCCTTATGCCATGCACACACACTTGTACCAAAATTCAAGAGCGTAGGTGGGATATTTACATGTGTACTTACAGCACAATTGCAAAGTTTAAAAGGTTTTATAACTTTTCTCCAGCATTATGTCTGCCTCCAGAAGCCATACATTTTTTTCGCAAACCCTGTCTTTTTCTCTTTTTTAGTAGATAGGACTTTGCATCAAAAGTCATGAGTGCTTGTATGGGAATGCCCATGTACCATCTCTGGTACTCCACATTGATGAAATGTAGTGGAAAGTAGCCCATAGCGCTACTTTTAGCTATCTCAGGGCTACTTTCGAGCGCAAAACAATTTTGAGGCCTGAAAATAAATCCCAATTCAACACTTTGCACAGGTTTGCGTCCCTTTTGTGACACAAACCCTGTGCAATGTGTTAGTACATCTGGCCCTCGGTCTTTCTGCAACAAATACCCGAATTAAAGTACAAATATTCAACGCAGCAGCACGTTTGACATAAAATTGCGTTGCTGATCGTGTTATACCGGTTGCCTATGGAAGCCCATATTAAATGTAAAAAGTTTACATAAGCTTTGTAACAAAATCTTGTTTTCTTGCTAGAAACCTTAATAAATGTATTTTCCATGGGTACAAAACCGGCTTCTACTCAATCCACACTTCCATCTCAGGTTCCTAAACAAGTTGTGCCTTCTGGAGTAAAATTATGGAATCGCTTTTGATAAAAGCCAGCATTGAAGATTTTCATTCTGGTCTGAAAAGATCTGATGACACATCTGTTTTTAATATATCTGGAAAATAAGAGAGGGAACGTTGTGAGGAGCCACTGTTTTTTACACCCTGGGTTGTTTTCTCTCAGGGTTATTGTGTTTCATTACAACTCTGTGGTCCACATTTTTCTCAGATGCCTGCATAGCATATCTGCTCCTTGGCCTGGGTTAAGTACGCTCATTGGAAAATTCTTAAATATTCTAAAATGGATGAGAGGAATGTCATACACATTCATTAACAAGCATATTCTCTGCTTTCTTCTAATGAGAAAGGCACATGGACTCTTTATTTTATAATTTTAGAAGAGACTTTAGAATCTAAAACAGCAATAAACCACTGGAGTTTCCATTGCAACACTTTTTTTTTAATAGATTTTTCCATCGATCATTAATGTGTTGCCATAAACCTTAAAGCTCGAGGTTCTCCTACAATACATGGCTTGCAATTGCGTATGCTGTTTTTAGATAGGATTTCTTTTTGAAAGGCAGTAGCTTACTGACTTTTCCAAAGCTTCATATATTATTCATGCATTATTCTTCAGAACCCGCTTGTACTAAAAATAAAGTAAATCAATCAAGTCAGCCAAAATAGTTGTATTTCGGCTTCAACGAAAACTATAAAAAACACACTTTAAAACACAGGCACCGAATAAACCCAAAATATTAAAAACACTGGGGCATATTAGCAAGGGCACTATCGCCGCTTTAGCGGCACTTATTGCCGCTAAAGCGGCGGTATTTATATCGCCCTATCAGCAAACTGTCTCTAACAGCAGTTAGCGACAGAGTGCGGGCATTAGCGCCCGTTTTTTTACCGCTTTGCATGTCAGCGATATTTATCGCTAATGACATGCAAAGTGGGCGTTCCCGACGAACAAACCTGGGAAACACTCGCTAACAGGCCTATCGCCTATTAGCAAGGTGGCCATGGCCCCAGTTAGCGACGTGAAAAGTCGCGCTAACCGGGGTCATCGCCATTTATTTAACACCTGCAATTAGCAGGTGTTAGCCATACCTAACATGGGGGGGTGGATTATGCTGATACGACCACAGGGTCGTATCAGCAAGGTGTTCTCCCTTCTCCAAGCAACATCGCTGGTTTTTCAGCGATGTTGGCCCATTTCCCCCGCTATCGCTGGAATATTTATCGCCACAGCGCTAATTGTTGCTAATACAGCGTTAGCGTGGCGATATATTCCAGCGATAGCCGGCGATAAAAAAAATCACGCTAAGCAGGGTTAGCGATGATTATCGCCTCTTCTTGCTAATATGCCCCACTATCAATAAAGCGCTCGGTTTCTAGGCATCGCAGTACAATCATACGGACATTACATCTTGTTATTGAATTTTATACTCTACAAACTTAAAACTTCAATTTTATCTCTACTTCGTCCATAATTCAGGCCAAGGATCGACTAGATTTGTTAATTTAACGAAGTGCTACAATAATAACGTGTCACAACTAAGAAATAGCTCTGCTAGAAATGGTCCCCATATTCATCCTATTCCATTCCTTAGCGCCATCTCATCCTCATGGCTCCAAATGATTCAATTCCGTGTCCATTTCTTACTCGTACATGCGCAGTAGAGAATTTCTCCCTTTTGCACCACATATATGGAGTTCTCAGCATCAATATATAATAAAACGCAGGTCTTCAACATCTGGAGCCCAAAGACAAGTAGGCAGGGCTTAAAGCATCACTGGGTCATGGGATTCCATCAGCCATACGTGCTGACCCCCTATGGCCCATAGGCTATGTGATTCTCAGCATGCTCGGTAGCAGGCGCAACCTGAATCATGGCAGCAGATTTCTCCTGAGGGTGGTAATTTATTCACATGGCTTAATCATTAGGGTCAGTTCAACTTTGTATGCTTTAAACTTAGGAAGTCCAGAGTGTACCTAGCGGGCTGGAGCATGCCAGATTTTCGGGGAATACATGGAAAATACCAAGTATAGAGTGAAATAAATTGAACTTATTTAAATAATAAGTGGTCATTCGTAAAATCTGTCATTAATTCAGCCTTCTTGAAAGTACGTTGAACATTCTTGCTCTAAACCTTATCTACCCTGTCTCACGTATCTCATACTTCATTGCCCTGTACCCGCTGAACGATTTGGAAATCCATTATGTTTTAATGTTAAGGTGTTGAGGTGTAACAACCCCCCTGAACGTCAAATGTGCATCTGTTCTTAAGATGTCAGAGAAATACAGTTTATCATAAAGTTAGGAGTCATTTTATGGCAATTTTCCTTCAACTGTTTCTTTTAGTAGCAACTAACAACGGAGAGAATTTGTGATGTCACTGTCTGGATTTGACAGCCGGAAGCATAACATTTACCCTTTTGATTTCAGCTACTGGCAAGATAATCTCACATTTCTATCTCTTTATGTTCTACTTAGGGTTTTTATCTAATTGTTCCCCTTGTGATTCTCAGAATCATGGACCCCTCTCTGATCTTAGCTTAGCCCGTTCTTTCTTTTGCTTGTCACCATGCTATGGGAACACTGTTTGCAATTGATTTTTCCATTTCTGCCCCTATGTGCCCCACTCGTCTTTATCCCCAATGACCCAATGACCCACACCTCTCGTTAATGCTACACATCTGGCACACACCCCATGGCTTTCTCTGTCTCATGTACCTGTCAGGCACCAGTGTATAAGTGTTCCTGAACCCAGTTGGGTCTCACTGAAGTTGCCCCAGTGCGCCACGCCCGCTGTAGCTGTTGACATGCTGATGTCTTGCATGGGCAGTAACAACGTAACGAGGCGTTTTTTACTCCCACTTGGCTGTCTCCAGCTGTCTAATATTGTAGAACTGTCAACTCGAGCGTGTTAACTACCTTATTTTGTTTTCTCTTTTCTCATACTGTGATGCACTTTGCCACTCACTATCTTTCACTGTAAAAAGGAAAAAATAGCAATGAGGATTAATACAAAGGATTGAAAAAGGAAACTGGGTTTAGGAGACCCCCCTTAGGGGCGAAAGAGATTTATAAGACAGGAAGGAGAATGGTGAGTGTCATAAGGGGATGTCCCTATAAATGATGATCTTCTGTTTATCATACAGATGATTTTTTATTAGTGGTCATTCATAGTGCAATATTGCCCCTTCAGCTAGGTTGAAGGTGTTTTTTGTTCCAGAATATGTCACCCTTTGACCTCTACCAGCCACCTATGTTCACACTTGATTGTTATGCTGGGAAAGCCCTTTCACACTTTACCTCCTGTGGTGTATCAGGGAGCCTATGGTAATTCCAACAAGCAACTTTAGGGCTCTCTAAAGCTTTCACTCTTTTGTATGCGAACAGCTGGGCAGATCTTTCTGCAGGATGTGTCCACCCTTACCTCTGCCTCCCTTAAGTTTTTTTGACCTTTTTCAATCACACATGGCTCCTCCCATGTGATATACCTTGTATTGCATGCCAGGTAAAAGACATAAACTATTTTGTCATACTTGGTGACTCCGATAGTAACAATGATGCTTCAAGGAAGCAGAAGTATTTTCAACCCAAACCTTCTCTGGTCACATGCACTGTGGTGCATTTCCCTTAATTCGGCCCTTATTGCCCTACTGGCCCTTGCTCTGTCCTCCCCTTTCATGGGACAGGTAAGGAGATTTCAACTAAGGACAAGAACGTAGTCTCCTAGTGGCACACATGGAAGCAGATTTGGAAGTGAATTGTAATGATAATGTTTCTAATGCCATTACTGCCCACCATCTCAGGCTCTAAATCCCACAAAGTTCCCTTGCTCTCCAAGATACTCCCTTTTAGTTCTCAGTGGCAAGCCATGTTTAACCTGGGCAATCTTTGCCACACCAAATATTGAGAGTGTTTTCTCTTTGAACATTTGGCTGAGCTCACCAGAAATAGGTTAGGCAAGCTCCTGCATAGACTTGCTAGGTTTACAACCAAGCGATACCAAAGGGGATGATGGACGGAGCGTTTGAGCTAATCAAACACTCACCCCCAGTCAACTGATCTGGGTTTAATCCATCATCATTCTTTAGCTCACTCCACCACCCCAGTTCAGACATGGCCATATGCAAATCAGTCTGACCCTGTGCCTCATGGGAACAGTCCAGCCCGAACTGCCAAGCCATGTCTTCCCTGGACCGGAAACAAGCATCCTGGGACCGGTTTCTGGCTATTCAGCCGTCATCAGCCAGGCTAGCTTGAATACAGTGGCAAAGTGAGCAAGGACCCACGTCTGGGCATACCCTGCCAACTTAGGGCGAACAAAGCGATACCAAAGGGGATGATGGACGGAGCGTTTGAGCTAATCAAACACTCACCCCCAGTCAACTGATCTGGGTTTAATCCATCATCATTCTTTAGCTCACTCCACCACCCCAGTTCAGACATGGCCATATGCAAATCAGTCTGACCCTGTGCCTCATGGGAACAGTCCAGCCCGAACTGCCAAGCCATGTCTTCCCTGGACCGGAAACAAGCATCCTGGGACCGGTTTCTGGCTATTCAGCCGTCATCAGCCAGGCTAGCTTGAATCCAGTGGCAAAGTGAGCAAGGGACCCACGTCTGGGCATACCCTGCCAACTTAGGGCGAGCAAAGCGATACCAAAGGGGATGATGGACGAAGCGTTTGAGCTAATCAAACACTCACCCCCAGTCAACTGATCTGGGTTTAATCCATCATCATTCTTTAGCTCACTCCACCACCCCAGTTCAGACATGGCCATATGCAAATCAGTCTGACCCTGTGCCTCATGGGAACAGTCCAGCCCGGACTGCCAAGCCATGTCTTCCCTGGACCGGAAACAAGCATCCGGGGCCCGGTTTCTGGCTATTCAGCCGTCATCAGCCAGGCTAGCTTGAATCCAGTGGCAAAGTGAGCAAGGGACCCACGTCTGGGCATACCCTGCCAACTTAGGGCGAACAAAGCGATACCAAAGGGGATGATGGACGGAGCGTTTGAGCTAATCAAACACTCACCCCCAGTCAACTGATCTGGGTTTAATCCATCATCATTCTTTAGCTCACTCCACCACCCCAGTTCAGACATGGCCATATGCAAATCAGTCTGACCCTGTGCCTCATGGGAACAGTCCAGCCCGATCTGCCAAGCCATGTCTTCCCTGGACCGGAAACAAGCATCCTGGGACCGGTTTCTGGCTATTCAGCCATCATCAGCCAGGCTAGCTTGAATCCAGTGGCAAAGTGAGCAAGGGACCCGCGTCTGGGCATACCCTGCCAACTTAGGGCGAACAAAGCTGAATACCCTACACCCACAGTATGGGATAAGTCCTGCATCACCCAGAGGTAGATCACAATCTTGTTTCCTTCCTCCTTCTCTTCAATTGAGATACTAGGATGGACACTGATTGTGCCCTCTAGTGCTGCAAGGAGCATGTCCTTGATGGTGTTGCCCTAAAGTCAGATTTTTGGGCACTGGGTTTCGGCCATGGTGGTTTATTGATATGCCCTGAGGAGTTGGACCCAGAGGACAGTATGTCACCTGGAGGATGCTGATACTACTCTCTCTTCTGTGTATAGAAAATCCATCCTGACACACTTGGATCTCATGATTGCCTTTATGGGCATTGCCATGCATTACAACTACTTGGCCTCTTCTTTGGCAAATCCTTTCTTAAGAATATTTCTAAGTATATCAATGTGTTCTCTTCCTTGGATCATTCCCACTCCAACATCAAAACTGTTTTCTAGATGAATTTTGTTTTTGAGTCAGTTGAAAACGGGTGGGGCACCCCACAGGCCACAAATGCCAGTCTTTTCACCTCTTCTTTGACCACAGGTATGGTCAAAGGCCCAGTTCTTCAGGCGAAGGTTCCCTTGAGCAAGAGAGGGTGTTTGTGGCAGCAGCCATGGCAGAGGCACCTTACAGCCTTCTCAAGTCACTTCGGTATCCACTTTAGTAAATGTAAATCTTTCTTCTTCCACTCCTTACCCACTACTAGAAGTAGGGGACTGCATTTTTTTCCTTCCCTAAGGAAGGTCAATACAGCAGACTTCTAGGTTCTCCAAATGTTCCTTACTACCTTATAAATGTTCTGGAGCTGCTGGCCCAGTTTCATGCTCCACTTCTCAATCTTTTTACTTAGTCCTTGAATGGTAATGGAAGAGTAACACTGCCTCTGCCCATTTTATGAGAAGGATTAGTCAACTCCATCTTCTTGGTCCACAGGTAGCTTGAAGTCCTCCTTCCAGGGATAGATCTTAGGTTCCTAATCACCTTTGTCCTGTATCAATTTGATAAAATAGAATGAATTAATTTTCTCTGGGTAACTGGAAGTCCAAGGGTGCACTGTTATCTATTTCGAGTCATTCCTTTCATCACCAAATTCACAAGTTCCAATGGAACAGATGCATGTAGCAGTGTCCTTGTCTCCCCTTTCCCCCTTTACATATATTTGGCCCCTTAGTTATTCACCAACCTCTATCGCACATGGTAACCTTTTCACATATGAGGGTGATCGTCTAAGTGTTTGGTTGAGCACTATCCTTCTGGTAGCTTAGTGCTCCCAAACTCTTTTGTCTTTAACTAACAATTTATGAAGATCTTCTCTACTGCCTGCGGTTCATAGTGGGTCATATTTTCCATCCAGTCAATGAATTTCTGTGGAATCATATTGGTGATATGTTTCTGTTGCCTGAGGCTCTCCAGCACAATCTACATCACATCCAGAGGGAGCTCTGTTGGGCCCTAGCTTGATTGATTACTCCCTCTCCATTAGGAAACTTGTTACCCTTCTGGGTTTACTCTATCCTAGTGATATTTCTCGGTCCCTCTTACTACAAAGACCCATAGAGATGCAACACCCTTAATCTCTGTAAAGGTCTTACTTCTTCCACTCAGACTTTCCTGGATGAGAACCAAAAAGAAGAGTCACGTTGGTGACTTGCCAACATGGAGGTTTGTAATGAATAGGTCCATTTTTGGCACTAAGTCGGACCTAGTCATCTATTCAGACATGAGAAAACTGTATTGGGGTGCTAATGTTTAGGACCTCTACCAGGAGGTCCTGGTCTCAGAAAGAGCCCTCTCTCCACATCAACTCCCAGGAGCCCCTCGCAGGGACCTTTGCTAGCAAGAGTTTCCTCCTGCACAAGTTCAATTCCTGCATCCTTCCCTGGATAGACAATATATCAAGCAGTTCGATGCATGAACTGTTTAGGGTGTCAAGTCCAAGAGTCTAGTCACCCTGTACCTGGATCTGTAGCAGTTTTGCTTTGAGATAAAGGTGGAGTATCTTCTGGGTGATTCCAAATCCGTGTCAGTTCTCCAGACAACTTCAAAATTCCAGCATTGGATGCTGGGTCACCAGGTCATACTGAAGATATTCTCTCTGTGGGGTACATTAGGAGTGTATTAGTTTAACATCCAAGTCAACAGGTAACTACCGAAATGAATGAGCTTTAGCCCAGACCCACAAGTCTGGACACAAGATAATTTTCTCCAAGATTAGAATCCACTTTTCAGCTATACATTTCCCCTGTTCTCTCTGATTTCTCATTTTCTACTCCACCTGTGCCAGAGTTGAGCTCATACAACTCTTGTCACATATACTTTTGACCCTTCCAGGCTTGGTTCTCCCCTTCTGGAGAGTGTGATGAAGCTTCCTAATTTTCTTCGATACTTCCTCTTGAAACCTTGAGAGAACCATCAATTACTAGTTCTATACAGTCACCTTCCTCTCCTGGCTATGAAGGTGTCAGGAAAGTAGAAAGACAGAGCTTCATAACATGCATGACTTCTTAACTGGGAAGGCCTCTTGGAATCCCTGAACCAAGAAGGCTTATTTATCAAGCCGGATGCCCTAGGTTCATTAGTACTTTGAAGGGAATTTGGATCCATCCCCTTCATGCCTCTCACTCTACCTTAGTCAGTATCCTTGCTTCTTATTCGAGAAGGGTCTCTTTTATAGAACTATTAATGACAAGCATTTGGTGAGTTCTGCTGGCGTTCACTATTTGGTGTCCTTTCCTTTGGGTAAGATTCCTATTGTCGGCTGGTTTATCAGGGGTAGTGGCATTTCCCTTCCCCCCAGTGCTAGCTTTTCTGTGACATTGGACTTTAAGATGGCTCTTCAGTGCATTTCTGGTTGGCCTGCTGATTCTGACCAGTCTTTCAAACAACTGTCAGCCAAGTTCACTGTCCTTCACTTTTTATCCACATCAAAACGGTATCCAGTATAAGAGCCTTCTTGTGCGCGATAGGTCTTTTACTCAAGAGAGGATTGTTTCCTTCATTTCCGGAGCAACCAAAAAAGGTAATGCCTCAGTTCTTTGCTCCTATTCACATTCACTCAGGCCTCCTACCATTTTTCACCTTATAGTTTACTTTAGAAAACCACATTTCGTAGTGATTGCCCCTTTCCTGGCCAGGTGATTTCACTGCTCGTGATTAGAAGTGCATTATGACATGCCCAAATTTGATGCCAACTTAACCAAAGCTGCTACAGTCTAAAGGCTTCCTGTGCTGTTTGTGGCTTGGATGATATTTTGAAGCCTGTAGGTAGGTCAACTGCCTCTTATATTTTACTTCTGACCAAGTACAAAGTGCGTGACTTGCTCTCCAGGCTTTGAGCATACCATTTAATGGCATCTCCTTGCTTGCGATAAAAAATTGATTTTCTTAACTTGTGCCAAGAAAATCCAAATTCCTCAGCCTTCTGTAGTGTTGTGTGAGTTAGCAATGATGGAACCCTTTTGGCTCCTGATGGACTCTGTAGAACTGTGATGTAAGGGTTTGAGGGCAGTGAAGTGAAGTTAGGTTTAAAATGTTGAGGTTGTGGTTACATGCAAATGAATAAAGACGTGTAATACCAAGCTCTGTGTGTGGTGTTGTGATTTGTGGGTACCCAGGCTGGGGAGGATGCTACAACTGGCGACGAGATAGGGGCCAAGCAACCCGAAGATTGACAATGCTCTCCCCGAGAGTTTGCCATGGTTCAGAAAACTGCTCATGCATGCCAATGTGCCTCAGTCGAAGTGCAGAATGGACATTTGGTGTATATGGAGTCAAAGCACAACTCCATCCAGTGTGAAGCATTTGAAGATAATGAAAGCTTCACTGAGAAGTCTACACATTGTAGGCCAAGAACCTGCTGGTAAGGCCGTAAAGAGAGGTACCGTGCTACTACACAACCTAAAGCTCTACATCATACGGAGTGATAAGGTTAAAGGTGGATACAACCAGATTTTGAAAGAGCAGCAAATAGTGACAGCAAACTGCAAGATAATGCTGCGATCATAAGCGCTGCTAGGCAGAGATCAACCAGGTGTCAGACAGTACAAAGAGATGCCTAAAAGCAAACCGATTCAGATTCAAGAAATGGTCATCTGCTTGCCAGCTTGATTAAATACAGTCATTATACCACAGCGTTGAGTGAGGTGGCCCAGGAGGAAGTGCCCGGGGTTGTGCTTGGGGAGCCATCCGTACATGATGTGGGAGGCCACCAAAGCTGCTGAGTGGGGCTCAGAACAACTCCAAAGGACTCCGGGACAGTGAAGGGCTCCAATGGGGACCAAGAGGGAGGTCCACGTTCCACAGACTGTCCAAGATGACCCAGTGGTTACCACAGCACAGGGCCTTAAAGAAGGCATGGATGAAACAGGTCCCAGCAGATACCAGACAGGGTCAGAGAGAACTCCACTCTCAGTGTCAGCCAGTCCCATAAATGGTTACAATGCTGCTGCCTTCCTGTAACCACCACCCCATTCGATACCGCCAAAAAGAAGAGTATTGGTGACAGGTGGACTGCTTGTATAGAGACATTTGATGATTTCATTGATGGGTTAAAAGAAACAGATAACAAGAAGATGATCAAATACCTTAAGAATCTTGCTGATGAAGGTGTAAAAGAAGTCATAAAGAAAATGCAGCGAGCTGACAATATTACATACCATCAGATCAAAGAAACCTTTCATTGAAATTCAATCCCATGCCAAATGTAGATTACGAAAGGTAGATTTTCAGTCAAGAACAACAAAAATCTGGTGAAACCATCAATGAATTTGTTGAGAGACTGGATACGCTCAACAAACACTGTAAGTTCAATGAATTTAATGATGAGGAAGCTATACGTCTCTGCGTTATTGATGGATGCCTGCCAGATTCATTCAGACGATGAATTCTGAGAGAACCTCTTAGTCTGGAGTGAGCTCTCATGGCTGCCAGAGCTGAAGAGCGTGCCGATCGACAAGCTGCTGACTTGGAGGCTGGAGGTGTCCAGAGTGAAACCGTCATGCACAAAGCACAAGGCAGAAGGACATAGGACATAGAATGATGTCTCTACGGAAAAAGAAGTTGTGTTTCATTTCCAGATGATGGTAAATGTCCCACCACTGGACAGATTTGCAAAGGCTTTGGGAAGAAGAACCATTTTGTAATGGTTTGCAAGGCAAAGGAAAAAGTAAGTGTGTCACGGCACAAAGACAAAATGGCCACATGAACATTCCAGAAGCGACGCACGCCCTCATGTCCAAGCCACAACACTAGCTGAGGCAAAACGACACCAAACAAAGCTGATCATCATCTAAGTCATCGTTCTTTAGTCTCAATATCAAGTAACAGTGAAGAAGATGGTTGTGCAATGTCGGTGCTTACCTCAGAAAAATGTGCGCACATTGGACTGGCCGCATTTGAAGAAAAACACAGGCCAAAGAAAAGTTGACATGAAAAAGAACCAAAGTCATTCAAGCATTTTCCGAAGAATACACTCAAAGCAAATGGTTGCTGAATACCTTTCATTATTAACAGTGGTACATCAATAAACATTATGCCTGAGGAGAAATACAATGAACTATCTCTATTGCCGGACTTACGCCATCAAAAATTAAAGTGCATACATGGGCTCGCCATTAAAAAGTCAAGGTTATTTTATAGCAACGATGAAACACAAGCAAAGAAAAGTACACCCACCCATTCATGTACTTCAAGGTACGGCATCAAGTGCCTGTTTACTCAGCTTCAGTAAAGCTGCTGATATGGGACTGATATCAGTGAACTATAACATGAATGCTTATCATGAAATAGTAAGTCAGTTCCCTTCGTTGTTTCATAGGTTAGTAAAACTCAAGACTATAAAAGTAAATTACACATAAATGACATCTGTCCTGTTGCTCAAAGATACAGACAAATTGCATTTAATTGACAGTAAGGTGTTGAAAAGGAACTTGAATCATTACTCAAACATCACATCATTGAGTGTTCCTCATGTCCAGTGCCATGGGTTTCTCCCATAGTGGTAGTACCCAAAAAGGACAGTGAAGAAACTGTACGCATCTGTCTTGACATGTGTCAAGCGAACAAGGCAATTGAAAGAGAACGACATCCAGGTTCGCATATTGCTGACCTGATAACACAATTGAATGGTGCGAAGGTCTTTCCTCGCCTTGATTTGAATGAAGGATATCATCAGTGGGAACTCGAGGAGAATTGCAGTTACATTACAAACTTTTCTACACCTATTGGTCTGTTCGGATATAAAAGACTAAGGGCCAGATGTAGGTGGCTAAATACCGGTCGGTAACGCCGAAATTCGCAGAATTTCAGCGTTACCGACCGGTATTTAGCCATGTGCAATGTAGGAAACACTGAACGCCATCGCAAATAAGGAATCGGTAAAAATAAGGGAAACCAGTTACCGATTCCTTAATTAGCGATTAGCAGACACCGAAACCCCTAAATACCGAATCGGTAAATAAGAAATCCTTAAATAATCGCAAATCCGATGTACCAAAAATCGGTAATACCGAATTTTCGAAAATTCGGTATTTAGGAGTCGCTAATTACCACTGACTCAAAGCAGGTGGTAATCAGGTGCACTGCATTTAAACAGCCCCAAAATGCAACAGTGTGAACACAATGGCGGCCCTCTACGTAATTGCAAGGCGGCTACGTTTGCAAGCAGCAGGACTGAGGATCTGGAGACGGGAGGAGCGCGTGTATAGACTGCGCGTTACACTCTTCCAACTGACTGAGGCTGAAATCCATGAGAGGTACAGGCTACACCCCCAAACCATCCTAGACCTGATATGGGACCTGCACCCACTCCTGGAGCATCAGACACCAAGGGCGCACGCAATACCAACACATGTTCAGGTGCTCTGTAGCCTGCACCTACTTGCATCAGGAAGTTACCAGGGGGTGATAGCTGTGGCAGGTGGTGTGTCACAGAGTTGCCTGTCCCGTTTCTTCAACTCTTTCTTGGATGCCATGATGCAAAGAATGCATCACTACATACGCTTCCCCAGCACACAGGCGGAACTGCACAAGACAAAGCAGGATTTTTACCAAAAGGCACAGTTCCCACATGTAATAGGGTGCATTGATGGGACACACATACCAATCTGCCCACCTGCAGCTACAGAGTATATATACCGCAACCGCAAATCTACGCATTCCATCAACGTGCAGGTGATATGCGATGCGGACCACATCATCACTGACATTGTGGCCAAATTTCCAGGGAGTACCCATGACTCCTACATATTCCGGAACAGTGGGATCTACACACGTCTGGCTGGGGGTGAATTTGGAGAAGGATACCTGCTAGGTAAATCAATGTGACACACCCTGATGTATACCTTGGATGAATGTGTGGGTGACTCATATTAATGGCACTTCCTTTCTCACTTAGGTGACAGCGCATATGCCGTGCGGGCATTTATCCTGACACCATTCCTCAACCCATCCACACCAAGTGAGAGAAGATACAATGTGGCACATAAAAGCACGCGCAACGTTGTGGAGCGCACCTTCGGACTCTTAAAAAGCAGGTTCCGCTGCCTCCACAAAAGTGGAGGTGCACGTCAGTACCGCCCCATCATCTGCTGTAAAATAATAGCAACATGTGCCATGTTGCATAACCTTGCCACAAAGAAAGGAACAGCAGTGGAACTAACTGACTCTGAGGACGAGGATGAGGACTGTCCATAGCCAGAGCACAGCGCAGCAGGTGTGGCAGCAGCACCAGATGGGAGACACAGACGGGCAGAGATAACACGCAACTATTTCTGAGTAAGTAAGGAGACACAGCCAGTTACTGTAAGTGAGTGACGGTGTTTAATTAGCATAGCACACCACCACAACATGAAGGGCGTCACATGCCAGGCCTAATTAAAATGCAGTTTCCAAAACCAAAATGGGTTACGCCACCCATTTCGGTAAGCCATGTGATGGCTGGCATTACTACCTGCGCCCACGCGCTGCACTGCTGTGTCCCTTGGGCACACTGTCCTCACTGCCAGTCTGTCCTGTGGCAGCGCTGTGCCGTTCGCTGCGCCTCCTGGACTCTGTGATAGGTGGCGTGATGCTACTGCGGCTAGTAGCCTCTTCACTATCCCCCCATCACTCACTATCCCCCCATCACCTGTAGTGGCTACCTGGTTGGTTTGTAGCACTTCTAGTGCACTGGTCACTGTGACCAGCCCCCTTGCCACATCACGGCTGCAGTGGGCCATCTCCTCCTGCATGGCCACCGAGCGCCTGCAGAGCAGAGAGGCGGCAGTGGAGAGGCGGTTCACCGCCTTGGTGTAGTTGTCCAGTTTCTGCCTCTCCCTGCGCCTTGCCAGACGGTCCTCATCAAATTTGCTGCACAGCAGCCTCACTGCCTCAGACATGTCCCTCATGCCCTCAGCCACAGTATTGTTCATGGAACAGATGCCCTTCTCTATGCGCAGCATGTGCCCATTCATCTGTACCATCTGCCGCTGGACTGATCTTATGGCTTTGCCTTGCAGGCGCTGCACCTTGAGCATGTTCCCCTCAAGACCGGCGAACACACTCTCATCCTCGCCCTGTGAAGCAGGACTGGCTGCCCTTGCCCTGCGGCGTCTGGCACGTGTGTGGGCGCGCTCTGTGGGGGACTGTGAGCCTGCACCGTTGGCATCCTCAGCCACCGTGGACTGTTAGCCTCCTATGCTGTCCTCCTCGGACAACTCCATCTGCTGGAGGCTGGCCACTGCATTCCTCCTGGCTCTTGGTGGTGGTGGCGTTGATGGTGGCACTGGTGATGCTGGTGATGGTGGTGGTGGTGGTGGTGATGGTGGTGGTGGTGGTGGGGTGGTGTGCCCTGCAGGCGACAGGACCTCCTCCTCTTGTGTCCTCTCTGTCCT
Organism: Calotriton arnoldi; assembly: GCA_963921515.1. Lineage (NCBI taxonomy): Eukaryota > Metazoa > Chordata > Amphibia > Caudata > Salamandridae > Calotriton > Calotriton arnoldi. The sequence goes on from CAWUFW010004193.1 coordinate 62,941, forward strand.
GGGTGCCTTTCGTTTGCTCCCCTCTGCAGCCCTGCGCCTTGGCTCGCCTGTGAAGACAGAATGTACATTTGCTCACTTATCTGGCAGCATGTGCGTGATAATAAATTTCATGCCTGCCAATCAAACTGACTGTTTTCTGCTTGCTAATTGCTGATGTGTGTCACATCCCTTTGGGTTCAGTGGACTGACTGTTCTGACATGTGTTACTTCTGACTACATCTCCCATAATGCATTGCTGGTTTTCAGTAAAACATGTACTGGAGTGGGATTCACAATGCCTCACTGGGGATTGGGGTTAGGGAGTGGGGGGCACAGCAAGCAGTGCATGCATCTTACCTTGTTTGTTGCCAGCTCTGGCTGAGCTGTCTGCATCCCCAATCCCACTCACACTCTCCGGCTGGAGGGTGGACTCGACCAGGAGATCCAGGGCAGTTGGTGCAGGTGCTGTGTTTCTCCCTCCACCTGTAAGGTTGGTTTGCTGCTTTCTGTCTGCCAGCCTCTCCTTAGCACGCTTCCTCAGGTCATACCAGCGTTTTTTTAGGTCCTCAATGGAGCGCTGGGTTACTCCAATGGCATTTATTCTTTCTTGTATGACCAGCCAAATCTGCCTTTTCTGGTATTCAGGCACGTGCAGAGACTGTTTCCCAAACAGTTTGTCGTGGTCCTTTGTGACATCCTCAATAAGGACCTCCAGCTCCCTCTCACTGAATTTATGCTTCCTCTTTCTTTCAGCTGCATCCTTCTCCCTCTCCTGGTTGTCCATATTTGCTCAGTCTGGTCAGCAATATGTTTGTATGGTTGCTCCTGGCTTGTTTGCTGTGCTCCCTGCCTCTCAAACAGCTTCAGGTTCAGTGCAGGTGCATGGGTGTGGCCACTTCCTGGTTGTGGGGTAATGAGGAAGCACAGGATTGGCTGATTCATCAATTACCGTTTTTTAAATTACCGATTCGCTAATTACCGAATCGGTAATAAGGAATCGGTAAATATTTTTACCGATTCATTCTGATTCGTTATTTTTTCACAGATTATTACCGATTCGGTTAAATTTTACAGATTATTACCGATTCGGTAAAATTTTACCGAATATTACCGATTCGGTAATTTTTACCGATTTATTACGTACATCTGAAATACCGAGTTCTTAATAGCGATTCGGTAAAATTCGCTATTAAGGATTTCAGAATTACCTACATCTGGCCCTAAGTTTTGGTGTGTCGTCAGCTGCAGAGTTTTTTCAAGATGTCGATTGATGTGTCATACAGCTTGTCATGAATGCTTTCATTTATAGTGATGACATATTGGTTTTCAGAGCTACACAGAAGGAGCACAATAAAGCTCTCACGTAAGTGTGTCATTTACTTGTTGATGCAGGTTTAACTTTGAACACTGAGAAATGTGAGTTCCATTAGACAAAGCTAAAATTCTTTGGACATATCTATTCTGATGGGGGTCTGACTCCCGATCCAGCTAAAGTGCAAGCGTTGTCAAATGCTAGTCCCCCACAAGATGTCACATTTATTCCTTGGCATGACCAGCTACTGTTCTAGATACATATGAGACTTTGCCACCCTAAGTGCTCCATTGAGAGATTATTAAAAAGAACGTTTCATTTCATTGGTCACATGAATGCGAGCAGAGCTTCAGGAATATCAAACAAGCTATTGAAAATGCATACTTTGACCCAAAGCTTCATACTGAGGTTGTTGTTGATGCTAGCCCAGTCGGGTTAGGCGCAATTCTTGCACAGCACAGCGGACACCCAAATACTCTATGACATATTGTGGCATATGCAAGCAGAAGCTTGTCCCAAATTGAATCTGCTTATTCACAACCTGAGGAAGAAAGTTTAGCAGTGGTGTGGGCATGTGAACATTTCCATGTATCTGTATATGGAAAGCTTTTCACGCTTGTGACGGATCATCAAGCATTATTGATCATCGTTGGCAATCCAAAGGCCAAGATGCCTCCTCGCATTAAACATTGGTGTTTACAATTACAAGAGTACCACTACACATTTGTGCACCATCCAGAGAAAAATCAAAACCCTGCTGGCTACTTATCAAGAATGCCTTGGCACTCCTTCCAAGACGGCTGAAGCCTACATACATTTCATTGTGAAATCAAGCACATCAGCTGCCATTTCATTGGAGCAAATTGTCAATGCCACAATACAAGATAGTGACATGTTAAAATTAAAAGACATTATTGCACATCAGTCTTGGAACCTGCACCCTCATTCTCTTACCAGTAACAGTGGATATCAGAAGTTTAAAAATATCAAAGATGAACTGTCCTTACTCGAGAAAGATTTGTCCTGAGAGTTTCGAGAATTGTTATTCTGGAGAGTCTGCGACAACAGATAATTGAAATGGCCCATGAAAGACTGCGTGGAATCGTTGCCACAAAGCGAACTCTTCAAGACACGGTCTGGTTACCTCATCTCAATGAGAGATTGGAAAGGTAATTCAAGGCCTGTCATCTATGCAACTGTCTTTTGACAAAGACCACTGACCACACCTTAAACATGTCAGAGTTGTCAAAGCATGCTTGGGAAAGAATTTCAGTTGACTTCTTTGGTCCTCTTGACAATGGACATCACCTAATGGTGATTATTGATAAATACTTCAATTTTCCCTTGATGGAAGATCTCTCATCTATCACTCAAGAAAGAGTCATCAAGAGCTCAGACGGCATATTCGCGACATGGGGTGTTTCTGTGATCCTAAAATCTGACAACAGCCCACCTTTCAACAGTCCAGAATTCATAGACTCTCTCTGTCATCTTAATGTGAAGCATCAGAAGAGCACACCTCTTTGTCCACTGGCCAATGGCCTTGTCAAACATTTCATGAATACTCTTAAGAAATCTGTTCAGCATGCCGTATTGGAAAAGCTCGACCTTAAAACATACCGTTCAACCCCCTCAGTCAACCACAGGTAAAAGCCTTGCAGATTTGATGTTTTGGAGAGCCATTACGACCAAGTTACCTCAATGGACCAACAGAAGGTCAGGTACTGAGGAAGATAACCCTATAAAAGACTTGGATCATAAAAGGAAAATGAAAGCCTATGCAGACAAGCACCGACATGCAAAATACATTACTTTCAATAGAAGAGATCGAGTGCTTGTCCATCAGACTAGAAGATAAAAATCTGATGCTCCCTTCGATGCTGAGCCATTTCATGTTGTGACCAGCAAAGGACACATGGTGAATGCCCAATGTCATGGGAAGTCCATTACGTGAGATTCCTCGCATTTCTGACATGTGGCTCATCGCTCATCAGGCCCTGATGTCAATGAAAAGACTGGGTCTGAAAGGACAATTGAAAACCCCCTAACTGCTGTGGTTCCTTCATCGCCAATGCAGATCACGGATATTTCTACTGCCTGTCCCCAGTTTCCGAAGACATGATCAGAGTGCCACAAAGACTCATCGAAGAGGTATGGTTGTATATATATTTGTGAAAAATGTTTTATTTTTTATTTAACAGAGGGGGAGATCTAGTGTCCTTGAGTTAACAAAGACGGAACTCTTTTGGCTCCTGATGGACTCCGTAGAACTGTGATGTAAGTGTTAGAGCGTAGTGAAGTGAAGGCAGATTTAGAATGTTGAGGTCACTGTTACACACAGACGAATAAAGACATGTAATACCAAGCTCAGTGTGTGGCGTAGTCATTGGCAGGTACCCAGGCTGGGGAGGACGCTACACCTTTGTTTTCAGTCTGGGGTTCTCTCTGTTTTTTTTTTAGCCTAAAAGCTAATCTGGACCAGATTGAAATTTGTCAGCTTTTAGCCTACTGCTGCCTAAGTGTAGGTATGGCATGCTTTGTTCCTGCAACTGACATTTGTCTGTTATTTGCCTGTTGATTGAGGTTGCGTTTGTTTTGTTCGGTTTCTTGTCCTGGGACCTTGTTGAGCTGCTTATGAAGCTGATATATGGCTGCAGTTTTTAACCAATCAAATGATAACGATGATAGGGGTGGAAAGAGAAATCACAAAACTCTCTTGTTGTTGATTGCTGCTAGAAAAAACAATTAAAGGAATATTGCCATATAATGTCCCGCTTCCTTGGCATTAATAAAATTGGGATTTCCTTGATTCAAACTTGGCAAATCCTTATAATGCAAATTTAGTAGCATTTGTGCAAAACGGTTATTACCTGGTCATGTTTTTTTGTGTTTGATAACAACTCAATGTGTCATGCCTTTTTAAGTTGCATACACAGTACAATGACTTCCTAATGTTGGTAGTTATATAAGTCTATAAGAAGATCGTTAGATATGTTAAAAGAAATTAGAGGAATTGCGATTGAATTCTTTACTATTAATTTTCTGCATTTGTTACCTCAAAGCATAGAAGTTGTTTTTTTGTTCTTTTAGGGGAGCTATAGGGATCATAAATATCAATAAATTAGGGGCTTTTCAATAGGAAACTCTGGTGACTATAGTCTTTGATAATGGTCACTGACCTGTTGCTGCAATTTGTGAAGCTTGACAGATACTGTCAAAGCTTTATGTGTTATTCATGTATTATTCTTTCTCCACAACATCTACTCCACATGCTTTTGTACAAAAGTAAGCCAGTTAAGACTACGAGTTACTGGTTGTCTTCAGGATTTTAATTCATGAATAAGATTTAGCAACATAATCTAATATGCAGAGGCTTATAAAAGTTTGTGACTGCCGTGCTTCTGCAAAATATTGATGTGAGAATGAACAAGTTCATCAGCTCCTTTTTCGATGAAACCATCAATAAGATCAGATATGAAGAAAGGTGATGTGTACCAGTGCAGAGGGAAAGATTTTGGGTCCAATTACTGATAATCTTTGATTAACCCAATGTGATTTATCTAGGTTTCACGAGTACTTCTGACTTACTCATAGAATTCAGGAGTAGGTCAGGAGCACTGCTAGATTAAGTGACACCAACTGGATGCTGGAATTAAAAGTCATTGAGAGATCACAACGTATATATGTTACCGTAACAGGTTGGTTTCAAAGGCAGGGACCAAAAACTGACATTTGTGCATGAATTGAAGTCAATCGTAATAAAATGTCTAAGACTGATGCCCATTCAATTCCAGTGATAATGGCCTGTTTGATAAGTAGTGAACCCCAAGATCTGTGAGTATTTTAGACACTACCATTTACTTTTCATAGATGACTCTTACTCACAGTGATAGTGAGAAGCTGGCATTGTTCACATTTGAGACCTGTTTCCAATTCTGGGTCATGCCTTTTGAACTAAAGAATGAGCCTGTCACCATCCAAAATCTAATTATCAAGTTCATGGCAGGGCTGAAGAATGTGTCTGTTGACTATGTAATTGATATGGAGTGCTAAATTACAAGTGATATTCTGCATGCTCAACTCTATAGGCAATCTGAACATAGAGGCATTAAACCTCTAACTTTGTCTGGACTCAGAAACCTGCCTAGGAATCCATATGTGGTTAGTTAGAACATCGTACACCTGAGGCCATGGTCCAGGCTGTGCTGCACTGGGAGAGACCTGTGATCCAGCTCAAAGGATATAATTAAAAAATCTCATGCAGTATTAAAAGGACTTTGGCAAGGCTGTGTGGCACCATAATAGGTCACCTGACTGCTTAGTCTCTTGGAAGCAGCCAAACATCATTTACACTGAAGAGCATAGGGAGGCATTCCAAATGCTAAAGAAGGTCATAAGTAATAGTAGTAGTAAATATTTATTTAGTTAAAAATTATAACCATAAAATAACATAACCTCAAAATACAGACATAGTGTACATAAAAACAACAAAGACAATGTAAAATACATGTTACATATAAAATGATAAAATCAGCAAATGAAACCCCTATACGATAGCAACCCCAAAAACACATAAATAAGATCATCAAATAGCAGCAATAAAATTTATCAAGCCTAGTGTACCACAGTCTCATAGCAGCTCTAAAAAAACAAGAGAAAATGATGTGTTCATTAGATAAAAGCTGGAGGAACATAAGAGCGGGTTGAACTTGCTTAAAGTTCAGGGAATTCAGGAAAGGTATAATCAAAAAATGTAAGGTATCCTGCGGTGACAGATTGTCGCAGCCGCAAGGACCCAGTGAACCAGGTGGGCTCCAACTATTAGGAGAAGCCAAGTGATGATGCATCATATTAAATCTAAATTTGGTCAATAAAAATCTATCCCTGTAACTATTTACAGTAAATTAGTATGGTTCCATGTTCTGAACGGCTTTGAGCAGTATGTTCCCCCATACCTTGTGTTTCATCAGTTCTGACTGCTCTCTATATAACGACTTAGGTTCAGGAAGTGGTCCCTCATCCACTTCAGTTCTGAGGTACACAGGAACTGGGGGCTATGGAATAAGTCCTCTTTATGTAGACTCTTAAAGATATTCTTAATATATGCAATCCACTGGATCTTACCAACATGGTCAAGAGGCAAACAGTCCTTAAGGATCTGCCTATTCAATTGCAATTTCTCCCTAGTCCAAACCTTGACCCAACATAACAATGGCCTAAGAGCAATCATGTCTCCTATGTACTTTACTCCTAGCTCGTCATGCACACAGAAGGCCGCGGTACTTTGGGGAACTCACAGCACATGCCTTAGAAACATATTTTCAATGGTCTGGATATTATCAACTCTCCCATATCCCCATACCTCACTACCATATACAATCTTGTAGACACAGTTGGCCTGATAAACCTTGATTAGGGTACTGGGAAGCCAGGACCCCAATCTCTCTGCAAAACTAGCAACAGCAGCATTGGCCTTAAAAGCTCCACTGTCTTATTAGAGATCCAGGGCTTTCAATTTATAATGTAGTCAAACAACACCCCAAGATAAGAAAAAGCCAGGACTTTTGCCAGGGTATGATTATCAAACTTAAAATGTTTTGATCTAGTAACCACAGACCCACTACCATCACATAAGACTTGGTGAAATTAAGCACAAGATCCAAACTAGCCATAAAGGTCGTAAGTAAAGCACCTCAACTGAAAGCTCCTGTGATTATATAGCCTTTCTTTCATAGCATACACCAAAATATCTGACAAAGGAAAAAGAGCCAAACTGATGTAACTGAAAGAATGATTGTGAGCAGCAGATGGATTTCATCAATCATTATCTCTTACCATGAGAACAGAGCTTGGCAGAATTTCAGATAGAGTTATTTGCTATTGAATGGGATTTGAAGCACTTGCTCTGTGTTTGTTTGGGGCCACATTCATAATCCAGATGGGCCACAAGCTTCATACTCATAAAATTGCTGGTGGTTATGATGGGTGAAATACAGATGTTTCAGTGTTTTCTCCTGTTAATTTCCTGCTAGTGTGGAGCTCACAATACAGGTTTAAGGTGTGTTTACCACAAAGAAATGCAGATAAGCCTTTATAAGCAATCACTCTGTCAGACTACCGGTACTCCCCAGGAAAAGAAACATGTAAAATGTCTGAATGTTCGAATCTATGGATGGAAGTTTGTTGGGATGAAAGTCTCTTATGGACAGACTGATCAAACGATGCAGTGAAATTCTGTGCATTTTGTCCAGCCATGGGTTTTTCCCAGTGGCCTCACAGCTCAAAAATCACTGGGAAATGACTCATGAGCATTTTTGCTACAGCAGCGGTATGGTGCTAGATTTAGCTTGACTGGGTTTACTCCAAACATGTCCCCCAAACCACAGTGAATGCCAATCTTGGTGGAAAATAATGATCAGTTAAAGGTGACTTATAGGAAGGGGCACAGGTCCCTTTAAATGTAACACTGTAGGTGGGAACCTCTGCTTGCTCCTAAACTCTGAATGTGTGTTGTGCAATAATCCTTAAGTGTGGTTAATCTCAGAAACAATCACCTCCTAAACCTCAACAAATGGCAGTTTTCTGCCAAATACCACTATCTGGTCATCTCCTCCAGTAATCAGCCTCTTAAGAGACATTCACTCACCAGAATCACCTGCTCAATCCCAACAAATTCTATACATTGCCAACTCCAACTAAGGGGCTGATTCCGATGCGGTTTGGAAGGCATCCTAACGGCATTTGCTCCGTCCGAATCGGATCGGGAACGTGTCTTTCCGACCGAGGGGCCGATTCCGATGTCGTGTGGAAGGCCCTCCCAGATGCGTCCAGAGCCAGACAGTACAACCGACTCGTACTGGGAGCCGGTTAAGCCAAACGACGCACAAAACCCTTTACTTACCGAATGGCACGGTCACTCCGATTCCGTCCTCATTGTCCAAAAGAAAAGCCTCCGGAAACGCAGAAAGCAGTCGTCCGGAGGCATTTCCAAGTCCGATTCCAAACGCTGAAGTACGATGTGTACTTCCCATGCGCCAAATCCGTCGCTATAACCAACACGTCAGAGCAGCCGGAAGGGGAGTATTTCAGCTCCGACTCGTGCCACAACATGATTCCTGTGAACGAGACGGTGCAGCCATGAATCCGATAGTGCATGTCATCCCTATACTCTACCTCTTTGAGCACTACTACAAACGCAACCGACGCGTTCGTCGCAGAAGGTAAGTCCGACACCTACCCATACAGCATAACGTAACTACCCGCTAAAAGACAATAAAACAGCAAGCAGGGTCGCAAACACAGCCAAAAGAAGGGGGGAGAATACTAATTGCATTGTAGTGTCAAATTGGTGGTTAGGGGGGCAAATGTAGGTTGTGCAAATACCCACATCAATGCAGAGTCAATATGTAGGTTGGGCAAATAGACACAGCAATGTAGAGTCAATATGGGGGGTGGCAAATACCCACAGCAATGTAGAGTCAATATGTGGTTTGGGCAAATACCCACAGCAATGTTGAGTCAATATGGGGTGTGGCAAATACCCACAGCAATGTAGAGTCAATATGTGGTTTGGGCAAATAGACACAGCAATGTAGAGTCAATATGGGAGTGGCAAATGCCCACAGCAATGTAGAGTCAATATGTGGTTTGGGCAAATAGACATAGCAATGTAGAGTCAATATGGGGGGGTGGCAAATACCCACAGCAATGTAGAGTCAATATGTGGGTTGGTCAAATAGACACAGCAATGTAGAGTCAATATGGGGGGTGGCAAATACCCACTGTAATGAATAGTCAAATGTGGGTTGGGCAAATACTTACAGCAATGTAGACTCAATATGGGGGTGGCAAATACCCACAGCAATGTAGAGTCAATATGTGGGTTGGGTAAATAGACACAGCAATGTAGTCAATATGGGGGGTGGCAAATACCCACAGCAATGTAGAGTCAATATGTGGGTTGGGCAAATACTCACAATAATGTAGAGTAAATAGGGGGGGTGGCAAATACCCACAGCAATGTAGAGTCAATATGTGGGTTGGGCAAATAGACACAGCAATGTAGACTCAATATGGGAGGTGGCATATACCCACAGCAATGTAGAGTCAATATGTGGGTTGGGCAAATAGACACAGCAAATATGGGCCTGATTCACAGAACTAACTTACGTCAAAAACGTAAAGTTAGTACTTTTTGTTATTCACAGAATACACTTACTCATTTTGGTATTCACAGAATGAACTTACTCATTTCGGTATTCACAGAAGTTAGTAGTCCTAACTTTAGGACTCCTAAATGCCTTCTGTGAATACCGAAAGTCTTAAAGTTAGGATTTTTCTCAGTTAAGGAGTAGTAAAGTTAGGACTCCTAACTTTAGGACTCCTAAATGCCTTCTGTGAATACCGAAAGTCTTAAAGTTAGGATTTTTCTCAGTTTAGGAGTAGTAAAGTTCTAACTTTACTACTCCTAAACTGAGAAAAATCCATTACCATCAGGCCATAAGTCAGTATTTAATGTGCACAATGGGAGCTCTCATGGACACACACAAGGGCCACCCTTGCTAAACCAGATCAGAGGTAACAAAAGTTTTGAGAATGCGAAAACTCATGGAACTGGGTGTACTGTTCCAGTGTCAAATGTGTGTTTGTTCACAGTGCAATGTGTTTTCCTCTGCACAACCAGAGACATCATCACAATGACTCCATCTCCCTTGGTGTCACCATACCTCAGACATTCAAAGTAAGAATGCCAGCAATAACCATGCGTGTGCAGTGTACTGGCAAGTGTGGGCAGTCTTACCCCAGGTAGAACAACAACACACATTCATTACTTGGACATTGATGGGGCTGTACCCCTCAAAGGAATGGACTGCCATCCAATGTTCCAGATTCATGACATTGCAAATTTAACAATCACCACATCCATCCCTGGACACTTTCCAAGGCCAATAATGACGAATTAATGAGTACAAATACCTACAAAGGGTGAAATGCCACATATGCCAACACACAACTCAGACAAGGCAAGACTAGGTTGAGGTAACTTTTCCAGTGATGCCAATAGGTCTTGCATATGACAGTGTACTCAAAGTGGACATTCACACAATCAGTCATGAAAATCCTTTGGCAGACAGCAAGCTGCAGACAACACATTCCACATCTTCATCTCTACTCTGGCAACTGTATTTGACTACTCACATACACAAAATCTACACATATGTACAAATTAACATTACCTTATGGCCTGCATGAACTATACATGTGCGGGTATGACCCCTCTCACATCCACCCCAAAGTACATGCTCAAATTTCAAAACTAGCAAACACACAAGCATGTCAGAAGCCACCTCTGCTGCAGCTAGTTGGAAAACCATGTTTGCACCGCAAGCTACAGCCTTGTACTCAAACTGTTCAAACACAATTGTCACTCATGTGCTGCCCTTCTCACATACACACCTACATGCACAGCACCACTCTTCATCACTATGTACACAACAACTCGCACATACATGACATGCACACTATGAATTGTACTCATCACCTCCTCAGCAGACGTCAAAATTTACATGTAAAAGTGACCACGCTCATCACCATTAGCACCCTCAGCAATGGATTTGTACTGCACTCATATCACAACGTGCAGCATCCCTGCCCACTCTGACATGCAAACTTAATACATCACCACATCTCAAAACAAGACACTTACATTGCTCAATGGATATGTCCTCAGTCAGTCACAGATCACCACACACCCACCCTACTCTGCTTAAGTTACACAGATTGTCATTTCAGAAACACATGCATACACAGATGCAATAACAACATACATCAACTATATGATACTACACATTTCACCTTTCTGCGCACTAAAGTACACAACGGCATATACCCTTCACACACACTTATCCACTTTGTCACAAAGGACAAGTTGAACCTTGTCTCACTGTGGCTCTGTCACATCCACATATGAGTTACATGCTCAGTAACAGCATTGACTATTGCACATCAACAATTATCCTCACTCATTTGAAAATGCCTGGTTGCAGTCATCCCTCACTGTAGACACACAGACTCCAGCTCACCACCTGCCAGAATAAAACCTTGTCTAAGTGCTTCAATACCTATCTCATCTACCCATTCATACCTTGCACAAGATTCAAACAGTTGCATACTCTGAATCACATAATGCTATCTGTAAACACTCACATAGGGGGAATGTGGATACCTCATGTCTCCTACACAAGATCTGCCTATGCACTCAACTGATTCCTCATATGCTCTGACAACCACTAAATTAGTCCTGCCACCATGACATATGTAAAAAGAGCAATTGATGGACAGAATTCAGAACAATGTCATACATTCACCCCAGTACAGAGATCTGGGCCTAAATCCATCGTTTTTTTGCTCACCATGCCATTCCAGTTTGAACCCAGCCATATGCAAATCAGTCTTGACCCTGTGCCTCATGGGAACAGTCCAGCTCGAACTGCCAGGCCAGGTCCTCCCTGGACTGGAAACAAGCATCCTAGGACCGGTTTCGGGGTTTCACCCCTCATCAGGCAGGATAGCTTGACTCCAGTGGCATGGAGAGCACGGGACCCACGTGTGGGCATACCCGTCCCACTCGGGGTGACAAATGCAAAAAGAACAATTGATGGACAGAATGCAGAACAATGTCATACATTCACCCCAGTGCAGAGATCTGGACCTAAATCCCTCGTTTTTTTGCTCACCATGCCATTCCAGTTTGAACCCAGCCATATGCAAATCAGTCTTGACCCTGTGCCTCATGGGAAAAGTCCAGCTCGAACTGCCAGGCCAGGTCCTCCCTGGACTGGAAACAAGCATCCTAGGACCGGTTTCAGGGTTTCACCCCTCATCAGGCAGGATAGCTTGACTCCAGTGGCATGGAGAGCACGGGACCCACGTGTGGGCATACCCGTCCCACTCGGGGTGACAAATGCAAAAAGAACAATTGATGGACAGAATGCAGAACAATTTCATACATTCACCCCAGTACAGAGATCTGGGCCTAAATCCATCGTTTTTTTGCTCACCATGCCATTCCAGTTTGAACCCAGCCATATGCAAATCAGTCTTGACCCTGTGCCTCACGGGAACAGTCCAGCCCGAACTGCCAGGCCAAGTCCTCTCTGGACTGGAAACAAGCATCCTAGGACCGGTTTCGGGGTTTCACCCCTCATCAGCCAGGACAGCTTGACTCCAGTGGCATGGAGAGCACGGGACCCACGTCTGGGCATACCCGTCCCACTCGGGGTGACAAATGCAAAAAGAACAATTGATGGACAGTATGTATCTCCACTCAAACCAATACTTAAAATACTAGACACTCTCACCTTCACCCTTGTTCAAGCAAGCTCAGCACATGGACCCTTGACTATGCATCTGCAGCCAGGACGCATATTTCCATCAAAACATCCTTCCATGTGTGGCAACTAAGAGCATGGTGGAGACTCCAGATCTTGGAGCATCTGCACAGTAGACAGACACACATCCTTTCTGTGCACTTACTGTCCACTTGCCTTGCCACATGGACCACTTGGCAATTCAACAGACATCACAACACTCATAGTCCAGCATGTTGTGACATGGAACAGCATCATTCTAAGCTAAAATCAACACCCTTGTCAGTCATCCACAAAATACATATAACATACAATTCATATGCTCAACTACGACTGGTGCGTGGTTGCAAAATGCAATCCAAGCTGGAACAATCCCTAAACAACATACTTGTAATTTCACAAAACAAAAGCAGGATGGCATGAACAACTTCTAAATGAGTGATCAATAGACTATTAAGAAAACACACACCTTGCCTAACAAAAATCCATGCAGTAATTGGAGTCCTGTTGAGGCAGAGGGTCGGAAGACTGTGAGAATAATGCTCAGCTTACACTCACCATGGGCTCAGGAAATGCATCAGATGTGTTCACAGCCATGAAGGGTTTTTGCCCACAGTGGCATGCCACCTGTTGCAAGGTTGACATTTCCACTATTCCACAAGATCTGAAGAAGACACAGACATGGGTCCACCACTATCAAGTCACATACAAGTAAAGTAAAATCACTTTGTGTATATGGGTGTGTCCAAAGTCACTGCCATGTAGTCAACATTCACATGTATCCAGGTGAATTGATGAGACAGGTGCCTTTCTGCACATCCCAAACATATGCATAATGCTACGCCTAAACTATTGCACTTTGAGACACTTGCACTATGTTGATAAATGAAAGCATGATGTATGTGTACGTGTGTGTAGAGAATTAAAAACTTTGTGACTTTATGTCACACTCTTACCCAAAACTGATGTTGACAATGCCACCTAGGATATGTAGACACAACATTCTTGTATACAAACCCTCAAAGTGCTTTGACTCCATGGAATATATGCAAAACATGACATATTGGATATGTAAACTACAGCTTGTACATGTCATACAGTTAACCATAAACAAGTTAGTGGACACATAAAATTGTAACCAAAAAATATAAAATGCTTTATTCAGCCTCAACATAAAAATCCAAGGATTTGCAAAAGGCAATTGGCCAGTCCATCATTGTCCAGTCTCATGATGAGCAAGAAATAAATATTGCCCATATATTCTTGCCTGCACTAATTCTGCTAGGGGACACCTCCCCTGGGAGGGGCATCTTGGGGGCATGCCAGGCACCAAAGGGGACAAACTAATGGGGACTGGGTTGTGTTTTGGGAGGGATGAGATCAGGAGGTGTGTCAGGGTCCACTGCAGTGGTAGGGTCTGATGGTGGGGGGTGGGACTCCACTGCAGTGGTTGGCTCTAATTGTGAGGGGCCAGCTGTAGTGGGATGGGCAGTTGGAGCTGGGGATGGGGTGACCAGAACTAATTTTGGGATTTTAAATTTTTTGAGGGGTGTGTCGGAAATAGGGATCGGAGAGGTCTTTTTTGTTGTGGGTTTTCTGAATTTAAAGGTACTGGGCATGTCTGGGGAGCTATGGTTTGTCGGAGTGTATGTTTTAGCTTTTGACCGGGTGGATTTTCTGCGGGGAGTTGTTGTCTTCTGTTACTTCTCAGGGGGGTGGGGTTGCAGATGCTAATGCTGGGTCAGCTTGGAGGTACTTCCTCTTCTTGGGGGGGTTGCATGTTTTGGGAGGGAAGAATTCAATGGAAACAAGGTGGGGTGCCTGGGCTGAGGGGGGAACAGGAGAGGAAAGGGTAGGGGTTGTGGAGGCAGAGAGTTGTGAGGTATGTGGAGTGTCACTGGATGCATGTGTGTCACGTGCTGTCATTTCCCGGGGGAGAGTATGCTATCTGTAGCATGAGTGTGCATGTGTGTGGTTTGCAACTGCTATCTGTGTGTTTGTGTGCTGCGTGTGGATGTTGCAGTGTGTGAATGTGTGTATTTGCATGTGCTTGGGTCAGGGAGGGTAGTTGGGACAGTGGATGAGGAAGAGGTAGGAGGGGGAGGTACTGCTGGAGGAGAGACAGTGCTGCCGTCAGTGTAGAGGCCATTGCCTGATTTGATCGCTGCAGGGCAGACATGTTTGAGTGAATGCCCTCCATGTACGATGACATATCTGTCAAAAGAGTTGTGTGTGCATGGAGGACATTCAGCATGGATGTCTGCCCCACAGAGATCTGCTTCAGGAGGTTGTTGGTCTCCACACTGAGGGCAGCAGGGGAGACAGGTGCAGGGGGTGAAGTGCCTGGTCCAAAGGAGAGTTTGCCCCTGCCACGGGAGCGGCCACGGATACTGGTACTGGGAGCAGCTGGGAGGGTGGAGAGGGTTGTGGTGGTGATGGTGGACTCTGATGTTGTTGATGTAGTCACTGTGTCCCCCACCACCACGTGGGAGTCGTCACCGGAGTTGTAATCAGATTCAGACCCTGCAGATGGCGTTGCAGATCCGCTCCCAATGACATTCCCTCACCCTCTCCATCACTGGGTCCCCCCTCTGACGACTCTTCACTGGACCCAGTATGGCGTTCTGCTCCCACCACATCTGTGGCACTGTTTCCTCCTCTGGCTGCTGATGATGCTGTGACCAAGAAAGATAAATATTTTTATGAGTCATCCATATCTACTTGACACATAGTTAACGTCACAGATATTCACAGATATCAGACATCACATTGAGTTGTGCTATTAGTGCAAGCTACATTAACATAAATGGCACTTGTTAGTCTGCCAGTTTACCATTGCTCAATCACACATGATGTGATCAGCAACATTATGTGTATCAACATCAAAGTACATAACCACAAGGTTGACTAATGGAGTTTGTGGAAGGGGATGTTTTGTCTTGTGCTCATGGCGGACTTGTGTTCTGACATTTCTGTCTCCTCTCTTGCAAGTGAGTGTAGCCATCAAAATGGGAATAGGAATCTCAGATTTCATTGAGACATGGTACACATTCTGCAATCCTTAGTCATCAAATGTGGAACCATTGGCTCATATGTCACAGCTCAAATGTCTACCTTGTCAAACATGCACAATGCATAATCATTGCATGAGTCATGTTACACAGTTCACAGTGATTGATAACATGTGTTCAGTAGTTCTGCTTCTCTACTGTCAGTTCACACATATGAGTGTCATCCTGGAGACACCAAGGCAGTGCGCAGAGCTGTGCTGACAGGCATGTGGCGCACTGTCCTGTGTCACCTATGCACGGTGTCACGTAGCAGAATCCTAAAGATTTGAATTTAAAACACAAATCAAGTTTCATAGATGTAATAAATGGTCTACAAACTTCCAAGTCTGATAACTGCAGCTTCACAATTCCTCAGGCGGAACACATTTCCACTGGCACATCTGGGTGCAATGACAGTAGGGACTCTAGTAACTGAACCCATTTCCACCATGAGTACAGTCAACACTGTGGAACAATCTTGGCTAGACTGAACAAGTCCACATTTTTATGGACAAAGTCTGAATGTCCCTCACTTCAATTACACAGTATGCACACTTTTTACTGCTGATACTGCTCATGTCTAACATCTCATGTGGGTAGCAAACTTAAATTTGATGCATATTTGACATCTCAGAATCAGACAGTGATGCAACAAAAACGTTGTTTAGCAAGCCATCAAGTTGGAGTATTCAAGACCATTAACACTCATGTCAACAGTTGTGACTGTGTACTTCACATCATACCTCACAAATGCTGCCATGTTGCGATCAGTGGCAACCCATGTTTAACACTGAATGGCTTTTGTTTTCACCCTCACACAGTCCTACACATGGACTCACTCTTCAGAATGTTGATTATGGAATGTTGTACAATTTCATGGGTAAGGTCATTGTGACATGTGACCAGAGTTATCCTAGCTGTGACTGTCCCATGAGATACATGTGATCACACTAAGCAGCACGTCTGGGAAAAAACATTTGCACATGGACCAAGCCAAACCAATCTAGGCCTGAACATAGACAAATCATTCTGCAAAAATGTTTAGCACGGGATTTCCATAATTGAGTGCACCAAACACAACATACTTCCATGAATTGTTCAAACCACTCTGAGAACAGACTCTTACATCAGTGAATGTGCAGACACATGTCAAGCTATGGGACTCATGCTGAAGCTTGTACATACATCTTTTGAAATTTTGGATGCACACATGTGCATGTCACTACTGTTCCTACCCTGAACATGACACTCACATCTCCCTTATGAATGGGGCATTACCTGTCATCTATTGATCCTTCTGCATTCTCATCTTGTGAAAATAACTGCACGTTTGGCAGACTTACAACCTGTAAAAGTGCCATCAGGCTCAGATCTTAAAACATGCATGAATAAAGATAGAAGTGCAACAAGTAACTGACTCACCCCCTCCTTGCTACTGTTTGGCCTTCAACTGCCCATCCAGGTCAGGGAAGACCACCGCTAGGATGCGGAGCATGTGGGGTGGTCAAGGTTCGCCGGCCGCCTTGCTTGCCCAGTTGTGACAGGCCCAGCTGGACCTCAGCAATCCTTTTGGCCCAGCCACGAAGGTCCTGCCACCTCTTGCGGCAATGACGGACGTGACGATATGTGACCCCCACATCACGCACCTTCTTGGCGATGGTCAGCCACATCCTTGACTTCTCATGGGAGTTGACCTGTAAGGATGACATGGTGATAGTCCCTTAGTTTACATGCATCATGTTTCTGAAGCATACACTACTATACATAGGTCATGGTCAGTTTTTCAAAAATAACTAAGGGGAATGCATGTGGCATCATGTGCATCAGTCCTGTGTTCAATCAGAACTCTGTTCCATGAGAACAGTGATGACATGTTTGCCACAGTACACACACTTCTACAGCAGTTGCCTGCCCAAATCAGTTCCCTACACCCAGTGAAACTTGCAAAAAGCCTAAAGGAATATCTATGATTGAGATTCCTACTGCCAGTGATACGCGGTTATTGCACATGTCCAAGGGCAATGCACTGTTATCCTCACTCACCTGCTCCTCTGGTTTGTCATACATCTGGATGTGTAGTGGCAGGAGTGTGTCCAGCAGGGCCTGTCTCTCCTCCTCCGTGAAAGCTGGGGCCCTGGGCTGTGTCCTTGCCATTGTGGCTACCAGAGGATGTTGTCACAGCAGTAGAGAGATGGGGAGGTGCAGGAATGAAGCAGGTAGTTAAGGCAAGTGCAGTCTCTAGGGTTCAGACAGACTTATATCTCTACAGCAGAGGCGGTATCAAATCCACGCCTCAAAAGTGATAGGTTTGCGTCGGTCGGATTGTACGAATCGGTCTAATGCATAACATTGCTTGCAAACGACACGCCTACCACGACGTTCAAACACGCTTCAACTGACCGCGATTGACTTTGATACATTGGTGATGGGAGGTAACCAAGTTGGTTTCCACATGCTGAAGACATGAGCCCCAACGCGCGTCGCTCACCATAACAACCAACCATTTCGGATGCGGCTACTGTGTCCTTTGAATACTCACCCGCGTCTTTCACCATGACAACCAATGGGTGTGACAGAATCGTTTCAGATGCTGCTACCGTGTCCTTTGAATAATCGGTCGTCAGAGCCCACACTGCTGTGATTGATGTATTTTTCTACATTACATGGGTGGATGCACTTTTTAAATGATAAGAGTGACCTTTAAATGGATAAGACGCACTCCCATGAGGGGCTAACCTTGAGGGGCACATGACACTCTGTTTAATTGGCATATACAAGCATGTCAGGAGAGAAATCCATTTATCCGCATAGTATTGGTCCCAGTGCTCATTATTTTTGTGTGGATGTACACATGCATTCCTGCATTGTCACTGCATTTGTGTACTATATGACCCATTATACAATTGTTGTCATTTCAGACTGTCGATATCTGTTGTGAAGTAATGGTGTTGGACTTGGCCCTTTTTGCAGGGCTATCCCCAAACCTTTTGCTTCTTCCTCCTATTTTTTCGTGACTTGTTGTTGTTGGTTTTAGGACTCTGGGCACTTTACCACTGCTAATCAGTGCTAAAGTGCATATGCTCTCTGTGTAAATTGTTATTATGATTGGTTCTCCGTGATTGGCATATTTTGATTTACTGGTCAGTCCCTAGTAAAGTGCACTGGGTGTGCCGGCGCTGGTAAATCAAATACTACTAGTGGGCCTGCAGCACTGATTGTGCCACCCACATGAGTAGCCCTGAAAAGATGTCTCAGGCCTGCTACTGCAGTGCCTGTGCGCAGTTTGCTAACTGCCATGTCGACTTGGCAAGTGCACCCATTTGCCAGGCACTAACCTTACCTTTTCTTACATGTTAGTCACCCCTAAGGTAGGCCCAAGGTACCCCTGTGGGCAGGGTGCAGTGTATGTGAAAGGTAGGACATGCCCTGGTGTGTGGTATGTCCTGATAGTGAAATACTGCCAATAAATATAACTTCCTATTGGAACAAGATTGAGAAATAAAATGTAATAGCACATCTTTTAGTAAAGATGGTTTTAAAGTTGTGTGTTTGAAAATGCCACTTTTAGAAAGTAGGCATTTTCTTGTTTAACCATTCTGTGTGCCTCTGCCTGCTTGTGTATTGACTCTCTGGTTTTGGAGTGACATGGGCTGGGGAGGTTCATTCTCTCACATAGCCCCTGGGGTGGTTAATGTGTGTCCTGCCTTTCCTGAATGAGTCAGGCCTGGACTGAATAGACCTGAGCTGCATTCAGAGTAGGGGGAGGAGTTCTCACTAGCACCTGAATAGGCCCGGTCTGCATTTAGAGTGGTGGGAGGAGATTTCCCTTGCACCTGAATAGGGCCTGTCTGCCTTCCACAATGCTGTCTCCACCTCCTGCCGGGCAGCTGCACCAGAGAGGACAGAACTGGTTTGGACTAAGCTCAGAGACCCTTGCACAAAGAGATCAAAGACATTTTGGGGTATAAGTATTAGACCTAAAACCCCTGAACTTTAGACTACTTCTGGAATCAAGAGGAAACTTTGCCAAGGAGAAGAGCTGGAGTAACTGAGGAGAAGTACTGCCCTTGCTGTGCGTCTGGGGTTGGCCTGCAGTTGCTGTCTCTGCCAACGAAAGGAGAAGGAGTTTGCTGTGTGCTGTGTCCCCTGCTTGAGGAAAGTCTCCAAGGGCTTGAGTAGAGCTTGCCTCCTGTTTTGAAGTCTCAGGACCACAAAGACTTCACCCCCAGCTCCCCTGAACTTCCTTGCTGGGAGTTCTGACCTGCCCAGAAGTGCCTGTGACTGTGTGGGGCCTCTGGAGGTTGTTTCTGCTACTGGGAGCTGGAA
This sequence comes from Calotriton arnoldi, assembly GCA_963921515.1. Classification (NCBI taxonomy): domain Eukaryota; kingdom Metazoa; phylum Chordata; class Amphibia; order Caudata; family Salamandridae; genus Calotriton; species Calotriton arnoldi. Next base: position 82,977 of record CAWUFW010004193.1, read on the forward strand.
AGCAACGCAACAGCAAGAAAATCGACGCATCGCTCTTCTTGCAACAGTTTTTCTGACGCAGCGCCGTGGTGCGAGAAAAATCTCCCCGTACCGCCGCGCCGCTGCTGAAACCGAGGCAGCACCTGTCGCCGCTGCAAAAATATACGCATCAAGGGTTCGTGGCTGAAGAAATCGACGCAGCACCGCTCGACGCCGCCGCAACGTTCAACGACGCATCCCGGATTTCCACGCATCATCCCTGTGCGGCAAGTTTTCCCCGACGCATCACCCGTGGATCGGAGTCGTCTCAGAATCGAAGCATCGCTTCCCCCTACAGACCAGACCCGACGCACCGCTCCCCTGTGTCCAGCGGAACTGTCGCATCGCATCCTGGAAGGTCTCAGGAATCGACGCATCTCTTTGTTTTTCAACGCTTCCCATCGCTGCGGCTGGGTGAATTTTGTCGCAGCGACAGGTACTGTGCAAGAAATCGCGCATCCATAGTTTTCTATTGGCTCAGTTGCTAAAACCTTTTTAAAGTAATTTTTCTTAATACTTGTATGTTAGATTTTTGTCGTTTTGGTCTTGTTACGTTTTGATATAGATACTTTATTTTTCTAAACCGGTGTGGTGTCCATTTGGGGTGTTATCACTGTGTTACTGTGAGTGTTGGTACAAATATTTTACACATTGCATATGGGATAAGCCTGTCTGCTCGTGCCAAGCTACCAAGGGGGTGAGCAGGGGTTATCTAGAGTGTGTATCCCCCTTACCCTGACTAGAAGCAAGGGTCCCTATTTGGACAAAGGTACCTACCTCTGCCAACTAGAGACCCCCATTTCTAACATTAGTGGTCAACGGTGAGGATTTGAACTTGTATTTGTACTTGACCCACAGTGATTGGTGTACATCACTAGTTTAGTGCAGACCACTACGCAACCACATACTGTGTTTTATGTTTGGTTCTATTTTTGATCTTACCCTTGAGTTATCCACGCATCATGTCTCAGAATGGTAAAGCAGCAAGTGAGGTTGCAGATTTGGAGTTTGACTTTGAATTGTTAAGCAGTTACAAGGTAGAGCAACTCAGGCAATTCTACAAAAGCTTTGGTTGTCCCATCAAGCGCCACTTTAGAAAAGAGGAGCTACAGAAGGCCTTAGGGGCCTGGTGGGAGGCCAAAGAAGCTGGGGAGACAGATGATGCAGATGTGGATGGGGTGTGCCAGAAGGTCGTTTCAGATCCCAGGATTTGCCTGTTGGGAGAGCAGCCTCTAGGGCTGGCAGCAATCAGTCTTCCAGGAGTTTTTCTCCAGAGGATTTGGAGGAAAGGCAAAGGGCCAGAGATCATAAGTTAGAGGTCATGAGAATAAAAGCAGAGGAGAGCAGGAACGCTTTTGCCTTGGAAGAGAAGAAATTGATCTCGGCACATGAACTGAGAAAGCTTGATGAGGTGCTCAGAAGGCTTGAGGCCATGAGTATCTTAGCTAAGAAAAAGGACATGTGTGTAGCTCATGAAGTGAGCTTGGCTGGGTTGGAGGTGAAGTCCAGCTCAGATGGTGGCAGCAAAAATGTAGTGTCTAGTGCTGAGAGAGAAGTACACACAACCAGAGATGTGGCGCCTGACGTGAAGGAGGGAGTTGACATACACCAAGGGGTTCAGGGTTATGAGGTAGCTCCAGTGGTGTGCAGTGTCCCTGAGGTGGATAGGGGAACCAGCACAGGGGTTCATATTCCTTGTGGTGGGAGGGACACTCTACTGACTCTAGATGAGAGGTGCTGGGAGAGGGGTACCTCCAGGGTAGAAGCCTTGGTGTGTGAGTGTGGAGACCGTCCAGAAGAGTGTGGGTTGAGTGACATAGACAGTCCGACACTGTCTTGCCAATCTCAGGAGACTGGTGTGGGGTACTTGTGTGAGGCACTGGATGGTGAAGCAAAGGGTAGCTTGGTTAACACATGTGTGGGGCTTTGTGATTCGATAGTTGGAGAGCATATTTTAAGTCCCTGTTTTCCAGAGCTATTCCAACAGCCGGTGGAGTGTGAGTTCTCTGACCCCAGGGAGCTTGCCCTGGAGGCAGACCATTTGGTGGATTCCAGAGGGTCTGAAGAAGCTTTTGGGAGTGATCCTGAGGGCGGTGGCTGAGGTATTCCCCAACCAAGTGAGGTAGGGAAGGTTGGTGGTAGCCCAGATAGGTCACAGTGCAGTGGGAGGGGTGTAGGGTCCCACGTCCTGTGTCAGAGGAGAAGGAGTGGGAGTGGGCTGTGTCCCAAGGTGCCTGAAACCCATTCCCAGAGCCTGGTTGGTTCATGGAGTGAACACCAGGAGGGGGGCCTAGTCTGTGCCGAGAGGCCATCCCCTGAGGGATATCCCAAAGTGTCAGGTGAACCGGGGGGGACTGCTGTAACAAGCATCCCACCAGTTCTGGTGTCTGGCAGCACCGCTCCAGTTGGGAGGGTGCATGAGTCCAGAGAAAAGGGTGAGGGGGACGAAGTCCCCTGTGGAAGGACCAGTGGGTATGGGGTTGCCAGCTCCGAGGTCAGAGCACCCCAGGACTGACCCTGGTGAAGCCACTTCTGGCCTGGGGGGGTCTTCATGCTCTGTCAGGAGGCTGGAGACCTGCGTCAGGTGGACTCTCGCACAACTCATGAGGAGTGTGTTTCCCTTGGGGGGGTCGGTGTACTCCCCCGGAAGTCCTGGGTTACCAGGCACAGATCGAGCCTAAGGGTACAGACCCTGGGTTGGAGGACCAGGTTCAGGTTGTCCCCCCTGACCTGGAGGAAGGGGCGACTGCTAACAGTGCCCCTACCAGTTTGTCTTCTGGGGGTACCACTCCAGGTGGGAGGGTGCAGAGCCCCAGGGAGGAGGACCAGGTGTGGGAGAGCCCAACCCAGTCCTGTGTCCAGCCGCAGGGTACAGACTCTGGGCTGGTGTACCAGTTGCAGGATAGCACCCCTAAACTGGTGGGAGAATTTTGCAGAACACCTGCCACAGGTGCCCTGACAATTCTGGAATCAAGGGGGACTGCTCCTGGTGGGGGGATGCAGAGCCCCGGGGAGGGGTACAGGGTGTGGAAGAGCCCGCCCCATCTCCTGTCCAGCCACAGGGTACAGACCCTGGGCTGGTGGGCCAGTGTCAGGATGCCATACCTGACCTGGCAGGAGGGAGAGTGGACAAAAGGTGCCAGGCACCTGGGGCTACCGCCCCCACTTTCTGATGCCACAGAGGTTAGAGAGGCCTGAAAGGCATGAGGCCTGGCTCTCATCACTGACAGTTGTCAGTGGCCACTGTGGCTTGCTGTCCTGGTGGACAGAGTTGCCCCTGGGAGGGGGACAGGAGTCACACCCCGGGGCTGGACTGGGCCACAACACTGTGTGGGCCATGCGGGTACTGTCTGCCTGTTGGGACACATCTGTGAACAAAGTAAGTTTAGGCGCTGCACAGATGGAGTCAACAGGTGAAGAGGAGGGTTCCCTATGGGTCAGCTTAGTGGGCCCTGAGAGTATGGATAGAGGGATCCAACTAGGTTCAGGAAGGCGTAGAACGGGAATAGACACCTGCTTTTGCGGGCCAGGTTCCATGTTCTATCACCCCAAGCAGGGAAGCCCATTGAGGTATGGATTGGTCTACCCTGGCTTTAGGCTGGAAGGAGGTTGTGTTGGACTTGGCCCTTTTTGCAGGGCTATCCCAAAACCTTTTGCTTCTTCCTCCTATTGTTTCCTGACCTGTTGTTGTTGGTTTTAGGACTCTGTGCACTTTACCACTGCTAATCAGTGCTAAAGTGCATATGCTCTCTCTGTAAATTGTTATTATGATTGGTTCTCCGTGATTGGCATATTTTGATTTACTGGTCAGTCCCCAGTAAAGTGCACTGGGTGTGCTGGGGCTGGTAAATCAAATAATACTAGTGGGCCTGCAGCACCGATTGTGCCACCCACATGAGTAGCCCTGAAAAGATGTCTCAGGCCTGCCACTGCAGTGCCTGTGCGCAGTTTGCTAACTGCCATGTCGACTTGGCAAGTGCACCCGCTTGCCAGGCCCTAACCTTCCCTATTCTTACAAGTTAGTCACCCCTAAGGTAAGCCCAAGGTACCCCTGTGGGCAGGGTGCAGTGTATGTGAAAGGTAGGACATGCCCTGGTGTGTGTGGCATGTCCTGATAGTGAAATACTGCCAATTTCGTTTTTCACTATTGAAAGACTATCTTGCCTCAAAGGAGAGAATGGGAGTTTATTTATAACATCTTAAAAACATAACTTCCTATTGGAACAAGATAAAGAAATAAAATGTAGGCTCTCTGAACTCAGAATTTAATAGCACATCTTTTAGTAAAGATGGTTTTAAAATTGTGTGTTTGAAAATGCCACTTTTAGAAAGTTGGCATTTTCTTGTTTAACCATTCTGTGTGCCTCTGCCTGTTTGTGTACTGACTGTCTGGTTTTGGAGTGACAGGGGCTGGGGAGGTGCATTCTTTCAGACAGCCACCGGAGGGGTGTTGATGTGTGTCCTGCCTTTCCTGGATCAGTCAGGCCAGGACTGAATAGACCTGGGCTGCATTCAGAGTAGGAGGAGGAGTTCTCACTAGCACCTGAATAGGCCCGGTCTGCATTTAGAGTGGTGGGAGGAGATTTCCCTTGCACCTCAATAGGGCCTGTCTGCCATCCACAATGCTGTCTCCACCTCCTGCCGGGCAGCTGCACCAGAGAGGACAGAACTGGTTTGGACTGGGCTCAGAGATCCTTGCACAAAGAGAACAAAGACATTTTGGGGTATAAGTATTAGACCTAAAACCCCTGAACTTTAGACTACTTCTGGAATCAAGAGGAACCTTTGCCAAGGAGAAGAGCTGGAAAAACTGAGGAGAAGTACTGCCCTTGCTGTGTGTCTGGGGTTGGCCTGCAGTTGCTGTTTCTGCCAAGGAAAGGAGAAGGAGTTTGCTGTGTGCTGTGTCCCCTGCTTGAGGAAAGTCTCCAAGGGCTTGAGTAGCGCTTGCCTCCTGTTTTGAAGTCTCAGGAACACAAAGACTTCACCCCCAGCTCCCCTGAACTTCCTTGCTGGGAGTTCTGACCTGCCCAGAAGTGCCTGTGACTGTGTGGGGCCTCTGGAGGTTGTTTCTGCCACTGGGAGCTGGAAAGCAACGCAACAACAAGAAAATCGACGAATCGCTCTTCTTGCAACAGTTTTTCTGACGCAGCGCCATGGTGCGAGAAGAATCTCCCCGCACCGCCATGCCGCTGCTGAAACCGAGGAAGCACCTGTCGCCACTGCAAGAATTGACGCATCGAGGGTTTGTGGCTGAAGAAATCGATGCAGCACCGCTCGACGCCGCCGCAACGTTCGACGACGCCTCCCGGATTTCCACGCATTGTCCCTGTGCGGCAAGTTTTCCCCGACGCATCATCCGCGGATCGGAGTCGTCTCAGAATCGACGCATCGCTTCCCCCTACAGACCGGACCCGACGCACCGCTCCCCTGTGTCCAGCGGAAGTGTCGCATCGCATCCACGAAGGTCTCAGGAATCGCCGCATCTCTTTGTTTTTCGACGCTTCCAATCGCTGCAGCTGTTTGGCTTAGTGAATTTTGTCGCAATGACAGGTACTTTGCAAGAAATCACGCATCCATAGTTTTCTATGGACTCAGTTGCTAAAACTTTTTTAAAGTCATTTTTCTTGATACTTGCATGTTAAATTTTTGTCGTTTTGGTCTTGTTACGTTTTGATATAGATACTTTATTTTTCTAAACCGGTGTGGTGTCCATTTGGGGTGTTATCACTGTGTTACTGTGAGTGTTGGTACAAATATTTTACACATTGCCTATGGGATAAGCCTGTCTGCTCGTGCCAAGCTACCAAGGGGGTGAGCAGGGGGTTATCTAGAGTGGGTATCCCCCTTACCCTGACTAGAAGCAAGGGTCCCTATTTGGACAAAGGTACCTACCTCTGCCAACTAGAGACCCCCATTTCTAATAAATGGCTAAAGCTTTTACCATTGGATGAGTAGTCAGTGAAATCATTCTGCATCTTCAGCTTGTTTGTGAAATGTTAATTACTAGTCTATATGTGTTCCCAAAACTGCAGTGTACAGTGTTATTACATATTTTAGCATCCTCAACATTGAAAATAGTCTGTGTATGTGATTGTATGTGTAATGTAGACATAACTACATGACAGTGTCCAACCTGTGACAGTGGTGGGCATGACTGAGTATGTGAGATGATGTGTATATCAGGTGTAACACATCTCTTGCATTACATGTTCCTATTCTGTCTACCTATTGCACATGTATTTGTTCACAGAAACATTAAAGTATCATATTTTTTCTGAGGAACCTTTGAGTATGTGATGCTTGGTCAGATTTATGATGTCAGACACTAGTGATTTGTACACTACACCACTCTAATTGCTGTGTCACCATACTATGGTAACATGTCTGGGTAGGGTACTGATGCTGTGAGATGTATCTAAGGTCATACGTTTAAATTGAAATCTGTATTTGAAATGAACTGTAGCTTCAGTTGTGTTCACATTTCATGGTCTGTTTGTCTCTAAGCATGTTGCTTTGTACATTGGGCCATGAAACCAACTGTGTTTATACTCTACACATAGGTATCGCAGACGATCTGCAGTCCACAGGCCCTTTCCAGACCTGGCAACCATGGAAGAACGTGACACTATCAGGAAGTACTGATTCACAAGGCCAATCATTGAACAGTTGACTGAGCAGTTGTCACATCATCTTCAGCCTGGTCGGCCATATCCAACTGCACTGACGCCCAAAGTGAAGGTTATGGCAGCTTTACATTTCTTTGCCACCGGTACATTTCAATACACAGTGGCAAAATCTGGTGGAATGTCACAAACCATGTTCATCTGTGTTCTGCAAGTTGTTTTGGGGGCATTGCTGCGTTACCTGTGTCGATACATTAAGTTCCCAACACATGGAGAATTGGCAGACATCAAGGGGGAATTCCATGCATTGGGATGGATACCCCATATAATTGGCTCCATTGATGGCACCCACATTGCATTGGTGCCACCACAGGCTAATGAGGTTGTGTATCGCAACCACAAACATTACCACTCGATTAATGTCCAGGTGGTATGTTTGGCTGACATGTCCATCTCCCACAACTGTGCACGTTTCCCTGGATCTGCATATGACGCGTTTATCATGAGGAACAGCGCCATCCTCCATTTGATGTCCGGCTACAACCTGACCGTACCTGGCTTGTTGGTAGGTGATGTGGCATGTGTGTGCTGTGTGTAGATTGTATGTCAGATAATGCTCTGTCAACCAACAACTGAATCTATTTTCTGTTTTCAATGTAGGAGACTCTGGGTACCCCAACCAACATTGGTTACTGACACCACTCCGTAACCCAGTCACCCCTGCTGAAATGCGGTATAATGAGGCACATGGTAGGAGCCGGCGACTCATTGAGCGGACTTTTGGCCTCCTGAAGACAAGATTCTGCTGTCTTGATCAGACGGGAGGAGCCCTACAATATGCACCATTGAAGGTGTGCAACATTATCACCGCTTGCTGCATGCTCCACAACCTGGCTATACGGAGGGAAATACCACTTATACAGGACGATGGACTCCAGCAGCCGCCAGCGAGGGAGGATCCTGGACTGGGACATGACGGCAGTGGGGATGATGATGATGGCGTGGATTTGAGACAACAGCTCATCCTGAACTTTTTCACATGAGTGTAGGTATGCAATGAAAGTAGGGGACTAGCCCCAAGTGTTTGTTGTTGTGTTGCTGGTGCACAATGTGTATGTATGCTTATGAGTGCATGAAAATTGCCATGATGTTAGTTGTATGATAAGTTTTTGTGAGTTAGAAAAGTTGAGATGTACAGTGTTACCGTGAATTATAGGTACTGTCCACACTGAAAATCCTGTGCTTCAGATGACATTGCTTGCTAAATTGAAGAGGCTTAGTCCTGTGTGCCTAACTCTGTTCTATGTTTCTCCTTACCAGGGTACTTTGCCGTGTCAACCATGCAAGTTGTGACCTCACCAGGACCTGATTCTCTGACCTAGTCCAACATTGGACTTGTTTGTAAATCCATGGCACGCACTTCCTTTTGGACTGATGGACATTTTTCTTCACTTTAGAGCATTTTCTTACTGTGTGATGTTCTTTGAAATTTGGTTAAGGCACCAGGTTGTATCAGGAAAATAAACCTAGGCTACACAGTGACTTGTGCCTTGTCTGTTTTCACACATCCAAAGGTTATTTTAAAACTAAACATGCTCCATGATGCACTGATTTGCTGAAAATGTTTGTTTATTGTGCTTGAAAATGGTGCTAGTATTTTAAGCAGTAGCCTTTCATTGCATCTGTCACATGTCCTGTTGGTTGTGCCATGACATGGTTGTGTCTATCTATCATGCTGTGACAATGTTCATATACTCACAAGCCAGTAATGTACTTTTTCAAAGTGATGTGTTACCAATGTTGTGGACACTTTCTTCTTTGACTTTTTCAACATCATTACAGTTATTACATTTGTTATTCAAAGTAACGACATGACCACATTTTTGGTGCAGAGTGATTTATTTTGGTGCATAATGTGATGATACCAGTCCACATCATGGTGGTGTACTCAACAAAAAACATTTAGATAAGTGCAGATAGGAGTTGGTAGTGTTTGTAGATGAGGTATTCCAAAGTAGATCCACAATTATTTGAGTCCATAGTCCAACTTACACCCTCCAGCCAATGTGGGAGAGTTCAGTGACACTCAGCATAGTATATGCTTGGCACACAATGGAGGATATCAGAAGCAGGTAGTCACTTCCTGGGGATGATGCGTAGCCACCTGTCTCTCACCGTTTCTTCTTTGGACAACCGACTACATGTTTTTCCGGGAGACCCTCAGGTGCAGGCAGCAACGGTGCAGGGTGCTCTCCGCCAGAGTCCACATCCCTCTCTGTGGCTGGTGCAGATGTTGTTGCACTGGATGTGGTAGGTACACAGGGAGGTGTGGAGATGTTGGTGGCAATCTGGCGGAGGCATGTGACAATGTCCCTGTACACCGCAGTCTCTTCTTCCATTTTGTCCATAAACCTGTCCATTTTACGTTTTGCTCTGCCTGCTGATGTTGCATGGTCCTGAGGATCCCTATGACCTGGCCCATCTCTCCTTGTGAATCCTCATATGCATGGAGTATTCTGGAGAGGTGTTGGGTCTCCATATCAGCAGCACCAGCTGCATGATGATGCCGGTCCCCACGACCCCTCCCACCACCCCTACCCACCCGAGCAGGACCAGTTGGTGCTGGCACAGTCGACACAGAGCCTCCTTCATTGTTGGTATTGGTGGTGTTGTTGGGCAACTCAAGAGTGCCCCGTGTTGCTGTGCTGTTGATGTTGTTCTGGGCTGCTGTGTCCGTGCGAGTAGGGGTCAGCTGTGTGTTGGCAGCTGAGGCGGGAGTGGTCACAGAGGATCCGGATGTTGCCGCCACTGGTGCTGTGGGGTGACCCATACCTGAAGGGCCAGGTCTGTCGTCGCAGTCTGAAGAATGATGAGAGTCATCAACGCCGGAGGGCTCCTGTTCGACCTGAGTCTGGGCCTGGCTGTCCTGGATGGTTCCTGTGGTGTCCTCAGCTGACCCTGTAGGTACAAACATAACACAATGACTGCTATGAATGTCCACTGCCCCTCAAATCATACACATTACATAGGCTATAGAAGTTCATGATGAGTTACTGTAGATAGATTGGACTCATTCATCCATGATGCAGGCCTATATTTTGGGATGACTATGTTTTTGGGACAAGAGGGGGATTGATGGACATGTGCAGGTATGTGCATTAATGGGCCTGTTGTGTTTAGTTCACATTACATGTCGGAAGACATTGACTGGTTCCTGACACCCTGTGAATGACACAGGTGTGTTTAGGTTGTCCACATCTTTACTTTCACAGTGAGATACATACATTTTCTCTCCCTATGTGGGTACTTTTTGTCAAATACCTTTTTATTGGTTTCAAAGATATAAGAATACACAGAAAAGAGAAACAACATATAGGGGAAGGAGGCCCCAATGCATCATGTCTGCCGATCATTACAGTGTGCTAGAGTATTATATACAGTTTGTGGACTAGGAATCGCAAATTTTGAATATTGTCAACGTACAACTCCCAGGATTCAACCGTGTCCTGTAAGTACAATCATCATCGTTATCCAGTGGGAGCGCCACAAAAAAAAAAAAAACTTTTTCGATCGGTCTTCCCCTCCCTCCTCCCCCTCCCCCCATATAACAAGAGAACACAAAAACTCAAACTAAGGTGTCACGGTCAAAGAAAATTCAAAGATAGTTGTTGTCGAAGGCCGGGCCCCAGGGAGAAGGAAACCCCTCCGTCCCCGTAGCCCCCTCAGCATATCGGGGGAGTCAGTGGGAGCTCTAGATATGAAAGAGATGGAGAGCTCGCAACCTCGGACCACATGCAAACAGGGGCAGCCCTTCAGATAGGTACTCCACCTGGGGGGCCCACACATAGTCAAATCCCTTACGGGAGTCTTCTACAATGTCTGCCATTCTCTCCATCGCCAACGCCCGCCATAGTCTGGTGTGCCATTGAGTGAGGGGGGGGGCCTCTGTTTTCTTCCACGCTGCCGCCACGGCCATCTTAGCCGCCCCGAGGCAGAGCCACATTACAGACCGGTCCTATGCGTCTGGCGCTTTAGGTTGGGATCCCGGATCCCCAAGAGTGTGTGCTCTAGTGTGTCCGGAATCGGGTAACCCAAGATCTGTTTGATTTGTGTGAGTACCTCCTTCCAGAAGGGCTTGATGTGGGGACAGTCCCACCAGATGTGCCTAAAGTCACCCAGCAGCCCGCATCCCCTCCAGCACCTGTCCGAGGAATTAGGGAAGATAGTGTGAAGCCTCTGGGGGTAGGTACCAATCGTACATAATTTTGTAATGCGCCTCCCTTAAAAACACAGAGCGATTAAACTTGGGTATATCCCTATATAGTGAGGACCATTGTTTGTTCTGCAATGGGGTGTCCAAGAATGCATCCCAGAACCTTTGGTGTCTAGGGGTGTAATGGGAACCCAGCGCCCGTATGAGTGAGTATAGGAAGGAGATGGTCCCCCTGGATGAGGCCCCGGACTGGGCAAATTTCTCAATGGGAAATAAATCCCTGGTGGCAGCCTGCCTTATCTGCGGTTGAAGAACCCAGTGCTTAAGCTGCAAATAGTGGAATTCCTCAGCTGGCTGAAGATGGAAGGCTTGGGCACATTCCGAGAAGGTTAACATTTTCCCCCCCCTCAAACAGATGAGAAATTGTGAGACAACCCCCCTCCCGCCAAGCCTCAAAGGGTCCCTCCTGTAGTGCCGGAGGAAACTCTGGGTTGAAATGTATGTGCGTGTATGGGGAAGGAAAGGTGGTGAGAGTAGTGGATCTGTTCAATACATCCCAAACCCCTAGGGTGGTCGCCGTGGGCGTGCTGATATAGGCATTGCGTGATCGATGTTGTTTGTGTTTCCACAAGAGGCCCCAGATCGTTCTCCCTGTTATTTGTCTATCCATATGGAGCCAGAGTTTTTCCAATTCTCGAAGGGACCACTTCGTAATCACCCTCAATTGAGCTGCCCTATAGTATCCCAAGAAGTCTGGTAAGGCCAACCCTCCCTCCTCCCTCGGCCGCGCTAACATGCGGTTGGAGAGCCTTGCTCTCTGCCCCTGACAAATTAACTTGATGATCATTGTTTTCAGTTCAGAGAAAAGCGCCGGTCCACAGAGATCGGTAGGCCCTGGAAGAGATATAGTAAACGCGGGAGCACGTTCATTTTTATAGCATTTACCCGCCCTATCCAGGAGAGGTAGGCCGCCCGCCATCTAGCAAAATCCGCTTTAAGCTGCCGCAACAGAGGAGGATAGTTAGCTCCATAGAGGTGCTCCAGCTTGGGGGTGAGTTTGATGCCCAGATAAGTAATGTCTTTGTGAGCACTCCGGAAGGGGGTCGCACCTTCAAGAGCCCGCATGGATTCCTTAGGCACCGTAAGGTTAAGGAGGAAGGACTTTGAGAGGTTCACCTTGAAGCCCAAGGCCCATTCATAAGAGGTGAGTTCAGCCTGGATCGCTGGGAGAGAGGATTGCGGCCTCGTGACTGGAAGAAGCACATCATCCGCAAAAAGGGATATCTTGTGTTCATCCGTTCCAAATGGGACACCCCCTATGTCCGGGTTGGATCGAATGCTCTCCAAAGGGTTCTATGCTGAGCGCAAATAGGAGGGGGGATATAGGGCACCCCTGACGGGTGCCCCTCGAGAGGTTAAAAGGTTCCGAGGTGACCCCGTTAACCACGACCTTAGAGCACGGCGGGCAATAATTCGCTCGGACCATGCCGATAAAGGTCTCAGTGAAGCCAAACCGACGTAGAGTACGGATCTTAAAGGCCCAGTCAACCCGGTCAAAGGCCTTCTCCGCATCCAGCGAGAGAAAGACCGTGGGTATGGCCTTCCTTTGTGCTTTCTCAATGATGTGAACTACTCTTCGGAGGTTATCATGGGTCTGCCTCCCCTTGATAAAGCCTGCTTGATCGGGCTGCACGAGGAACGGCATCATGTTTTACAAGCGGGCGGCCAAGATTTTGGAGTAAAGCTTGGCGTCCAAATGTAGGAGCGCTGTAGGTCTGTAAGAGGAGCAGTTAGAAGGATCTTTCCCTTGTTTGGGAATGACAGAGATCAGCGCCTCAAACATCGAGGGGGTCACCTTATGTGTAACAGCGATGTCGTTGAAGAGCGTCACTAGGCGGGGGACGATTTCCGGAGCAAATGTACGATAGAAGTGGGCATTCAGGCCATCAGGGCCGGGCGCTTTTTGGAGCTTAAGCGAATCGATCGCCTTTTGGACCTCTTCAGCGGTAAAGGGGCTACTTAGCTCCTGATTAGTGGAGGCGGGAACCTGGGGCAGGGCAAGGTCCTCCAAGTATTGGTCTTGGACGCACGTGTCTAATTGGTCTGCCGTGCACAAGGAGTGATAAAAATCCCCAAAAGCCTTGGCCTTCCCCGGCTCGCTCTGGTGGGGGACCCCCTTCCCATCAACTATGCACTTGATGTAGTTCTTCTCCTGCCGCGCTCGTAGCTGACGTGCCAATAACGAGCCCATCTTGTTCCCTCCCTCATAATTACGGGCTTGGAGGCGTAAGAGGGTCTTTTCGGCCCCATTGGTATAGATAGCTTGAAGTTTCCCTTTAACTTGAGTAACCTTACGGAGGGATTGTACCGAAGGAGAAGACTTATGGTCAGTCTCGGCAGAGCGAAGTTCACCCTCGAGAAGAAGGCGTTCTCCCTTGCGTTGCATCTTAAGCGTGGCCTCTAGCTCAATACACTTCCCTCTAGTGACTGCCTTGAAGGCATCCCAATTATTGGCAAGGGAGATTTTCTCCGGGTCATTAAGGTCAAAGAATTCTGTAATTGCTTTTCTTAGGTCGTCCCAGAGGAGTCTATCTCTACACAAGAAGTTGGGAAAGTACCACCTGGCGAATTTGGAGCGTGGGGCAGGCCAGTCTAAGATCAGCTCTAAAGGTGCGTGGTCCGAGAGGCAGATCGGGTGAAATTGAGTTCCCATCACTGTATAGAGGAGGGACTGCCTTATGAATGCGTGGTCAATCCTGGAGTATGTCCTATGCGAGTGCGAGAAAAAAGAATAATCCCGGGTCACGGGATGGGCCGACCGCCAGACATCTACTAATCCCAACCCCGTAAGTGCTTCTTTCAGTGTTTAGCTGAATATTCCCCTTGGTGCCCTCTGGGAGTGTGAGGTGTCCATCGCCAAGTCCCATATCAGATTGAAGTTTCCAACCAGTAGAATGTCACCCCGTGCGAATCCCTCTAACGCGCTAAGAAAAGAGAACAAAAAATCGTGCTGCCCTGTGTTAGGTGCATAAATCGTGGCTATGGTGCAGGCTCTCCCCCGCAGTTCTCCCCTAACCATCAAGTACCTCCCCTCCTTGTCTGTTTTCGTGTCATGATGCTGGAATGGGATCGAGGTATGAAAAAGGAGTGCCACCCCGTTGTGTTTCGTGAGTGCCGAGGAGCGGAAAATCTGTGGATAGGCCCTGTGCTTCAAGCGCTGTTCCTCCTTGCGTGGGAGATGTGTCTCCTGTAGAGCAGCTATTTTAATCTGATGATCTTGTAAGAATTTCCAAACTCGGTTCCGTTTGTTAGGGGAATTGAGGCCCTTCACATTCCATGTTAAGCAGTTAACCCCCATCAGCTAGTGTTCGATCCTGCCGCTTGTTGCACCCCTTGAGCTCCGGGAAGCGCTACCCTCCCAACCCCCACTCCCCCCTTCTCATCATATCACAGCAATCTAAAAGAAAAGCATAAAGAACCGTGACACCCAAACAATACTAACAAGAACAAAAACAACCCATAACTGTAAGCTCGTAGGTTCTCTACCACAAAGGAGAACCGCAATTCAAGCATTAGCTGGGGCGAACCAAATTCCGCCTCCAAGGCCCGTTGCGTTGTTACATAGGCACCAAAGTTGAGAATAGCTAGGAATAACCCAAAGTGCTGATGACGGCCAGGGCCTCCTTGGCCCTCTCCTCCCCCATCCTCAGCCCCAATCGACAAATTGGGCGAAGTCCGAAGAACAGGAATCCAAAGCCCCGCTAGCACCCTCCAGATGCGAGCCCGATCAGGACCCCTCAATGCAGTACGGCTAGTGTACAACGGGTAGCAGATACTTCATCAATCCATAGTGTTCCTGCCAGCTCTCTGCTGCTGTAGCCAAGGGCCCCCCCCTTGCTTCCTTGGACCCCTAGGTTCTTCCACCGCTCTCGAGGCTGGCGCTTGGGTTGGAGCTGGCGACTCGATACCCAGAATAGATGACGCCTCTTCCAGATCAGTGCAGTGGTAGTTCTTGTTGTCTAGAGAAAAGGCTAATCCAAAGGGGTAAGTCCATTTGTATTTCACCTTGCGGTCTCTGAGTGCAGCCGTGACTGGGCGGAATAGCTCATGTCTGGCAAGTGTGGCTTGGGCTACATCCTGGTAAAGGGAGCATGTTGCGCCCTGGAAGGACACCTTATCGGTTGCTCGCGCTTTCTGTAGGACCCGCCCCTTGATTTTTAAGGAGCTGAATTTTGCCAGAACGTCCCTGGGCTTCTTGACTTCACCTGCAGTGCGGGCCCCACTCTGTGGACCCGCTCGAGACGCACCTCGGGCTCCGGGTCTCCCAGCACCGTCGAAAAGAGACCCACCAAGAAGGGGACCAGATCGGGACCTTCGCAACCTTCTTCCAGGCCTCTCACCCGAATGTTGTCCCGTCAGGAACGATTCTCAAGGTCCTCACATCGAAGCACGGTTGCTGTCAGCTGGGATCTCAAGTCCTGAGAGTGGGCCTCCAAGGGACGTACGCGACCTTCCAGCTCCTGATATTTAGCTTCCAGGTCAAGAGCTCGGGCCACTATCGAGTCAACATCGGCCTGCAACGACACCAGTCGGCCACCCATTTCAGCTTTGAACGCGTCGAAAGAGGCCCCCATGTCAGCCTTGATGTCATCCCTGAGTTCCTGTTTAAATTTGCGCAGTGAGGCCATCAAATCCTCACGTGTGAGGGCTATCGCTCTGTCTGGTTGCGTTACCCCTTCACTTGCCGGACCTTTAGGAGTGTGGGTGAAGAAGCTGGAGAACTTTGTGGATTGTGGTTTTTTGGGTGGCATATGGACCTACTCCCTCCGCGTGGTCGGGCCCGCTTCGCTGTAGGAAGGAGAAAAACCCCCTCTCCGGGGGGGAATTGGGATTCGACCCATCACCCCTGTATTACGCCCCTGCGTAGGTTGGGTGAGCTTCTTGGGCAGGAAGACACGTGAACAGGCCGGCGGCTCAGGCCTCCGCTGGATCTAGCTACCACCCTTGGGTACTACTGCCTGGGGTTTGCCAGCTGCTGCCCGGGTTGCACTGCTCCAGGGACCTGCCTCCCGGGGCCCAGGAACCCCCACTGCTCAATGTGACTTCACCTGGAAGCAGACCCTCTCTGTCCACTCCTGCTCTTGACCCCACCGGCAAAGGATCCCTGGGGGGGTGTCTGCATCCGCGCTTCAATGCCTCTCAGGGCCTCAGAGACTCTCCCCTCTCCGCTGTCCACACTCCCTCCGGACCACTGCCACCGAGCGTCCTGCCACTGGAGCCTCGCCGTGTGAAAACTTGCTTGCTGGAGGGTGGTGGGCCCAGGAACCCCCCAGTCACCGTAAGAGGGCGCCTGAGGCAGAAGCAGTATGCAACATACGGGGCCACGGGTCGGGGTACCCCCAAGAGGCTGTAAAACCGTGCCTGTCCGCCGCCATCTTAGGGTCAGACGCAAGGTTGATAGCGAATGCTCCCAGGGACCTCGCTCATGTCAGGGGTGCCCCCCACCTCTCTCCGAACCTGGTGAACCAGTCGATGTCGGGTGCCAAGGTCTACCGCACCCCCGAGGGTTTCCTTCGTCCGGCGGGGGTCCTGACAGGGAGCGCCACCCTCTCGACGCGGGCGCCGCCGCTGGGTTCGTATCGCCGTAGACTCTGCAGGAGTGGCCGGGGAGGGTCAGCAGGCGTCACCCCCAGTTTCTGTTATCTTAATAGGTGTCGCGGGGCTCCCCTTAGGACTCGTAGCCACCGCGCTCATAGCGACGGGTAGATTCGGGAGTGGCCGTCATTTTGAGAGGCGCCACGGGCTCCGACCTCAGGGACGGCTCTGTCTCACAGCGCGACATCCGGAGCTGCCAGCTCGCCTCCAGAGACTCTCCTCGCCATCAGATGGCTTCACATTGCAGGCGAGACGGTTTTGGGTGCTGTAGGTGCCGTGTGGAAGGTAGATATCACAGGGCCTGGAGAGGAGCCGATCGGAGTTACGTCCGATCGGCCATGATGGTTGGCCACGCCCCTGTGGGTACTTTTTTGTGCCTGTCTACTGGTCTTAGTGCATATCTTTATCAGTCATATTGGTGTGGTTGCCAACACAGTTGTTAACTTAGCTAGGAAGTTGTGGGAATTGAGAGAGGGAGGCGCTTCTTGTTATCATCTCATTCTACAAATGTGAATGGCTGTGAGTAGCAACATTGTGTGACTGTTTAACTCTGTGGCTACACAGATCCATGTACTTTGTACATTGAATCCATGGTCAAATGATTTCACAAACTCAGCTTTGTGCCATTTGGTGGCAAAGAACTATGATAAACTGTTGTTTGAGTGCTTGTTCTCTATTTGTGAAACTTACACCCCTCCTCTCACCCAGCCCCACCAGGCCACCAGGAAGAGTGTTGTCCAGACAATGTTTGTAAGGGTATTTGAAAGATATTTGTCTATGTTGGCTGGTCTTTGTAACACATAGGCAAATGTAGCAGTTGTGGCAGGTTCAGGCCGCATTCCCCAGTGTCTGCCATCTTGCTAGTACACATGAACTCACTGTGAGATAGACATAGCCCACGATGAAGTGGTTGTGCTGTGTGTGTAGGAGTGTTTGCTGTTCTTCCAACTCCCATCAGGGCCAGTCCTACATACACCTTCCTGCCCAGCGCAAACAGGCCAACAGGACATAAGCTTACCCCACAGTGTGTCAGAATATCCCTGCCGGCTGACTGGCACTGGGAACTGGTGTCTGACTTAAAGACAACTCCTCTCATGGCCTTCTGCTCCATACACCAGGCCCCAGTATCTGCCATTTTATAGTTGGATGTCCACTCACTGGCAGGTAATCATGTTTCTTAGTGATCATGTATGGCTGTGTGTGAGGAGGAGTGTTTACAATGACCAGACATCCCATCAGGCCCTGTACTACACACACTCTTTGTTTCATGCAAAAACAGCATCCCTGGAACTATGCTTTCCTGCGTGTGAGTGGATATGTACTGACAAAGATGGCTGACACTGGTCCGTGGTGTTAAACTTGAATCCAAATCACAGCAAGGCCTTGTGACCAAAGCACGATGCACCAGTGTCAGACATCTTGCTGTTGCACTTCCATTCACTGTCAGGTAGGCATAGGCCTAGATGAAGTGGTTGTTCATGGTGGGTGTAGTAGTGTTTACCATTACTCCAGCTCACACCAGGCTCTGTCCTTCACACACTCTTCCCACTCAGAGATAACTCACAGCATGTCAGAATTGTTTTGTGAGAGTGATTGGTAATGCATTATCAAGATGTGCAACACTTGTGCCTGTTGTCTGATTTGGCCACACATCCCAACAGTGACTTGTGGTCCACACAGCAGTCCCCAGTGTCATCTATCTTACCAGTACATATCCACTCACAGACAGCTTAGCTTAGTTACAGTGGGGCTGTTTGTGCTGGGTGGATAGAGTTTGTGTGGAACAGGGCCTGCCTGGACATGTAGTCAGTGCTCACACTCCTCCTCCCACCCATCCTAAAAAGCCCACACGGGACCATGCTTACCTGACAGTGAGTGTAAATGTACTACCAAACCGACTAACACTGGTGCCTGATTGACTTTGGCTGCAACACAAAACAAGGCCTTGTGCTCCACTCACCATACAGCAGTGTCAGCCACCTTGCTAGGCCACTTCCCCTCACTGTGAGGTAAGCATAGGTCTAGAGTAGTTAGCATGGCTGGATGTGAGGATGAGGATTATGCAATGTCTACAAGTTACATCAGGCCTTGTCCCACACACACCTTCTTATCCAGCAGCAAAAGCCTACCTGTAACTCCGCTTCCCTGACAGTGAGTGTGAATGTATTTGCAATTTGTCTGACACTGATGACTGGTGCCTATTTGTCCATGACTCCCAGCAGGGCATAGTTGTCCAGACAGAAGTCCCCAGTGTCAGCAATTTTTTCAGTAGATTTCCACTCACTATCAGGTAAGCATGGTTCTTGGTGGTCTGTTTGTGCTGGTTGGGAGGAGGGGTGTTTGCCCTGACTACATCTCCCATCAGGCTCTGTCCTCCACACACCTTCCTAACCATCCTAAATATCTTAACTGTGAGTCTACTTTCCTGACAGTGAGTGGCAATGTGCTTCAGAGATGTCTGACACTGGTGACTGGTGTCTGATATGTCCACAAGTAACCAACAGTGCCTTGAGCTCCAAACAGCCGTCTGCAGGGCCAGTCATCTTGCCAGTACATTCTCAGTGACTGTCATGGAAGCTCAATTCTATGGGGCAGATTTACAATTAACTAACGCAGCACGGCGCAGCAAGTCATTTTGCTGCGCCATGCTACGTTAGTTTGGAAAGCACAGGGATGCGACATATTTACAAGAATATGTCGCATCCTTGTGCTTCCCCCTGCGCTGGCGCACAAACTGCAGCCATGCGCCGGCGCAGGCACCCTTGCACCATGGTGCAAGGATGCCTGCGTCGTGGGGAGATTGTTTTTGTGCAGGAAGGGGAACCTTCCTGCACAAAAACAATCGCTACAACCATTTTCCTCTTTCAATGCGTGCTGCAGAATGCATCACGCATTGAAAGAGGAAAACGAGGAGAAATGAAAACATTTCTCCTCGAGTACGCTCACTACGCCACCTCTAGGGTGGCGTAGCTTCAAACGCATCTCCAGAGTTACGATTTCTCGTAATTCTGGAGATGTGCTTTGTTCCATGGGTGTTGCGTGGGAACACCCACAGCAACACCCATGGAACGCCCCTTCACCGTAAAGTGCTGCGTGTGAAGGGGCCGTATTACAAGGAGAGGAAAAGTCACGCAGGGTGGATTTTCCTCTCCTTGTAAATATGGAGCAGCCCCCTGCGCCACCAGTACGTCACAAAAAGTGGCGCAGGGGGCTTGTAAATCTGCCCCTATGTGGTCTTGTTGGGCTGTGTGTGAGGATGAGTGTTTGCACTGACTTCAACTCCCATCATGCCCTGTCCTACACACACATTCCCAGCCAGCACAGACAGCAGACCTGTGACTATGCTATCCCTGATGGTGAATGGAAATGTAGTATCAAGTTGGCTGACACTGGGGACTGGTATGAGGAGCACAAGGCCATGATGGGAGTTGTGGTCAACTCTGACACCATGCACAAGTGTCAGGCATCTTGCAAGTACACTTCCTTTCATTGTCAGGACACCACTCTTCCTGGTGGCCTGGTTAGGCTGTGTGGGAAGGTGTGTGTAGGATAGAGCCTGATAGGAGATGTTGTCAGTGCAAACAATCCTCCTCCCACAGTACCCAACTAGGCCATCTGGGACTATGGCTACGTGACAGTGAATGCAAGTCTACTATCAAGATGTCTGCCACTTGTGCATGTTGTTTGACTTGACTACAAATCCCCTCAGGCCTTATGCTCCTTACACCATGCAGCAGTGTCAGCCATCTTGCTAGTACATTTCTACTGACTGTGAGGCTCCCATAGTCCCAGTGTGTCTGTGTGGGCTGTGTGGCCTGTGTGTGAGGAGTGTTTGCAGTGACTACAAGTCCCATGGGGCCTGTGCCCACACCCACCTTCCCAGGCATCCCAAACAGCCTACCTGTGTCTGAGCTTTCCTGTGAGTGAGTGGAAAAGTACAGGGCCAAGATGTCTGCCACTGATGCATGTTGTTTGACTTGACTACAACTCCCCTCAGGCCTTGTGCTCCTGACACCATGCAGCAGTGTTCCGCGTTCTCCGCGGAACGCGGAGTAGGCAAATCTCCGCACACTCCGCGGGCAGAGCAGAGGTCTCCGCTCGGGGTTATACACAATACACATTCAAATAAAATTACAAATTATACCCCTAGAGACATCACTGTAAAGGATACAGTTAAACAAAGGACAGTACAAATCTATAAAATTAACTAGATTCCAAGAGCATGTGATGTGAGGAGTAAGACCTCCGACCCTCGGTCTAGGTCCACTCTCTCCCCGCAGCTCCGCTGTGCCGTCTCTTGCCTCCAGACCCCGACCTCCTTCTTGGGAGGTTCGAGGCTGCTACCCGCTCCTGCGCCTGCTGCCCTCTCCAACTGGGACCAGACTGCCTGCAACCACCGTAACCTTTCTCAGCTGTTTTTTTTCTTAATTTTTCCCTGTTGTGCCACTGTTATTGTGCCCATCTGTGTCTTGCTCTAATTCCACCACTGTTTTTATTTTCTCGTGCCTGCCTCTTCCTTTCGCCTTTCGCCGCAGCTGCCCCTGCGGCACCTCCCCCCCAGAATTCCCTCCCGGAATTCCCCCGCTTCCGCCTCCCATCCTCTCCTCCCTCCCACCTCCCCTACTTAATGGTGGCCGCTGCGCGGTCACGCAGCGGATGCGCGCAGCGGGTGCGCCGCCGGCGCGCCAAAGGCGTGCCAAAGGCAAGCTTGTCTGTGCCCGTCCGTGACCCGACCATGGCCAGCGCCAGGAACCCTGGACCTCCCACTACCCATCGCAACAACACCACCACCCTCCTCGCACTCTCCTGCCTCCACTGCCGCCAGACCCTCACCGCCACCCCGGCCTCCAACACCGCTGACGCCAGCACCGGCGACACCCTAAAATGCATCCTCCTCAATGTACGCTCCATACAAAAACACGCCATGGAAATCTGGAACCTACTCGATTCTCTCTCGCCAGACATCGCCTTCTTCACAGAGACCTGGACCAACGCATCCTCTGCCCCCGACATCAGCACCGCCATTCCAGACAGATACAAGATCCAGAGGAAAGACCGCCCAAACCACCCAGGGTGGGGCCTCGCCATCGCCCACAAGAGCACCCTCCGCCTCACCACCTCCAGCGAAACCTTCCCCTCCGCCTAACACCTGCTTTTCCAGATCCAGACCAACCCCAAGGCCACACTCCGAGGAACCCTCATCTACAGACCCCCCAGCCCCCAAACACCCTTCGCCACCACCATCACCGACTTCATCGCACCCCACGCCATTGCCTCAACAAACTACATACTCATTGGAGACCTGAACTTCCACCTCGACAACCCCAGCGACCCCAACTCCACTATCCTTCGTGACAACCTCGCCAGCATCGGACTTAAACAACTCATCAACACACCGACCCACAGAGCAGGACACACCCTCCACCCCATCTTCGCGGCAGGAAACAGCGTCCAATTCAGCCACACAACGCAGCCGCCATGGACCGATCACCAGTGCGTACACTTCGCCATCAACAAACCCAAGGCACCCAAACCAGCCCCACGCCCACCTCGAAGGAACTGGAGCAAGGTTACTGACGAGCAACTTAACTCCACCCTCACCCGAGACAACCACACCTGGGCACCCGACGCAAACGACGCAAACGACGCAGCCAGAGAACTCCACACCTGGATCTACAACTGCGCAGACGAGCTCGCCCCGCTACGCAACCCCGACAGACAACGCCCCAGGAAAGCCACCTGGTTCACCACTGCTCTCCAAGAAGCCAGACGCACCTGCAGACGCCTGGAGAAGAACTGGAGATACACCAAGACAACCGAAAACCACACCACCTACAAGGACGCCATAACGGACTACCACAACCAGATCAGAGTCACCAAGAGGAACTTTATCCACAACAAAATCCTGGCCAACTCCACCAACTCCACGGAACTTTTCAGTGTCATTCAAGAATTCACCAACCCATGCAGCGAAGCCACATACATCACCCCATCCCAAGACCTCTGCGACAAGCTTGGAACCTATTTCCACCTCAAGATCAAAAACCTCTACGACAACTTCATCGACCGTCCACCAGGTGCCACAGATGCCCCCGCCCCCCAGAAACACCAGCCAGCCCATCATCTCCAACTGGTCACCGATCACGGCCGAAGACACCGCCTCGACCATGAAAAGCATCCACTCAGGGGCCCCTACCAACCCCTACCCCCTCACATCTACCACAGAGCCGCGGCCGCCATTGCACCCGAACTACAACGCACCATCAACACCACCTTCAAAACAGGCACCTTCCCAGATGACTGGAAGCGCGCAGAAGTCAGACCCCTGCTCAAGAAGCCCACAGCTGACCCCACCAACCTCAAGAACTATCGGCCCATCTCGCTCCTCCCCTTTGCAACCAAAGTTGCAGAGAAAACAGTCAACAGGAAACTGACACAATTCATTGAAGAGAACGCCTTCCTCGACCCGTCCCAATCCGGATTCCAAAGCAACCACAGCACAGAGACGGCCCTACGCGCCGCCACAGACGACATCCGCACCCTCCTGGACCAAGGCCACTCCGCAGCCCTCATCCTACTCGACTTATCGGCGGCCTTCGACACCGTTTCCCACTGCACACTAGTCACCAGACTACACGACGCAGGCATACAAGTAACAGCCCTGGACTGGATCCGATCATTCCTCACCGGAAGAAGCCAAAGGATCAGACTCCCACCCTTCCTCTCCGACCCCACAAAAATCACCTGCGGAGTCCCACATGGTTCATCACTGAGCCCCACCCTCTTCAACATCTACATGGCCCCCCTCGAAGCCATCGTCCGACAACACGTCCTCAACATAGTATCCTAAGCCAACGACACCCAGCTCATCCTCTCCCTCACCAAAACCCCACCACTGCCAAACTCAACTTCCAGAAAGGAATGCAAGACATTGCAGTCTGGATGACCAACAGCTGCCTGAAGCTCAACGCCGAGAAGACAGAAGTCCTCGTCCTCGGTACCACCCCTTCTGCATGGGACAGCACCTGGTGGCCAACTGCCCTCGGAAGCCCACCTACCCCCTCAGACCACGCCAAGAACCTCAGCATCGTACTCGACTCATCACTCACCATGAACCGACAGGTCAACGCCGTCACCTCCAGCTGCTTCAACACCCTCCGCATCCTCCGCAAGACCTTCAAGTGGATCCCCCCTGAGTCAAGGAAGACAGTCACCCACGCACTCATCACCAGCAAACTGGACTATGGAAACGCACTCTATGGCGGCATCAACAATTCCCTACTCCGCAAACTCCAGACAATACAGAACACCGCCGCCAGACTCGTCCTCAGCATCCCCCTACACAAACACATCAGCCAACACCTACGAAGTCTCCACTGGCTCCCCGTGGAGAAAAGAGTCACTTTCAAAACCCTCACTCACACCTACAAATGCCTATACAACAACGGACCCAAATACCTCAACGATAGAATCAACTTCCACGTACCCAAAAGAAACCTCCGATCTTCCAACCTCGCACTGACCGAAACCCTGCGCATCCACAGAGCCAGAGCAGGTGGAAGATCCTTCTCTCACATTGCAGCCAAGACCTGGAACGAGCTACCGGCAGACATCAGACGAGCCCCTCCTGAACACCTTCAGGAAGACCCTCAAGACCTGGCTCTTCGGCTAAACAGATCTGCGGACCCCCCCCCCCCTCAGCACCTTGAGACCTTCACGGGTGAGTAGCGCTCTTACAATTCCCTGATTGATTGATTGCTTTCCTATTAACAATTCGAATATAGTGGGGATGGGTTGTGGGGAATCATTTGATGATGGTTCCGCCAGCAAAATACGGCTACATTGCAGCATAGGGGGCCCAATAATATAATCTAAAATTTGGGAGAACCCACCCTCCTCTCTCTTTTGGGAGTGATAAATACCTCAACGTTCTCCTCGGTTTGGTGTAAGCCCATAAAAATCTTCAAAAAATAGTATCAAATGCTTTTAGCCATTCATTCAAGAATTCCAGAGGGATCATTCTAAAAAAATATAAAGTTTTGGGGAAGAAGATAATTTTTATAAGATTGCAGCGGCCGATCATCGTAAGATGCAGATTATTCAGCCTTGCTAGCTCTTTCCTAGTTTTGTCTAGCAGGGGCTCTAAGTTTTGATTTACAATTTTCTCAACATTGGAAGATATGCAGACACCGAGATATACTGCTTTTTCAACTTCTCGTTTGTCTGCCAATAGAATCTTATCATTAATAATGATTTGTGTTTTTTCTTTATTCAGCGAGAAGCCAGAGATGTTCCCAAAAAAAGAGGCTTCCGCCTCTATTACTTCTGGGTTGGGAGTCATTACTGCGACATGTTATGTTACTGTTAATTGAACTTGTAGAGCACCTGTACACCAAATGGTTTCATGGCGCTGGAGTCCAGGAGGTACTGCCGCTTGAGAGGTTTAGTCATAAGCCTGGCGAAAAAGCCAGGTCTTTAAGTATTTCCTAAACTGAGCGTAGGAGGTCAGTTGTCAAATCTCCAGAGGGAGAGAATTCCAGAATTGAGGGGCCAAGACAGCAAATCTTAGTCCTCTGTGTTTCTTACGTTTGAAAGACGGGATGACCAGACCAGACATCATCTGCATATGCCAAAATTGTACTTTCGTATCCCTGCGTAATTTTGGGGGGGATTGCGATGTTCTTATAAGCGGTTCGATTTACAGCGCGAACAAGAGTGGGGAACAAGGGCACCCCTGTCGAGTTCCCCGGGCAATCGTCACCGGCCCTGTCATATCTCCGGAGATACAAACATTTGCTACAGGTTTGTAATATAAGGCTTTAATTCCTTGAATGAACCTTGGACTGATACCCCTTGCTTGCATTGACTGCCAAAGATAGTGCAAGGAGACCCTATTGAATGCCTTTTCCGCATCTAGTAGAATCAAGGCCATAGGGTCTCCTGACGCTTGCACCGCATCAAAAAACGAGATGACTCTCCTAATGTGGTCTGTAGTATCCCTCCCTGCAATAAATCCATGTTGTTGATTCGCCACCAATTTTGTTATGACCTGGGCTAATCGAGCAGCTAATAACTTAGAGTAGATTTTTGAATCTCCATTTATTAATTTTATTGGGCGATATGACCCTAATTCTACTGATGCCTTATTCTTTTTCAAAAATACTACAATTTTAGCGATAGACCAAGAGCCTGGCAGGGGGCTCTGCTTAATATTTGATTAAATAGTGTGGTCATCTGATCTTTCAGTTGGGGAGCAAATATTCTATAAAATTCTGAGGAGATTGCATCAACTCCTGCCGCTTTACCGGAGGGAAGAATGGAAATTGCAAGGTAAATCTCTTCCCATAGTAGATCTCCTTCTAGGGATTCCTGCTCATATGTAGATAATTTATTTGCGGGCGCCATTTTGAGGAATTCTTCAGTGTGCTGCGGGCTATCCCTAGTGTATTCAGTATATAGAGCTTGATAATATGCTTGGAATGCGTCTCTGATTTTACTTGAATCTGAGACTAACCAGAGAATACAGTCCCGAAACTTCTCTTATCTCACTACTCGTGCTCTACTGCCTTGCTCTGACAGCCAGATGGTGCCCGACTTGCTCACTCGAACGTTCTTTCCTTCCAAACAATATACTTTTCTGCTGCCCTGTTTGCAAAAATCATCTCTATTGCTGTCCTAGCAGTTATTACCCCAATTTGGGCTTCTTTTATATCCCCATCTTGTTGTAAAGCTTTTATCAAATTTTCTTCCACAACTACTAAGCTGTATTGTTTAACTTGTATAATTTTCCTCTCTTTCTTCCCCCGATTCAGTGAGAACCTAAGTGTCTCCCCTCTTAGGCAAGCCTTGAATGTATCCCACACCATGCTCAAAGAGGCACTACCGCTATTCTCTTTAAAGAATATTGGGATCCACTTGCTAATATGCCTACAATATTCTTTGTTGGCAAACAGGGCATGCTCAAAACTCCATGTGTTTTGTATTTTACCCCCTATTCCTCCTATTTCTAATACCAGTTTATTATGATCTGAGAGGTACTGTGGGTATAGCTCAATTTTAGAAGTTGTGATAAACTTATTTGACACAAAGAAATAATCCAGACGGGCGTGTGTGGAATGTGGAGCAGATAAATACATGTAGCCATACTCCATCGGTTTCCTTCTGCACCAGACATCAGTAAGGCCATGATCTTTGCACGCCCCTTTAAGGGCTTGAAATACTTTGGGTTTTCAGCCGGTATATTTTGGTTGTACCCCTATCTCCCAATTACCAGGGAGAATGATGTTAAAGCCCCCACATGAAACTATAGGTAGGGGCCGATTAATTAATTCACGAGATATCTGGTTAATGACAAAGGGATCATCGAGTATGCTACCATAGATTGTGCACAATGTGAATGCATCTCTACAGGGAGTATGACAAACTACAGCAACCCATCGATCCTGTGTATCAGCCCCTACTTGTGTACATTTTAGCCAGTTGCCTTGGGCCAGAATTGCGACCCCCCGGTACGTGCCCCTTGTGAGGTCCCACATATAAGTCTGTAACCAATAGTGTTTAAAACATCCCTTTGTGAAGCTTCGATATGCGTTTTTGCAGACAAACAATGTCTGCTTTCAGAACCTGTAACCCTATTGAAATTCTTGATCTTTTTTTGGGATTATTCAGACCACAAATGTTGATAGAGGCAATACGTATCTTCTGGTTATCTCCCATTGTCTTGCTTTATGAAGAATCCTTGGCTCCTGGCTCTTGAACATTACAATAACAGCACACCAGAGCTTATTCTCCCTATTAACCAATCTCCCAGTTCTTCGCGTTTTTCTCCTGAGCATGTAGGACATCCTATCCCCCCTACCCCAACCCTTCCCAGTCCTACACCCACGGGTGTGCACCTCACCACATCCCTCCATGGCCTACCCCCCACCCCTTTGCCCTTTCCCAACCAATGAGCAACCAGGCCTGGCCTGTGAGACGCCATCTGAAATACCAAACCCGGCTCCCCATACCCCCCTAACTCCCCAGTCAACACTCCATTATGAACGCCTATCAGTGAGAGTAAATATATTAACTTTACTTTTTCGCCAAGTTTGAAAAAAATTATAAATCCCCCTTTTTTGTTCCCCCCCATTTTTTTTAACGTTCTCAATCTAGTGGATCACCTTAATTTTTCCCTTCCCCAATTTGACTTGCTGCATTTGATCTTGACTTTTAAATCAGGTGTCCCCCCCGGCAACTCGTCAAGATATTCCTGGGCCTGCACCTCTGAAAAAAAACTTTGTGTGCGCCCTTTAAAGACCACTTTCAGTTTCGCTGGGTTTTGTAGGTATACTTCAGCACCTAGTTTCTGAAAAGGACAAACATTTGTCTTAAACGCCATCTTCACTCTGCAGTGTTGTGGGCAAAGTCCGGCCTTGCAAAAAAAGGGACTTCCTCAAATTCTCTTTTAGTATTGCGACGTGCCAAATCGTAAATGCTCTGCCTTAATGGAAAGTTGCCGAAATACACCCATAGCGCCCGGGGGTATGTAATATTGCCCACTTGTTGTTTTTTTGAGGGTTAGGGGTAATCAATGCACCCTCTGTATTTCTTTTTCCCAGTCCCAGTCTATGAGCTCTGGAAAGGCACCCTTTAGGAGTTTAACTATATAGCCTCTAGGGTTCCCTCCTTCAACACCTTCCGGAATGCCCAACAGTCTCAAGTTATTTCTCCTCCGTCTGTTCTCCTCCTCCTCTAGTTTCCACATCATATCAGTGAGCTGAGGATCTAGGGAGATGCTCAAAGTTTTTAATTTGGCGACCTCCACCATAGTCATCCTGTCAGAAATCTCAGAGCAGGTTTTACTTATTTTTCTGACAATGCCCTGTAATTATTTTGAGGCTTGTCAAGCCCGACGGTTATCAATCCTGACTTCCTCCTGCATCTGCTTGATAGTGGCCAAGATAACGGAAGGTGAGGACTCCATCACATTGCTAGATGCTGGTCCTGATGTGGAGCCTGTCACTCGAGGCAGATCCCCTGAGGTTGAACCCTCCCCCCTTGCTGATCAAGTAGTTGGACTGATGAGTAACCCCATCTAAGCCTGGGGGTATCTTTCCAGGGTGAACCTTCATGTCGTAGGCTTGGGTTCTTACCGCTTGCCGTCTGTTTCTTTCTCAGGCTCGTGGATTTCCTCTTACCCTTCCTTCCGCCAGACCGGCTCTTACATCTGGCGAGGACAACAGATTCATCCAAAGAGCTACAGCTAGTTGAGCACAACAGTGTGGAGGTCGAAGATTCTAGATCAGGCATTGAAGAGTCAGAGTCATCAGTTAGAGAAAAAAATGTCTCTCCACCCCCCATAGGTTCAGGAGAAGCTAACACTTTTGCATTCCCCAGGGAGCTATAGTCTAGCAAGGTAGAGCTTCCTTTTCCTGGGAAAGTAGGAAGGGGATCCTCCAACCCCCGTGCTCAACCTTCTCAGTGGCTGCAAGATTTATCAGAGATTGTTCCATATGTGGTTCACCCACTAAAGCTACAATTGAAGTGATTACTAAGCCTGGGCGTAGTTCGCGAAGTAGCGCTACGCGAAGCTACGCAAAGTGCAGTTCGCACTACGCGAGCTACGCGTAGCACTACGCGAACTGCGTAGTGCACTGTTCGCAATGATTGCACAGTGCCGGATGCTTGTCCGCACTGTGCAATCATTGAAAATGGCATCTTGCACAGTGCGAGCTGTCTTTTACTGCCGCTCGAGTAGATTTTTACTCGAGCGGCAGCTTTCTCAACGCGGACTGGTAGTTTCTCATCGCGAGCGGTCGCGAGCATACGCGACCACTCGCAATGAGAAACCTGACCTCCCGCGTTGAGAATCTCGCCGGGAGGTTTATTTTCCACGCTCGCGATCGGCAACTTGATGTTGCTGATCGCGACGAGGAAAAAGTCTCGCCGGGATGTCATTTTGCTTGCTCGCGGTCGCCAACTTGACGTTGAGGACTGCGAGCAAGCAAAAAATGACCGCTGCACTATGCTACGATACGCTACGCGTGTTTGCACTGTGCTACGTGCAATTCGCGTTGTGCGAAGTAGCGCAAACTTCGCAAACTACGCGAGCGTAGCGTAGTGCTTTGCCCAGGGTTAGTGATTACATGATTTTTTTCCCCATTTACTTCTGGGTTTTCGGTGGAATGAGAATCCTCTACCGCTATCACAGTCACCTGGGTAGGTGCAGCTAAGGTAACTGACAGGGAGCAGCTGTAGTGACCTCCTGACTTTTCAAGCTTTTGATATGCTTGAGTGGAAATTGGTCAGAGATTGCAGGTTGTCCTTCTGCAGTCGCCGTAGAGTTACTCCCACGAACCAGTCTCTGAGCTGGTTTCCCTCCTGTGCCTGTCGAATCATCTCCCTGCCTCCTGCTCCTCCCCTCCACGCCAATCTCTCAGGAGTGCTCAGGGTGCGCGATCGTCTTAGAGATGCTGGCTGGGAGTGGACCCAGGGTCACAGCCGCTGCAGCCGAGGTCTTCGATTTCAGCGCCTTTGCCCCTCTGCCCGCCATCTGTCCAGGAAACCTTGCTCGCCCGGCAGGGGCTTTAATGGAAATCTGCCTCAGCTCCCGTCTTGACACCGGGAAGACCACGGCAACCAAAACTGCACTGCACTTTCCAACCGCACTGTGCCTCAGAGTCCTGCAGTTATGGCGGTCGACGTTTCTTCGGGGGAAATCAAGGCTCCACCACTTTTCCAGCATTACATCAAACTATGGCAAGAGCCCACATGAGTCCCTGCTCGCGGTCCACCAAAGAACAGAGGAGGTAAGGAGTGGAGTGGGAGCTGTGGGTGAACTACTCAGATGCCATCTTGCTCTCACTCCCTCACGTATCTATCTCTTTTTAACCCCTTCCCTGCGCATGACGGAACCACGCCATCATGAGCCACGGGCGGCGTGTGCTCATGACGGCGTGGTTCCGTCATGCTGCGGCCGCTCCGCCCATGCGGCACTGATTCCCCGCCTGTGCGGGCGAATTAGTGAGTGGGCGGGGTCATGAAGGAACCATGCCGTCATGAGCACAGCTCGCCCGTGACTCATGACGGCGTGGTTCCGTCACGAGCATGGCGGCGCCGCGCTCACCCCTCACCCCCCCAGAGCCAAGGGGTTAAACATAGCACATCTGCAGAGTGTTTAACAATTTAATATAATAAAAATAATAATACTAATAATAATAATCATCATCATCATCATCATAATAATCCCATGCCTCCTGACCATTCTTACTATTATAGGGGACCAGGCATAATCCAAGTTGATACATTTGTAAGAGTGCATTGGTACTGGCATTTGGCAGCTCTGGCAGAGACAGTGGGTTGTGAAAGCTGCAGTGGTCTCTTGAGAAGTATTTTAGGCCTTGGCATTTATGTTTTTTTATAAATTAGTGCCTAAGGTGGGCGCTGATTCTCCCCTGCAGATTGCTTTAGTGGTGCCTGAGGTCACTTCCGCCCTCCTTCTCCAGATCTCCTCTGATGTAGATATTCGTGTGCTCCCGCCCCACCCTCCCCCAGCCTCAGATAAATATATTTTCTATTATACGTGGTCCAATTACAAACTAGTCTAGACATAAATACATTAATTCTTCTCCACAGCAGAACAGATTGAGATGAACATGGAAGAACTGTTCTTCATACTTAAAATACAGACTGGCCTTGCAACTATGAATTAGTATGTTTCGTTTTTTGAGCTGTGATGTTAGGGGCTTACATTGTTTTAGGAAATTACATCGTTGTCTCATTTTCCAACCTGATTCTTTAGGTGTTGTAATTAAAAATACATTGTTATCAGGAATTCAGAAGTATTTTCTAACACCAGCTTGCTTTAATTACATACCAAGGATGTGCTGGAGGCGCAGCAACATATTTAAAGTGAAAGAGCTATTGCATAATGGATGCAGTGGAACAGTTCCTTTCTTGTACATATGTTGCAACAATATGGTGCTTTTTATTCTCGTTTCCGAATCTGTGGCAAAGTAGGATTTTATATTTTTGGACAGATGGTCAAGATTTCCTGAAAAAGTTACATAATTTATGCATTTCTTTCAGGCACCAATAAGCCAAGGCACCAAGTGCATCACATGAATTACAACTGTAATTACTAATGTGTCATAAAAGTGTGGTACAATAGAGAATGCAAAAGGAGTGACAACGAGCTATGTGAAGAAAAGTTCAGTTCGGAAAAGTCAAAACATTTGTTGAAGCCATCATTAACAACAAAGAGATGTAGATAGGAAAATTGTGAACTTCCGCCTTTTTTCCGTTCACTGTTTGGTTGGAGCTCATGTATCTTTTTCTTCCAAATAATAAGATTGTACTTGCTTTTGATTACATTCCGTCTGACCTGCCATTTGGTCACTAAAAGATTTTAAAAAGAAACGCACTAGAATACACACTGGAACATGCGGTCCTACTTAGTCGCTTGTTGGCCAGCTTTTTACAACTCGTTGTATAGCTACTCTATTTCATCCATGGTGCCTCCTGGCATATAGCAGCAGTGCCAGACAAGGGGGCTGATTCAGAGCTTGGCAAAAGAGGTGCTCCGTTGCAATGGCGATGGAGTACCCTCTCCACCAAACTGATGGTCTGCCTGCCTCATTTACAGTCGGGTATGTCAGCAACAGAGGTGACTCTGAACTAAATCTGAGTTCTGAACTAATTTCTGAACTGAAATACCTCTCTAACGGTCTGAAGAAACAAGTGACATCCATATAACACCAAATTTAGAGTGGACTGTGTGATATGTTTTTATTGCTGTTTATCACCACCAGGTAAACCTTGGGGTTGAGGTACAGAGAAACAAATGACGCCCACACCATGGGAGGCGACTCCCACGATGTGGGAGCCATTAGTTTTACTTTTTCTAAAACCAAAGTCTTGCTTTGGGAGGTTGTTTTTGGAAAAAGTAAAATGTTATAAAAGTTTTATGGGCAGCCATCATGTTAGACAGAGCCAGCCATGAGGGTGGATCCTGCCAATATTTAGGTTATCTGGTGGGCTGGCAGACAACTATAAATTTAGCAGGTGGAGGACCCTAAGTATGGGAGGAGCAAAGTACTCCACCATACCAACAGACTTACTTCCTCCCACCAAACTCTAAATCAGCCCCAGCATCTCCATTTTCTGCATTGGCATATAGTATAAGGCCTCTTTATCTATTGATGGTTTTCATAGAGCACTATGATTTTATTATTTCTGTGCAGTCACTTTTGCATGCTTTGTGTTGGCTTCAAGGTTGTGCTCAAAACATTATCTGTTTGAAGCTTGCTGAAGGGGTCTGCAAGTTTCTTTTTCACATCCATGGTGCATATATTAACTTGAAAAATCTACAGGTTAGTGCACGTGTTGGTGACAGCAGAACTTGGAAACATGAAAAGGCAAATAATGCCTTGTGTTTTCGGCCTCTGCGGCCATATCATGATTCCATCCCACGCGCTGCACTGACACAGAGGTCAGCGAGTTCTTTTTTCAATCTACATCTAATACATCAATAAGAAAAATCTCCAATGTGCTCCTGACATCAGAGACCGGAAAAATGAAGATGCAATTATTGCCCTGTGTTTCTGAGCTCGGCTGTCTGTAGCCCATGCACTAACTAAGAGAGTTTTAGAGTTAGTGTGTGCGCTGAACAGGGGAACAAGAAACACATGCACCCTTTTTGTTGCTTTAGCCCAGTGAAAAGGATCATGATATGGACCCTACTGTCTGCAGCCCATCCACGAACTCAGAGAATTTTAGAGTTAACACATGCACCAAAAACGGCAAAAAGGGAATGTAGAGAGCACTGTTGCATTGGCCCAGTGCAGAGAAAGGGATCATGATACCGTCCTGCCCTTATCATGTACACACACGCTCACATAGGGCACAGAGAACGCATATAATTAGCTCCAGTGGCGGCTGGTGACATTTGAAAGTGGTGAGGCATACAACAATTGTCGTACTTCACTGCGGCGAGCGAGCGTAGCGAGCGAGCCTGAACCACCTATGGGGGATTCGGGGGGATTCTCCCCCCGAGAAAAATTTGAAAAAAGAGTGAGCAAATGGTGCATTTTCAAGCAAATTTGAGAGTTACTCAAGCTGTAAATGGTGTTTTTAAGCCAAACCACGTCAGTATTACGCGGGACGGAGCACATGATCCACTTTCACTGCATTGCTCACCTTTAAGTATGGCTCCAATGCTCTGCACCCTGCCACCCCCCCTCGTGTTTGTAGTTCGTGCTTGGGTCATTTCGTGCATGATGTAATAAAGTTTGACCTTTTCAATTACGTGGTACAAAAAAAAATCATAATCATGTACACTGTAATATATCATCGCGGTTGTAACCTTGTGTGCCTCACAAAGTAAACTCTATTTGAATTCACTTGTTTTAACCCTACTAAAATCTATTCACATTTCAAAATTAAAAGTCTGTGTTGCCTTATTTCTACCAGGACACGTAAAAATATTTGTAAAGTTTAAAATCTGATGGAAATAAATGTTTTTAATTACACAACAGTTAGAAATTCTTTGTCAAGCAGACGCCTTTCCTTCTACACACTTGTGTATCCCACAGTTGCATTAATGGGTTCAGGGTCAACAGTCCCTCGCTTAACAGGCAGAGAAAGGTAAATACAACAAAGGTGTCTATATTTAAATAGTTAGCGGCGGGTTGCAGAAGGTGCTTGATATTTGACATCTGTTTATTTTAAAAATGCTGCCAGAAGAAAAACAATTGAATGGCCACTTAATTTGTCATCGTCCATCAGAACTCTTTCAACGTTATCTGGGGGTGTTACAGCACCTCATGAACAAACCTAGAGTCAATAAAATTGAATTTTTTTGTTAGTTTTATATAGCGTGATGCTATCAGAGCGCTTTACATTACAGACGGACACATTCATTTGGCTGAACATACTAGACATTCCATTCTACCCAAATGGGCTACCTCACAATTTTTTTTATCGTCCCAGAGTTGTTGAAACTCTGCCTGCTTTTCTAGTCAGTGCATGGTAACCAGTGCGGCACTGCTCCACCTTAAAGGCATATACCTGGGGTCGATCAGTTAGTCTTGCTATCAATCCTGCAAGAGCTTTAGGGTCAAGTGTGTATTGGCGGTCTTTAAACACCCGTGGTCACGCAGTCCTTGACCGGGCATGTGGAACTCGCTATTTTCACAAAAATAACACTGATATAAATAGCCCAAACACTAAGTGAAATTTAAAAAATACGCCGATCTCTCAGGCTCCAGAAATGAACCGTACAAGTCATATGCCCTGAAAAAAGCCGGGTTCCTTTGTTAACTACTCCTGTGCAGCAGAACCAGTGCGCAGCCAGCAAACGCACACCACATTCCCTCTCACAACTCTCCTGCCACAGTTCAAGCCTAAAAACCCACAGCAAACACTCGTCGGTGAAATGTTGACAGAGGCTCGACCACAGTAGCCTGTAGTGTTCTGCCCGGTACACTTTGTGTCCCCGCGACAGAGAAGGTATCGGTAGTGCAGCAAGTGGAGTGGCACCGGAACCTACTGCACCTCAATTGTGCCTGCATTTTTATGATCAAATGTAACGTGTGTTGTGAGTGTGTGTGTGGGGGGGGGTTGCTTGCTCGATTGAGTCCATGGCATCTTTGTTATGCCAATGCAGCCATTCACCATGGATGAAAACAAATCATACCATACACCCTAGTACAGCTCCCGGCATCCTCTCGCAAATGCAGCTTTTGGGGTACCCGAAGTGGATAAGACACATTTCAACACAAGCATATCAAAGACATGTTAAAAATGGAGTGTAATCCTGCCAGTCAATTCACAGGCACGCGCGTGCTACAGTGCACTGTTACGGGAGCAGACCGGGAAAGTGCTGCAAAGGACAACTCTGTCCTCTGTTCACCCTCCTCTATATAAAGTGCCTGCCTCTTCCATCAGAAGAACAACGTCACGGATTAACAAGTCTCCCTGCAAAGTCTCACCGTGTCCTGCAGTTGTCCCCGCTTGACATCACAGTGTCATTTGAGTCTGCAGGGGTGCTCCGAGTGCAGGCTTGTTGTCTGAACTGTGTACAAATGAAAATGATCAACCCCCCGCTTTATCAGCATTACTTTGGTTATCTTGTAAAGTTGGTGACCCCGACCCCATAAACAAAACTCGGTGCAGCCCCTCGGTTCGCGGTCATGGAATGGGTATAATGACAGAAGGGCCGGGGCAGCAGCTCTTTCAAAGAAATCTGGAGGTTGAAAGGCTAACGTTAGTGTATCGCACAGCGTCTGCGGCAGTCGCGGCTCGCAATACTCACGGGGGGTCGCGCAGGGGTGGGGGCTGGGGCAGTTTAAAATTAAAAGAAAACTTACCTGGCCGGGTCCGCGCCGCCTCTGCTCCTGGGCCGGGGTCCAGCGTTGGCGCTCTGACTTCAACTTGTGAACAGGAACAGCCGCGTCACTGGCAACCCATCTCAGCCAATACTGATGCTGCTCCAGCAGCGCCAGGATTGGCTTAGCAGGGATACTCGCCGCCGTTGCCGCCAATTAGGAGACCGAGGGTTGCGGCATTGATCAACCCTCGCTCTCCTAATGCGCAGCCGCCAGCCAGAGCAAACACTAGTGCGCATGACTGGGCTGGTCGGAAAAATTCTCCGACCTAAACCCAACATGCGCACTTGTGCTGCTGCCTGCTGTGCGCTCCGCGCCACCCTCTGGTCTGACAATGCATGTCAGTCAGCATGACGCCGGATGGCGGTCCGGCGTCATGCTGACTGACATGCATTGTCAGTTCAGATAGAGCCGCCGAGGGAGCTGCGGGCGCAGCTTGTGGGTCAACGCCCCAGCACCCTAATGGACGCACCGCCACTGATTAGCTCATAATTTCTCCACGCTGGTGTACGCACTGCAGACTGCACGTTTGGAAACAGTGAGCAGTGCTTGTCTCTCTCTCTCTCCAAGCTCTCCTGTTTGCAAGGTATACCGTAACTTAAAGATATTCAGAGTTAAATGTAAGCGCTTTAGAAAGAGCAACCCTATCAAGAAAAGCATGCAGGTATATCCTCCACGAACGCACACTTTCATGACACAGCGCCTTGTGCTAACCACCTTTCTGAGTGGGTTATTAAATATTTACCTAGATATTTTTTTTCTTTTGGTCTAACTTGTCCATTTTCTTTTTGGAGATGCAGACTTATTTTGCGACCTCGTGGAACTGTTCTGTGGGACAGCATCAGCTCTTTATGGATGAGGGTGTTCGACTTTTTCATTTGGTATTAGTGTAGGCTTCTCCTAAACACCTTCCAGTCCGGGCAGAATTATACTTGTAGTATAAAAGGCCTATGCCACAATTATATCATGGAAAGTCTCACATTCACCTCGAACTTCAGCTCCGAGTTCTCAAAGGTGTATATTAATTTCATTGCCAAAACTCTATATTGTGTTATACTAGGCTACTTTACAGCATAGCATGAGAAAATTATTTGTTCTCTTGGCTTTGCTGTGGGACTCATGGGTGGCTGCATATTTGTTATTGTCTAAACCATTTTCTTTGGTCTATTAGACTGCTTGCTGCGGGTAGTTCCAATGATTGGAGGTCCAAAATATTGCTTTCTTCCAAACCTGAGCCTGGGATCTGTGGATCAAAATATCAGTTATTACTGTATGTGTGTGTGTGCATGTGTGCGTGTGTGTGCGCGTGCATGCGTGTGTGTGCGTGTGTGTGTGTATGCGTGTGTGCGTGTGTTTGTGTGTGTGTGAGAGAGCGAGAGATGAGAGATTGAGCTGTGGATGCTTTGCTTTCAAATGCACATCAAAAAGATCTTGCTACTTGCAGATTCCTTTCCATTTCCCTTAGGCAGAGTTATATTTGGGAACTGCAAGGCCCTCGCCCACATACCTTATGTGAAATCAATTCCGAAAATGTAGGATATTTTTTTCTCATCGGCAGAGGGGAAGCCACGGCGTTTCTGGTGGCGTGGATCCCTTGGAGTAAGTGTGACTATAGGGCAATGCTCTTTTGTTTCCTCAGGTTAGACAGTGTTTCTACAACTCCTGGAACAATGATCTTCAGAGCACAATGATGTGAGAAAAAAATATCTTACATTTTAGAAATTGATTTCACATAATTTCTAGATCTAGGAGTAACTGACACAATTAGGTATTTGATTATCCCATGCAGGACAGCAGAGTGAACAAAAGCAACCTCTAGTGACGAGGTACCACAGAGTGAGCCAGAGACTTTAGGTCCTGATGAAGGCCGCTGACTCTTGGGCATTTTGAAGATGTCTGAAACATATTAACAGTAATATAGGATGATAGGGTAATCAATATCCCTCAATATCATCCACTCTTGCTTTTCATTTTAGGACATCCAATAATAAAATTGTTTTAGGTTAGTTCTAGGTAGTTTTAACAGTTTACATATTTTATCTCTGGTTAGTGTGGAGTGCAAACCTGCAAAAAGAAATATAAAAAAATCCTTGCTCTACTTACAGTGGTAAAGTCCACCTGTCATGTCCTTTAGGCTAGTCCTGTCATGTATACCCCTTTTTACATACATTGTCCCATCCACACGACAATAACGGTTCTGAACAGGTGACCTTTTACCTAGTAGCTTGCTCCTATCTCTTCGACACCAGGCTCTTAGTATTCTATCATAATCCCTGTACCCGACGTACATAAACATGTCCTCAGGCACTGCATAATTATTCTGTATAAAGGTCTTCACTTTTTTCATCCTTGGCCAACAGGCCCGCTGTGCATGATCGCATTTGTTTGGAGAAACATTAACGATTGTTTTCAAAACATTTATGATTGTTTTAAAAACATATTGATTCTAGAAGAAACCCTGGAGTGGCCACTCTAGTATATAGGACCCTTATTCCACCCTGCAAATTAGAGGAGAATTCCTTCCACACTGACATGGGGTCCTGCATGCTGAATCTTCAACACGCAGCGGTCTGACATCCCTTGCGGGGTGTCATCCTCGGAGCAGAGACGGGAAAATTCATTCTCTACCATCAGGGGAGGGTGTTGGTTCTTTCCTAGGGGATTATTGACTATATACATATAGATATATATGTACATATACATGCTACACCTACATATCTAGGCTAGGTACATTTAGGCAAATTACGTAGGGCGCGCATTATAGGAGTATGCAAATTCTACTGTTTTATCTAAACTGTATATGTTCACCTTTTTAGCACTGTGGTAGAAATGTATCTACTGTTTACTATATTAGTGCTTGCAATTTCTTTCGTATGCTTCTGTCTCCTGATTCTCGCAGCAAATATGTTTTACACAAGATTGACGCTGGACCAATAAATACTTATTTCCTAATCGCCATCCTGTGTATTTTCTGAGAATAAGCAAGCATGAGTGACTGAGCGAAAGGTACTGTACTGTTTTCCACGATCCCTGAGGAATCAGGGTTGTGATGTTCGGTGGTTGCCAGAAACTACCTACACCACTGTAAGATACAGGGGGGTGGTAGTGGCACTGTAGAGCTAGCTGGTCTAACGGCTGGCATATCGTGTGGGGGTGTCCGGAAGCAGTTTGGACACCAAGCCCTAAGTTTAGGCCATCCAAAATGCGCAGGTCCTGGGGATTCCTGGGAACTACACGACACACCTTGAACTCATTTGGGTCCAGGGTGTGGGAAGCCCGATGATGAAGCATGCCACATTTTTATGTGGGTGAGGGGGCATGCAATTCCCAGAGATAACTCGGCCTGAGGGAAACAGAAAGGAAACTACAAGTAGCTGGATTTATTTGATGTTCATTTGTATATATTGGGAGGAGGAAGGACCAGGTACATGACCTCTATCCCCACTATTGTGTAAAGGATGCTTTGCTTTCCACTGACGGCAGGGTGTAACGCCGGCTCCTGCCACCTCTGTGCCACAGGGGGCCCCCACCATCCCAGGGACCCTTTATTCAGCCTAAGGTATATGAATATCTGTGAAATATGGGTGTGTCAGGGGCTCCTTACCACATTTTGCAAAGGGGTGGCGGTCATCACATTTTGCAAGGGGAGCGCTCATTGTTTTACATTATGCTGCTGGCTGACATAACCCTGTGCTACAAACCACCCCGGGCTCTCCTTCTTCTATTGCCATTTACTAGGTTTGTTTTCGGGGCACCTTCTCGTTGTCAGTCTATCTTCTGGACATGTGTATATTGTTGGTAAGTCCGCTGGGTGTTGTAGTCCCAGCTAGGGTATTATAGGGTGGCCAGACATGTAGCCGGCCTTTGTGTCTGTGCCAGAGGTTTTTAGTTGATATATGAATTTGTCAAAGGTCTGTGCTGTTAGGGTGACAATGTGTGACCTGTCATCTCTTCCATGAACTAATACAACTCATACATGATAAATATATGTATAGGGGCGAACAGCTTCTAATAGGCCTAACTGTCTTAGAGATATGATTTCAAATAGGAAAGTCTACAGTCACTGTTTTGTCCTAGAGAAGTTCATTTCTCTCATGGTGTTGCAGAAAAAATATTTCATAACTTTTTGGAAACTTATGGAAATCTGGTCAACTGAGATGCCTCAGGGTATGAACTATCACTGAGTACATACACTTGCGGCTTTAAATAATACCTTATGACTCCTGCATCCATTGTTAAAGCTAGTGCAATGGGAAGTAAAGGCTGAGGCACTATAGCAGCCTAGTCTGCTGGGGTAACTTGGGAACTATCTGTGTGTCTATTGATGGACAGTAGGTACAATCTTGACTCTTGGGCACTATGACAATAAAATCCATTGACACTGTTTAAGAAATTGGGTTAATGATTCAGGGGCGAAAATCCTACTCAACCACAATCCTTGTCAGGGTGAACCAGAAGAGTCACTAAGTTAGCCTGTGCTTAACCTTCTGATAGCCTGGCACAAAAGGAGTCAGACTTAACTTGGAGGTTCTTTGAAAGAATTTATGCAGCACACAAGTAGTAATAAAGTGAAAACACAACACAAGAAAATTCCCAAATTAATTAAGGAAAGAGAGTACCTTTTAAGAAATAAAATGAGACCAAAATGACAAAAGTCCAATCAGTAGAAACTGGAGATGTGCAATATTAAAGTTTTAGATAAGTGTAGCGCCTAAAAGCACAAAGTGCCACTCACAGTCATGTGGTTGTGCTAGACCGGGGGAAAGTCACAAGTTCAGCCTGACAGCGATGGAGTGTGGGCCTGATTCAGGACCAGGTTAGTCCCACTGAAAAAGTTACCTTGTCAAAGTCCAGCACGAAGAGCCCAGAACTTCAGTATCTTTCCTTTCGTAGAGGAGTGCACTCTGATGCCAGCCAAGGGTCCAGGTTCTTTGGAGGTACCTCTTGGGAATCAGGGACTCACTGTAGCAAGGACCAGTAGGCCTCAGGCAGGTCCAGTTACAGGTTCAGGGAGGTCCAATTGCATCAGGTTCAGGCAGGTCCAGTTGCAGCAGGCCAGCTGGGCAGTTGCAGAGAGGCCTCTGGTGCTTGTTGTGTCCCTGTAGCTCAGAACAGGAGGTCAGACAGCTAACCCTCAGAGACACTTAGGTAGCCTGGAATGAAGGGAGCAAGTCCAGTCTTCCTTCGCAGAGGGAAGGGTAGGCCCCAAGCACCAGAGCAGTCTTCTGGGGAACAAGGCAGGCCTCAAGCAACAGGGCAGTCGTCTGGGGAACAAGGCAAGCCTCAAGCAGCAGGGCAGTCTTCTGGTAGCAGTAGGGCAGTCCTCTGAGGAACAAGGCAGGCCTCAAGCAGCAGGGCAGTCCTCTGGGAAATAAGGCAGTCCTTTTGTAATGTCCTCAGGTCCAGGAATGTATTGAAAAGAGGCTCAGGAGGACCAATATTTATACCTGGAGCCATTCTTTAAAGTGGGGGACTTTTCTAGGCTACCCCCACATCTAGTTCAGGAAAGTTCCTTCCTTCCCCTGCCAAGGCTCGACGAAGTCTAGGGTGACCAAAGCCTAATGTCAGGTTCCTTTATGTGTGATTGAGCCAAGCCCTTTGAAACGTAAGCAAGGTAGGGAACAGCTCCGCCCAAACCATCCTGGCAGGATGGCTCATTCTACCCACATCAAGTCCCCTATTGTTAACTGTTCGGGCCCGAAAAGCATTCTTAATGGGGGAGCCATTAACAGTTTCACGCAGCTGGAAATTCCTAGAAGGCCTTAGAAGCTTTTGGGCAGGAAAATGCCAACTTTCTAAAAGTGGTATTTTCACATTTTTGTATCTAAAATCTGACTTTACCATTAAAGAGGATTTTAAATTACAATTCAAATGAGTCCAAACATGACATTTCTACCTGCTACCAATCTATTATACTACATCTATAAGTGCTCCAACGTAACTCGTAGGTTGCAGCACGCCCCGTTCCGCCGCAGAATGGGAAGGACCCAATGATGAAGCATGTCACCAAGGGAAAACCCTGGTGGGTGAGGTATATCTAAAGAAAACATTCTGTTTTCCAACCAGATGTGGAGTCATGTCCATGATTGAGAGACGGGCCCTGTTTTAAATTCAACAACTCTATGTCTAAAGAAAGGGTATGTGACGTTCTATCAAAATAACTTCTTCATCTGGGCATAAAAAGCAACACAATTGTAAACTGAAAGATCATTTCTTTCTACCAATGGAATACTCCCATTGGCTACATTACCACTTAACTTAAATGTGACAGGATAAAGGCCTCTTTAGTTAGATCATCTGGGAAAATCATTAGTTTACACAAAAGACGTATTTGATTTCCCGATTCTGTGCCATGCTCTATGACTAACATTAGTGGGAAGGCGGGGAGGGGGATGCTGCTGGAGGGTGGCGGAAGGGACGACATGATAATGCCTTTCAGGGGAAAATTGTACTACTGTTACATTTTCATAGAATGTTATTGCTCTTTGTACTTGTCCTAATGCTCTTTCCCAAAACTGGAGAGATTACGTTGTCCTATGCCTTGGACTTAATTACTAGTTATTTATACTCAACACATACGTCTCCACAGCCGCCTTCCCTGATGGATGGCAACATGCAGAGGTCAGACCCCTCCTGAGGAAACCTTCAGCCGACCCAAGCAAACTCAAGAACTACCACCCCATCTCGCTGCTCTCATTCACCACAAAGGCTCTCGAGAAGGCCATCAACAACCTGCTCACTGAACACCTAGAAAGAAACAGCCTGCTGTACGCCTCCCAATCTGGTTTCTGCGCCAACCACAGCACTGATACCGCCCTGATCGCCGCCATGAACAACATCAGAACCCTCCTCAACCAGGGTGGAATAGCTGCCCTGATCCTCCTCGACCTATCAGCAGCGTTCAATACCATTTCCTATCACATCCTCATCCAAAGACTCTACCAGGTCAGGATCCAGAGCTACACCCTTAAATGGATCGCATCCTTCCTCACTGGTCACACCCAGAGAATCCACCTACCACGCTTCACCTCGGAGCCCAAGACCATCATCTTCGGCATCCCTCAAGGCTCATCCATCAGCTCCACCCTGCTCAACACATACATGACACCCCTAGCCGACATCGTCAGAACCAATGGACTCAACATCATAACCTAGGCAGATGACACCCAGCTCATCCTCTCACTCATGAAAGACCCCTCCATCACCAGAGCTAACTTCCACAATGCCATGATGAGCATCGTCGACTGGATGAGGACCAACTGTCTGAAGCTGAATACAGACAAGACTGAAGTGCTGATTTTTCAGGAACAACACCTCCCCATGGTACGACAC
This sequence comes from Calotriton arnoldi, assembly GCA_963921515.1. Lineage (NCBI taxonomy): Eukaryota > Metazoa > Chordata > Amphibia > Caudata > Salamandridae > Calotriton > Calotriton arnoldi. The sequence continues at coordinate 126,185 of CAWUFW010004193.1, forward strand.
CTGGAGGTCCGCTGAACTCAGATCCACACTGACAGATCGCACCCACAAAGTCCGCATCATTCTGGACAGCTAACACACTGTGAAACGCCAGCTGAATGCAGTAGCCTCCGCCTGCTTCCACACCCTTCACAAGCTCCCAAAAATCTTCAGATGGATCCCTTTCGAGGCCTGAAAAACTGTCACGCAAGCACTCGTCACCAGCTGGCTGGACTACAGAAATGCGTTCTATGCTGGAATCACCACCCAGCTCCTGAAGAGACCCTAGATGATATAGAACTCAGCAGCCAGACTCATCCTCAACCTCCAGAAATGTACCCCCATCACCCCCCACCTGAGGAACCTCCACTGGCTCCCCGTCCAGAAGAGATCAGCAGAGGATCCTCCTTTAGGGCAGAGGAGCGTCGCCCTGCCTGCTATGAGCGCAGCAGGAAACCAACTCAAATTAATTAAATTGCCATTACCATTTGATTGGTGCCACTGGCGAGAGTGAGGGTCGAGACTCCTGCTGATTTATTGGCAGCTGAGATTACATGAACAGTGCTGAGTACGCAAGTCAGATTGGCCGGCTGTCTTGCAACGGCCAGCCTGACATGCGCAGTTCTGCTGCACCTATCCAGCAGCTGTGTAAACGACAGCCGGGGGATAGCACAGACCCCCAGTCTCAGAAGGAGCGCTGGGTTAGCCTGCTCCATCCAATCCTGCAGCTGCTCTCATGCTGAGAGCAGCTGCAAGATTGGTTAGGTGCGTGTTGGCGTGAAATGAAAGCTCCATATGACCTTGAGTCCTCGACCAGACAGCAGGCAGCAGCCTCAGAGCCTAAGCATAATTGCCCGCCGTTGCCGTATACCCAGAACCCTTGAAAGGAAGCACCCCTGCAGCCATATTCTCAGCAAGGAAAATTTCAGGTGAGTGGGACAGGCGACCTGGAGTGCGAAGAGTGCAGAAAATAGGAAGAGGCCACTTCAGCTTCAGAAACTTTTTAAAGAATAAGTTCTTGCCAATGGATTTCCTTTTGATACTGATGCTCCTCCTGATTTCTTTGCATGTCCAGTTTCTTTTCAGGTACTAACACTCCTTGTCCCCTCTATTGCTCTGTATGTCCAGTCCCTTTTCTAGTACTATCCATACTTACCACGACAGATAGAAGTAGAACCTTAGGCATTGTCCATCTAGTTTCAGACACTGAGTTAAAAGCAGCGCAAGATTTGAAACTTCTCAACACTTTGACATGCAGGGATAACTGTGTCTCAGGCGTGAATCGGTTAAATCCGATATGTATAATTTTATGGATAGCTCTGCGGTATGAGGTATTTGCAGCTCATCCAGCATCATTCACTCACTACTATTCCCAAGGAAACAGCTCAAACAAAATGCGGCCCATCAAATGAAATAAACCCACTGGATTTCAGAAGCAACTCCAACACGTTTAGTGAAGCCCTTGTCACTTCACTCTTCTTCGAAAGAAACAAATTTAATTGAACTATGTGTAGCGAGAAACATCATGGAAGCTAACTTTACTGCATCTGTACCTCTCAGGGTATTATTTTGTAGGAACTCGTATGGTCATGCTCCCGAGGGGATGCACATTTGTGTGTGAGAATGGATCAGAATACAGAAAAATTCTGATAATGTCATAGGATCCCTGTGGGGCAAAGTTTTACAGACAGATTAAATATAATATATCAGGACTGCTCAGGGGAGGCTGTGCCCAGATTCCACGAGTTACGCTATATTAAAGTGCTGTATTTTTGGTGTGCATTACCATGGCACATGCAGGACAAACAGCACACACAGGTGACTCACCACCCATTTGCCTGCCCTACCACTCTCGGTAGTTGCTAGCCGTCCCTGGAAGAGATGGCAGTTAAAGATGCTGATACACGCCTAAAAGGCCCTTCACAAGCAGAGACCAGCTTACATCAATCGCAGCCTGAACTTCCATCAACCTTCCAGACTCCTGCGCTCCACCTCACTCGCCCTCACACACAGTCCACGCAATCACGGAGGACTACTCCTACCTCACCGCGAAGGCCTGGAACGACCCACCCCTTCACCTGTGAGCTTCTCCCTCTCTCCCAGAATTCAGAAAGAGACTCAAGACCTGGCTGTTCGACTGAGACCAGCAAGACTTTAGCGCCTGAATACCCTCAGGGGTGATTAGTCACGCTCCATAAATACTGTTTGATTGATTGATTGAGCTGTATGGTGGGCTTATTCCCTATGCTTGTTATAAGCTATTGGTATCTTGTAAAACCCAATAAAGATATTTTGTAAAGGAAAAAAAAAAATTAACTGACACTGACTATTAAAGTTTCTTTGGCTCCCCATAAAACCTCCCTGAAGGAGCTAAGGCTTTAATTGGAATCACTGAGGAAAAGAAAGGTGCACTAAACTTGATAACCCTTATGGGAGGTGGAAATGTCTGTGAACCAGAGCTTTTTATCATCGGAAAGCAATGGAATTTGTCATAAACATATGGGGCTATTCACAAAGGTAACTTACTCGCATGAATGATTTAAACCTATAGATTTACTCTTACTCTTTTGAGTAACATCACTACTTTTGGCTATTCACAAAATCCTACTGTAAACTTACTCAAAAACGTAGACTTACCCGTCGGCACTCCCTGAAAAACAGGTGCCGTCAAATTTAAGAGTGTAAGTCACTACTGCTAAAAAGAAACAGTAGTAATCCAGCACCACACAAGGCAAATCACTGAGCGTGTAACACACTCATAGTAGATGTTGGAGACAGGGATTTAAAATAAAACCGCACAGGAAATAATGTTAAACTAAATTACATTATTTAACATAGTTGAAAATATACATTAAATTATAATGTAATGTTAAAAATGTATAAAAATTAACCATATTTGTTTTTAGTTATTCAATATTTTAACAACATTTTACATTTAAAATAATGTAACATTACATTTTAATTAAATATAATGAAATCACTTTTATTAGTTCTACATAAAACTTTTAATAATTATTACTACATAATAAACAAATATAATTGTTTTACTTTAGGTGGGCATTTGTTTTTAATTTAAACTTCACAAAAATAAGTTTAATATAATTTAATATATATAAATTAATTAAAAATGTAATTCAAAAGTTAATAGTGTTGCAGCATTTTTCTTTTTCTTTTGTTCTGCATTTAAATTAAATCTGAAATTAATTTACAATATTATTTAACTTAAAAGTATTTTTACTATTTTTTGTCAAGTTAAATATACTTTTGTAGTCTTCTCTATTTCTTACCATATGGAGATCTCCGTCTAGAGTCCCCCTAAGTCCTGGGAATGATGGGAGAAATCTCATGGACATAGAGTGATCAACCGAAGTAAAGGGCTGGGCTATTGAAAGACGGTCATAATGATTCCGGCCATGATAATTCCGTTGTAGAGATGTGTGCCTAATGTCATGACAACAAATATCAATTTGCAATGTGATAACAGATTTAATATGAAATTAAAAGTCATGTAAAGTATGAAGAGTTAGAAGATACAGGGTGATTGCATCCAAATGTGCATTCAAAGTGAATCCAAATGTGTGCAAGATGGGACTGTTGTCTATTACTAGAGTCTGTACTTGAGGGATCTATATTAGTACCCTCCTAGCGAATGCCTTGTAGGTAGTGTCTATCACTTGACAACTCCATTTCCTCACCAGTTTTTGTATTTTAACTGCATTCATATGTGTCTTCTGTATTTAGGCTAAGTGGGTGTGTCTGCATTCCAGATATGCATAGACTTTGTGTGGATTGGCCAGTGTGGCTATACACTCATATTCCACATCAATATGTTATAGGTTGTAACAATTTACTCTGTACTCTGCAGACTTCGGAACTGTCTCTTCCACCTCTCCTCTCATGAGGTGAGCTGGAGGATGAGGCGGACGGCGTTCCCCAGTAACACCGGGACTGTTGCCTTCTATGGAACTATGACGATGCCCCATGGGCGGAAACCAAAACTGTTTGTACTTACCGCGGAGCCCGAGTACCCTTGGCCGCTGCCCGGTGGAGTGGTCCTATGCAGCTATAGAGGAGTCTGGCTCTGGCTCACCCCCATGGCCGTCACCTACCCAGCCGGACATCGGACATTGTTTTTCACGGTTCTTCGTGGTTTTATCTGTCTTTCTCTTTGACTGCTTTGTAAACTGTTTGTACTTACCGCGGAGCCCGAGTACCCATGGCCGCTGCCCGGTGGAGCTGTCCTATGCAGCTACAGAGGAGTCTGGCTCTGGTTCACCCCCGCGGCCGTCACCTACCCAGCCGGACACCGGACATTGTTTCTCACGGTTCTTCACGGTTTTATCTGTCTTTCTCTTCGACTGCTTTGACTGCTTTGTTCCCCCTAAATTACTTTCCCCCTTCCGGTCTACCTGACTCTATCTGCATTCCTCTCCCCTGTTTACCTTCCCCCCACCACCCTCCTTTCCCCATAAGACGCGTGTCTTGGCTATGCTACGCGCTAATAACTTATATTATTGTGTAATCTCATGTTTTTCTCCTAAGCCTATACTTGTAACTGTAACTGTAACAATGTAATTTTCGTAACCTGTAACCCGCTGATCCTCATGTAAAGCGCTCTGATACCTCCGGGTCTAGCCAGTGCTATATAAAACGCTGCAAATAAATAAAATAAATAAATACCACTCACCACTGTTTCTTATCTTGTCCCTGTACGGCATATTGCGGGTCAACATTGGTCCTCTTAATCATGCATAGAAGTCTGGCGTGTGTGTGTGTGGAGGAGAAAAGACAACCAAACAACATAATGTTAAAATAGCATCCCCAACTGCCCTATCCTTGTCTACAAAGCAACAGGCTCCTTGCTAATCTTGTGTCACCATCAAGACATCAAAATCCAAGCCCCTAGGCCAGTTCAACTTCAATGGTACCCTTGAGGCCGTCTGCTTGTTCTCATATCGCTAATAGTCCTGCTCCTCTACAAGTTCTCATTGTGCTCTTTTTCAAGCCAAGCGCCATGGCCTGCTGTGGTTGTCCCTCAGGTTATACAATAATCTTTCAGATGTTGTTGCAGTTACCTAACAGTGCTCCTATATAATGATATCTGCAGTTCTAGGTGTCAGGATGGGCTTTTGGTTATTTCCAGGTCCGTGTCTCCAGATTCTCCATCCCAATTTCAATCTCCATTCTAATTCCTCATTTTTTTCAGACAAAATGGCATCTGCTGTTTTTGACTCTGGCTCAGTACTTCCGGCAGCTCTCGGGCTCCATCTTTGGCTGCTTGTTCTTTTGTAGTTTTACTTTTTGCTCTTATAGTTCTGCATTTCCTAGAGCACAGCGCGGTCAACCATTCCCAGTTTCATCTTCCTTTTGAAGGACCACCACTCCTTTTGAAAGTAGCCATTGCCAGGTGTCTTGCAACATTTGAAAGAAAAATGTATCCTTTTCTGCTATAACCCTTAGTTTAGCAGAATACTTAAGGGCATATATGAAGGCCAGTTAGCGCATATGTTTCTTTACTCCCGAGTAGGAGCTCCGCAGTTCCTGGACTTCACATATGTAGTCAGGAAATATGTTAATCATGCTATTATCATTTTGCCCGGGACCTTTGGTTCTGAAGAGCAGTAAGATAAGGCCCTATAATTGAAAAGACACACCACCAATGGATGTGGTTGAACATCCTGAGGAGGCGGTCTTCCCGGCACTCAAAGTCCCCCTTCAATGGAAAAGAAGGTTGGTTTTTTGCCTGCTAGAACATTGTCCAGTGTCCATTTTTCCCCCTGAAGTACTTTGTGTGATATCTTCAGCTATTTCCAGGGCCCACATTTTACAGCTGGGTTTGCCTTCTGCAGCTAAGTACAGGTTGTGTGGTGATCAATCTAAATTTATTGGGCTGCACACTGCCCTCCTCTGTGGTGCAATCATCTTTGCGCAGGTACTTCGCTATGCAACTCAGTGATTTGAGAGATGGGCAGCATCTACACATTCCTCTCTAGTGCCATTCAGCCAAGTTCCTGGTAGGGGTAGATATTATCCCATAGTGCTTCCTAGCTTCAAGGGCAATTCTTCATCTCTCGTCTGCCATCTTTTCTTTGTTTTAGGAGATGCAATTCTATACTAACCTGTAGATCGGTTGAGAATACGGCCCTCTATTCTCACTTGTATGCCATTTCGCCACATATCAACATTGTCTGTTTTTTATCGGAGTTCCTGGAGTGAGGGTTTTGTCTGTCACCCTTATATTCTTTGGTGGGCATTCATGCACTGTTAGCAGCTTCTCAAATGGCACCTCTTTTTTCAGCCGCCCCAAAAATGGCTGTGCATTAGGCTCACTGGTTGCTCATGCTCTCACAGCTGAATCCTTTGTGTTCGTTTATTGCTCCTCTATTGAGCAACTCAATCCAAGGTCTCTCCTGCCCTCTTTATTAGTCCACTTTGTTCCATGATGGGTTTGCAGTGTGTCCCCTCCTGACTGGTGATCAGATAGAGGCAGCAGTCATGGCTGTGCTTCTCCGGTCTGTGCTTGACATTATCTGACCCTGGCCACATGACGCACCCATGCCCATGATGCCGCTTTCGTCCGCCACCAATGCCAAACCATCTGTTCAGGCCCTGTCGAGGTCCTTGGCAACCCCAGCAGGGGTTGTAAACCTGGCCACAATCCACTTACGTGGCAGGCTCCAATTGTAGCTCTTCTCTGCCGCTTCTCCTCTTTAAGTGCCAACCTCTACGCCAAAATCTGTGATGGCTTTGTCCCCGGGTGTTTGCATATACACCAGGCCCTTCCCATTCACATTGTGTTGTCTCTTTTTTGTGGCCTCTGCTTGTCAGCCAGCAGCTCTGATCAGGGGTACTCCACCACTGGTGGTGCTTGATTTATACAGCCATGGCGTGCATGGTGCTGGCACTCATAGCAGCCCCAGTGCATTAACTCAGTTGCCGCGGTAGGTCCCTTCACATCCTAAGGGGAGGGTTCACCAGCCCATCACCCACTCTGGTTTCACTCCAGTGCATAAGATCTATCCGGATTCTTAATGGGCACTGAGAGTTGCCCAGAGTTTAGCGGTAGTGTGACTTACATCATCCCCATCTTGGACATGCCCCAAGGACACAGGCATCATGGTACACAAATATGTTATTAATACTGAACTATATCTAAAAACATGAACAATTGAAGATATTGTCACCCTAAGTACCTGTCTCACTAAACTGAAAATTGACTTCCAAACCATCCTCTGACTAAATCCCTGGTACTCCTCCTTCTAACAATCTCTTACAGGAGTAAACTTGATCTCTCTCCATCTCTCTCTTTCTGGACCCGTTGATGGTTTTAATTCAGTGTCAAACAAGAGGTATGCAGTTCCTATGGAGAAGGGCCGGGAGGGCAAAGGGGCCGATGGGCGTGTCAGGAGGCTCCAGATAAGGGAAGGAAGGTGGGGAGGGGTTACCTCCTATAAGGAGCTAGGGCCCTCACACACCCCGAGATGTGTCATGCTTCATCATAGGGCAGCTCTTCGTTGGGCCGGCGCTGCAATGCCCAACGGGCCCCACAGGGGGGCTCTTTGCCAGAGGTCCTCTGTGTTGTTTGCCGACAGGCCCTAGAAGATGGGGTGTGGGAGTGAATGTGTGATGAGTAGAGTGGGAGTAGGAGTGTGTCTAAAAATAGCTCCCTCGATGTCCGGATGTGGGTAGGTCCCACGCGCAGGAACTCCGGAACTCCGGTTGTTCCCCCTCGCCAGTGTTGCGAGTGTCTCGGACGTCCAGGTTGGGACAATTCCACATCCCCTTCTAGGTATTTTCCAGAAGGTAGATTTTTTTTTACACCCACTTCCCACTAGCACCCTGGATTATGAAACGAATCCTGATTACAGGGACGGTACCTCCTAGTACACTTACTAGGAGGTACCGCCTCCTAGTAAGTCCCCCCTATTACAGAGTAGTTGAGGACTCCCCCCCCCGGTCCTGATGAAATGCCACTCATCCTACTAGAGAACTCAGGCATGAAACATGTCGACCAATTGGCCACCTTCACATTTCACCTTTCACCTTGAGCTGCAGCAGGTTTAATTCTCCTCTCCAGCCACGACTCCCGCAGTCGGTTTTAATCATAGCAGCAGTATCCAGTAAATAAAGGATTTTTGGACACTCATAGCTATTTTTAGACACACTCTCACTCCCACTCTACTCATCACACATTAGTTCCCACACCCCATCTTCTAGGGCCTGTCAGCAAACAACACAGAAGGCCTCAGGCAAAGAGCCCCCCTGCGGGGCCCGTTGGGCATTGCAGCGCCGGCCCAACAAGGAGCTGCCCTATGATGAAGCATGACACCTCTCGAGGTGTGTGAGGGCCCTTGCTCCTTATAGGAGCTATCCCCTCCCTGCCTTCCTTCCCTTACCTGGAGCCTCCTGACAGCCCATCGGCCCCTTTGCCCTTCACCCACTGGCCTTCCGGCCCTTCTCCATAGGAACTGCATACCTCTTGTTTGACTTCTATGCTTTGGGGCACGTATGCTGGACCTACTAAATGCCACCGTCCCTCCTAGTGTGAATATTTAATTCAGTGTCACCTACAGTAAAATGCATTTGGTTCATTTTTGATCATGCCCACTTTCTTATCCCTCACATGAACAACATTTCAACATTGGCAAATTTCAATCTCCATGCCCAAACAAAAATCAAGCACCTAATTCCCTCGTATTACCTGAAGACTGCAATACATTGCAAAACACACAGGGGCCGATTCACAAAACTAATCTGAGATAAAATCCTAAACTTACTACTTTTGGTATTCACAGAAGGCATTTAATAGTAGTAAAGTTAGGACTCCTAACTTTACTACTACTAAACTGAGATAAAATCCTAAAGTTACTACTTTTGGTATTCACAGAAGGCATTTAGTAGTAGTAAAGTTAGGACTCCTAACTTTACTACTACTAAATGCCTTTTGTGAATACTGAAAGTCGTAAAGTTAGGATTTTGTCTCAGTTTAGTAGTAGTAAAGTTAGGAGTCCTAACTTTCCTACTACTAAATGCCTTCTGTGAATACCAAAAGTAGTAAGTTTAGGATTTTATCTCAGATTAGTTCTGTGAATCGGCCCCACATTAGTTATCGCAAAACTGGATTTTGAAAATGCTACACTTGCAGGCATACCAGTCGTTTATCATATAATTCAAAACAGCTCTATATTCAGTGGCCAGGCGTGACATCACTTGAGGCAAATTTCAAGCACATCACCTCACGCTACATAATTTCCACTGATTTCTCCTCATGGCTAGGATTTAATTCAAGATCTGTTGCCTGGCCTAGAAAGTAATCAGCCATAGAAATATTTCTTACATAGCATTTCTGATGGTATGATAGAGCTCAGAAGTTGAAATACGCTCCAACCTATGGTATCCAAATTAAGGAGGTCACCTTCACTAAAGGAATCGTTCCTAGGTGCCTGCACAACAGCCTGGAACTCCTTCCCCCTCGACTGCAGAAGTAAACCACCACCCTGACCTTGACAAGTCACCTACAACCCCACCTTCTCTATCAACTCCCAAGCTACCCTTTTCCAAGGCTAATTGATGCAGAAACTGATCTGTTTTACTGCTGCTTTCATTTGCTTTCTGTTCTCGTCTACTCTTATATCTCTTTAATTGTTCTTACCATATATTACTGAGTTCTATGTGAGGACCTCTATTAACTCACAGCCCATGTGCACTACATACCAATGCTAAATAATAAATTAAAGCATACAAATTGATAATTGAATGCCTGTCCAGAGGGGTAACACTGTTAGAACGGTGACAGGTTATTTAAGCTTCATTTGTGAAACATCACTTGTCACATCATTCTGAAAACCAGTCATAATGTGCCACCATTAATTGAGCATTCGTCCATATAACGGATGCATGGCCATGATTAATTATGTAATCAGCAGCTATTTTGCCAATGAGACTTGACAGGTGCCACTCACAGTTATAGAAGCGGGTACATTTTCAAAACGTGGAGTATGGTAGCACCCTGCCAGTTGCTGATGACGGCTGTAAGCCAGAAACCGGTCCCAGGATGCTTGTTTCCGGTCCAGGGAAGACATGGCTTGGCAGTTCGGGCTGGACTGTTCCCATGAGGCACAGGGTCAGACTGATTTGCATATGGCCATGTCTGAACTGGGGTGGCGGAGTGAGCTAAAGAATGATGATGGATTAAACCCAGATCAGTTGACTGAGGGTGAGTGCTTGCAATGTTCAACACTCCGTCCATCATCCCCTTTGGTTTTGCTAAGCACCCTGCCAGTTGTCATAATGTTTAATTTAGGACATACCTATGAATGTGAATGTTAACATTAGCTTGCAGCACAGTTGAAATGTCTAGCACTTCAGCAGGGCCCTGCTGCAGTCTAGCGCAATGATGACATCACAACTGCTCTCCATGAAAAGATGTACTCCCTGCATCATCCCAGAGCACCATGCAGTACTTTTATAGATAATACATGCCTAAAGTATGATATGATGCACAGCAATATCTTCTGAGATGTTACCTGCATATGGGATGTCTCAAATAACCAAAAAGTAAAGATGTGCCTTATATAAATGATCAAGTGCAGTGTTATTTATTTACAGGGCAACCGCTCCAAGGATAATGTTGTACAGTAGAACAGCACCTGAACCCTATGCCATTTTGACTTCAATTTTTTTGACATGCATTTTATTCTCAGCAGGCACATGTCTGATGGGGGCATATGCTGGAACACCTAGGAGGAGGAGGAGGCCAACGTTGGAGGAGGAGAGGCAACTGTTACTTCAGAGAAGAAAGGGGTACATGAGTTGGAGGAGGAGAAGCCTACGATCAGCTCCTGAGTTAATCTTGACTATCAAGGCAGTGACTGAAGGACCCAGGTAGAGTGCTTGTAACCCTCACAGAACAGAAGGAAATGTCAAAGAAGGAACATCCTGAGTCAGAAGACACTAAAAAGCCACAACCTACTTCCACCAGTTCACAGCTCTACTGACCCACCTTCCCCCTAATTATCTAACTAGCATCAGGTTTAGGAATACAGTAATGATTACCCCTCACTCCTGGATCCTCCTCTCCTTCTCCAATCTTCAATGAATTCCAGTAAGTCAACAGCCAAATACAGGCCGGGCATCATGCTTGTCATAACTTGTTACAGATACGCCCCCCACTCCCATCCACTTCTGGTCCATGGCAATATTGACCTCTCCATCCACCCCTTATTTAGGGCATTGCTGCTGAGGATGCCATCGGCACAGGAGTCGTGCCACTCAGGATTGTGGCTGTCACATGTGTGGTCCAATTTTTACTCCTCGTCATTAGCACAGTCAATCCTCATGTGGACAACACGAAACCCACGACTGTATGCCCCATCTGAGCGACAGGCTACACCTGGATTTGAGGCCCTAATGCAGGATTTGAAGATCTACACCAGTATTCAAGGATTCTGAGACGCAAGGATCTACAGTAGGCTTCAATCATACCGCAGTCTATAAAAGTCACACCCAGAAAATAACCAGGTGCTTGGCTTTCCTCTCTGTTGGTGAGAGGAAGCCTCTGCTTCAGTTCTTCTCTTCATCTGTGCTCCTGTCTCTCCAATCAAGATTATCATCAATCCAGATTTTGAGAACATCTTCCAAGAAGTTTTCTGCTTGCTGCGCCTCTTGAAAATCCTTCTGCAGCATCGTCTCAACACTTTCCGTACATCCTTGGAATTATTCAACCCCTCCCAGTGCTGTTTTCACCAGTCTCAGATTAGTGATAGCTAGGCAGAGTTAGATATTCCTTGATTGGGTTGTAGAACTCCTGTTGGGCTCTTAGTCTTGTCTTATGTTTAGTAAAAGAAAGTATAAAGACAAACCTACAACTTTGCTTGAGCCTTCTCCCGTATCCCTATTCTCCATCACCCCTTTTCACCATCAGTTGACTCTGTCTATGGGTAATGGAATTGAAGAGTTCCACATTGTTCCGCAGCAGCTTTTGGATTACAAGTTAGTGGTGATTTCAGTATTCAATGTTCTCCTAAAAGTCCCAAACAGAACTGGTCTGGATTGCAATAGAATGCTTTGCTTGCCAGTATGAGTGGCTTGCTGAACACACAGGGTCATCACCTGTCTGCTGGCCTTCTGAACTGCTGATCTAGATTTCTAAAGCCCCCATCATTTCCCCAACCATTGACATTATGAGCCCTCATCGTCCCTCAAATCAATTCCCTACCTTTACCTCTCATTCCCATGTGATATGGATGTGGTCACTGATGATGAAAGATGACTAGGAACTCTGTTAGGAGTCTGGAGGAGTAATTCCACAGATGGACTCTAAATTGATTTCATTTTTGGGATTTTAATTTGCTATTGTCTATTTGTCTTTTGATTTTTGGACACTTTCTTTTCACTTATCCCGTTTCCATGCTATCCACTCTTGCCGAAATTCTGTCCTGTATTTATTTTTTACAACCCTCGCGTTTTGGGCCCAGCCACTTCCTATTCATACCACATTTCGAATATTTGCCTTCCAACTCCCACCCCTTAACAACCTTATATCACAGAGGTATTACCCTGTCTATTGCAAACGTTTTTAACAGCTGCAGGAGATTGCTACACCATTTTTTCCTAAATACGTTAGCTTTTCTATCCATTAACTTTATAATGCACTATAGATGTCTTTCTGTTTCTGTCTCTGGTTGTGATGGCTTGCTAAAGCTTCCTGGATGTAGGTAATGGAACACTCCTTTGAAACTTGGTCAAGTCTCGCTGCCACTCGTGTTAAAAAAAGTCTTCTTCACACCACCACAAATGCTTGATCTACACTCTCTGAATGCCACTAGAGTAGTGGTTGGTGACTGACCACAATCAGAGGATGGTGTAGTGAATACAGCAGAGATGGCCAAACTTGTTTAGGCGACATGGTTTTGCACCCACAGAACTTACCTTTCCCATTAATCTTGGGTTCCAAACCTTACCTACAACAGCTGCAACCTTAGTGGTTGCTTTCCCCTACCCTCAAGCCATGTGCAACCTCCAATCACAAGTCAAAGATGCTACAAGCAGAGGATACCAGCTGCAGCAGGTTCTCTTACAGCACACTGCAAAGTAAATACGTGAATCACAAACTCACTGAAACTTGCAGTTTTTTTGTGGACCCTCTGGGGATTTGCTACAGAGCTCCCGAAAGAGCAGGTGGCCATTTTAAGTGTGGAAATTGTAAAAAAAAAAAAAGAAAAGCAGCTCCAAACTGTAAGCATGGACACCAGTCACCTATAACTGATTTGCCCTGAAAATCAGCATGAGTTCATGCTTACTGTAACGACCTTGCCAACATTGTTGAAATTCCTTTGCTTGTTTCACGATATTCATCACCCAGGTAGGCCATGCACCCAGATGCCCACCTATAGAAAAGAAAACAAACAAGATTAGCTAAGTGCTACTTAGGAGACAGCCGACTAAAACATGCCACACCAGTAAATTAGAAGACTTGAAAAGACATTTTAGATGAATACAGAGAAAAGCTGGTGGACTGGCAAGGAAGATAGTCAAGCAAAACTGTGGGCCCAATTCACAAAGGTAAGCTTACATGTGTAGATCTACTCCTACACTAGCGGTAAATAATCACGTTTTGACTATTCACCATTGCTGAGTTGAGATTTACACTTAGATGTATACTTAGGAGCCGCCTATCCCTTCAAATGAGGGGGTGGAGACCATCTGACTGAATTAACAAGTATAATGTTACAAACAGTAGCTTTTCACCTGTTTATAGCGATCTTTGCCACAGGGGCAGGGATTTCACTATAGAAAAACACAGGGAACTTTAAGAAAGTTTTTTTTTTTTTTTTTAATTAATATCAAATTGTGTGGCATCATATTTTTGAGAATAGGACTTTAAGGGGCATATTTACAAAAGAAGTGACGGAGCGCGGCGTTAGCCTTCTTGGCTTAACGCTGCTCTCCGCCACTTCTGAAACTCAGGGATGCACCGAATTTACCGAATTTACAAGAGTACAGTGCACTAGCCCTGCATTTCTCCCTGCGCTGGCACTAGATTTAGCAGCCTAGCGCCAACACAGGCACCCTTGCACCAAAGTGCAAGGGTGTCTGCGTTGAGGGGTAGAATTGTTTATGTGCAGGAAGGTGTTCCTTCCTGCACATAAACAATCTGAAATGGCATTTTTTAACTTCTATGTGTGCTGCTTTGTGCAGCACGCATAGAAGTTGCAACTCGTCATTTTTTTTAACGATTGTTTATGTGCAGGAAGGAACACCTTCCTGCACATAAACAATTCTACCCCTCAACGCAGGCACCCTTGCACTTTGGTGCAATGGTGTTTTGCTGTTTCTATGCGTGCTGCACAATGCAGCACACATAGAGTGCTGCACAATGCTGCACACACAGAAACAGCAAAAATGATGAGAAATAAAGCATTTCTCCTCGTTTCACCAGGGTAAGACCAGGTTTTCCCTGGTCTTAATTTTGGCGATGCCCCATATTTACGCCACCCTTGCAAATATGGGGCAGCGTCAAAATCAATGGGTGTTCCTGTGGAACGTCCACCACAACACCCATTGCCTGCCCCTTTCACGCTAAGTGTAGTGCGAAAGGTTGCCTTATTTACCAGGCATCATTAAGCCACATTAAGTGGCTTAACGCTGCCTTGTAAATAAGGCGAAGTCTGTATCACCACAGGAACGTCACTTTTATTGACGTTCCTGTGGCGATAGGGGCTTGTAAATATGCCCCTAAATGTCTTTATAGACGGTTTACCATCACAGTATTGAGACAATAGTTTATGAAATTGGTATCGAACTGGTTAGGATGGGAAGCCCTCTTCTTATTTCTGATATTGAACTGTCTGCTGGAGTATGACTCATTTTTGTCAGACTCGTTCTAAAAGTAATACCATTTAATTATCAGACGAATTGCAAATGTTATTGAAATAGCACAGTTTGCTGGGGTTTATTGTTAGTGATTATGTAAATATATGTGTTTTGCAGAGATATGCAAAAACACATGTACATACAAATGTACAGAAACATCCACGCCCTTGTGATTTCTGGTGCATTTTTTGCGCTCCTACTTATGAAGCACATTAATAAAGACAGCATTGTGCTCCGGGGCTGCTGACAAACAATGGCGCGCGCGGTGCATATCGACCTAAGCCTCTTTGGAAAGTTCATTTAATTCATGATGGAATTTCTACAATACATTTTGATGAGGGCCTTCATTCTGAGACGCTCGAATGAACTCAGTGCTGATACGAAATTGCTCTGGCACTATCTTAATCTGTCAGATACAAAAAAGAAATCTCTCCGTTTTTTTGATCGCATATCAAGCATGAAATCAGTTGTATTATTCGACAGGTGTCGGGAACAGTCCAGGTGCAATTTGCTGATACCGGCGTAGGGATTACGCTATTTATTTTATATTAAATGTGCATTTCCCACATTGGAATACCATGCTTCTCAACCTCAACACACTCCTGCCGTGCCTTTTTCAACCTGTTTACTATTCATCCAATATAAACAAGGATTTGCTCCGCGCTGTTAGCCTCTAGGCTGCACAAAGGATTTTTTGTCGCAGAGGATAAAGAACAT
Organism: Calotriton arnoldi; assembly: GCA_963921515.1. Taxonomy (NCBI): domain Eukaryota; kingdom Metazoa; phylum Chordata; class Amphibia; order Caudata; family Salamandridae; genus Calotriton; species Calotriton arnoldi. The sequence goes on from CAWUFW010004193.1 coordinate 141,752, forward strand.
TTCCACAAAGGTCTCTCCTTGCGCGCGCCCAAGACGAGAGCCACCCCAGGCTGATCAGAGAGATGCTGTGGGAAGGCGGCCTTAAAGGGCATTTGGCTGTTACCTCCAGTAAGAGGCCATGGATTGCAAGCACTCGCATGCATGCAGAGCAAACCGTGCACCAGTCAATGTTTGGAAACGTTAGACTAAAGCTTTCACATGGTGTGAACTCTCAGGTTTCATGCTGTCGCGCTGTGGTGTAACTCTGAAACCGTGGTGGAGTAAAGGCTCTATCGGCTCAAGTGCAACCCAGGAAAATGGCTCCGTTTTCAGTTTGTTGAGTAGGAAAATAAAGAAATTCGTCCCCTGGGCCTCGGTCAGTGGCATAACATAGGCCCAGCCGCTGCCCGTGCAGGTAAGAGTGGTGAGGCGGTGGGGCCGGGTGAGGGGGGATTTCGATGGACGATGACGAGGGAAAATTAAATAAATAATTAATTTTCCCTCGTCATCGTCCATCGAAATGCCCCCCCCCACCCAGCCCCACTGCTCTTACCTGCACGAGCCGCAGCTGCATAGGCCCCCCGCAACCCCCGCGGTGCTGGGGAGGGACCGAGCTTTAGGGGACCCCCTCACCACAGTACCCTGGCCTGTGAGCTCCTGACTGAGGCCAGAGGGGGGCCCCTTCATGTAGTTTGCAGGGGGACCCCCTCAAGTTTCGTTACGCTAGTGGCCTGGGAGCCACTGCTCCTGCTTCTGCTCTGACATGTGAACGATTATCAGAAGCGCATGCGTCTGTTTGTATCAATGCATGTTTTTTTATTCACTCTTTGTGAGTTGACAAGATACTTATGTGGTACAACCCCGACCTTGCTGCACATGGAAGCAAATTGTTCGTACAAACTGTGTAAAACTGACCAAGAGCGAAGGAATGAAGAATATCTTAAGGAGCCCTAATTGGGCCTCATTACGAATCCCCCTTATTTTGGTATGAGAATACCTTGGTACGAGTTACCCATTCCAACTGATATCCCTGCCACAATATACGAGGATCATAAGTTTTAGTCCGCAGAATGGGGATTAACACACAGAAGGTAAATACATGTGCTGGATATTTGAAGGGAACGTGGTGTGGACTATGGGGCCTCAGCATTGCATATGTTTCCGGGTCTTGCGTATTCAGGCCTGGTATTGCTGGGTCTGGTATTTCCAGACCAAGTAATTAGGGGACCGTAGACACTGGACAAGGTACGATGCCCAGTAATGAGGATGTATGATGAGTTGTGACAAAACATAACCAGCATGCAGGCTGTGATTTTACCTTTCTTCAATCCCGAGGAGCCTAGTGACTCACACACTTCATTTTCATTTTATGCCAATTCAACAAATAGGTGTCTATGTTATTCATGGTTGTAGTACTAAATAGCGACCCCCCAGAATATCATGGTACAAGAATATTAAGGATGGACTATCGAAGGGCAAAAACAGGTATGTGCATATGAAAAGAAAAGATTTATTATTACTGACTCCACATCTATGTACCTTGAAGATATATGTACTGCTTGGGTACGAATATATTGCGAAAGGGAAAGAAAATCTAGATTTACCTGTCAGTATTTTATTTTCAATATTTAGTCCTCGATACTGTGTCCCATCAATATTCTGGTGTCATTCTTCGCAGTGCACACCATTATTCATTTATTTGGTTTTTGGTCTGTTTTTGGATGCTTTAGGATTACATGACCATTTTAAATATAGTTAAACTCAAAAGGTTCAGAGAAATCTGAAACCTCTCAATTCAGAATGTACCTATAAATGAGTAGACTTCCAGTTAGTGTGCAGAAGCAACAACGGGCATTCTTGTTCAAATAATTATTTTAATATTTTTGAAAGGTGGTTTATTAGTAAAGGCAGGTAGGTACCTAAACTTAGTAATCACACCACAATCACAAATAAGGCCCAGTCAAGATCTCAATAAATGAATCCTTGCTCACCGCTTGGTAGCTTCGTTGTGAGCAGACAGGATTAACTTAGGAGACAGGTGTGTAAAGCATTTAGAAACACCAATACATTAAACAAGTGAAACACAACTCACAATAAAAATCCAACATCAATTTATAAACATTGGAAATATTTTTATGATTAACATGACACCAAAACGACAAAAATCAAATGTAGGGAGCCAGAGATATGAATTTTTAAAGAATAAACACTTTCCAGTGCCTAAAAGTGCCAACTTGGGACATCTGGTCGTGCTTGACTCGGAAAAAGTCAATGTTTCAGGCTGACCGTGATACACCAAGGGTCAGATACAGGGAGTGGTAGGACCCGGTCATGTTTTTACTTTCTGATTTATTCACTTTTTTGGAGCTTTTTCTCTTGACGTTGAGTGGGTCTCCTCTGTCAGGCATCTTGCAGCTCAACAACGGCATCTTGGCTCAGTGCATTGTCTCGGCCAATTCCTGAAAGTCTCGTCAATGACAAAATGCTCCGGAGCTTCAACCGGGCAAATCTGGATCTCAGGCCGAGTCGCAGTTCAATGTCGCAGGCTTGAATCTCGACAATGGGTCAGTCAACTTATGGAGCTTTTTGACAAAAATTCTCCAAATGGTCTCAAATTTCTGAATCTTCTTCCAGAAGGTCCTTTTTGTCTCTTTAAGGGTCCACAACACCAATCCAATGTTCCAGAATCTCTGAGTTGCTCCTTGGGAAGTTGGGAAGTTGGGACTACAAGACTCACAATGCACCTGGCCAAATCCTTAAAAGTCCACTGAATGCTGTCCAGCTGGGTTCTTCTTGGTGGAGATGATGCAGGCAGAGCTCTATTGCATTCAGGGAGTCCACTCCTCAAACCTTTTGAGTCAGGCAAAGCCATTCTTTTTCTGAACTCCAGAGTGTGCAACAGGAGCAGTCCTTCAAATTGCAGTCCTCTTGGTGCAGGCAAGGGGCTCAGCAAGGCAGTCGCTCTTCTTCTTGTTTCTTCCAATCAGGGATCTGAGTTGCTGGGCAGCTCTCCCATATTTATCCAGGATTCTGGGCTGGCAAGCAGTCCCCCTGACCAATGGGGTGCAGGGTGCCCCCCTCCTTGATTACCACTTCACCTGAAGTGTGACAGATTTTCTTGTCCCAGAAAGAACTGTTCATCAAAAACCAAAATGAAAAAAAATCTCTCCTAGAGCTTAATGTCTGGCTAACCAAACTTACAGGTTTAGCTAACTTTCTCTAACACTCCCCTTCTAGCCCCTCTGTTAATTCAATTAAAGGGACTCCCATCTGGCTGGGGTTGAAGGAGGTGGGGGTGAGTCTGAGTCCTGTCCTAAGTGTCTTTTCCTCTTTGAAGACCAGTTTGGCTACCCAGCCCCCTTCCTGCCTTTTGCTCTGCAGGTTGCAGATCCCCTCCCACCAGATGTCTCTTTGTTTCGTTTCAGACCACTTAACACCTCATCAGAGCAGCTTGGCTCATCCTGTCAAAGACTGCCCAATCAGGTGAGGCTACGCTAGAGCTGGATTTCGGCACATCAGAAAAGTCTGTCGTAGTTATAATAAATCCAACCTTGGCAAGCTGTTGGATTTATTCTAAATATTATGCAGACACTCTGAAGTATCATTTTAGCTCACTCCTGTCAACAGTTGAATTTATTAAAGTTTAATAAAGCCCTTTCATGTTAGCCTACGGAGCTAATGTACTACAATAGGGAAAAATGAAATAGGGAGTTTTTCCCTCACCAGGGTATATTAAACATCTTTTATAATGTCCCTGCTTATAGTTACAAGCCACTCACCCCTAGGGTATCTAGGGGAGACCTTAGAGGTCACTCATATCTAAAAATAAGGTAGCGGAAGAGTTTGGAAGTACCTTAAATACCAAAGTCGGATTTGCACATAATTTTAATTTAAAAGCAGACTGCAAAGCAGGACTGACTTTTAAAATAACTACAGGCCACACAGCAGTGCACACTTAGGGGCTGATTATGATAGCGGGCGGATCGCACCGCCCGGCCGGCGGTGGCGATCTGCCCGCCATCACAACCACATTTACCCCCCGCCATATTACCATGGCGGGGGGTACCGCGGTGGACGGAAAGTCCGTCCGCCGCTTTTCCGCCGGTCAGCAATCGTCACGATTGCCGGCCGGGCGGAACTCAGGCATAATATGGCGGCGGTGCCTGGAAGGCACCGCCATCCATATTATGATGCCTGGCGGTTCTGGCCTTTCCATGGCGGCGATGCCGCCATGGAAGGGCTGGCGGGAATTGCTTTGGGGGCCCGTTGTGGGCCCCCGGGGAGGGTGGAGGGGTAGGGGGCTGCACTTGGGGGGTACCTATGGTACCCCCCTACATTGCCATGCTCAAGGTGGCAGGCACCGCACGGTGCCTGTCACGTTGTGCATGGCAATGCACAACATGCCTCTTTGGCATTGCGGCAGGTGCTGCTTACAGCAGCACCCGCTGCAATGTTAAAGATGCGGGATGCGACCGCCAGGGTGGCGGTCGCATCCTAATTGGTGGTGTGGGACCGCCGCACCGCTGGCGGCCGGTCCCAGCACCACTAGGGTGGCGGGCGGACTCCCTAATAAGGCCCATAGTGCATTACAACTGCTGGCCCTGTAAACCTACATGCCCTACCATATACTAGGGACGTACAGGTAGGTTGCCATACCAAATGTAATTACACTTAATTACCATATACCTTTTAAACAGAGCACTGGCCCTGGGCCCGGTTAGCAGAGCCCAGGGCACAATCAGAGTCAGTAACTTTGGGAAAAAATAAACAAAAAATAATTATGTACTCTATTCTCTTTTAAATCTTTACTGATATAAAATACGTTAATATACCATTAGTTGCTGCAATTTATGTCACAAACTTTCTTTTTGTGAGAAAGCGCTTGTTGTTAGGTGAGTACAGTTTATTAATCAGAACATATGAATATGAAAGCGTGCAGTGAACTGGTCAATGTGGTTGCAGTTTGATATGGCAATTTCCAGAATCAGCATCTTGATAGTGGGAGCCTTAGTGAATGCTTTTCAATGTCTTTTGTGTTTGAAGGTTGTCCATAAAGAATCAGTCAAAAATCAAATAATGCCCGACAATATAATTTATTCTTTTCAACTCAGCGTAATTCAATTTAAGTTATTTATTTCTAGTAATATTGCATTTCAAGAAGCCACATTGTTGGAACTTTCCTGACTACATTGGTTGAGGTGGTCCACATATCTGTAAGACTCCCAGTTTCTGCTGCTCTGTATTAGATTTGGCCATTACCATCTTTAGTTGTTGCACCATCCTTATGTAATCAAATTAAATGATACATAAAAATGCATACATTTAAACACACACAGAGGGTGTTTAGGAGAGCCCTCTTTAATCATTGATCTGTTCAAGTGTCATTCACATCTTGCTTTTACCCACCACAGCATATTACATGGGGCAATGGGTGATCCCAAATTAGCAAATGGCTTCCCCTGTGAGTAATGACATTTTACCTGGTCCTGTTTGCTCAGCCACCTGAAAAATGCAGTTCTTTGCCTGGTGCAATGCATTATTTTGCTGATGCATTTTTTCTTTCCATTTGCTACACTTTTTTTATTTTTTAGTCGTCGTTGTGTGTATAAACTATGACTTCAGGTTACAGTATTTCAACACCAATAATGCCTTTTCTTTGTACCAGTAAGAATCATATTTTGCAGAGATATGCATTAAAACTAAAAACGGTTCTAAATCTGTTCTATGTACACCTGACTGTCAGTAAGCACCTGTCCCGAAAAATAAAATATATGAAATGTTAATTTTATTTTATAATTTTTATTGCAAGCATATGGCTGCCATGTTTCATTGCAAGCATATGGCTGCCATTTTTGTGACATAGGTTGAAAACCTTTAAAAAATGTAACCTTGTAACCTTCGCATCAATTTGCCAAGAATAGATTTACTGGCTTTGCAGATGCTTGTTTCAGCATGGTATCTGCGGTTAAGGAAAGAGGGATACTAAATCAGACACTGGGCAAAGAGAGACTCTAACAGGGCCGGACTGGCCGTAGCGCGGCACCGGGCGTTTCCCCGGTGGGCCGCTAGGGTGGGGGCCGGTTTTGTTACTGGGGGTCGGCAATATCGGCCCCCTGTAACAAAATCGGCCGAAACCGGCCCTCGCAAACAGCTCGGCTGCACCCCCCCTACCTCCAGGGGGGGAGCAGCCGAGCAGTTTGCCAAGGCCAGTTTCGGTTCTCAGTCGGGCCCTGGACTCTAATATCTGTTCTCAGCTGGATCGTTAGTTCGCCTCTTTAAAATGTATTTACCATACACCGATTAAGCAATTAGTATTGGCTTTTTTTGGATCTGAATGTGCTTCTTTATTGATTGGTGTATGCCGTTGAGTGGATGGGGGAATGGGTGAATTCAAAAATTAGTCAAGGAGGGAAAGAATTTATGAATGCGTGAGTGTACAGATGGATTAATGTGTGAGTGCGTGGTCCCCGGACGGATAAATCATCGAGTTCCTGCACGATTAAGTGTGAGTACAGATGAATGGGTAAGCTAATGCATGACTTGTTAGCTGGATTAATAGATGAATGCATGGATGAATCAATTGCTCAGTGATTGAATTGATGAGTAAAAGAGTGAAGTATGAGTGTATGCATGGATGTGCTAATTAGTAAAATGATCAGAATGTACAGTCTTTGTGCAGTCTTCAGGGCATTTCAACGGAAAGGGGCCTCAGCTCCCGATGGGGTGCTGAGGGGAAGAAGGAAGGCTTTTTCATGTTGGAGAAACCTGGAAGTCTGCAGCTCCAGCAAAGGCTAGGAGCATTCATGTTATACTTTGCTCCTCATAGGAGGTTCTCGCACTGTGCTTCTAATTAATGGTTTGTTTCTTCCTCTCATCTGCAGTACTTACTTGTTTTAATGTTATACTATGTTGTTTTTGTATTATACTTTAAGCCCACTGACAATGGAATTTAGCCGGATATTCTGTAGACCCTATGCATTGATCTGAAATGGGCTCCTCTTTATCATCAACCTTTTGTGTGTGTGTGTTTGTGTCCGAGTGTGTGTGTGTGTAGGAGAGAGAGATCAAAAGCTCTCTTTTTTCTTGAATGAAGCAGTTCAGGAGGTTTAGATCCAGATGTTGCCTGGAAACTACGTGAGTTTAGAAAGAACTAAAATTGTTTGCCTGCAAGAGCTGTTTGGGAAGATGGAAGCAGAAGCGGGTCTTTAATTGTGCCTGCAGGAGCCATCTGTAGATGTGTGCACTGAAGAGTATCATGGGTTGTGCCTGTGTGCTTGAGGGAGTGTATACAATTATGCATGCATGAAATAACCCAAAAGGAGACATCCACAACAGCAATAGGAAGACTTCTTTTCCCCAATTGACTTCAGCTAAAGTGAGGAATATAGTAAAATGAGCTACCATGCCAAAAAGCTGGAAATGTTTTCATTTGTACCTTTTGGTACGCCATTGTTTTGCTGATTTGTCACCCGTAAAAATATTACTTACTCTTGTACTCTGTGTATGCACATGGAAATTGCCTTTCTAAATTTTCTTAAACCATGTTGCACTCTTTTCTCCCCTATAGTCTTCAATAGTAATCTGTGTGGGTCCAGATTTTTACTTTGAAACACATGGTGTAGGGTAGTGCCTTTTTTGTACGGTGGCCCCTCCCCCCTTTTTGCTTGAAAGCTGATTGTTATGGCTGATTGTTATGACTCAGAAAGTGCACTGGAGCCTGCTGCCCAGGCCCTCAGTGCCAGTGTTCTCTCCCTAAAACTGTTATGTGTGAATTGGTAACCGCAATTGGCAAGGACTTTAACCCCCTTATAAGTCCCTAGTATATGGTACCAGTGGTACCCAGGGCATGGGTGTTAAAGAGGTCACCAGGGCCTGAAACACTGTTTGCACCACCCTGCCAGACCCATGTAAACTACTGACAGAAGGCCTTCCATTGCAGACTGCAGGAACAGTGCAAACTACTAGAGCTCACTTTACCCTCTCCATGTGTGGCAATGTCAATGCACTACTTTTCATATATGCCAGTCACCGCTAAGGAATGCCTCCTGAGCCCAGGAGGCAGAGTGCATTATATTAAAGGTGTGGACATGTAAGTGCAAGCTTATGTGTCCCTATAGTGGCCTTTTCCATTGAAAGCTACTATAAGGGATGGGCAGTCCATAGGATAACATGGGTTGGCACCCGGGCAAATTCAAGGTCGCCAGCTCCATTATGGTACCACCAAAATATGTCATGCCTGGTATCAAACAACGTGCCTCATCACCCTGACATGAATCTCATGTCGAGTGTGATGCAGCATGCACCCAGGTGGCTATCTTACAGGTTGTCCGCCTGGTTTCCCCAGCCTTTCCTTTGCTCTGGCTGCCAGCCCGCAGCTGCTGCCACCAAGACAGGAATCTAACTCCTGACAGGAAGTGTGAATTCTCCCAGGAGTCAGAAACAAAGGCGTAGATGGGAAGGAGGTTATACCTCCCTCCCTGACAGGATGGCTAGGGAAGTGGCACATCAAGGCAGTGAGCTTCAAAGACTTCACCGCTTGTGATATGCACCTAGGCTGCCTCCCAAAGGAAGAAACAGCTCTCACCCAGACCTTGTCACATTTGCACCCGGGCAGGTGGGAAAATTAGGTATTCAGGAGGTGTACTCCCCCAGAGGCCTAGCCACACGTCTAAGGTGGGGTACCTGGTCTGTACAGCTGCAGAAGACTTCTGCCATTTTTAAAAGTGGTAGACTAGAGAGTTCTAGGTAGAAAAGGTGGCACACACACCCAGATGTGGTCACCTCAAGGAAGGATTAGCCACTGGGGTTAGTAGCCCATTGGACACTTGCACCCACACCCCTATTGCCGCTAAATCTAGGACTTAATGGCTACTCCTGACACCAGAACCTCAGTTCTGATCTGACTTGCAACTAAGGACACAAGAAAAGACCTTAGTCTGTGACAACAGGAGCTGCACAAATCAAAGGTGTGATATGCTACACCTATGGCAACCTTCCTGGAACTGCACAACTGCGACTGGTCCTGGACCAAAGCTCAGTACCCCTAGACAGAGGGACCCCTTTGAGAGCCAAAGGCAACTTCAGACTCCCCTGGACTAGTGGCACTAATCCCCATCAGCCCGCAGGTAAAATCAATGTACCGCAGTCAAAGAATTGCTGGCCATCAGGCCCTCTGGGGGATCGCTCAAAAGTAGATGATCCAGTGCATTGTGGGAAACATAGTCCTGACCTCCAGCAAGTTTCAGGTGGCTACTGTTTTCCCCCAGACCTCTGGATGTCGAAATAGCTTCCTGCTGACCTTACTGCTGCCAAGGATTGTTGGTTGCCTGCACCTCGAGGGAACGCCGCAAAACCTTCATCTGATGCCAACAGTGGTTTTGTTGTTGACTTTTTGCTCCTGGTTCCCCATCAGCACCATGCAAGCGCTAAAACCAGCCCCCGCAATTCCCGCTTCACCACGAAGGACAGCCAGGACAACTCTGCATCCTGGATTCTCGGGCCAGGTAAAATCGAACTGACTATTGTGACTTTTTTTTTTTACTTGGTCCTGAGACTCACACCGCCATTACCCTCCTTGAGTTCCATGCAACTTGACCTGCACTGACTGATTGTCACTAGTGCTTTTTACCATTGACCACAATGATAAAGTTTTGGAGTACTGTTTTGCACTGTTTTAGTATCACTTCTAAAATCCATAACTCAGGTTACACTTATCTAATTGACTTGGTTACGGTGTCTAAATTTAAATAAAAATCTATTTTATTTTTATAAATTGGTGTCAGATTTCTTTTGAGTTGTGTCTATTACTTATCGTCCATGTTAGGATTCTGAAATGTTTAACACATGTTCCTCTAGTAAAGCCTGATTGCTCTTTGCCACTCTACCAGGACTGAGCTAAAGATATTATTGTGAATCCAGGGACCATCTTTGGAGTATTGTGAGAGTATTGCATGGTGAAGCCTATCCAGTATCGCTACATAATACTCCACCTTCCTACATTGGTGGCAGTGGCGGGATCCTAAACTTGTGTTTCACAGTAACACATGGTCATAAGTGGTCTTTTTAAATTGGAATTTTAGGGCCCTGTGTAGACCCCCATTTCAATAGTGCAACAAAAAGACATAGGAAGTTAGGAAAACGTTTAAATGTCTTTTAAACATTTTTAAACGGTCCCATCTTCCAAATAAAAGGTTAGACACAATGGAGGCTGGCACGAATCTCGACCTGCCAGTCATCCCATCCCTGGAGATTCGTGATCTGAGGGCTTTGTGCAAAGAAAGGAGTATTAGCTATAGAGTTACAGCTAAAAAGGAGGAACTTGAAAAAACCATCATCCCCTATGAAAAGGAGAAACCAGAGAGGGAGGGTCCTTCATCAGAAAAAGACCTTGAAGAAGGTGAGGATGATGCCCTAGCCCAAATTGAAGAAGGTAAAGACCAAAACTCTCTACCCTTTCCCAGACCCCCTTTAAAAAAAAATCTTTATTTTTTATAAATTTGTGTTGGATTTCTTTCGAGTGGTGTCAATTACTTTTTCATCCATGTTGGTACTCTGAAATGCTTAACACATGTTGCTCGAGTACAGCCTGACTGTTCTTTGCCACTCGACCAGGACTGAGCTAAGGATTTATTATTGTGAATCCAAGGACCATCTTTGGGGTATTGTGAGAGTATTGCATGGTGAAGCTTAACCAGCATCACCACATAATACTCCACCTTCCTACACACGGGAATTATACTTCTGCCCTAGAACTCAACCAACCATATCCTATCCTTGTAACTTGACAAAAGCCGGTCAAAATAAAATCAACATTAAGCTACATCCTATGATTGCTAAAATAAATTGAAACATTTCACAAATTAAGGCCCATATTTACTAATGGCTTACAATGCCTTGCGTTACGCAAGGTAAATGCAAGGGCAGCACAAGCCCTTAAATGAGATTTATTATGCCATGCAGAGCGGCTTTGCATGGCCCTATGTTGCTTGGTAAATCTAGAGTAACACAAGGCAGCTCACGTTGCTGCCTTGCGTTACTCTGCCCTGGGAAAGCGTTCCATGGGTGGAGCGTGGGTGTTCCCAAGCATCCACCCATGCTTTTTGGTGCATTCCCAGATTTACTAACAGTAGTAAACCTGGGAAAGCGTCAAAATGCTATGCCATCCCAGGGGAGGCATAACAAGGAGAAAAACGTTTCTCCTTGTATTTTCCTCTTTCTACGTGTGCTGCTTTCTGCAGCACATGTAGAAAGAAGAAAAAGCCTCAGAGGATTGTTTTTGTGCAGGTAGGTGCCCCTTTCTGAACAAAAACAATCCTTCCTGCAATTCTGTCACCCTTGCACTATGGTGTAAAGATGCTTGGATTGGAGCTTGACAGTCACTTGTGTGCCAGCACAGAGAGAGAGAGAGCAGGAATGCACCATAACTCGGTAGATATGGCGCATTCCTGCCCTATCCATTTGATGCAGCATGGCAAGTTGTATTGCTGCTTCGCTCTGCGTCAATTGTCAGTAAATCTGTCCCCCAAATTCTACATGTGCATTCAAATAATCTGTGGAGTGCATGGTAGCAGGCTTTCCCTAATTTGAAGTAAGGAAGTCAAAATTCATTCATGACCAATGTATTTTGATTGTTGCAGCATTTTTGGTGATTGAATAGAGCATTTTAGTTGTGGGGGGGGGGGTTTAGTGGCTGTGTACAGGCCAAATGGGACCTCGTTTCACACTTGCATCTGGCCAAAACATTGAATGCTAGTCAGCAAGCCTTGCTCAGAAAGCAACACTGGAGGCTGGCACGAATCTCGACCTGCCAGTCATCCCAGCCCTGGAGATCCGTGATCTGAGGGCTTTGTGCAAAGAAAGGAGTATTAGCTAAAGAGTTACAGCTAAAAAGGAGGAACGCTTGCACTATGGTGTAAAGATGCTTGGATTGGAGCTTGACAGTCACTTGTGTGCCAGCACAGAGAGAGAGAGCAGGAATGCACCATAACTCGGTAGATATGGGGCATTCCTACCCTATCCATTTGATGCAGCATGGCAAGTTGTATTGCTGCTTCGCTCTGCGTCAATTGTCAGTAAATCTGTCCCCCAAATTCTACATGTGCATTCAAATAATCTGTGGAGTGCATGGTAGCAGGCTTTCCCTAATTTGAAGTAAGGAAGTCAAAATTCATTCATGACCAATGTATTTTGATTGTTGCAGCATTTTTGGTGATTGAATAGAGCATTTTAGTTGTGGGGGGGGGGGTTTAGTGGCTGTGTACAGGCCAAATGGGACCTCGTTTCACACTTGCATCTGGCCAAAACATTGAATGCTAGTCAGCAAGCCTTGCTCAGAAAGCAACACTATAAAGGGTTCTCACAATGAACATTGAGGAGAAGGGCTTTTCAGACAGTAACACTACTGATGCATGGTTATACAGTGATGACAAGGATGAGTGCCAAAAAGCTGAGAATGCAGCACTCACATGAGAGGCAATAATTAGCAGAACATGCTCAGACAGGGGCATTTAAGACTATGCTTACAGAGGCTGCAATAATACTGTGTGACATATTGCCAGCGATGCTCTGTGTGAAAGGCGCAAAATACTGGCCTTTGGCATTATGCTATTTTGAATACGTGTGCATCATAGATGGACCCTTGGCCAAATGTACATTAATGATGTTGTTTTTGCCACTAATTCTCATAATAGTCTTTGTGAAACAACGTGTAAGCCTTAGCCATGGTAAACCTAATTTTCCAATTTGAGCATGATCTCTGGCACTATGTTGTTTAAAATCTGGTACCTTGTAGTTATTTTGTAACATTTTAAGAGAAATAAATCCTTGATGTCGATTCTCCAAACTCACTGTACGGTGGTTTTCAAATCCTATCAATTTTATGTTCAGTCAGTGTCACCAAATAAATCTATTTCATGCACTAATGCAGGGCTTTCACTTGGCATGTCATCAAATAAGGCGTATTCAACAATGCTCCACTGGAATTATCCTTTATTGATAAACATTGGAAAAGTAAACAGGCCTTGCCTTTGTAATCTTTTGGCTTGGCCAATGGTTTTTAGTCATGCTGCGAAGCATCCTGATACTGTGCAGCATGGCTAAAGTTTAAAAAAAACGCCCTTGGCACAGCTACCCTCATCATTTTGTAGGGACACACATCACGCATGCACAATCAATCAATCAATCACAGAATTTGTAGAGCCCACTACTTACCCGCGAGGGTCTCAAGGCGCTGGGGAGAGGGAAGGGGGGGGGGTGCTGCTACTGGTCGAACAGCCAGGTCTTGAGTAGCCTCCTGAAGGTCAGCAGGTCTTGGGTCTGTCGTAGGCTTAGTGGAAGGGTGTTCCAGGTCTTGGCGGCGAGGTGTGAGAAGGATCTGCCGCCGGTGGTTGTTCTTCGAATGCGAGGGACGGTGGCGAGGGAGAGGTCGGCGGAGCGGAGCTGGCGGTTGGGGACGTAGAAGAAGAGTCGTCTGTTGAGGTAGGCTGGGCCAGTTTTGTGGAGTGCCTTGGGTGCGTGGATGAGGAGTTTGAAGGTGATCCTCCTGTCGACGGGGAGCCAGTGCAGGTTCCTCAAGTGGGGGGTGATGTGGCTGTGGCGTGGTACGTCGAGGATCAGGCGTGCGGAGGCGTTTTGTATGCGTTGCAGTCGCTTGATGAGCTTGGCCGGGGCTCCCGCGTAGAGGGCGTTCCCATAGTCAAGTCTGCTACTGACGAGGGCCTGGGTGACTGTTCTTCCTGTGTCTGTCGGGATCCACCTGTAGATCTTGCGAAGCATGCGGAGGGTGTTGAAGCAGGAGGAGGAGACTGCGTTGACTTGCTTGGCCATGGAGAGCGTTGAGTCGAGGATGACTCCCAGGTTGCGTGCGTGGTCGGTGGGTGTCGGGGCTGCTCCCAGCGTCGTTGGCCACCAGGAGTCGTCCCAGGCTGAGGGGTTGGAGCCGAGGATGAGGACCTCCGTCTTGTCCGTGTTCTGCTTTAGTCGGCTGATCTTCATCCAGTCGGCGACGGCCTTCATTCCTTCATGGAGATTGGCTTTGGCGGCGAGGGGGTCCTTGGTGAGGGAGAGGATCAGTTGAGTGTCGTCGGCGTAGGAGATAATGTTGAGGTCGTGCTGTCTGGCGATGCGTGCGAGCGGGGTCATGTAGATGTTGGGCTGAGGGAAGATCCCTGGGGTACGCCGCAGATGATCTCGGAGGCTTCAGATCGGAAAGGTGGGAGGCGGACTCTCTGGGTTCTGCCGTCGAGGAAGGAGGTGGTCCATTCCAGGGCCTTGTCTCGGATCCCTGCGTCGTGGAGGCGTGCGTGTAGAGTGCGGTGGCAGACAGTGTCGAAGGCGGCGGAGAGGTCCAGCAGGATGAGGGCTGCGGTCTCACCATTGTCCAGCAGGATCCTGATGTCGTCGGTGGCGGCGATGAGGGCAGTCTCAGTGCTGTGGTTGCTGCGGAACCCTGATTGGGATGGGTCCAGGATGCTGTTTTCTTCGAGGTATCGGGTTAGCTGTTTGTTGACGATCTTCTCGATGACCTTGGCTGGGAACGGAAGCAGGGAGATGGGCCGGAAGTTCTTGAGGTCTCTCGGGTCCGCCTTGGGTTTTTTGAGTAGGGCGTTGATCTCTGCGTGTTTCCAGCTCTCTGGGAAGGTCGCGGTCTCGAAGGAGAGATTGATGACGTTGCACAGGTGGGGTGCGATGGAGCTGCTGGCTTTGTTGAAGATGTGGTGAGGGAAAGGGTCTGACGGGGAGCCGGAGTGTATTGTGCTCATGGTCTTGATGGTGTCCTCGATGTTCACGCTGGCCCAGGCTGGCAGGGGGTCGTGGTCGATGGTGTGTGGCGGGTCTGGTGCATCGATCTTAGTTGGGGCTGTCTGGGTGTTGAAGCTGTCGTGGATGTCGGCGATCTTGCGGTGAAAGAAGGTGGCGAGGGAATCGCACAGGGGTTGCGACGGCGGGATGTCGTTGGTGTTGGAGCTGGGATTGGAGAGTTCCTTCACTATGTTGAAAAGCTCCTTGCTGTTGTGTGCGTTGTTGTCGAGGCGGTCTTTGAAGGAGATTCTCTTGGCGGACCTGATGAGGTGGTGGTGGTTACGGATGGCGTCTTTGTGGGCTGTGTGGCTGTCCGGTGTCTTATCACTGTGCCATTTCTTCTCTAGTTTCCGGCAGGTACGCTTGGAAGCTAGGAGTTCCGAGGTGAACCAGCTGGCTCTTTTGGTGGTGTCACTGTAGGTGAGCTTTTCAGCGGGGCGAGGGTGTTGGCACATGCCTACAAAATGACGTAGGAGCTTTTTCTTTTCTTTTTAGTTACTGATCCAATTTGAACTGGAAAATAAAAAAATGTGCAAAAGAGGGGAGCAGAAGCAAGAAGAGGGAGGGCAGGGGGAACGACGTAGTAACGCGGGGAGGGTGGGGAGCAAATGATGAAGGAACATGTGGGAAGTCGTAGAAGCAATACTGGCAGGGATGTAAAAACAACAGGGGAAAGCAAAAGAAACACAGGGCTTGGGGGAAGCAACATGAGCGTGAGGGAGGGGGGAACCAATGGACAAAAGCACACAGGCAAGCGCATGTGGAAGGAGGGTAGTGAGAAACAGCCAGTCAACAGTAAGCAACATGGAAAGCAGGGGCATAGACATACACCGGGGAGATGGCTTGAAAACACACACACTCTTATGGCGTGCTTCACTCGAAACAAAAAAGTAGTGTTTGAAAAGCAAGCAGTGGAAACAACAATTCCAGCAAATCAAAGAGATTGCAAGAGGCACTGATCTATGGGAAAGATAAACACAAGACTGACATGCTGGGACACAAATAAGAAGCAGACAAATGAGAGTGGCAAAGAAAGCCAACCAATGGTAAGCAATGGACGGGCTACGAGCCCCTGTAGGTTCTTAGTAAGCCACAATGGGGCAGATGTATCAACATTGTCTTTTGCGAGTCCTTAATAGCGAATTTTACCGATTTGCTATTAAGGACTCGCAAAATGCAATGTATGTAGGTTTCGCAATTAAAATAGCGATTCCTACGCATTCCTTATTTGCGACTCGCAAATTGCGAGTCGCAAATAAGAATGGCTTCCCATTCATTTCTATGGGCCAAGAGGCCCATAGAAATGAATGGGAATTGCATGCGCAATTTGCGAGTACCCAATAGGTACTTGCAAATTGCGCATGCAATTTCAAGGGTGCATGGGTGCCAAAAGGACACCCTGTTGCACCCCTGAAATATGCATGTGTGCACATGTGGCGCACATACATGCCCTAAGGGCATGTATATGTGCCACATGGCACTTTGAAAAATGCAAAAAAGTGCATTTTTCCAGGAAATCGCAAATTACCACCAACTTGAAGTTGGTGGTAATTTGCGATTCCTTAAGGCCAGATCGCAAATTTTGGGTGCTTCCAAAATTGCATTTAAGGAATCGCAATTTGCGATTCCTCAAGTGCATTTGCAAAATAGGGAATCGCAAATTTTGCGATTCCTTATTTTGCGATGGCCTTTTGGGATGTTACATCCCAGAAGGCTTTTTCCCGTTCGCAAACGGGCCGATTCTGTGAATCGGCCCATTTGCGAACGGGAAAAACGCTTCATACATCTGGCCCTCTATGCCTTGCAACAGCCAGCACATGCAATATCTATTAGGCTCGACCTAAATAATGAAAGTACAGAGTGCTTCACTCGACAGGACATTTTAAGAAAAGCACAACCAGCACTTCATTGAGGAAGCCCATCAAACAAAGACACAAAAATGATGCTTCATTGGCCTGGCCCTTTTCAGACAAATACCGTTTTTGACATTTAAATACAAAGCTCTTTTAACAAACATTGCAATGAGTGACATTTCAATGAATAGTCCAATAAAATAAAAAAAAATTAACAACTAAGCACCATACAGGCTTTTCAATCAATACAATTAATAGTGTACTTTAATGGTGTTTTAAAAGAAAGGGAATGTTCAACACTTCAGTGGCTGTATTCGGTAAATAAAAACAAAAGAAAAAACGCGCGCGCACACAAACAGAAACCCTTTGTCACTTTGTGCCTTTCCAAATATAATTTAAAAAGTACGCTTCACTGGCCAACCTGTTTGAAGGAAAACACACTGCATACGTATCTGTGGATTATGGATGAAATTAAAAAATACTTTACGTTCAAAAATAACTTTGCAACTATGTTAATGCAAAGTTCTAGTTTGCAATGCAAAATTGCGAATTGTAAATCAGAATGCACATATTGCAAGCTGTTGCAGGTTGAAAAAGTAAAGGAGGGACATAGGGTTGTTCATCCCCATTGTTAATCAGATGAGAAGCATCTGTGCTTTTTGGGCTAATCCTGCAGCTGCAAAGTATTAAATGGGTATCGAATGCGAACCATAGGCATGAATCATTTTCAAAATGGAAGCTATGGTGAAATGCTTCTAGTGCATGTGACAGTGGCTAACACAGAACGAATCATAGGGTGCTTCCTTCGGCCATTACCTGCTTCCCCAATAGACCCTTCATACACATTTTAAATCAATCCTACTATTTTATCCCAATGCTTCCTCAAACTGTTATTCAGGTAGAAGTCTTTCTTCATTGTTTATTTATTTAGTAGTTTAAATAGCGCAGACCCAAGGATGTTGGTGCCCTTTACATGAAGAGTAGAGCAATACATTGGGTTACAAGAGTTAGAACTTTAGGTTTGAAAAGGGAATTAGTCCATTGAAAATTCAGTGAACAGGGGTCTAAAATTGGTGGGCATTACATACATTTATATTTACAAGAGAGTACTAGCCAGTACACAGAATTTGCCTCTAGTAATAGTGTTTTCAACTTGGAGGCTCCATCCATAATTAAACAAGGTCCTTCTGGAGGATTAGGTCAGATCTAGAAGGAAGTGGCAAGATTTAATAGCATGTTTTCATTTTATTTTAAAATGTTTCATAAGATTTATTTGTCCTAATAGAAGGGAATGGAGTTACAGATTCTGGGGGCATTTCCTGAGAAGGACTGATTCAGGCTTTTAGACTTCTTTGGAGCTGGAATTTCGAGAAGGTTTCTTGAGCTCCTCAATTATTATTTTCTGCCTGATAATTGTAGATACTTAGCTAAGTAGTTCGGTTTCCCTTCATGCAGAGGTCAGAGAGTGATGCTTGATAGTTTGAGTATACTGTTTGCGTCAAAGGGCAGCTATTTCAGAGTGATCATAGTTGGAGATATGTGGTCATTTTTCATAGACCACGTGACCATGCTAGTGGCCACATGAATGACTGGTCTAGATTGGACTAGGGCCCGGACTACATGCTCGAAGTCAGCCTCTTGAATGAATCATTTGATGCATCTGATCAGCCTGGAATTGTGCTCCATTCACTAATTTATTAATGTGCAGCTGCAAGTTTAAATGCTTATCTAGAATAAGACCCAAAGATTTCGCAGAGTTGACAATGCTCAGTTTACAAATAAAGATGGCTCTCACTTAGAGCCACTTTTGCAAAGGCATATTGCATTTGGGAAGAGTGATGAAAATAAATTCTGTTTTTGTTTCATTTAGCTTTAGATGATGCAGTGACATTCAGAAATGGGTCTTATCGAGGATCTTAGAAAGTCTCTCTATGACTGTGAGAGATAAAACGTTTAGACACAGTTGTGTATTGTAAGCATAAATTAATAATTTTACATTTGTAAAACGTGACTTATCACCCCTAAGGGTATCCAGGCACTGGGGACCGTCGGGGAGATTAAGTGAGCTATTGCCCAGAGTCACATGATGCTGAGCTGAGCGGCCGCCTGCACCGGGAATCGACCCGTGAGCACCACGATCCGGAGTCAGCCGCTCTGACCGCTGCACCACACCTCGCCTAAGAAGTTAAGTGATTAAAGATAGAGGTGAGGAGTTCCATGCAGATATTTATTTAATTGCATAGGGAAGAGTATTGAACCATGTGAAACGCCTTGGTGTAGCTCTTTTGCATCAGAAGTGAAGTTTGCAGTTTTCATGCCGTGTCTGTGATTTTCCAGTAATGAAGAGAACCAGTTCAGGACTGTGTCACTTAGACCAAGTCATTCTTTGAGTATTCTAAGGAGAGATTCATGGTTTCTCGTGTCATAGGCCGCAAAGAAGTCGAGGAAGATAAGAAGGCTTAAGCCTCCTCTGTCTAAAGTCTGGATGGCATAATCAACTATTTTAAGGGTTCTGGTTTCCGTGGCACAGTTAGCTCTGAATCCAGACTGAAGACCATCTAGTACCTCATTTACTACAGGAAAGAGTTTTAGTTGGGCTTGTGTGTAGCTTTCTATGACTTTAACTGGAAATGGAAGACTAGTTATTGTGTGGAAGTTATTTAAGTCTTCAGGGTCAGCTCCTGGATGTTTTGAGAGCGGAGTGATTTGCTCCCATTTAGTCAATCCTGTACTGATCCTTCACAATGACAAGTTGATAGGGTTCAACCAGAATGGAGTCTCTTTGCCTAAGGTGGATATTATGGGCTCAGCAAAATGTGAAGAGGGTCCTTTTACGGTGCTGTTGTTAATCAGATCATTAAGGCTGATTTCTTTAAATGAGGATCATTCAGCGTTAGATCTTTGGATAATGATTTTCAGTTTTTGGTTTTCCAAAGTGAAAGGGAGAAGGAGTTTGGTCTTTTTCACCTTCTCAATAAAGAAGTTGGAGAATACCCCATGCTGCATTGACCATATCACCTTACTAGGTACTAAATATCCCCCTCATTGTCACACATTACTCCATTGCCTGAGGTGTCATAGGTAGTCAACCAATGGTTGTTAAATGTCCATGGTTTCCACATTGCACAGTGGCTCCTCAGGTTTGTAAAAAAAGCATCTTCCATCAATGCGAATCTTCACCTGTGGCAACTGGACATATATGATGTTTTTGTCCCACATTTTACTTTTGACTTCATTCAAGGAGCACCCCTTTAGATGGATGTGAGGTTCCCATTGAACTACATCTCCCCAAGCTTCTCGCAGCTGTAATCAAACACACTTTATCTTTGTATAGCAGTGAGCATTTCATAATATGGCATTGTACCACACTATCATGGCCTAAATATCATCTGTCAAAATCATTTTGTCTAAAATACCATATACAAAATTATTGCCCCACTAGATTTAATAGTACAAAACCCCATTTTGAATGGAGATATATGTTTCTAAACAAGATTTAGGCCACAATATTTATGTAACATGAGATTTTTGTTATCAACATCCTGGACTATAGCTGCCATAATTCCACATCACATCTGCACTAGAAGTGACAGCACTGGTTTTCAGCCAAAACCATCTTTCAAAGGAGGCAGGCAGGAGTACTTTAATCCCTGTCATTCATCTGCAATGAAGTGACATCACTGCTATCATACCAAACCAATCTTTAAAAATAAAGCCCAAACAAGAGGACTTTATTCCCCATCATCCATCTCCACAGGAAGTGGCATTACTGCATTTTCCATCAACCATCTACACAGAAAGCGAAATCACAGGTTTTCTGTATAAACCGTCTTTAAATGAAGCCAGGTCAGCAAACATCATTCCCCATTATTTAGCCGCACAGCAAGTGATACCACTGGTTTCCTGCCAAAACTGTATGCAAAAGAAAAAGCTAGGCAAGAGGACTTCTTTCCCCATCATGCATCTCCACAGTAAATGGCATGGCTTCATTTCCCTTTATCTGTCTCAGCAGGGAGTGAAATCAGTAGTTTTCCACTAGAGCCATTTTTGGAAGAAGAAGGAGCCAGGCAAAGAACGTCATTCCCAATCATCAACTTCCACAGGGAGTGACATCACTGTATTTCCCATCATCTATCTTTGCAGGAAGTAAGATTACTGGTTTCCATCTGAACCCATCTTTAAAAGAAAAAGTAAGGCAAGAGGACTTCATTCCCCATCATCCATCTCCAGAGGAAGTAACTTCACTGCATTTTCCATCATCCATCTGCACAGGAAGTAACACAACTTCCTGCATTCTCCTCACGTCAATTGACTCCTCAGGGCATACCACCACCTGGACTTCCCTATCCAGGGGTTGACATAGATAAGATCATTGCCTGTTTGGGCCAGTTAAGGCCAGGAAGGGCCTTGGGCCAGAACCCTATTCCACTGAAACTTACAAGGTAAGATATAATCATGCGCTGCACCCAGCACCGATACAGCCAGTCTCCACAGTCACACCTAGACCTAGGTGACACAAGCAGTCACAAGGCATTCTCAAACTCATACACATCCCAATATCAACCACACACTGTCAAACTAAAGAACATGCATTCCAACTCAAGCTCATTAACTCATGTTCTGCAGTATTTCACGCACCAGAATTCACTGATCTCATCACCTATAAAAGCTTGTTGACCTTTTCATCACAGAAGCATGATTCACTCCCACACCCTTGCACATCCTAGATGTCCTTTTTACCACAGGCTACTTCATCCATCATGTGAACTGTGTACATAAGAAGGGAGAAGCCTCGCAGAAACCCATAAGTCCTCCTGGTCCTGCACCCTAGGCTAGCCAATAAAACTTAACTACAAGGAGCTGCTAGGGTGTAATATCATACTCTTTGCAACTCAAACTACCACCTTCTATCACATCTACAGTCTTCATTGATGAATTCCCAAATCTTTTTGCCAACGTGTCCATCTAACATGCCCATTTTACTCTTTCGAGTGACTTCAACCTCCCAGAAAATACAAGCTCAAATAAAGCAAAAGAAACCCTCTTCAAACTCAATGTGGTACAGCATGCACCCCACAGACACCAGACAAAAGCCACATCATTGACCCTGTCTTCTCAACATTACCAAAAATCGCATGCAAACCACCCATACCCACAGACTGGACCGATCATGTCACCATCCCTATCTCTCTGCTCAGCATCCTACCAACAAACCAAGGTTAACTCAAAAGAGAAGACTAAACATTTGGATACTACTAGGTTTTTCATAGACAACCTAATGTTTGAACTCATCTCTCATCCTACCAACTCCACTTCTGACGCCAACAATAAACTCTCCTTCTGCACACAAAAAAGAAAATGGAAGAAAAACAGAACTCCTGATGACCTCTTGATTTTTAAGTCCAGTGGTGTCTTCTTAATTGAAGAAGTTGTGGGGTGGGCCACAAATGCACACATACTCACTACCACCCATTCACAAGCACACACAGGAATGCATACTCACACCCATTCACTCACAAGTCCACACACATGAGCCATATACTCACACCTACCCATTCACAAACACATATAGAGTAATTCACAAACTCATTTACTTGGGGAAGAAGGGCCAGAGGGTGAGGGAAGGGGCTGGAGGCTTCAGCAATCACAGCAAGAGGAACGGGCTCTGGTGCCTCAACTCATTGGCTAACCTTGTCAAGCATCAGTCAATGAGAGGAGAATCTTTCCTAACTTGTCACAGGATGGGATGGGATCAGTGAGACATGCTGAACCCAGCCCACTCTATGATGAGTTGGGAAAGGGTAGTGTGAGGCTTCGCTGATTGACAATAAGCCCTCCACACTTCAGGGCTGACACCTAAAGCACAGAGGGCTGACTCTATGAGGACATTTCCCCTCGTCATTAGGGGGGGCATCCTCACAGGGCATTGCTGGGCTGAGGATGTCACTGCCCTCAGGCTTCTGAGAGCTTCAGTCTGGCAAATCTTGGCTGCCTGCTCATTTGCGCATCTAAAGCACCTGACTGTCTGACCCTAACATGATGAGTGTCTGCCAGGCTGACCTTTGCTCTGGAAGGGGGATGGAGCTGATAAGCCATGTCAGAAACCCTTTCAGAGGGCACCAGGGCACACAGGTGCTACTGGGTCCAAACGTGGGAGTTGAGGCCTTTTACTCTTGATGTTCCACAGCCCGACACTATGGATTCTGAGTAACTGGGCCAAGTATCCCTTCTGCACTTGACTCTCAGGGTATGCATTGACCCAGGAGTCCAAGGCTCCCTCAGAGGGGAGGTGTGGAAACAGCATAGTGAACACAGGCTCACAAATCAAAATTTGCACTGCACAGCAGTAGCTATAAATCATTGTCCAACCAAATATTCACTTTTAAGAAAAAAGAGAAGTATTTTATTTTCTACCGTTACCAACACAAAAGAGAAATATGACATACACAAACCCAATTTCTCCTGAGGTCGGAGCTATAGTGTTTCTTTGGCTGTTCCCTTTGCCCCTGACTCCATGCATTAGCGATCGTGGTTATTCCCCATTCACTATTGGTAACATCTAGGTTATGCCCCACTCGTAGTCCTTATCTCAAGAGTCCACTCTGACTATCAATTGTCAATAGTGTTCCAGCACTACTGCACTCATATAGCAGCAAGTTCCCCTGGTGCTGACAGGCCGAAACCAGTCTCAGCTGCTCCGGCAGGTGTGAAGCGTTCGGAGTTCCTGAGTGCCCCCCGGGTACAGGTGCTCGCAGTGGCTGCAGCCGGGTTCAGGTGAGTCAGCTGCACTTCGCCCAGACAGCTGCACTCAGCAGGTGCAGAGTCTTTCATTCGTGGTCGCACTCCTGAAGTGACCGGAGGCTCTGCAGCTCCTCCTGTAGGATAAGTGTTCAGTTCATCTCCCAGTGGGGGGTGACTGTGACAATCCTGTCTTGAGTCCCTCACTCAGGTGATGGTGTGCAGGTGCTTCCATGATGTCCACACTTCTCCAGAAGGGCAGAACAGGTCACAGCCCTTGGTGCTCCTGGTGACCCCTTCTGACATAACCTCAATTGGCGCAGCATAGCACACAGCTCTATTCAGGGAGGCCCTCTCCTGGCATACAGGTGTTGCTGACTCTATCCTGCATACGGACAATGACCTGATCGGTGCAGCAGCCATTTCCTCACACCTTGCAGAGGGAGTTCACTCAACAGGGCTCCCCACAGGACCTTTCTCCCTCAAACACTCTCCTGTTCCTCACAGGGCATGCTGGTCTTGGCAAGCAGGCAGGCACTGGGGCTACAGGCTCCAGGGCAGGGGATCTTGGATTCCCTGGGTGATGTCCCCTTACCCATCAGGGGTCCCAGTCCCAGTATAGGGGATGATCAGGGACTCCAGATTCCTTTCAAGGATCTGATTAAAGATAGATCTCCATATACCCTTGGGTGACTCAGCACCATACCAAAACACAACTGCCAAACTGAAATGCAAAGAGGAACTGACTGTTCTCATGCAACGGTATGGAGAAGAACACTTGGCAAAGGTACATGGACTCCCTATAATCTCCTTCAAATATAGCTGGTTGAATCATTGCCTTGATTACCAGAGTAATCCCAGCAATTGTTTCAAGGGTTGAATTATATTGCAGGGTTTTTCCTGAAAAATCCCAGACTTCTGACCTCACTGTATTTCTGAGATCCAGAGGTAATTCATTGTTTGTCATCATTGGAAACAGTTCAATAATTAGATTCTGATTGGCCAATTTAAAGGCAGCATCCTCATCATAAGTCTGGAACTCTATACCTTTTGGAGTGCAATGGATGGTGCAATTTGACTTGCACAAGTCATGCCCCAAAAAACTCACAGGACTCGAATCACATACTACAAATTGATGACTCTCCTCAAGATACCCTATTTTCACAGGTACCTTTACCGTTATGGGGCTAGTCATTTGCTTTTTCGCAGCTCCTACAATTTGGATTCTTCTTCCCGAGAGGGGTAGTTCTGGAACTTTCACTGTTCTCACAGTGGAACGGGTAGCACCAGTGTTAACCAAAAATGACACATGGTGGCCATTCACCTCACTGTCTATGAATGGGCCACTCTGGTCTACCTCCAAGACTGCGCCAAACAAGCAATCTTCCTCCCCTCTAAGGCACCGTCAGGTGGCTTGATCCAGGCCATTAATGTCAACTGTCTCAAACATGGAGGACTGTTGGAAAGGATAATTATTCTGGAAAGCATTCTGGTTCACATTCAGAGCCTGATTTGAAGTGAATCTAGGACCATTAGCAGTTTGCTGTGGCATTGGAGGCTGTGGTACCAGCATCACTTGGGCTTATGGTATATTAAACTTTTGAGATCTTGGTCACGGCACATTTTGCGACTGCACAGGATTATTATTCTGAGGCTGTGCAAACCCTGAATTTTGACCTTAATTTGCAGGATTAAGATGGCATATCCGCTCCAACGCCCCAAACTATTGCAGTAATGACAAGGGTTGGACTTCTTCAACATGGCTACATCAATCTCCATACTTGGCTTTATAGAAACACCACGACCTCTACCTTGTTGCTGAAATCCACATCCATCTTGCATCGCAGGAGCTCCCTGCTGATGTAACCCTGCATGGGGGGAACTTCCCCTACAAAAGGCTGATTTTGACCTCCCCTCTGAGCAGCCTTCATTTGTACCACCATCAGTTTCTACTTCAATTTCTTTTGCCTCATCGCTATTTCGTCATTACAGTATTTGGCATATCTCGAAATCTCATCAACTGACTTATTCTGCCAACAAACCAGATGCTGCTGAATCATCATGCACATTTTAGGCCTCAAACCTGGACACAAAATGTCCTATGTCCTTAGGCTACAACATTTCGATTTCACTATGCTGTTTGAATGTTTGCAACAACCTCTCATAATTTGCATGAATTGTCTCGTTAGGTTTCTCAGTAGTTCTGTCAATCTTGACCCAGTCAATATCTTGAGGCAACACTTTAGACTTCAACCAAGTCATCACCTGGTTGTACTTTCTCATTACTATGGGTGACAGACCATTAGTCAATGGGCCCCTTACTGGTTATCTCTCTGGCCACTCTCTGGCTATTGTACTCACTGTCCACAAATCACTTGGAACTACAATATCAAATAAGGTATTCAAATCAATCCACAAAACTTTCAAGATTTTCACAAATCACTCAACTTGTTTAAACTATTCTACAGGTTTCTCTCTTAATCTGGGCAAATCATTAGTGAATGACACAAAATCCCTTCTACTCCGAGGTACATAAACATAACCTCCACTGGGTATTTCTCGTAAAGCGAAACTTGTATCTTCCCTTCCCTCCTCCCCAGGAGGAGGCACTTCCCCCATCGATTTCTTAGGACCTTTTGTTTTTCGGCCATTTACCTTCCCATTTGTCTAAAGCACTCCAAATCCGAATGCTTTGAATCAATTCCTGGATTTGCATTTTCATCCCTGTTATTCTCTAACACTCTATGGGGCATATGTATCAAGAAAGTGTTTTGCGAATCCTTAATAGCGAATTTTAGCGATTCGCTTTAAGGACTCGCAAAAGGCAATGTATGTAGGATTCGCAATATTAATTGCGATTCCTACGTATTCCTTAATTGCGAATCGCAAATTGCGATTCGCAATTAAGGAATACCTTCCCATTCATTCCTTTGGGCCTAGAGGCCCATAGGAATGAATGGGAAGACATTCGCAATTTGCGAGTACCCATTAGGTACTCGCCAATTGAGAATTCAATTTCAAGGGTGCAAAGGTGTCAAAAGGACACCCTGTTGCACCCCTGAAATAAGCATGTGTGCACATGTGGTGCACATACATGCCCTAAGGGCATGTATGTGCGCCAAATGGCACTTTGAAAAATGCAAAAAAGTGCATTTTTCAAAGAAATCGCAAATTACCACCAACTTGAAGTTGGTGGTAGTTTGCGATTTCTAAAGGCAAAATCGCAATACTTGGGTGCTTCCAGAATTGCATTTAAGGAATCGCAATTTGCGATTCCTTAAATGCATCCGCAGAATATGGAATCGCAAATTTTGCGATTCCCTATTGTGCGAGGGCCTTTTGGGATGATACATCCCAAAAGTCTTTTTCCCGTTCGCAAACGGGCCGATCCTGAGAATCGGCCCGTTTGCGAACGGGAAAAAGGCTTCATACATATGCCCCTATGTCTTTATCACCAAAACAGAGTCTCTGGCTTTTCTGTAAAGCCATTTGTCTGATCCAAATCTACTTCATACTTCTGGGCTGTCTCAGATAATTTATCATAAACCTGTCTTGCTCTCCTGGTAACATCCTTGCTCATGAACAAAAATTAATTTTCCTGATAAGTATCTATTCAAGCCAATTCAAGTCTCCCACTTATCATTTCACCCAATTCCAGTATCAATTTACCTACATCCACCAGGTTTACCCTCAGAGATGACTGAATTTCTCCCTGACTCAATTCTTTGCTTCCACTCCTATTCAACGCAGCATTAAGAGCTTTCAACCACTCATCTAAATCCTGAGTGCTAAGACTATGTTGTACTTCAGGGGCTTTAGATACTGGCTTCTCTCTGGTTGTGCTACTATGCGCATTCGGGGGTGGCTCCCATATGAGGGTACCCAGAACTGGCAATCCTTGAAATATCCTTAAGGGTCCAAATCCGGTCTGATTCATAGTTGAGTCTGCACTCGCACCATAAGGGGAGCTCAGATTAACTGGGATTGAAGGAACGAATACTCTGGTCCTTGAACTTATAGGGGTATTTTCTGAAGCCTTCTGCTTAGCAGGGACAACCAATTTGTGTGTCTCATTTCCTGTAGAACCAGCGTTGTATATAGTAACCACTGGTCCAATGGTGATCACAATGGTAAGAGCATCTGGGGAATTAAGGGCTGTTGCGGTGCCAGGGGCACCAATCCCCAAACTTCCTCCTATCAAATTCTGGTTCATATTCACATTCATATTCATAAGGGCTAACATTTACTGGTCCAGTAGCCAATCCAGTGTTTCCATTCACATTTGCACTCCCACCCCCTACTGTTTGGGTCTCATTATAGTTGTAGTTCTGACAACAACACATCTAAAAGACTATCAGTAGATTCACAATCACTGGCCTCATTTTTCTCTACTGGTTCCTTTGTCTTGTCCCTCTTCTCCTTCCTTCTCCTCTCCTTCCCTTGCTCCACTTCTTTTCTTGTTAATGCTGGGTACAATTTCGCTTCTTCTATCATGTCTGTTTTGCACCTCCTCTGTTCTGCATCCCACCTTGTGTCAGCATCCCTGATATCTTTCTTTCTCTTTGTCATGAGCCGCACAATCCCAAGCATTGAGCGCTTCAAACTGTGTTGGTTTAAGCTGTGGTTTCATCTCATACAGAATCCTCCTCAATTTTTCAATGATTCTCACTTTCAATGTACCATAGTTTGGGAATGCATGTGCACCTTCATTCTCAGTGATCATGTGCCATTGTTTAATCCAAATACAGGTAAAGAGCTCTACATTTATCACCATATAATGACCAGTAGTGCCTTCGGGTGGTGCCTCTTCTCCATCCCTCACAGGTCTTGCCACATCTCCCCTCCCCAAATCTCGTAAAATGTTAAAACACTTTATATTTTCAACAAATCAGTCAATAATTACAATGTGAATATGTGTCGAACCAGGAAATAAATCTTTACCCACAATTCTCGTCTCAAATCACTGACCAATACCAGTGCAGCACTCGATGACATAAACCAACCAATAACTGCACGATCTTTCACCAGCCAACCAATCCCTGCATGGCATACCGTGACATCAATCTCACTCTTCGCAGCAGCTCACCCTCCTTTACAATCTTCACGCACGCACTCTGCTCAGCACTAAACACGCACTACAAACGTAAAGCAACTTCAGCAAATAACTTTATCTGCTGGTCAAAAGAATTTTCAATGATCAATCATACAAGAAATGACTCAGAATAACTCTTCTCAACCTACTCAGACATACACTTGAATGAAACCTCACCTGTGGGGATTAACTCCGATTAGTACAGTTTCCCCCTGCGCAAAGGGTCCACCATACTGCGCATCCCACTCTTACACAAAATCAATGTCCCTATCTCAATGGTGCCATTGATGATGTCTCACAACAAGCACCACAAAACTCAGCAGACAATTAAAATATAGTGTCTTCCACACTGTTTAGCATTATCCTAGGATCTTAAGCCACGTCGGATCCGATAACAACTTCAACTTCTCTGCATTAAGCACCACATTCACACAACACTTGAAACATCTCCACAAAACACCGCAATCTAAATGCAAGCCACTGCAACACACAACCCTATTAATACTCACTCCTCCACTGTTACAACTCTCTCCCAAACTGCTGGGACTCTGCTAATCCTCCAAGTCGAGACATGTGCACCAGGGACTGGGGTTGGGTATGGGCTAATCTAAAATAAGATTTTCTAACTCCCTCTACTTCAGGAACAAACCATCCTCTGTTACCATCTGAGAGGGCACTGGGCCATTCTTACCATCACTCTCTGGCCGATAGACCTTTGTAGTTGCCTGAGAGGTAAAAGGAAGTTAACATCAAGTCAAATTTCGAGTTCTCAGTGTAATCTTTTGACTACACAACGAGAGTCCAAACTAATAAGTAGAATTAAAAGGATGCTGTTAGAAATTGGGTTTCTGGTTGGCTAGGGCATATGCCTAAGCCAGGCAGAACCCACCACTCTAGTCAGGGCAAGGGAGTTACACTCTGAAGATAACCCCTGCTCACCCCCTTGGTAGCTTGGCAGAGCAGTCAGGCCTATCCCAGAGGCAATGTGTAAAGCATTTGCACAACACACTCACACACCAGCGACACACTAGGCACACCAAAAAAGAAACTCCACAGAAGGTTATTTAAAAATAGCCTTTGTATTATCCATAAAAACACATTAGAACACAATCACATATATTATACTGTGCCGTCAGGCACTTGTCATGACTTTACAGGGATTACACAAATCATTAGGTCAATCGGGCCACTGCCATAACATATCACATTTAGGGCGACCAGCAACTACTGGTAGAAACTGTATTTAGCACAAAGCATTAGGCATAACAATCAGCAGCAGTGCTCATGTCGTAGTCACATCATGCCCCTCTTAGGCATATGCAGGTCACCTTTACTGAACATATAGGGTGCAGCCCAGACAATGTAACCCCAACTACATGGGACCATCGGGGCCTATGGGGCAGTAGTTCACTTTGCCCTGGTAATAAACCAACACTCAGGGCCTTGCGCCCCCAACCCCAATTTCCACCAGCCTCTGCCGAGAGGGCACCTTACTCCTGTGCCGCTATTTAGGAAATGCGGAACTCTTGGGGAAATCCTGTTTCCTTTGGGATCTGGGGGCCTCCGTCGAGGGTTCACCCCTAGCTTCTCAAAACAACAATGCCCCCAATATGCGTAACATTAGTAGGGGAGGCACTCGCTCTTCTCCTTTGGGACCTGGGGGCCTCCGTCGAGGGTTCACGCCAAGCGTCTCAAAACAACAATGCCCCTGATATATGTAACATCAGTAGGGGAGGCACCCACTCTGCCCACGTTGGCCGGGGACCTCCCTGTAACCAAGGGACTGGCCCCTGCGAGTGCGCAGCCCCTGGCCTTAACGCAGTGAAGCTTAGCCCCACTCACCACTTCCTGGGGCTGAGCTGGTTAGGTTGCGGCCGTCCACCGCAGTCACTAACAATGGGCCCGGTGCTCCTGGTGGGAGGCGGCCAATGGCAGTGTTCCGGTTCGGCCCTCCCAGACCGGGTAGACACGGGGCGCTGTCTCCGTTCTCTTCTCTGTTGCGGTCAGGAGCGCATTCCCGCCTTGCCCCGCCCACCACCAGGCTCAGGCAATACATGGGGCTTTCCTCTTCCCTATGGGAGCCCCGCCCACAGTCAGGAATCCTCTGCCTGACTTCCGGTGGGTTCCTGCGGCCATAGAATACGGAGCGAAGTCTCCGCAACTTTCTGCTCGGGCTCGATTCCTCTTCGGTGCGATTGCACTCCTGCGCCTGCCGCACTATTAGAGAGTGAGCTCACGTTTTGGGCTCTGACAACAAATTCAGCCCCTATCACGTGCTGCTGTTGGGTAGACACATCACTCACCACGCGCTGCTTTAAATCCCTCCGGGCAGGCCACAAAGCCCTGGGAGATCACTGGGGGCCCGAGTAGGAAGCAGGCCCAGGCCAGCACATACAGCAAAGTCCAGATGGCGGTTCCCTGGTAGCCCATCAGTCCTTTGGGGCAACATACAGGACCAGCAGCGTCTGGTCCCAAGTCCAAGCAAGCTCAAAAACATGGGGTCACAGCCCTAGTACTTATAGCACTAACAGTCTTTGTTCTCTTCTGATAGAGGGCTCTGAGCCCAGTCCAAACCAGTTCTGTCCTCAATGGTGTAGTTTCCTGGCAGGGGGTGGAGACAGCATTGTTCTGGGAAGACCAGGCCTATTCAGGTGCAAGGCAGATCTCCTCTCACAACTCTATATGCAGCCCAGGTCTATTCAGCCCAGCCCTGACTCAGCCAGACTCTCTGGAGCCACTGCACATCCCCAGCCCCCTGTCACTCCAAAGCCAGACAGTCAACACACATCCTAGCAGAGGACCAAAGACAGATAGCACACAGAAATGCCTACTTCTAAAAGTGGCCTTTCTAAAATAGTAATATTTAAATCCACTAACACCAATACGGAGCATTTATCATCACTATTCCAAACATACCAAACTTGATCACGCTACCCCTCTCATGTCAGGAATTACCACTGAAGCACATATCAGGGAATCCCCAATGCATCCCTATGAGAGGGCAGCCTCACAGCAGTGAGAAATCAAATAGGCTGTTTGTCACTACCAGGACATGCCACACAGTTAAGGCACATTTCCTACCTTTTACCTACACTGCACCCTGCCCATACGGCTAAGTAGGGCCTACCTTAGGGGTGACTGATATGTAGTAAAAGGGGAGTCACAGACGTGGCAACCACTTTATGTGCCACGTCACAGCGGCAGTAAACTACGCGTGCAGGCCCTGCAGTGGCAGAGGCCTGAGACAGGTTTGAAAGGCTACTTTGGTGGGTGGCGCATGCAGCGCTGCAAGCCCACCAGTAGCATTTAATTTACTGGCCCTGGGTATATGAGATACCACTGTACAAGTAACTGACAGGTAAATTAAATATGCCAAACAGGTGTAGACCAATCTTACCAAGTTTACCATAGAGAACACATGCACTTTAGCACTGATCAGCAGTGATAAAGTGCCCAGAGTCCTAAAACCACCAACAACAGATCAGAAAACAAATCAGGAGGAAGGCAAAAAGTTCTGGTATGACCCTGAAAAAAGGGCCAAGTCCAACAGATGCATTGCTAACTCAAAGCCAGACTGATATAAATGAGTGTCAGAAACATATTGTAGAAATACAGAATCCCCAATGCAAATTGGAATCGTTGGATTAAATTAAACCTCAATAATAAGAAGCATTCAAGAAATTCAGCAGCAGCGATACACAAGATAAGAAAGAGAATTTGATGGTTAGTTTGCAGGTTTCTATTCTCCTGTATATACTTGAGGATATCTAAAGGTCATCTAATTAAGCATATCCTAAGCCAAGGTTTTGGGAAAACCTTAATTAAATCAGGGGAACAAGAAAGGTGTCAAGATAGTGGAAACTTCATTGAAAGTTCTCCAAATCAAAGGGAAAGTGTGGCAGAAAGCCACACAATGGGAAATATAGCAAGAGGTCTGTACCACTCAGAGTCTAAGGGTTATCTGCTGCCTAACAATGTGAACACCAATTAATTCACAAAATTATATGGCATTATCTCCAGTAAAATTCCACATTCTCACTGTAGAAATTGGATACCTGGTACGGTTACGGGCAACGGCGGACACTGTGACCGCACTCCCCTGCTATGTTCCCTTCGTGTAAGTTTAAACAGTCAATCCAGTTGAGTGTGCACAAACTACTCCAGCACCTGCCGTCGTTGGGTGCTAACTGCGATGCAGATAATGGATAAACCCAAACTTTTTGGAGTGGTGCACCGCTCGATATTAAAAAGGTTGTTAGTCAAATAAGTCACTAGTTCATATGGTCTTGTTAGAGTGGTCTTAAACAATCCTTTATTTTCATTAGTGTCAAAATACAAAATACCAGAAAACGCGTTTCGTTCATGAGAATGAACTTCTTCAGGGCATAAAATGTTGGTCCTGGGAGAGACAAAATATGTGTGCAATTTGGGCCTCCTTGATAAGGGCCAGTATGCGGTGAGTCTGAGAGCAGAGTTGGTAGTAAACCGTCCGTTCCGGAAATAAGAATGAACTAGTGACTTATTTGACTAACAACCTTTTTAATATCGAGCGGAGCACAACTCCAAAAAGTTTGGGTTTAGAAATTGGATACATCCTTAATTTCTCCCACCTTCCAGTTGAAACATCAGGGCGACCTTGAGCGTCCATTTCATCCATGGGAGTTGGTCTCCCATTGTACCTCACTATCTCTACAGCACACAATATGCCTTTCACTAACTAGCAAAGCCTTGAAACTGCACCTGCAGAGTAGAGAACATGCAAAGTGAGCAAAACTTTACCGTTGAAGCTTAAACATTGAAGTCCAAAAGCTTAAAGCCTTTGGTCAAGCTAACTTTAGTAATCAAAATGTGCATCAGATATTTATTTTAAATTCTTTTTATTGAGTTTTAGAGCGACACAGAAATATAGCACAATTGCAACATTTGTCAAAGTAGGCCAAGAGTTACAGATATCACATGAAGGTTACGGCTTGTTCACTAGTTCTTTGGCGTATCAGACTTATTAGGAGGTACGGTTGTAGCATGTTACACTTGGTATCCTGCGACAGTGCTTCAATCAAACCTCTAAGAAGAGGAACAAACAAAAAAAAGAGAAGAAAAAGGAAACATAACATACCAAAGAATAACAACATAACCGTGATGTCATGGTTCGAGTGTTATTGGAGTGGTCAGGAGAGGAGGGCTTCCGGTCCCGTGAAGAGGCAATATCCAAGCTGCAAGCTCCTGCCTATTCTTCTATGGCGTTATATGTGAAACAGATTAAGGGCCCTTAGCCGTGGGGCGCACGCCGTCAACGGGAGCCCCTCTGATAAATAGCTCACCAGCGGGGACCATATATATTCAAACCCTTTCCTGGAGTCTTCCACTATGTCGGCCGTGCGCTCCAGGGCCAACGCCCTCCACAACCTCGCATGCCATTGAGTCAAAGATGGTACCTCTAGGTTTTTCCAAGCGGCAGCCACTGCCATTTTAGCTGCCCCCAGGCACAGCCACATGACCGACCTGTCGCTCTGCGTTTGGCGTTTCAGGGTTGGATCCCTCACCCCCAACAAGGTGTGTTCCAGTGAGAGTGGGATTGGGTAGCCTAATATGAGTTTGATTTGGGACAGGATCTCCTTCCAGAAGGGCTGTATGGAGGGGTAATCCCACCAAATATGGCGAAAGTCGCCCAGCAGACCACACCCCCGCCAGCATCTATCAGAAGAGTTGGGGAAGATCCTATGCAGTTTCTGGGGATAGAGATACCAATCATACATGATTTTGTAGTGCGCCTCCCTAAGAGACATCGAGCGGTTGAATTTAGCTATGTCTCTATATAAATGCTCCCACTGTTTGTCGGTTAGGGGAGTGTCAAGAATTTCATCCCAAAAGTGTTTATGTTGTGAGGTCGACCTGGGGCTCAGCGCCTGAATTAGGGCATATAGAAAAGAAATGCATCCCTTGGAGGTGGATCCAGATTGGGCAAATTTCTCTATGGGGAGCAAGTCCCTGGTGGCGGCCAGCCGCACCAGGGGTTGCTGTACCCAATGCTTAATCTGCAGATAGTGGAATTCTTCCTTGGCAGTCAAAGTGAATTGTTTCATGCATTCTCGGAAGGTGAGCAACTCCCCTTTATTGAATAAATCAGAGATCATGAGACTGCCCCCCGCCCTCCATGCCTCGAAGGGTCCCTCTAGGAGCGCTGGGGGGAAGGCAGCATTAAAATGTATGGGCGTGTAGGGAGACGGAAAAGTGGTCAGTTGCAACCTCTTCGTGTACTAAGGTAGGCATTGGGCGACTTGTCATGTTTTGGCTTCCAGAGAAGGTCCCAGATGGTCCTACCAGTTACCTGTCTGTCTATATGAAGCCAGTGCTTCTCGGATGCTCGCAACGACCACTCCGTTATTACTCGCAACTGAGCCGCCCTGTAGTAACCCTGAATATCCGGCAGCGCCAGACCCCCTTCCTTGCGTGGGCGAATGAGCAGACGATGGGGCAAGCGAGCCCTCTTCCCCTGCCAGATGAATTTAGTGATCATTTGTCGCAGTTCCCTGAAGAGACCTTTTTCAACCTGTATGGGTAACCCCTGGAAGAGATAGAGCAAGCGGGGGAGAGCGTTCATCTTGATGGCATTGATCCTGCCCATCCAGGAGATATAGTCAATTTTTAACTGTTGTAGGAGAGGGGGAAAGTTGGCCTTATATAGATCCGAGATACGGGGAGTGAGCTTAATGCCCAGGTAGGTAATTTCCTTGGCTGTGCATCGAAAGGGTGACGCGCCCTCCACCTGTCGCCACTCCTCTTTGGATAGGGTCAAATTAAGTAAGAAGGACTGGCCAGATTGACCTTGAATCTCGCCACCCGCTCAAACAATGAAAGCTCCGTCTGAATAGCCGGTAGAGAGGTCAGTGGCTCCGTGACTGGGAGGA
Source organism: Calotriton arnoldi (assembly GCA_963921515.1). NCBI lineage: Eukaryota > Metazoa > Chordata > Amphibia > Caudata > Salamandridae > Calotriton > Calotriton arnoldi. Next base: position 177,121 of record CAWUFW010004193.1, read on the forward strand.
GTACATCGTCTGCAAAAAGCGATATCTTATGATCATCCCTGCCAAATCGCACCCCCTGTATGCCAGGATGTTCTCTGATTTTGTGTGCGAGGGGTTCTATACACAGGGCGAAAAGGAGGGGGGACAACGGGCACCCCTGCCTCATCCCCCGTGCCAAGCAAAAAGAGTGCGATGCAGCGCCATTGACCAGAACCCGGGAGTTGGGGGAATGGTAGTTGGCGCGAACCATCCCTATAAAAGTCTTGCTAAACCCAAAGCGCTAAAGCACCCGAAACAAAAAGGTCCACTCCACACGGTCAAACGCTTTCTCTGCGTCCAACGAGAGAAGAGCCGCTGGGATGTTTTTCTTCCGGACCTTCTCCATGATGTGGATGATGCGCCGTAGATTATCATGGGTCTGATGCCCCTTAATGAACCCTGATTGGTCTGGGTCAATAAGGCCTGGGAGCACAGATTCGAGGCGAGTAGCCAAGATTTTTGAGTAGATCTTGGCGTCCAGATTGAGAAGGGCTATCGGGCGGTAAGAGGAACACGCTGTAGGGTCCTTCCCTGGCTTATGTATCACCGCCACAAGTGCCTCCCCCATGGTGGGAGTGACCTGCTGTGTAGAAGCGATGACGTTGAAAAGGGTAGTTAAATAGGGGGCTAGTTCCGGACCGAAGGTGCGGTAAAAGTGCGCCGTAAACACATCAGGCCCCGGAGCTTTCTGTAATTTAAGCGCATCATTCGCCTTCTGGGCTTCCTTGGTTGTGATAGGTTTAGCCAATTCCTCATTGGTACTAGACGGGACCTGTGGGAGGTCTAAGGGGTCCAGATAACCCACTTGGTCCATTGACCGTGGGTTTTCTGAGGTGTAAAGGGTGCGATAGAACTCCCCAAAGGCGTGGGCCTTCCCCTATTCTGTCATGTGAGAGACACCTGCATCATCTACAATGAGTTTGATGTACTCCCTTTCCTGCTTGGCCCTCAGTTGGCGTGCTAACAAAGATCCCACTTTGTTCCCTCCCTCATATCCCCTGGCCTGCAACTGCAAGATGTTTTTTTCCGCCCTGTTGGTATATATGGCCTGCAACTTCCCTTTGAGGGATGTTACTTTCCGCAGTGCCGGTGCCGAGGGGCTTGCGTTATGTGCCTGTTCCGCGGTCTGCAGTTCCCTTTCCAACATAAGCCGCTCCTCTCGCTGATGAGTTTTCAGGGTAGTGGCCAGTTCAATGCATTTATCCCGGACGACCGATTTGAGAGCATCCCAGGTGATGGCATGGGAGGTGAGCTCGGGATCATTATTCCCCAAAAAATCTTTAATGATTTATCTGAGTTCATCCCGCAGGAGTCTGTCCCTGCAGAGGAAATTAGGGAAGTACCAGCGTGCATGCTTTGAACGCGGGGCCAGCCAGGTGAGGGTCATCTCGAGAGGAGCATGGTCAGACAGGCAGATCGGGTGGAAGTGTGACTGTAAGACCGAGGGGAACAGAGATTGGCTCACAAACACATAATCGATGCAGGAGTATGTTCTGTGAGAGTGGGAGAAGAAGGAATATTCTCGTACGGTGGGATTAATATCCCTCCACACGTACACCATGCCCAGTTGTTGGAGTTGAGACCTAAGTGCCTTGCCAAAAGCCCCCCCTGCCGCCCTGTGTGGGTGGGTCGTGTCTAGTCCCAAATCCCAAATGAGGTTGAAATCTCCCATTAGGAGTATGTCCCCCGGTGCAAAGTTCTCCAAACTCGTGAGAAAGGAGAGGAGAAAGTCCTGCTGACCCGCATTCGGTGCATAGATTACTGCAAATGTACACTGCCGGCCCCTCAGGTCCCCCGAGCCATTATGTATCTCCCCGCTTTATCAGATTTAGTGTCCTGAGCTTGGAACGGGACCCCCGCATGAAAAAGGAGTGCCACCACATTCTGTTTTGAGGTGTGAGAGGATCTGAAAATAAGAGGGAAAGCTTTATGTTTCAGGCGGTGTTCCTTCTTGAGGTGCGTTTCTTGGAGGGCCGCCACCTGGATATTATGGTCGAGTAAGTATTTCCAGAGGTGCTGCCCCTTATTGGGGGAGTTGAGGCCCCGGACATTCCATGTTATACTACGGACTGCCATTATTATCTAGTTGGGACCCGACCCCCCACCTCTAGGCCCCCTGCTCCGTCTCTTTTCCCATCCCCCCACCGCCCCGCCCAGCAAATGTAAAGCGTAGTAAAGGCACCATGACATCTAACTAGCGCAACAGAACAATAAACCCAATAACTGCGAATTCGGAGAATCCCCATCTCAGAGGGGAACCTCTTTACAAAAAAAAACTCCAGGAACTAGGCCATTTCCCCTCCCCCAGCCCCAAAAACCTCAATATTCAAGGCCTATGCATAGTAAAGCTGTACAGCCACGTTGTGACTGTCATATTCCGGAACACCCCTGACTTAACTGCTCAAGTCTGTCCGCGCAGGTGGCTCCGCATTAATCAAGGAGAGTGCAAGTCCTCCGCTCCATCCTCACTCCCAAAGGAATCTCCTTACCGCACCCATGACGAGCAGCATTTCACTTCCCTGGCCGCCAGCACGGCCCACCCGTGGGACCCATAATTTGCAAAGAGCAGTCCAAAGTGTGCGCCGATTTGTCCAGCCATATGGCTTCACAGTAGGCATGGTAAGTGCAAGTCCTCCACGCCATCCAGCTCTCCGTCAAGTCCCCCTAGCTGCCCCCGCGGGGGGGGGGGTAGAATACTTCATCGGTCGTGAGCATAGTCCGGACATGGGGCCCACAGTCATGGAAGTCAGTCCGGAGTTTTCTTGCTTCCTCGTCTTACTGTTCGCCACTGGCCACTTCCTTGTCTACCTCACAGCCGCTCCCCTTCTGTGTCCCTCTAACATGCTGCGCAGTTCCAAGAAGATCCACCGCTTCCGCCAACTCTGTGCAATGCAGGTATTTGTTTTCCCATTGGAAGGCAATCCCGAACGGATAAGTCCATCTGTACTTGACCTTCCTCTCTCTCAAGAAGTCGGTAATCAGGCGGAATTGTTGGCGGCGTATGAGAGTGGCCTGGGTAGAGCGTGCACGCGGCATTCTGAAAGGTGACCTTGTCGGTGTTCCTCGCTTTTTGTAGGACCAATTCTTTGACCTTAAACGAACCAAATTTCGCCAAAATGTCCCGGGGCCTCCGGTTCTCCCCAGGGAGCCGCGGCCCCACTCTATGAACTCTCTCCAGCCGGACCTCGGGACCATCCCCTCCCAAGACTGAGGAGAAAAGGCCCACCATGAGGGCCTCCAGGTCTGGGCCCTCGCAGTCTTCCTCTAGGCCGTGGACTCGTATATTGTCTCGGCGGGACCGATTTTCCAAGTCCTCGGACCTGAGCAAGGTGGCCCGCAGCTGTCCACTTAGGTCCGCCGAACCTTCTTCCAGGGGTTTAATTCGATTGGACAACTCCTGATATTTCACCTCAAGGTCCAGTGTTTGAGTACCCACCGAGTCCACATCTGCCTGTAGGGTCACCAGTTTCTCCCTCATCTCCGCCCTAAAAGAATCAAAGGAGGCGTCCATGTCTGCTTTGATGTCTGCACGGAGCTCCGTTTTGAACTCCCGGAGGGAAGACAGGAGATCCTCCCTGGTGAGCGCCATTGCTCCTTTGGGTTGTGCCGCCCCTTCTCCGGGCGTCACGCACCTGTAGTGGCAAAGTAGTTGGATACTTTATTGTTGGGGGCCTTTTTCGGTGGCATAGGGGGACACACTTCTTGGTCAGCTCTCGGCCGCCCCGCCTGCTGCTCAAAACCAGGCTGTGCACTCTCCGGGTGGATAGGGGTCCAACGCCTCGCCACGACCCCCTCAGGGTGCTCCCCCCGCTCTGTCCGTCGAGGCTACGAGATCCGCCCAGCGAGCCCTCTCGGTGATGGCGGTGTTCGTGCTACTCATGGGTCACTTCAGTAGGTGGTGACCGCAGGCTCGGCTCTCCTCCCATCCCCGGCTCCCCTCAAGGCTCGATGAGAAAGGAGCCTGCCCATTGGCTCGGTAGAGGCTTCCTGGACTCACCAGCTTTTACCAGCTCCCTTTGGCGGCCATGTTGGGGTCAGGCTCCAGGCACCCAGCGCCACGCAGTGGACTTTTCATCGTGTTTCCCCACACGTGGCTGCTTCATAAACTTGGGGCCCCACTTAGTGGGCTGCTCCCGGCTCCCACCTCTTATCTGGCCTCCCCGACGGTAAAAGACTCCATTATGTGAAGGGCAAGAGTCCCCGGGACCTCGCTCTCAATTGGCTCCCTGCAAGGCTTCTGGGCCTTCACGCCTGCTTTCCAGTGCGTTCCCCCCGCTTATCAAGGGGGCCCCCCAGCTGCTCCTCTCACCTGCTGGGGGCTCGCGCTACCTCTCAGTCTTTGGTCACGTCCTCGGGAGGCCTCCCGATCAAAGAGCGCACTTCCGCGGGCAGATACAGCGTCTCCAGCCCCTCTCTCTACACCGCAACAGGGAGCTCACAGGGGGAGATGGTCAGGCTGGCAAAGCCGGTCGTCTACGCTCCTGCGGGCTCTCTCCGTCAGTGCCTCTGCTCGCTCCTGGTGGGGAGCTCTGCCATCTTGTGGGGTCTTGTTGCCGGAGGTCGGAGCTCCGATCGTCGCCAACTACACTGCAATGGGGGCTTGCAACGGGCGCTGCCGAGTGTCACATGGCGCCGCTCGGGGTTTCACACAGCTCCGCACACTAGTTCCACGGACTGGGGCATCGGGGGCTCACCTACGCCATCTCTAGGAACCCACAGCGGGAAGAGCCGCCATTTTGTTGAGCCCGGCTCCGAACGATCACGGCCCACCGCCGCTCCTCCGCGGCATCACAGGGGTTCCTCAGGCCACCGGACCGGTCTCCAGCAGTTGCCCCACACCTGGTTGTTCCGCGGGGTGGACAGGGTGCACGCAAAATCGCCTTAATGCATGATATCCACGGGGCCTGGAACGGAGCCGGTCGGAGTCACGTCCGATCGGCCATGATGGTTGGCCACGCCCCCGCACCAGATATTTTGATTTATGTATGTACAAACAGTCACAAAATCAATGTAATTATATAGGGTTTCAAGTTTCAAGTTTATTTTTATTATGCAAAGTTACTAAAAACCATTGCACAGTTGTGTGCTGTTAGGATAAAAAAAAATCATTTTGGTTCTGCAGTAAAAACATTGATACTCATGATGAAAGTGCTGTGCAGTGCTTACATACAAATATACAAAAAGGCTAATAAGACCATTCGGTGAGTGCCATTAAAATGTGACAGTAGAAACAAGAGCCCTAAAAAGTATGCACTGCACTGCAGTACTGTGTGGCTGTGATGATATTATATAAGGGTAACTTTGTAATGAAGCATGGTTACATATGAAATGCAATTTCAAATATATGTTGAAACATACAAGTAACTATATGTGAGACCTAAATTTTCCTTGTCAACCTAAACATTAATATGCACATGTTTATAAATCTCTATCATTCTACAATGAAGCATTTTAAAAGTACAATCGAATACTTCACTTTCATTAATGTTGTTAAGGCACACTGAACATAATAAATAATAAATGTGCATAATCATATCACGTTTCTGTGACGGTTAAGGGTAAAGCTAAAATTACGGTGCTCCAGGAGCAAACACAAAGGGCCCGATTCCGATCTCGTAAGGAAAGCCCTCCATACGACTCGGATCTGGAGGGCTTTCCGAGCGAGACGTGCTCCGGGAGTCCGAACGAGCGAGTACGATGCTGCCGTATGCTTACGGACTCGGCTCGTTCGGACTTTCATTGAACTCTATGGGAGCCCGTGTACAGACGCGTACACAGGCTCCCATAGCAAAAAAGGGGTAGGCGGGGAAAAGCGTACACCCTGTGGCGGGCACCCCATGTGGCCCGCCACATTATGCATACTTGGATCGGGCGACCTGTGCGCCCCCACCCGTGACCGAATCGGAGGGCTCCAGGTAAAGGGGGGCCTGCTCTGGCCCCCCGAAGTCTGAATCCGACTGCCATTTCTTCTCGATGAGACCGAGACGATACAGCTGTCCGATTCGTGCATCGTACTTGCTCAGTCGGAAAACGGCTCCATTGCGCGGCACGATTCGGCTACAAACGTGTCGGACGGACAGGTTTGGGTTCGTAAACGATTTGCACGGCGCGTACAGGATACTCGCATCGTACTTGCTCGTTAAGAACGGGGGATTATTCGGGCGGAATGATACGCTCCGAATCAGATTTGGTCTTTACAAATCCTGTTTGGAGGCCTTCCTTAAGAGATCAGAATCGGGCCCAAAGTCTGCTCCTCCCCGAGGGGCGGGGAGGAAGAAAAAGAAAACGGAATAAATCATTTAACCATGCTTTCTGAGGCTTGATAACTTACATTTGAATTTCCGCGAGACAGACTGAATGTTGTGTTTTTATTGCATGGTCTATCTCTTTCAAAAGAAGGAACATTGATCCTGTATAACACTGAATATTTGATGTGGATTGAATGTACTAATGTCAGGTGATAAAGCATCCCAACAACTCCTTTCCTCTGAGTCTATTATTCATACTAAGAAAAAGATCACTTCAGGTACCAATCCCAAAATAGCTACTATAACGGTGGAGAGCATAATGAATGAACTGAAAAGCATTAAAACATCAATGATCAGAGTGGGATCCTCCACATCCGACACTTTCAAAGACCTTAAGATTATCTGTGGGGAGCTTGCCTTGCTTAGGGTGTGGATGTGTAGATCTGATAAGATAATAGAAGAGCTGGAGACTAAAGCTTTGGAAACCCCAGACTTTGAAACATGCCTGTAGAACATACAAAACCATGTAGTGGCACTTTATAATCGCAGTAGAAGAGATGATATTAGAATGTTTGGCCTTCCAGAGACAACTCAAGGCCTAAACATAATTGCATTTCTCACTTTGTTCCTATCCAAAGTTATTGAGGTAGAACTTTCCCTCCACCAGAGTTTCATGGGACTCATAGACTGAGCACCAGGAATAGATTGATGATGTCAGCCCCTCACCCAATCACTGCTTGTGTAGTGAGACGTGTACATGTAAGACTGGTTCTGCCAGTAGCGGGGAAACATGGTCCATACACATATCAAGGCCATACCATATCCTTTGCTGCTGACTTCTCACAAGAAACAAATATGCTTTGGAAGAATATCCTTGTCCTCGGCCCGATACTGAAAAAGAAAAATATAAGATGTGGCCTGCTCAATTCCGCTATAACAATAGTGACCATAAATGGAAAGGCACATGAATTTAATGATCCAAGAGAGTGCTGAAGTATTTGAAAAAAACACAGAAGACCCACCACTCGTCAGAGGAATTGGAAAAACTTGAAAGAGATTGAATGGGCATGGCGATTGCCTTGCAAGAAACAGACTATATAGCCCACCAACAGACCACACCATACCCCGACCTCCAGGAAAAATGGAGTAACAATATTATTGCATAAAATGCTGGCTAGCTGGATACCTAAGATGTGGACTGACACAGTGGGCAAACACATATTTATCAAACTGACAATGCAGAATAAAGCTCTCATTATGTGTTTTGTCTACAAACTGAATAACTCAAAGCCTAATTTGTCCTCAATCTTGAACAAATTGATCATGGAGCTTGGAGATCCTAAAGTGATCATAGTAGGTGACAGGAATATCACCATTGATCCTCTTCTTGATAAATCTGGATTCCCAGAAACTAGAAGAAACAATGATAGAGGTGTTACGAAAGACGTAACAAGCGATCATACATTGCTTGATCCATGGCATCTCTTCCACCCAAAGGCCAGAGATTACACATTTCTATCGGAGGTTCATGGAACGGAATCATGTACAGACTTTTCCCTTGTCAATGAAGCTATGCTCCCCAAAGTGTGGGACTGTAGAATTGGAATTAGCAGTGTTTCAGATCATGTACCAGCTCATATACTAATGGACGGAAAACTGAATATCCCTAAATTACACTCATGTTGGATTATTACAGCAAATTACAAAACAGCAGGGTATTCTGAGAGAATATATGACCTTCAATGAGCCTTCAAGTACTTAGATACAAATGTTGTGGCCAGTCGGAAAGGCTTATATAAGAGGTTGCCTGATGAAAGAATCTTCTAAAGTCCAAAAGAACATTAGAGAACAGAAAAGCGCGCTTGAAGCAGAATTAACCACACAGTAAACTCAATACAAGCAAATTCAGACAGATGCTAACCTAAGAGCCGTGATAAACAAGAAATATGAACTGAATGATTTATATTCTCATTTATTAGAGTAAAAGCACATCATATGAGCATAGAAAGAAACCAGGCTGTTTATTGGCTTTGCAACCTATGCAGAAAGAGGCACAGCTGAGCATACCTGCATTTCATAAAAAGGATGAAACATTTGACTCAGCCTACTGAGATAGACCAAGAGTTCACATCCTTTTATGCAGGATGATACTCATCTGACGTAAATGCTTGTTCTTCTGCAGAGAAGGACTCTATGGCCAGGACACATATTCCATTACTTTCTTACTTAAGATTTGCACAAACAACTCTAATTGGAAATGTCAGACTCGTAGATTGCAGATGCTATCAAATCAATGGCTGGAGGAAAGGCTCCGGAGGAGGATTGCTTTGCATTAGAGAATAACAAAAGAGAAAATCAAAACAAGTGCACCTCTTCTAGTAAGAGTCTTCTCAAAAGTGATGGAGACAGAGAACCTATGACATGAATTCAATAAAGCAATCCTCTACTTGATACTGAAACCTGAGAAAGATGCCTAACATTGTGCGAACTACATCTTTTCCCATATGTGACATGAAAATCTCAAAAGTTCTGGTGAGGAGGCTGAGTACAGTCACCCCTCTGTTAATACATCAGAACCAGGTGGGCTTTGTGCCACAATGTTCAACACAGAAACACATGCGAATACTTCTACAAAGGCCATGACAGACATCCTGAGATACAGATGAAAAAGTGTCCCTCTCCCTTTATGTTGAGAAAGCATACTGTTGCAGGGATTCTGCTCAGGAACAGAACTATGCTTGGGACCATAGAACATCAGTATGTACGGGAATGAGTCACCATACTGCATCAGTATCTATGAGCCTGAGTCCGACTAGCTATAGTGCCTCACTTGCCTTCCTAACCTTTCCAGAGAGACAAGTGATTTGGCACCCCAGAACATAATACTCTTGACCCTCTCAGGGATCGCGATAACAGGACACACCCTTTCGCTCTCTCACTCATACTTGTCCACAATAAAGCAAAAAAATGACATGAAGGAAGTTTACAATGTTTATTTAAACTATTGTGCTCTAAGATGCAATAATTGCAAGAATGTCATCAGCATGGTTAATAAACCATATTCAATGAAGAGACCTGTCATGTTATCTGACAGATCTGCCTAAATCCTCCTACTGAAGCTAAGTGGTTATAAAATGTAGATCTCTGGGTATAGTGGTGGACCCCGTACCTTAGCATACATAGGTGGATGTTCTACATCTCAGCTGATGCAGCACTCTTGTCTCAGGACCTTCGCTCTGTGTGTCTGTTTTTTTCAGAACCACTGTCCTCAGTTATATGACAAGATATGTGTATTTAAAACAGCAGCTGCATTCTTTTATTATCTCTTGGTGCTAGTGTCTGACCAGAGAGAATAACAAGGGGCTATGTTGTTTGACCTTGCCTAGGCTGTTCAGACTAAATCCCAGGAAAAGAATAAAATGCGAAAACATGTGCTGGTTCTGTGTGAAAATACAATGTGGCACAAAAGCAAGAGTGATATTTCGTAATGTGTACAAAACTAAAACAGCCTACAACGTGCATGATTAGGCTAACATGGGGGAAAACGACAATGTCCATACAAGAAACACACAATGCCCTCCCTTTGGTCAGAATATTAACAGGATAAATCACAGAAAATATAAATGTATCGAAAGGATAAACAAACTCAAAGCATAATTCATACAATTATATTGGGAAAGCTAAAAATTAAATTTTCAATTTGGAAAAACCAAAATGGTGTCTGACTCCACAAGAGATGATTGATTAACAGTCCAAGTCATAAGTTTCAAAGTACAGACATGATCCTCGGTCTCAGCCTTTGGCGAGAGAGTTACCAGGTAACCTGCATCCATATTAGTAGAGCCTGTATTCTGTGATCTATGTGCCGACGCACACATTTCCTCAAAAGTGAGTGGTTCAAACCTTGCATTGTGAAGATGCCGCAACTCCATGGGGCAGTCCTGAAAAGGGTCGCTAAGGGACTCATTAGCAGTTCAATGTCCACGGCAGCGAGCATCTGCAAAGCCAGGAAAATATCCAGTGCCCATTCAAAGGGGCTCCAGAGGCAGTGGAACACTTGTTGTATGCAGGTAAACCAGGCAGGCCAAAATGATAAGGACCAATCAAGATCCAGTTCTTGTTGTGGAAATATTCCAAAACACTGAAGCATGCACTCACGATAGTGTTGGATCGGGTGTAGTTCAAGGGGGCTTGCAAATGGAACATCCATAGCCAAGAAGCAGAAATAGGATTAGAATGCCACAAATGAGGAATAACAGCAGCAGAAATACTCCAAACACACTGGGAAAAATGGAATGAATAAAAGCCTGTATTATTCAAAAGACAGTTTGGAAGGAACTGACTAGGCCGGAACCGCCAATCTTAAAAAATGTGCTAGACCGGCTGTGTTAGATGCACTAAAAATGTAATGCATTAATTCACCAAAATGCAAGGGAAGGTTTGTTATTTAACAATGACTGTATTTCATTAGAAGTTCTAGCCACCTGCAGTTCGAAGGTTTCGCTAGCAGATGTAAGAGCTACCTCCTTTTGAAACAATAATGCTTTGAGTCTGTTTAGCTTGTTGAAATCTGCCTTCCAATTTGGAATGGAAGGCCACAATGAGCTATCTACAATCCCATGCGTAGGGGGTAACAGGACGTGGTTGCAATAAGTGATGAGCTGGGAAACAGACAATATGTAGGGGACTCCAGCTCGCTTTCAGCAACAGTCTTGATCACTAAGCATTAAATAACTCCCATTTGAAAGGACCGTGATTAAGTGGAAGAATTGCGGGAACCGGTATTTCTTTTAAATAACAGGACAAATTCGATGCTGAAGCTTTACATGCGCCGTTGATTTTAACATGTTTGCAAATGAGTGAATGTCCGACAGAAGAGTTGCAGTCCCCTCCAGTAAGGAAAACTTCCTTATTGGCATGTTCACAATGATAGGCGAAGGGAAGTGGCCATAACTCATGAATGAAGCTGCCTCCAAGGGGTTCATATCTACCAACAGGAAAATGTTTCATGCAAGCTGAGAACTGAAATGTCAACATAGGTAAAGAGATAACGTTGTGTATTACCCACACAGCTGAAGGTGTTTCAGCTATAGTGTATGGAAATTATTCTAACTTCTCTAAATGTAGCATTGTGTAGGTGGCATCTTTCATTGCCATTAGTTGTTGTTTGTGTGTTAAATTAAAGGGCAAGAACAAATTACTGCAATTCAAATAGCGCCATGGTACGTGCCCATTTTTAAGGGTTTGAAGCGTCCAGCTAAACTGCATAATAGATCTAAGCTGACTTTGCCCATGATACAATGTTGACATGTCACTTTGCATAATATCAATAACAGACGACACAATGTTATTTAAATTATAAATACGAGAAGACAGCATATTAATACTATTTTCAACAACAGCAAGTAGTTTATCCATTTTGCCTTGGTCCATTTGTCTTAAACGGGCGGCAGCTTCCATTTGGGACAATTTCCAAATTTCATTATAGGTAGCATAAATAAATCATTTCGTCACTGAATAGGTGGTAACAATATCAGAATGTTATGCAGAAGAATATCTAGGATCAGGTCTGTTTGATTTGAACCCAGATGTGGAATTGAGAAAATGAACATGACAACCATCAGTGTCTACTGGCCACATTAACCACCTGTTAGGACCTGAAAGTGTGGAGTTAAATGTATCATTATGCACCATGCTATTGAGTTGTTCTTCAGTATAATTTGTCAATTTTTGTCAATAATCAAAGTGGGGCAATGGAGGGATTTGTTGGGGTCACTCATTTATTTAATTTTTGCCAATCCAAGGCATGTAGTCTGCTGGACAGTGTAATTCAAGAAGATCATTTGTGTGGGATTAAACAGGCTTGAAATAAGGTTTCAGTTCTTTGAATCTGCCTAGGTTTCGCTTTCCCAAATTGATTTAAAATCAATTGTGTCTTTCCGGTAATCATAGCCTTTAAGGGATAACTGGTTAACAAACGAAGCTGTATATATTAGCTAGGTCTGTGTAAGCATATATTTTTTTGATGGGATAGTGACTAATTTGAAATAATATGACATGGGATCTAAAGTGCCATATCCTATGAAATATGTGAATTTGTCTTTATGCGTTTTAGAACTTCCTTGTGGGGGAGTCAGACAATGTTCCGATTGTGTATAATTAAAAGGTGCACATTGAGTACTGGCTCTGTGCAGAAAATGATGTCCATAATGGTGATACCAGAACATGTCATCATAGTTAGCAGAACTGAGGTGTAGGTCCTCCTATTCAAAAACAGTATAATATTCCAGCTCTGAAAGCATAGAATTTACAGTTTCAACATCTCAATCATCTGAATGTAACCCAGGTACTATTACATCACCCATAGAACCTTTGTACACATATCATATCTGTAGGATCTCCATAGGGTTGAATATATCGAAAGGAACTATATCCCAAACAAATCCATCAGTCACTGGAATGGCTGAAATGTTAATGAGGGACAAGTCTCTTTTCAGTTTATGCATAGCAGAATGTTCTGGGAGGTAGTGGCCATTGATCAACAGGAAAAAATCAGTGCAAAATCCAATCCACATGAAAGAGAAAACCAAGGAGTGTATGATCCAAACATATATCAAAGGTGTGACTAGATAAGTGCCTTTGAGCCAAGAAATAAAAACACAAATCTGTGCTGGAGGCGGATGCAAAACAGAAGAACTGTCTGAAGAAAAAACATCTTGATCCATATAATACCTGGAGGTATTTCATTGAAAAATTAGAGGCCCGGGTTCAATAGCATGACTCGAAACATCCAACAGAGGTGACTCCACCAATGGTGGAACAGTATAAATGATGTCAGCTGTAGAAGATACAGTAGTAGAAACTGCACTCACTTCAGTCGTGTTGTCAGTTGAGGACTCAGTTCCCCCCACCCCCCAACCGGAGAGTATCAGCATCGGTAGTGCTCATGGGCTACAAGCAATGTCCTGTAAAGTAGCATGGACACCCAGTGGCTTACTATTTAGAATCGGCCACATGGTGTAGTTTGACTTGTTCGATGGAGACAAAATGTTTGTCTCTAGAAACAGGAAGCAGTGGCAAGATTACAGTTCTTGAACCAAGGACCAGCACTGGAGCATGGTAGGATGGGCCAAACTCTTTCTTAATAGCCACCTTCTCTTGAATGAGATCTCCACATTTTTTAATCCAGCCGGAAGCTTCAGGCTTTACGCCTGCACCTGAAGAGAGAGATGTGTTCAAGTGTTTGCTTGAATGAGCGTCATGGAACTTTTGTAGGTCATGTAAGATAGCACAATGGTTATCTCAATCAATCAATCAGTAATCTTATAAAACACGACTACTCACCTGTGAGGGTCTCAAGGTGTTATCTACGTCAAAGGTTGCGGCAGCCGACACAATGTCTGTACCGTCAAGGTCTGTAATATACATCTTGATGCCAAAAAGTACTTCGTACAGGGTCCACCCACCCAGAGATCTTTTAGGTAGGTAATTAAGAGGTCGTTGAGCCCCGCAGAGGTGGTTGACCCAACTACACCTAGTACCTAACACTCTAGCTGTTAAGGACTGCTTTAAGTCATGGTTCATTCTTTCCACAACAGAATTGCCCTCGGGCCTATATGGAGAAGAATAATGCACCTGCACACCCAGGGACGTCATTGAATCTCGATACGCTTTAGACGCGAAAGCCGGACCCTGGTACGAGTGGAATGCACAGCATGCACAGTACACGATAAAGACATGCAAGTCTTTAATAACAGTTCAAGCGTCAGCCGAGTGATGTGGCCAAACCCAAAGGAATCTAGAGCAAGAATCAACTGTATCCAAAATTAATTTGAATGCAGCGTCCGAAATCAGTGTGATCACAGTGATCCAAATGGATATAGCCAAAAGGCTAGTTGGAAATCAGTAGGTGTGTTTGTGGTGGACGAGCCACGGTGCAGCATTTAATCTGTTGACAAATGTCACAACAGAGGACATATTTTTTGGCCTGCTGGTATAAGCCTTGCCAACAATAATGTTGCTGTAGCTGTGAAATTGTGGCTGCCACCCCAACATGGGCTGAAGCAACACATTCAGTCGTCACTACAACCAGAGCAAGTCTGCGTTCTTGGTTGGGAATCAAGTGATCGCCAACCCTAGGAATCAATACAAAAGGAAAATTTTGGTCATTTCAATGATAGGAGTATTTAGAAGGATAGCCCTTTGGTAAAGGGATGCCATTTTCAATTGCATTCACGGCAGTCAAGATATCGTTATCAATACGAGTTTTACAGCGTGTAATTTCTGCTACTGTAGCTGAGGCAACTGCAGATTTGGCTGCATCATCAGCAAGAGAATTTCCTACAGCGTGTGCTCCCACACGCTGATGACTCAGTGTATGTATTACATGAGTTTGTGACAACCTATCTTTGAGGTCCGCCACTTTAACCCAAAGCATTTTATGCTTGCTTTTGTTACCCTTTGAATCTCCGAATCCATTTTGTTGCCAATTATGTAGATTGTCATTAAAGGACTGTACAAAGTAACAAGAATCACGCACAATAAGAGTAGGGAATTCAAGATCCATACATTCAAGTGCAAGAAGCAAAGACTTCAGTCCAGCCAACTGCACAGTGCAGTCTCCTAAAGACTGCATGTGAGTTGTTTAAGATTGGAAAACGCAATCCAACATAACACCAATAACGATGGCGCATGCCGCCGAGTATCGTTGCTTAGAACCTATAGCCGGTTGAGCTGAACCGTCAGTATAAACAATATATTTATACTGGTCAAGAGGCAGAACCGCAGACTGCAAAGGGTAAACATGCTCATATTGTAAAAATTCTTGTGTCTGCAAAGAAGAGTCAAAGACAAAGTCCACATCAACAGCTCTTAAGCAGGTAGCCCATTGTATCCATCTAGGATGGAGGGCTTTAGCATTCAGAACATTAGATTTGGTGACAGCCTCTAAGGCTGGCACGAGAGTAACGACAATAATGTGTTTTCCATTAGCAAGTGGCCATTCTTTAAGGATAGCCATCTGCATGACAGTCAGTATTTTTTCAGTTGAAGCAAAACGCATTTCCGCTCTGAAATATAAATGTTGTTTATATGCTATAGGCACAGTTTCACCTTTGTTAAAAGTGATGTATGAAAATCCAATTGCACCCAGTAAAATACAGATGATCAGGTTTGTGATATTGACACGTGTATGTAAGTGGCGTGTTTCAAGTAAGTCAGATTGTAAAGATCTGAGTGTATGTGTGTGTTCTGATGTCCAGTATGTAGTGGAAAAATCAGGGCATATTAATTCATAAAGTGGATTAATGCATTGTGCATAGTCAGGGATGTAAGTCCTGCCAAAATTCAGAAATCCCAACAGAGACTGCAATTTCTTAAATGTGTTTGGACGTTGCAATTGTTCTTACCCTCATGTTTAAGTTTATAGCCTAAGAAAAGGACACTCAATAAGGCAATATTAGATTTCTTGAAGTTGAATTTGTAACCAAGCTCAGCAAATCTCAATATAATACGATCTACTCTGGCTAGGGGGGGATTTAATTCATTGTTCGTTAAGTAGATATCATCTACATAGGACAGTGCCTCAGGGTCTATATCATGGAGAATCGACACAATATGTGCCGCAAAAACACCCAGGCCATTTTTACAGCCCATAGGTATCCGTGCGAACCGCATTTGAAATCCGAGGGCGCTAAAGGTGGTCCAATCTTGGTTTTCAAGAGCCAAATTGTGATTGAAAAAGCCATTGGAAATTTCTAATGTGGTTTTGTATGTTTTACGGAGTATATTGTTAATGAGTGCCATACTGTGCTTATTTTGCACTGCAAATGTGAGTATATGACTTTTTAAATATCTATAGTCTAAGAGAATGCGATAGCAATGATCCTGTTTAAAAACAGGAAAAAGAGGATTATTCATCTGAGATACACAGGGTTCAGTTACTCCCTTGTACTCCAATTGGGAGAGAATTTCTTTAACAGGCGCTTTAGCGTACCGATTAATGGGATATTGCGGCTGGACCAAATAGGTATAACATGATAAGGAGAATCCTTATCCCATCCTACATGATTTCGATAAAGCGCAGGGGCTAATGCCAGTGCCCACTCGGTTGCATAAGCTTGTTTGACTTTGTCAGGGACAAAGGCAAAAAAGGAAGGAAGAACCACATCCTCTCCTTGGGGAGAAGTGAGCACAAATGGCAAGGGCCAATCGACTTCCGCCAAGAGGATGTTGTAGGACAAAGTTAGATTTTCCCAGAATATTGCTGTAATGGTGCGTATAACGTCACCTTCAATTTGAATATCTAAGTGATGTAATCTGTCTGGAGGGCCTACGCGTGTATCTGCGGTTTAAACTATAACAAAGGTATCAGTTGCTTTTGCTGCCAGAAACTCCTGGAGATTCCGGCGTACTATGGTGACTTCTGCCCCCCTGTCGAGGAGAGTCACCACCCAGCTTCTGTTCGGGAGGAGGGTTCTCCCTGTCTGTGGCATATTAGCAGTCAAAGCCGCAACTTTCTTTTTCTGAAATGAGGCTCTATATGGAGGAGTCTTGTCCTCTTTCTTTATCTTCATGACAGACAAGCATTGTGTTTCCCTTTTCGGTTTCACGTACTCTTCCTGTCTACATTCAAATCGTTCTCCTCTGTTGTACCATTGATCAAATGATTCCTGAAAGGAACAAGGAGAACATGTATCAGGAACCAGATACCTTTCTGGAGTCTTGATTTTAGTGCGATCACGAAAATCAAACCTCCTCTCAGAGGACTCCAGGAGTGGAGAACCCCCTGAGATTTCCCTTTTTGTTGTTGTTCAGATTTATCCCATGGTTTTTTAACAAACTCAGAGGCTGGACTGGCATCCTTGTCAGTGCTAGGCTTGTCAAGTGGTGGTACAGAAGGTCTGATTCCCAAATTACTGTATCCCAAAGATGTATATAGATTAGCAATAATTATAGGCAACTCACGTTCGCGATCAGCAACTGCCACCCCAGTAAGTCACTGGCATATAGCCAGAGATTCTGCTTCATCTTTAACATAAGAAAGAATCATTTCGAAGACTATTGGAAAATTACCCATTAGCTTCATCCCCAAAACAAGGGCAGGACCAGACCCATGCTCATTCTGTATCTGTTTGAGAACGTTTGGTAAAATGGCCATCGAGGGAGTGCCATGACAGATAGTATAGACTGCGGCAAAAATTGTCCCCCAGGTGTTACAGTCTTCAAGAGTGGGAACCATCCCAGTGTGTAAGCACATAGTTAAAATTCTGTGCTTGTCTTGTGGTCCAAATAAGGGGAAACACCGCTTCAAGTTGATCAATATTTTGGGCAATCCAAAATGGAATTTCGTCACGAATTTCGTGGGTCTTTTGCCCATAACTGAATGAAGAATTACAGGACTAATAACAGGTGCTGCAGGCAACTAGGCTTGTGCGTGCAGTCCAATTCTAGCTGAACCAGCTAACAATGTACGCAAAATAAATTGAGTACAAGATGCAGAGAACATTGAACAAAACTTGTGTTTGCACAAGATTTAAATTGCCTAAATCAGTGTATGGTGTATATCCAGCTAATGCTGGTCAAGTAACCCCCTCATTACTAAGGGGACCATTTTGAACGGGCCCAGGCACATGGGGAAGGGTGCCAGTAAACCAAGTCTGATGTTCCTAGACAGTAAGAGGAATTTCAACAAGTGCAGAAGGTCTGTATGCAGCAGGGTTCTGTGGGACAGTGTATTCATGAAAAGTGTTAGTGTTAGTATCCACAGCTGTAAATGTGCCCCAAGAATAAAAAAACATCAAAGCGGTATGTCTAGTACACAGATTACAGGAGATTCCGCATTAGGAACTCCATGCTGTGCTAAATGTTCATAGACTGCCGGTTGGCAGTTGGCCCCAATATTTAATGCTGCGTCATGAGAAAACAAACGCGGATTCAAAGTATAACATAAACTAGGTTTAAACCTTTTACTATTCAAGCTTGAAAAACCAACAGAACTAGATGATTCCTAAACACTGCGGAGGATAATTCTCCAACACCACGGACGACTCGGGTAAAAGGTGCAAGGGAATTGTGGACAAGCACAAGCACTACTCAGGGTTCCCGCAAATAAGTGCCTGATCAAATGTTGGCAGCGCCATTTTGCAGGGATTCTGAAAAGGAACAGAACTATGCTTGGGACCATAGAACATCAGTATGTATGGGACTGAGTCACCATACCACTCCATACCAGTATCTATGAGCCCGAGTTCTACTAGCTATAGTGCCTCACTTGCCCTCCTAACCTTTCCAGAGAGACAGGTGATTTGGCACCCCAGAACAGAACACTCTCGCCCCTCTCAGGGATCGCGGTAACAGGACACACCCTTTTGCTCTCCCACTCGTACTTTTCAACAATAAAACAAAAAGAGAAATGAACAAATGAAGAAAGATTTTTCTAAATGGGAGAAGTTGCAGCTCTCAATGTGGGGCAGAATACAAACAGTAAAAATGATGATAGCACTAAGATTTAACCACGCTTTTGCTATGTTACCAATCCCATCCAAGATTATATAATAATACAATAAAATATAATAATACAAAAAAATATAAAAATACAATAAAATAATGCAGAATACATATGGGTTCCGGTAACTCCAAGACTGATTATGTTGAAGCGTTATGCAACTACCTAGTCAGCAGATATGCGATTACCCCATATGGCACTGTACGATTAGGCCCTTCACATCTCTCAAGTTGCATATCACCTCAATCCAGATCTGGAAGCACCAGACTGGGTCATGTTGGCAAGATATCTCCAGCATGGTAAAAATTTGCCTTTGACATTTTATAAGCAACAGAAACATACTAAAGATGCGAAGAACCTCATACTTGTGGAAATGGATAATGTGTGGAAGTCAGTGCACTTAGTAAGAAAGGATTCTTACATGCTGATGCTCCACTCTGGTACAATGCTGAACTCCTGATAGATAATAAACCATTTTATTGCAGAGAATGGAAATTAAGGGTGTACACACTCCCAGTCCTGTTCTTGCAACGGTTGTGCCTAAACTCCTTTGCAGAGCTGGTGACAGACATTAAATTCGTAAAATTGAAGTTTTGCAGATACTTACAACTAAGACATTGTTTGTTGAGCTCAATGGAACTGTCACCACTCACCTTGGAAAAGTCCCCTATAAATGAGTAATTAGTGAAAGGAGATCATTACAAAAATTGATATCTGACCCTTATGGACTAAAAATAGACGTGCGCTATTCCAAACCCACAGAGCGCATTCTGAAATGCAAATGGCAATTTAAACTGCAGAAAGAGTATACAGAAGAGGAGTGCAAACTTATGATAGAGGTCTCAAGGAGGCACGTCTTAAATGCATTTTTTGTTTTAAAATACTGCAAGAATGACAATGGTCTCCATATAAAATGCAAAGCCAAGAACATATCCTCATCACACTGCTGGAGGTGCTGCCCACCTACTCAGGACTGCACAGCATTAAAACCCTACTGGACAAAAATCTGGTTGACTATGACCACAAAGAGTAATCTTTGAATCATTGCATCACCAGACCTGGCACTCCTTCATGATACTGTGAAAATACTAGGCATGACTAATCAAAGGAAAAGATGGCTCGATGATGCCCTGGCAATAGCCAAACTCTGCATTCTTCCTTAATGGAAATCTGCCACCATACCTGCCCTTGATTAATGGCTAATGACCCTTGCAGTGATCGCTGTCCATGAGATACTAATATATAAAGTAAATGACCAACTGCAAATTTATGTCGAAGTACGTGGTCCATTTCTGTTAGAATGAAAGGTAACTGAATCGCCAATTTACTGAGATATTCGCCTTATAGAGGCTTAGAGACTTGCATTGTAGAGATAATGTCCCCTTACATTCTCTTGAACTCCACCTATTTTCCTCTTTTAGCCATCTGGTGATGCTGTTTTATAACTGTAGTAACAGAGTGTTGAATAATAGAGGCTTCACTTATTGTTCAGTTTATTCGTAGTGAAACGTTTTGGCGGATTCACTGCCTTTGTTCTATTGGCAACTTGTTTATCACATCATATAGAGAATATTTGTAGCACATTGTGTTGTAACCTGGGTCACTTATCTTTCTAGGTGAAAAACGTAAAAACTATTGAATTGTTGACTGATATCATATGATATCCAATACGTTCAGAATAAAAAAGTATTTAAGACAAGAAAATGCACTGCCAGAAACAAAGGATAACTCTTCACAATCTTTGCTCCTTTACAAATAACGCCTCGATGTTCAATTGGATGTCAATAATGCAATCCACATATCCAAATTTCATTTCTTACTATTCATTACATAGTCAATAAGGTACATACAAAAAATAGTCCTGCACATTTTCCACTTATATGATTACAAATATTTTAAAAAGGCATTAATTGTATCAGAGTACCCTTTAAAACTATGTGTTTGATTTTAAACTGTTTGTATAAAATTGTTTTAATGAAATATATTGATGTTATATTACATTTATATGACCTACAGCCCAGAAGAAGTTCTTGATTTAATTGCACAAGATGCGTTGGCATGGGCTGAGTTGTAGATTTTTTAAATAGGATGAGAAAATAAAGAATAATGTATATACCATCGTGGATTTTTGATTAGTGTACTTCATTACATATGATTGAAGTCCGCTTTATGTTGTTAATATCAGACGCGGCCGCTGCAGGTAAGAGCGGTGGGGCAGTGGGGCCGGCTGGGGGGTGCTTTCGAGAGACGACCACAAGGGATAATTAAATAAATAATTAATTTTCCCTCATGGTCGTCTCTCGAAATCCCCCCAACCGGCCCCACCGCCCCACTGCTCATACCTGCAGCGGCCGCGGCTGGTTAATATAATATCAATGGAGTCTTTACGTGAAAACAAATCTACACATGCAGACTTGAAATAGTACACTTTATTACTTCATCTGAAATTTGACCTAGGCTTATTATGTCACATCGATATGATGTTGAAATGAAATATTATTTTGTGTTTGCATCCCCAGTTTTGATATGTAGGATGTAGCAGTGAATCTGAAGAACACAACACCATTGAAAGCTCCCAAAGGGAAGGGGGAATGGGAAGGAGACAAAAGAAAGACAAACCGCTCACCACAGGAGACCACCTCCTGGATATTCGGGACCTGGAACCATAATGTATGGGAGTGATGGTATCACCTACCAGGATTCTCGGTTTCTTGTGGAACCTAAAATCAGCAAACGGGAGATGATTAGCTCTCCTACACATATACATGGAACATAACTCACAATAATGCTTATTAAACATACCAAATAGAGTTCCTGCAATCCTACAAACAATGGAGTATTCTTCACCCAAATACAGTCTTCATTTGTCTAGAATTTTAGGACATATATCTAAGGACAACTGTAAAATAAAGAGTGTTGTTAGTTTCTCTGAGCAGTTCAGTTAACCATCATGTATAACTTTGTATTCAAGAAACACTACACACCTGTAGTCTCCTAATGGTGTCCAAAATCTGGAAAATAGTAAAGAAAGCACACAAATCAAACAACACTATAATATCCCTTAGTTGTGCTGTTTTAACACAAACAATTGCTCAGCTCTATGTCTGTTTTTTCCTGGTCCGTGTACTAACAATGTCCTTATGGTGCTCTCACAACCTCTGAGCACAAAACTCCATAAGGCAGTCTGTATAGCTGGGAGTTCATGACCGTTTAGCTTCACAATGCTGCACACACGCAGTGTTAAACAAATAAAAGTTACCTCACCTTGATGTCTTTTCTTTCAATAACCAGGGCCGCTGCAAGACGCGGTGTTAAAATACCTGATTGATGCGGATTTATTTCTTTGTTTTCTGATGACCGTGAAACAGGAAGTACTGGAATCGCCAGCCAATAGGGACGTCATGAAGCAGGTAGCGCTGACGATGAAGCCGGCAGCCAAGACGGATGTCGGAGAGACGTTGCCAAGCAATTGGATGCCAAATCCAGGAAGCCACTGCCGACGAGGAAGCAAGAAGGCCCAGGTAAGTGGAGACTCAACGAGGCTAAGCGCTTGCGGTTGGGTTGGACGCCTATATATAGTAGAGCTTCCGATCAGCCGCACCTGCTGGGTGTGGAGGCAACGTGCTACTGGTGGTGCCTGCTTCTGAAACGGGTCTGTTTAGTCATGTCCGCACGTGTAATTACACGTGATAACTAATGTTTATGTTGAAAACATGAAAACAGTGCCTGACATGGATTTTTCAAATATAATAAAGGAAAACAACAAAGTAAAGAAACTACACAAGAAATAAACAATCAATGGTGCTACCACTACCACCAGGGATTGATACATAGAAAATGGGTAATGCACAGTCTTATCACTACCACCAGGGAGTGCTTACAATATCAGGGAGCAACATACATGGAAATAACTTGCATGTTTGGGCTACCATTAGAGTACATGCTGGGTACTTGGTGGAAACATATATGCCTGAGCTAACTCTAGGAGGAGGATAAGGAGGACAAGCAGGAGTGCGCACTGAGGATCATGACACTTAGTGTAATCCTAGAGCTCCCACAAACATGGTTTACCTCAATATTTACAGCAATATGTGAATAAGGGAACTTGGAAGATCCAACTTTTTGTGGGCTAATTCCTTCATTACATGCTAACTCCAAAGCCTTTTCAAAGCAGGAGTGCGCACTGAGGGTCATGATAGTTAGCCCTCTCAAAGGCCGTTTTAAGAGGACAGGGTTTGTCAGGATGTAAGGCATGGAATCGCCTAACCAACCAAGGCGCATGTACAAAGGAGGCGGGTTCCCAAGAATTTTCAGAGGGATCATAACCTTTCCATGCAATAAGGTAATACAAGCGCCGATGAATGTGTCATGAGTCAAGAATGCATTGTACCTCATATTCAAGATTACACTGGACAGGAATTTGGGGTGGAGGTAGAGGTAGATCTGGGCGTGTTGCTGGGATATTTGGTTTTAGAAGGGACACATGAAATACATGATGTATAGTGTATTCGGGAGGTAAATCGATCTTAACTGTGACATGATTTACTATCTTCGCTACAGGAAAAGGATCTATATAGCGTTGCTGCAGTTTTCATGATCCTTCTAGTTTTAAGTTTTGGGTTGACAACCAAACATGATCCCCAGGTTTCTAAAAAGGAGCGGGTGTGCAATGTTTGTCAGCCTGATTTTTCATTTGCTCTTTTGCCTTAGCTAAACAGAGTGTAGCCTGTTCCTGGATTCTTTGTAATTGTTGTAAGCATTCAGTTACCGCAGGAACAAGGGATGTGTCTGTGATAATAGGTAATGCCCTGGGGTGATACCCGGTAAGGAAATAGAAGGGTGTGCAATGTGTGGCTGCATGCATACTGTTATTGTAGACAAATACCACTATTGGAAGTGCGATATCCCAGTGACTGATAGTAGTGATTACAAGATAGCGGAGTAGTTGTTCTACAGACTGGTTTACCCGTTCAGTTTGACCATCAGCTTCTGGGTGGTAGGCCGATACCTGGGCTACTGTAATGCCAAAGGTTGCACATAAACTTTTCCAAAACTGAGAGGTAAATTGTACACTGCGGTCTGATATCACCTTGGTTGGTAACCCATTCAAGCATACGAGTTGGAGGAAAAGATTACTAAACTCACTGGCTGTGGGTAATTTAGGTAAAGGGATCATATGTGCCATTTTTGATAGTTGATGATAGTGGTATAACCGTGGGCAGGTGGCAGATCAGTCATAAAATCTACACTAACAGTGTGCCAAGGATGTAGTGGTATCGGAAGAGGTTGTAATTTTCCTGCAGGTGCCTGATGTGTTACTTTATTTCTGGTGCATGTTGGACATGTAGCTATGTACTTAGCTACATCAGTACGCATTGACTCCCACCAAAAGTCTTTTTGACAATTTGCTAGTGTTTTTTGCACTCCAGTATGACCTGCTAAGGAGGAATTAAGAGTCAACTGAAGAACCGGTTCTCTCAGGGGTTATGTTGTGTTATATGGCCATTAGGGTTATTCTCGACATTGCTAAGTTAGCATGAGCTTTGCTGCCATGATGCTGCTTTTACACACGTTACTACATGACTTTATTTTGCAAGACTCTGTTTATGCCTTTCGCATGAGAACTGTCTGCTTTTCGCGTTCTCTGCTAAGTTCCTGGAGTTTAGTCTGAACACGATGTGCAAGGTCGATAAACAATGCCCCTTGTTATTTTGTTCTGGTCAGTCCCTAGCAGCTAGACATAACATGCTAAACACAGCTGCACTGCTGGAGACTCGTGCTTTGATATTACGGGGATGCATGCTGTTTTAACACACACTTGGAAAGAGCGCTTTCCATGGAGAAGAGCTATGCTGTTCCTATGATGTAAACCTTACGTCTAGGCTTTAAGGTATGGGGTCTGCTGACAAAGCCCAGAGATCTTATTTTATATAATAAACTTCTTCTAGCCAAGGGGAGGGTGGTTAGGCCTTATAGTCCTTTTTCCACTGTCTTTATATAATGACATCCCCTTTGTACTCTATGGAATTGTAACAATGCTAATTGTTCTGAGTTTATGCATTTTGCTGCTGGTAGTGGCTCGTATACTGTATTACAGAGCACTATAGTTAAAATAAAAATTTTGAACTATTACAGTGACTCTGCCAGTTCTTATCTGTGGACAAGTACGAGTGAGCGAGCGAAAGGGTATGTCTTGCCACCGCGATTCCTGAGAGAGTCGGGAGTGTTGTGTTCTGGGTTGTCTAATCATTTGTGGCTTCTTGATTTTGGAGGAGAACGAATGAGACACTATAGCTAGTCGGTTTTGGGATTTTGGGCACTAAGGTGGTAGGTTGGTACACCCCATACACCGAGGTCCTGTTTTCCAGCGCATAGTTCTGTGTAGGTGCAGAATCCCCGCAACATGGCGCCCGACGTGTTTTTGATGCTGAAAATTTGTATTTAAATTCTGCCAATTATGCTGATCTCTTCTGTTATCAACACTCTGGGCATCATTTTTTGCATAAGACAAACACTTTAAGACCGGTTTTTAATCACACTCAATGGGGACAGTTGAGACGGTATAACCTCCTATATTGAAGTTTTATAGGTTCTTCCAAGCTTGAATTTGAAAAGGTTCCTTCTCTTTCTCATTAACCCGTTACTGCGCTGCCGCGATTTAGGTTGTTTTTCTTTGTTAATTCATTATGGCGGCTGCCATTGCACCGCCTAATCGGGCTGCAATCACAGCTTATTTGACTCAAAATGGGGTCCCTAATGCTGGTGTTGCGCTTATTTTTGTTGTAGAAGCGGATGCAGCTTACCCCTTCAAGGTGTTTTATTCTTGGGTCACCTTTCCGGTGGTAGATGGAACAGATAATTTATTTCACGAATATACTGCCACGGCCCATCCCCAGATTTATCAGCCTTATAGGGCTCTCGAAGTTCCGCTAACGGCTTGGCAACACCAAATATGGTTTAATGGCACCCTTCCACACCCAATAACGCCGGTCCTTTTAGGCCCTTTATCGATAGATGGGACCACGTGGCCCGTGTTGGCCGGGTATATCCCACACCCACGTTATCTAACTACTACAATCGCAAAACTCTGTGTATTACATACTTCATTAATACGTATACATAGAACTGTTGCGCAACTTTCAGGTGGGACCACCTGGCGTTGCTGCACAACCAGCTGGACCTGGTGGTGTAACCATCAGTCCCCTTATGGTTAATTCAGTGATGGGCAAGCGTCACAAAATAAGGATGAGTTACCTTATTGGCTTGCTGAGAAATTTGGACAAATCGAAGCATTTTTTCTGAATACCACTCCTGTGGAGAAACACAGGATCTTAACCATAAGTTTGCCTAAAGACTTGATTCCCGAATTAGCTGATTGTAACACCTGGGGCAAAGTGTTTGCAGCGGTATATTCGAAGTGTTTTGGCACTTCCTCCATGACCGTACTCCCTTCCGTGATAAAACATGTTCAGGATGAACAAGGAGGCGAGGCGGCTCTAGAATTAGGGATGAGACTGGTGGGGGTGTTCGACGTGGTTGCTGATATAATCCTTGCTAATGTCAAGAGTGAAGCTGTGAGCTTACAAGTGGCTAACCACTTGGAGGCTGCCGCAGACGCAGATAAGCCACGGGAATTACCGAAGATTATTGTAAAGGCTTATAAAACCATTGGCCGGAATAGTCTGGGAGTTAAGCCTTTTCCTCAAACGCAGACGCAATCTCAGACACAAAAGGCCCAACCTGATAAAGACGGGCACCCGTTCTTTCTTAAAAAGAACTGGAAAAATAAAAAACAGGGGCAGCAACAGCAGAAGCAAGGTTTGCGTGCTGGTTCACCAACACCTGAGTTTTCTGAGCGTACTTATGATTTGCTCGTCCGTGCGAAAATTAAGACTCCTGATAGATTTCAAGTGCCTGATCAGTGCTCTCCTCGTTCTTTACAGGACACATCGGAATCTCAAGTCGGTAGAGGGGAGCGCCAGGATCGTGGCAAAGGTCTGACGAAACAACAGGGATGAGATCAACCTCGACAGTTTGACGTTAAAGCCAAACAGGAGGACCTGCCTTGTTTTCGACCCCCGTATCAGAAGAAAAAAGTTGCCGCTTTAACAGCAAGGTATGCCTCAGACGGTGAGAACGCGACTCCTGGACTGGACATGGGCAGTGACTCTGCTTGACAGCGCAGCGGAGGTTACCATAGTGCGGGAGGCACTGCGTCCCTGTCTGGAGGCGACAGCAACTGATACATTCAGAACTGTGGAAACAGCCGATAGCCGAGTTGCCCCCCCGGATAGACTCTATGAGATTATTTTCCAAATTGAAGGTGATGTGCAACGTCCAATCAAAGCGGTTTTCTGGGAAAATCTAACCTCCTCATATGACATTTTGTTTGCGGAGGCAGATTGGCCTCCACCATTTGTGTTAGCCGCTTCTAAAGGGGGGGATGTGATACTTCCGAGTTTTTCGTATTACGTCCCTGAGGAACATGCAAAGGCTTTCGCAGCTGAGTGGGCTTTGGCCCTTGCCCCGGCGGTGTACCGTAATCAGGTGGGCTGGAATATAGATTCACCTGCTCATGAGATACCTTTACGGTCAACGCCACAGCCACAGCCACAACCGCAATATCCAATCAAACGTGAAGTTAAGGCTCACGTTTGTGACATTCTAACACAGTTGGAGTATCGGGGAGTGATTGAATCATGTGCATCACCGATGAATAATCCTCTATTTACGGTATCAAAACCTGACGGTTTGTATCGCATTGTGTTGGATTACCGTAATGTGAATAGTCATTATCGCACTTTTGCAGTGCAAAACACACACAGCTCTGCGATGGTGAACAATCTTGTTTGTAAAAAATACAAAACTACGCTGGACATTTCCAATGGTTTCTACAGTCATAATTTGGCTCCTGAGAGCCGTGACTTGACAGCATTTACTGCCGTCGGAAATCAGAAAAAATGTACGCGTTTGCCTATGGGGTATAAAATAGCCCTGGGGCATTTGCGGCACGTGTTGTGTCTTTGTTGCACAACATAGATCCAGATGCGTTCTTGTACGTTGATGACATTTATCTGATGGACGATGAACTTATGCCGCACATTGTTCTGGTCGACAGAATCATTTTGTCATTTGCCGACTATGGATACAAGTTCAATTTTGCAAAATCGCACATCGCTCATTTGGCGGTACTCTTTTTGGGCTATGAACTCAATAAAGAGGGAAAGGGGTTAGCCCCCCACTTCCTGGAGAAATGTGCACAATTGCAACCCCCTTCTACACTGAAAAAACTTCAGTCCTTGCTGGGATTTTTGAATTTCGGGAGGACATATATTCCCGATAATGCCCAGCATATCAAGCCGCTTTATGCGTAGATACAACCAACATATTCTTCTGCCAGCTGGCTTCTGGATCATACCTCTATCCTACAATCTTTGCAGTCTGACATGCTTGCAACTAACTACTTGTTGACGCGTGATAACACCATGAACCTGGTGATACGTATAGTACCTGGGAAGGTGGGTTTCACTTACTTGACATTCAATGAGGGGGACACAGTACCTATAGCATACAAATCACATTTGTACACTGCAGCTGAAATGCGTTTTTCCAATGTTGAAATTTTTTTAACGGCGGTCCATATGGCGATTCTGAAGGAACGCTCACTGGCGCAAGGTAAACGCATTCTTATGGTCACGCCCTTCCCTGCTTTAGAGGCCGTGACTAAGGCAAGTGTACCTAACTCTAAGGCATTACATCCCTGTTGGATACAATGGGCTACGTCTTTGACATCATCTGATGTCACGCTTATCTTTGACCCTGCACTTCAGACACAGGAGTTTTTACAGTATGAACATGTTCATCCTCCTCCATTGTCATTGCTTCCTTTACATGAGTACAAATGTATTATTTACACCGATGGCTCGGCTCAACCAGCCACTGGTTCCAAACACGCTTATTCTGCGGCTTGTGCAATTGTTGCTGGTTCCATTGTCAATGGAGAATTTAAGTCTTCCATAGTGCATACTCAAGGGTTTGGGGACTGTACGGCACAATTGGCGGAGCTGCGTGCTCTTATTCTTGCTCTCGAGTTTGCGGAACCTAATGTGAATGCTCTTATTGTGTGCGATTCTTATTACTGTGTTTAGTCTTTTAATGACAACTTATTCTTTTGGACTCAAAATGACTATCGAGACTCTAAAGGCAGTGCAATTAAGCATAAGACGCTTTGGGTTCGAGTGGCAGACCTTAGACAACGTCTGCCCCTCACACATGTTATACATACTCTTGGCCATCAGCGTGTGGGAGCACATGCTCTTGGTAATTCTTTGGCTGACGAAGCGGCCAAATCTGCAGTAGCCACGTGTTCCGTAGCAGCAGTTACAAGGTCCATGACTAAAATAGATAATGATATTCTGGCAGCGGTGGCTGCTACGAAGGAGGGAACGGCTTATCCTCAGGGTTTCCCTTTGAAATACTCTTATCATATTTCTCCCGAACAGGTTCCGTACGCTTCTATTCCATCTTTTGGGGATCGGCTGATTCCCAACATGGACCGCAGACTTGCTTTGATCAGAGCCGCACACGAGGGCATGGCTTCTGCACATGCCAGGGTGTCTGCGACAGTCTTGATTTTACAGCAACGTTATTGGTGGCGTGGTTTATATAAACAAACCCGTAATTATGTACTTTCTTGTGACATTTGTCAACAAATCAAACCATCTACGGTGTCGCGCCCACCACAAACACAGCTGTGAATTTCTAATCAACCATTTGGCTGTGTATATCTTGATCACTGCGGTCCGTTCTCTTCTGATACTGCATATAAATACATTTTAGTTGCAGTTGATTCGTGCACTAGATTCCTTTGGGTTTGGCCACAACGCAGTGCTGACGCTCGAAATGTCATCAGGGATTTGCGTGTCTTTGTCTGGATGTTTTCCTTTGGCACCTTCCACTCTGACCAAGGTCCAGCGTTCGCCTCTAAGGCGTACAAGGACGCGATGAAGTCAATGGGGGTGCTGGTGCAGTTTTCGTCTCCATACAGGCCTGAGGGCAATTCAATTGTGGAGCGGATGAACCGTGACTTAAAGCAATCCTTGACAGCTAGGGTCTTAGGTACTGGCAGGAACTGGCTGGCCCATTTTTATGGTGTTCAACGTGCACTCAATAATCTCCCTAGAAGATCTCTGGGTGGGCGGACCCCATACAAAATGCTCTTTGGCATTAAAATGTTTGTGCCAGACCTTGATGGTCTAGACGTTGTAGTCTCCTAATGGTGTCCAAAACCTGGAAAATACTAAAGAAAGCACACAAATCAAACAACACTGTAACATCTCTTAGTTGTGCTGTTTTAACACAAAAAATGCTCAGCACTATGTCCGTCTTTTCCTAGTCCGTGCACTAACAATGTTCTTATTGTGCTCTCACAACCTCTGAGCACAAAACTCGATAAGGCAGTCTGTATAGCTTGGAGTTCATGACAGTTTAGCTTCACAATGCTGCGCATGCCCTGTGTTAAAGAAATAAAAGTTACCTCATGTTGATGTCTTTTTTTTCAATAACTGGGACCGCAGCAAGATGCGGTGTTAAAATACCTCATTGATGCTGATTTATTTCTTTGTTTTCTTACAGGAGCGATGACCATGAAACAGGAAGTCCTGGAATCCAGTAGCGTCCGGCATAGGTAAGAGCGGTAGGGCGGGGTTTGGTGCAGGTCAAGTGAGTCGACATACAACAGATGAAGTAAAATTAAATTAAAAAAATAAAACCACTTACCTTGCTTTCGCCGCATCGCCGACTCGGCGATGCGGTGAGAGGAAGGTAAGTGGTTTAATTTTTTTAATTTAATTTTACTCCTCCCGTCGTATGTTGACTTACCCGACCCCACCCCGTTCCACTGGCACACCGTTCTTACCTGTGCCAACCGCCACTGCTGGAATCGCCAGCCAATGAGGACGTTGTGAAGCAGCTACCGCTGACAATGAAGCAGGCAGCCAAGACGGACGTCGGAGAGATATTGCCAAGCAACAGGATGTCAACTCAACAAAGCCAAGCGCTTGCGGCTGGCTTGAACGCCTATATATAGTAGAGCGTTCAATCAGCCGCACGTGCAGGGTGTGGTGGCAACATGCTACCGCTGGTGCCTGCTTCTGAAACGTGTCTGTTTAGTCATGCACGCACGTGTAATTACACGTGATAACCAATGTTTACATTGCAAACATGAAAACAGTGCCTGACATGCATTTTTCATATATAAAAAAGGAAAACAAGGAAATAAAGAAAATGCACAAGAAATTAACAATATATGGTGCTACCACTACCACCAGGGAATGATACATAGAAAATAGATAATGCACAATCTTATCACTACCACCAGGGAGTGCTTACAATATAAGGGGGCACCATACATAGAAATAACATGCATGTTTGGACTACCATTAGAGTACATGCTGGGTACTTGGTGGAAACATATATGCATGAGCTAACTCTAGGAGGAGGAGGAGGATAAGGAGGACAAGCGGGAGTGCGCATTGAGGAGCATGACAGTTAGTGTCAGCCTAGAGCTCCCACAAACATGGTTTACCTCACTAATTACAGCAATATGTGAATAAGGGAACTTGGAAGATCCAACTTTTTGTAAGCTAATTCCTTCATTACATGCTAACTCCAAAGCCTTTTCAAGCTTGTTAATGGTCTTCTTGATGTGTGGTCCAAGGAATATAAATAAATACAGATGGAACAAGCAGCCTTTAGAACAGGAATCAGCATCCAACATCATATATTTAGCTTAAAGTACATTGTAGGAATGTCCTCCATCCACGGTCCACTCTTGGTTTGTTATGATGACTTTAAGCCAGCTTTTGATACTGTGGACCATCCATCACTATAGAAAAAGCTAGAAGGCCTTGTTATGCCAGATGGTCATCTTTCAATAATTATTGCTGTGAACAATAATACCTCGGCGAAAGCCCAGCTTCCTAAAAGTTGAGCTAACTGAATTTTTTTATTTTTAATAGCCTCACATAAGGGTGCTTTGTTGCCAGGCTGTTGTTCCCTTTTTGCAGTATTTACTTGAAATATTCAAAAAGATAAGTAGCTAATACCACAAATCGATGGACAAAAAAGTACACCTTTTTGCTTTATACTGTCAGCATTTCAGTCAAACACATAATCTTACAGAGACAATTTGAAGTTTTGGGTGGGTATTGTAAACAAAATCATCTAACTTTCAACACCCACAGATCTAAAAAATTGTGCTTTGGAAAAATCACCCTAACAATACTGGGATTTTAATGAAATCATCACTCAATCAATCAAACAGGATTTATAAAGCACTGCTAATCATCCGCTAGGGTATCCAGGCGCTGGCTCAAAAATCAAAGTACACAGGTTAAAGTTTACACATGTTTATGGGTAGTAGTGGATGAAAAACAGCTAAAACAAATTTAAATGAGGTATCTTATCCAGAACTAAGGATGTTTTTATTTTTAATGAGAGCTAGGGGTATATTCACAAGGAGACATCGCCGAATTAACGGCACTTTATCGCAGCCAAAGACGTGATAAATTTACCCCCCCATTCACAAGCCGGTGTTAACAGCCCACAGCACCAGTTTACCCGCGATAGCAGCCGCAAAAAACATCTCCACAGAGGACCCTCGCAAATATCGCTAATCAGATGCAGCGTAAGCGTTCCCGTGACAAAAGCCGAGACAAGAGCACACCTCAACATTCACAACGACCAGCCACATCCGCGATAAAAACACAAAACAGGCGATAAGGCGCGTTAGCACCAGGAAATCTACACCTGCTCTGACCTGGTGTAAAGTCGGACGGCAGCCAGCACCACAAAAGGGAGCACAGCCCAGGGCCACATCGGAAGGGCAACAGATGCCATGGAGCCACCCATCATGCGGCCCGGACACCCAAGAGGGCCACAACACCCACAGCCACCACCCCCAGGACCCCCCCCGACCAAAGACATGCCACATCAGCCAAACCTAAACATGTACAAATAATTCCGCTTGCTGCCGCACAAACACAACTGGTGACATGGATGTGTCGTCACAGAAATGACCAGAACATATTCACTTTCGAAGCAACAAATGAAACTTTATTAAAATGAAAAACGAAATGAAATGAAGACACATGGCCGCTCCCCTCGGGACAATACGTAGGACACAGCCTGTAAGACAAAAAACATGATGAGAAGGTGTGTCCTGCGCACATCAGAGGACAGAGAGAGAGCAAAGGAGAGAGAGAGGAAGAGAGAGAGAGAGAGAAGAGGAGAGAGAGAGGAAGAGTGGGAGAGAGAGAGAGAGGAAGAGAGGGAGAGAGAGAGAGAGGAAGAGAGGGAGAGAGAGAAGAGGAGAGAGAGAGAGGAAGAGTGGGAGAGAGTGACAGAGGAAGAGAGGGAGAGAGAGAGAGGAAGAGAGGGAGAGAGAGAGAGAAGAAGAGAGGGAGCGAGAGAGGAAGAGAGGGAGAGAGAGAGAGAGAGGAAGAGAGGGAGAGAGACAGAGAGAGACAGTGCCGCCCCTGCGCACCCAGGCCACACTGCTCACCTGCTGCCACCGGTGTCTCCAACCACGTGCCGGTATGTAGTGCAGTTCACCAGGCCACACATCTCATTCAGAGCCGTCAGCTGAAACAGAGCCCAGATACATGACTGGCACAGTACACACACTTGCACAAGACAACATCGCCTATCCGCCCATGCACATCCAGGCAGAGGCACCCCAACCTCACCCGCCGCCCATCAGAGCATGCCCGCCCATGCACACCCAGGCCCCAATGCTCACCTTCCGCCAGTTGCGCGTAGACAGGAGGTCCCACCTTGTGCCGCTGCAAGCCACAAGCCCGGGGCCCGCGGACATGGCACCCTCCACATCATGCAGCCCCACTCCGCAGGCCACCAGGTCTCACGTTTGGTGCTGGGTCTTAATTACTCCATGGCAGAGGACACACCAGTGCACCAGGCAGCATCGCAGGCTGCACACCCGCTCAGCCCAATTGGTGCCACCAACACTGGGATCCCGGAAGCGTCGCCACGTGGCGGTAGGCCCGTGCTGCCTGCTGGCTCTGGCCTACACTGAG
The DNA here is from genome assembly GCA_963921515.1 of Calotriton arnoldi. Classification (NCBI taxonomy): domain Eukaryota; kingdom Metazoa; phylum Chordata; class Amphibia; order Caudata; family Salamandridae; genus Calotriton; species Calotriton arnoldi. The sequence continues at coordinate 210,987 of CAWUFW010004193.1, forward strand.
GTCCAGCAGGGCACACAAAACCTGAGCTGTCCGAAACGCCGGGATGGGGCATCATCGCAGGCTGCACACCCGCTCAGCAGCTCAAGGTGCCACTGACACAGTGCACCCCAAGTCACCGTCCCATGGCGGGGTGCCTGTGCCGTCCGCAAGGCCTCGGATGCCATTAACCCTGTGCAACCCCAGTCTGCGCCACGTGGTGGTAGGCCCGGGCCTCACTCAATGCCTCGGATGCCACTAACCCTGTGCAACCCCAGTCTGCACCACATGGTGGTAGGCCCGTGCCTCACTCAAGGCCTCGGATGCCACTAACCCTGTGCGCAACAACTCATGGGCCCTACATGTGTGAGAACCGTGGAGCGGCCGTCATCCAGTCACCACCGGAAGAGGGGAATGTGACGTCGTCGGCCCCTTATGTTGGCACAGTCACATGGCCTGTGACGCCTGTGCCGGATGGGTGTGGTGTGTGTGGAAACCTGCCCTCAGGGAGTGGCTGTGACATTCTGACAACTAGACCAGTGACCTGCACACCACCAGCGAGTACGGCTGCGACGGGTAGCAATGAGGGCCCCCCCTCGGGGCGTAAGCGGAGTGGTCTGGCCTGCCGTACGCCCGACCAGCGCAGGGCTTGCAACAATGACTCATGGGCTCTGTGCGTGGTCCAGTCCTTGTCCGGACAAGGAAGTGACTGATGCGTGTGTCCCTGCTGCAGTGTTCACGGAACCCGCTACACAAGATGCAATGTCGCACCCCCTTACTGGCATCCCACAGGATGAACATCATTGACGCAAGGGAAGGCACTGTCCCCACATTCATCCACACATCCACACAGGAATGACGTAAGACATTACACAGCAGTGCGTCACTGGATGTTTATTTGCACATCCAGTGCAGTCATGCAGCTGGAGCGGTACAGGGCAATGCCGAGCACACCACACAATATGGGCCAGTGTAGGGCCAGCCAGTGTCCATCCCGGGATGACCTGTACTGCGGAAGAGGAAGGGTACAGTCCGCAGTCTGTCCGCCGTGTCATTGGTCGTCAAACAGGATGTGGCAGTCCATGTCGCTGTCCAAGGTGAGTGCCTCGGAGTGTATCGGGGGTCAGTGGTAGGTCTTGAGGCCATGTGCGGCACCCAGCAGAAACAGGCAAGGTGGCGGTAATGGATGCTAGTGCCTGGCCCTCCTGACCACAGTCCCATCCACGTCCTCGTCCCCGGGTGTGTGCCCTGCCCACCTGTGGGTGTTGCAGTGCCGGCTGCGGCACTGTGTGCCACTGACTCATCAGGGGCCGGAGGAGTATTGTTGGCCGCACTGTGTGGCAGTGACACATCAGGTGCCGGAGTGGATACGCCTGCCGCACTGGGAGGCACTGACACACCAGGGGCCGGAGAGGTGGATGGTGTGGGGGCAGCAGCATTCATCATCGCCACGCCTTGTGGCAGCAATGCCATGACGAGGACATGCAGGGCACGGTAGATCCCAGCTACATTTCGCTGATGTGCAGCGGCGACTGCCATCCTTTCCGCCTCCATCCGCACCTTGTCCTCCATGAGCCTCCGCATGTCTGCCAGCTCACGGCTGGCATCACTGGGGCCACTCTGAGCGAACAGGTATTCTTCCCTCTGCGTCATGACTCCAGAGATGTCAGTCAGGGCTCGCTGGAGACTGTGGGACGGACATAGACACCCAAGGATGGCGTCCAGTTTGTTAGCCATGAGCTCGAACCCCGCCCGCACCTGCTCGGCCGTCTCCCTCTGGCCCTCCAGCACTTGGCGTTGGAAGGCCATTTGTTGTTCCTGGGGGTCTTGGGAGGGGGCTGTGGGTGCCTCCTGCTGGGTGGTTTGGTTGGTGGGTGGGGTCTCATGGATGTAGCTGGGCTGCTCTGATCCTGGAGGTGAGTTGCGGATGAGGTCAATGAGGTCTTGGATGGTTTGGGTGTCGATGCTGGTGTTGTCCTCCTCCTCGTCATCAGTGAAGAGTGGCTGTGGCTGTGACTGCTCTGCAGGAGGTGTTGACGATGCCCCTGCGAAGTGAAGAGGAGATGGTGTATTACAATGTGTCCACATGTATGTAGCCGCATGGTACAAATTTTACATTCAGACAGCATAGCATTGTACATTGTGACAGTATGTGGGTATGGGCGAGGACCCAGAGTGATTGTGTATGTGCACTGTGCCCTGCTTGCTTGTGCATGTGTGCCATTGTGGCCATACCCCCTGTCCCCCCAGTACCTGGTGGTCACTCACCCTGTTGCGGTTGTGTTGTGTCCTGTCGAGCAGTGTCCGGTCCCCCAACTCCGGCCACAGTCTCCACACTGATGACTGTCGACACCAGCTCCTCCATGACATCCAGCTCCAGCTGTGGCGCTGGGCTCCCACCTCCGGTCTGCGTTGCTGCCTTCAGGTTGGCGCTGAGTTTTTCCTTGGTCTTCCGCTTGATGTCATTCCATCGCCTCTTGACCTCGTCCATTGTTCGCTTGTGCTCTCCAACGGCATTCACCTTGTCGACGATATTCCAGTTTTGGTGCCCAATGACAAGTTGGAGGTGACGAAGGGTTGTTGATGGTGTTCCATCACCTCCGTGACTATGATCCTGTTCGCCTGCGGACTGAACTTGGTCTTCCTGGTCTTCTTGTCCTTGCCCTTCCCTGTCCCCGAGGTCCCAGGCTGGTCGTCCGGGGTGCTTGTGGGGTTGCGCTGGTCCTCTGCGCCTGCTCCGGCTGCCCCCATGGTGCTTGTGTGTTGGTCAGTTTGTGTGTGGGGTTTTTTTTCTGCTTTTATGGAGGTTTCTGACACCTACCAGGTGTGTGTTGCAGGCCTGGCGCTGCTTGTCGCTGGTTTCCTCATCGCGCTTTGGCCCATCGCGTGTTTTTTGGTGTTGTGGTTTGTGTTTTTATCTCCATCGTGGTGGTTGTATCGCAGACTTTGTCCGCGGTTTCGGCAGGCTATCGCATGCTACCGCCTTGTTGTGAATTCCACGTTGAAACAGGGTTATTTTCCCGTGATAGGCTGCGTTATTGAAAGTTGCGTTACGCTACTCTTGCGGTAGTTATCACACGTTCTTGTGAATATACCCCTTAGTGTTTTAATTAATTTATACAATACAACACAGCAGTTGGCATGTTTGAAAACTTAACCTTTAACATGACATGTCAAGATAACCTTTTGCGTTTACTCCTCATTTACTCCTTATATGTCCACAGGTTATATATAAATCGCAGACGTTTTTGAAACCAACACATCAAACAAGTTGGTATAAGGATTATGGAAAAGGCTTTTAGTCATCCTTTTGTACTGGACTCAGCAAATGTTGCTATGGGGTAGCTTTGTTTTTAAAACGTTTTTTAAATAAGGAACGTATTATGTATGTACGTATTTTTATAGGTGAAATGTGGCTAGAACTTGTGAATGTTTAAAGTATTGCATCCTGTTATGTACATTTTACAATATTGTAAAGTTTTTTTTCAAACTCGACAATACTTTTTTTTTAGTCTGATCCGGGGGGTTGGGGGTGAGGGGGACTCAGAAAGCGCATGATGCATGATGTCACTTCCACCTGGCATTTGGCGAGTTAACATTTATGAATATAACCAAAAGGATTTATGAAGAATAGTGGAGACTTTTTAGGGCATTTTCTTAACACCTTTTAGACATTCATCTGTAGATACAGCCCATCTGGATTGTGCCTCTTTTACAGTCCGTTTTATGAGTTAAAATCAGAATTTTTATAAAAGTTTTTCGCGCAAGAATAGAAGCACAAGGACATGGTGTTGGCATTTAAATTTTTACTGAGCCAGTTTAGTCATGCAATTCTGAACATATGTCAGAGTGCGGAGGTGTACAGTAATATTTATGCACCGTGCAGTGCACCAATGCTCAAGTTCTTTTATTGAAGTTTTGTTGATAACATTCATGAAGAGCATAACTTAAAAGCTTGGCAGAACCTCAGAAATGGGGATGAAAAGCTCATGAAATATGAATAGCATCAGTGTGTGGCAGTGTGTGAAGAGGCATATGGAAACGCTCTAACTCCATTTTTATTCCTGGAATGATGGAAACGAAGGAGTTCTTTTCTTTATTCTCTGGGAAAGTTTGCGCGCTTCCCTGCTTTGATTATTCACAGAAAGAAATGAAGGCTAGGAACAAAGTACAGACTTGAAGCAGTGCTTGTAAAATTGGCTTATCTCTGAACTGCATGGGTCTTGTGAACAGAACAAACGTGTAGATTTACAATATATCTTGACGTAGATAAATGGCTTGCCTGTTTCCTTGTACTGGGAGTGGAAATGGTGAACATTTGAAAGAGTCATGCAGATTATGGGCTAACTTCGCAATAAAGGGAAGAGTGATCCAAAGTTGTCAGTCACTAGAAAGACAGAGGGATATTCACAAGAACGTGTGACAATCATCGCAAAATTAGCTTAACGCAACTTTGCACATCGCAGCCCATCGCGGGAAAATAACACCGTCTTAACGTTGTATTCACAACCCGGCGGCACCATGCAATAGTCTCACCACAACGCGCCAAATGACCGCGTTAAAATTAATGTGACGCCGAAACAATGCGAAACACGAACGCGAAAAAAGGTGCAATGCCCCAAATCGCGATACAAAAATCAGCGGTAACCAGCGACAGCCCTGCAATTCCCACGCGTCATGCGGGAAAAAGCACCATAAAAGCACCCAAAAACACAAACAAAACAATTCAAACTGCGTAGCACCATGGATGCACCCAGACAGACTGCAGAGGACAACACGAAGCCCACAAGCCCCACAGACGACCAGCAAGGAACCTCGGGGTCGGGGAAGGCCAAGGAGAAGAGGAAGAGGAAGACGGGGTTCAGTCTGCAGGAAAACAGGACCATCGTTACGGAGGTGACAGAACACTACCAACAACTGTCCGTCACCTCCAACTTGTCATTGGCAACAAAGACGCAAACATGGCAGACTCTCTTGGACCATGTGAATGCAGTTGCAGAGTTGAGGAGGACAATGGAAGGGGTCAAGAGGCGCTGGAATGATGTGAAGGGCAAAAACAAGAAGAAACTCAATGCCAACATGAAAGCAGCAACGCAGATTGGATGTGGGGGTCCAGTGGCACACCAGGAGCTGGATGACATGGAGAAAATGGTGGCTACAGTCATCAGTCGGGATACGGTGCCAGGAGAAGTGGATCCGGACACTGCTCAACATGACCTGACACAACATCAACAGGGTGAGTACCGACCAGGGACTGGGGGGACGGGGGGAGATGGGCACAATGGCACACATGCACAATTAAGTAGAGCACACTGCACACCCACAATGACTCTGGATCATGTCCCTGATCTCCTTGGCATACTGCAGCACACATAGAAACAGCAAGTAGGCCCCCGTCGACAATGTGCCCGGAGGGGCCCGCCCACACATCACCAATCTCACAACAAACCCATGCACATGTGCTGAACCCAGCAAAGCTGCGGGTCCGTGAGCCACACTGACAATGCAAGTGACACTGCATGACGATTAGCATGGCTGCAGTCCAATTACCATGACATGGCGCACGCCACGACACTGAGGTGACTGAGTGTGGACCACATCCGGAAAGGAGCAGGTCACACTCTGACACAACCACGTGCACAAACAACCCTGACGTCAACCACACATCTGCGAACAAACCATGCCCAAGAGTCACAACTCGACCAAGAGCCCAATTTACCCAAGCCCGCAACATCTCAGCACTGTAGAAGCACAGAAGTCAAAAGCACACCGCCTGAAAGGGAGAAGGGGCAGCCAAATCAGAGCTGCAGGGGCGACTCACCCACAATGCAGCACACACACATAAGAATAAGAGCACCACAACACTGATGACAATGTGGTACAAACTGCAACACTTTCACAACAGAACACAGGACACAACTGGTGCCGCATGTGTGTTCAAAATGGCCAATCACACCTGGCATAGCAGGAAACTGTGAGATGACAATGTACGAGTACAACCCCGCATCGACTGCGACGTACTCCAACGGTTCATGGACGACCTCCGTACCCCACCTCTAGTAGCAGGGCAGCCCAGCACCATCGAGGTGATCCCACCCCCTGCACAGACCACACAGCAGGAAGCACCCACAAACACGTCTGGCTCCCAGCACCTCACCGAAGAACACATGGCGTTCCAACGCCGTGTGTTAGACTGCCAGAAGGAGCTGGCTGAACAGGTGCGGGTGGTGTTCGACCTCATGGCAGCCAAACTAGATGCAATACGTAGGTGTCGAAGTCCCATCAGGGACCACTTACAGTCCCTAACGGACACCCACAGTCCGCCCCATGCGCTCCAACAATCCATGCCTGCCGTCGCTGGAGTCATGACTCGGAGACAACAACTGTCTAGTCAGAGTGGCTACAGCAATGTCATCCGTGAATTGGGAAACATAAGGAGGGTCATGGAGAACATGGAGCGGATGCAGGCGCAAACAATGGCTACCACGGCGGCACACGAGAAAGCTGTCGATGGGATCTTCCATGCCCTGCAGATCCTCATCATGGGAGTGATGCCACAAGACATTGCGCAGATTAATGCTGCTGCTACTCCAACATCCACATCTCCGGCCCCTGATGTGTCAGTGTCACACAGTGCTGCAAACCAAACACCAACACCCACATGTGAGGCACATGAAACGTCACAGGATGAAGATGAGGATGAATCTGCCATAGTGGTAAGGAGGAAGCAGTAGCATTCATCTCCGCCACATGGCCTGTTACTGCTTGGGTCTGCCCTCGGCATCAAGCCCTGGAATAACACCTTCCACTGTCCCCCGACACACTCTGCGACACCAACCTTGGACCTCGACATGGACTGCCATCACTTGTATGCTCAACAATGACACAGCAATCAGCCTGCGGACTGGACTCTTCCCCTTCCGAGTAACTTGCCAAACCCTAAAGGACTCAGGCTGGCCCTCCACGGGGCAACATTGTTAAGTGTTGTCTGCATGGCCCAGTACTGAGACAGCCTCAACACTCCACTGAAAGTGAATAATACATCCTGATACACACAGAAGTGCCATGTCTATGAATGATCAAGTATGAAAGCATGTACGGATGTAGGGGCAGTGATTCCCCCTTAGGTCCATGTAGCTCATGTTGTGGGACTTGTGTCACAGGATGCATCCCTGCATCATGGTGGTACATATTTGACCCCAAAAGTAGCCCTGTTGTCAATTGTAGGTCACAAATGACAGCCTATATGAAATGATTTGGGACACTTGTGAAACGCTGATGAGTGGGATCCCGTATTATCTTTGACACACAGAAATGGCATAGCGAATACGTGACACCCAAACAGCCTCTCTGTACAGAGGTGACACACCCACCATCTAATTCCAATAAGTGAGATTGTTAGCACTACATGTTGCACTTACACTTGTCAGAGTGATGTGCCTGTACAGAGGAGTAACCTGCACACAGGGAATATGTGTTGTAATGATTTTATTTGCACATGCTGTGCCTGTGGTCATCTTGTACTGTTCCATGATTGCTAAGGACTGTGACAATGTGACGTGCTCATGTGAAGAAATTGTCAATGATGGTGTTCCTACGGGCTAGTCCTGCTGCTGCTGCAGTGGGGTGTGGTCCACCTGCCTCATATTCCTCATCATCGTCCGGTGCATCTGGCACTTGTAGCCATGGGGCATTGGTGCGCGCACATATGTTGTGCAACACACAACATGCAATGATCATCTTGCACACAATGCCTGGGCTGTACAGGAGCCTTCCACCTGTGATGTCCAGGCACCTGAAACGTGACTTCAACACGCCAAATGTGCGTTCCACGATGCCCCTGGAGCATTTGTGGGCCGCATTGTACTGCCTCTGGGCCTGTGTGTTCGGGGCTCGGAGGGGTGTCATCATCCAAGGGCAGAGTGCATATCCTTGATCACCTGTGACAGTGCATAGAGACAAGAGTCAAAAGTTGGTTATGCATGATGTGTTGGCAGGCCCACAAGTTCATTGGTGTGTGATATGTGTGACTTAGTGATTACCGTATGACAGGTACTGCTTGTAGCAAATGAGCGGCATCAATGTGTATTACGTAGCCTCACTGCTGCCCCTCCCTCCCCCTGCATATTTACTAGTGTGCGCAGCGCGGTTGCATCACTTGCAAATCTACGGCACACCGTTGTCATGCCTGTCTGCGCATGTCCACAAGCCTGAAGGTGGGCGGCCACGTGTGTGTATGCCTATGGTAAGGATAGGGCGGACACAGATGTAGAGTTCATGGCTGGCTGAACTCGCGATGCGGTTGAGGGTAGACCTTTGGCATATGCTGCGGTAATAGCGACACACACAACAGTTGGCATGTATGATCCCGGACCCCGAGCGGGCTTGCGCTCCTTCATTTATCCCTTCGGCCGAGCCCGCACTCCGGGGGCATGCTACATCGCAACATTGTCCATTGCGGGACGTGTGGCGCCGACACTACAACAGAGACACACGCATTAGGCACTTCCTTGGCAAGGCCAACACTTAGCAACGCCCAGAGCCCAGGGCTGATTATCCACACCCCTACGCTGGACTGTCGTACATCAGTCCACTACGCTTACGCTTACAGGGGGGTACGACACAGCTACATGTCCCAGGTCTTCCCCACTGCCGGAGGTGACATGGTTGCGTCCGCTGTACACAGCACAATGTCATGTGGTATGGCCCGGGGGCCTCATGCATACATAATGACCACACGGACACACTTAGATAGTTTGTGGAACTGGCTACGGGCACGTGTGCCAGGCCCCTTTTATTGCCAGGGCCACATGTTCAGTGACGCCTGTGCTGGATGGCTGTGGGGTGAGTGTGAGCCAGCCCTCAGGTAGTGGTTGGTGCTGGCAACAACTACAAAAGTGATCACATAATCAGAAGTTCAAAGTTCAAACAGCAAGGGTCCATGACTTGGGCTGCACAGAGTTAGTGGCCCCGGATGCACTGCGGCCGGCACAGGCACACCGCCACGGGACGGTGACTTGCGGTGCACTGAGGTAGGGACACGAGAGCTGAGCGGGTCCTCGTCGGTGTCGAAGGTTAATGTCGCGCAGTGTTTCGGGGGACAGTGGAAGGTGTTCTTCCAGGGCATGATGCAGAGGGCAGAACCAAGCAGAAACAGGCAATGTGGAGGAGATGAATGCTACCGACTCATCTTCTACACCAAGTCAGTATCAGCTACATGATGATGAAGTCAACCCCCAGGCCATAGACTCAGACGCCACCAAAGTTCAACCAGAGAGTGTCCATGAATTACGTAGCACAGAGTTAGTGGCACCAGAGCTGAAAGGGAATGCAGTCTGCGACGAGGCCTGTACAATGGTATAAACTCTGCCATGAAAAAAGCAAGACTCAGTTCCAAATGTGTGACCTAATTCACCGCAGTGTAGGCCGGAGGCAGCGGGCAGCAGGGGCCCACAGACACGTGTCGTTGGCTTGCGATGCACAGAGTCAGTGGCACCAGAGCAGTTGTTGGTAGTGTTCGATCACCTCCGTGACGATGATCCTTTTTTCCTTCGGACTGAACCGCGTCTTCCTCTTACTCCTCTCCTTGCGTACCATGATATGGACTCGGCCATTGCATAATCAAGACTCAGTTCCAAATGTGTGGCCTACTTGACCGCAGTGTAGGCCGAAGGCAGCGGGCAGCAGGGGCCCACAGACATGTGTCGTTGGCTTGCGATGCACAGAGTTGGTGGCACCAGATCGAAGGAAGTACAGTGATCTAAACTCTGCAATAAATATATGAACTCGGACATAATGAAATCAAGACTCAGTTCCAAATGTGTGACCTGCTTGACCACAGTGTGGGCCGAAGGCAGTAGTCAGAAGGGGCCCACAGACATGTGTTGTTGGCTTGCGATGCACAGAGTTGGTGGCACCAGTTCGGAGGGAGTACAGTGATATAAACTCTGCAATAAATATATGAACTCGGCCATTATGAAATGAAGACTCAGTTCCAAATGTGTGACCTACTTGACCGCAGTGTGGGCCGGAGGCAGCGGTGGAGTATGTCAACGAGAAAGGAGTGCTGGGGGCCTGTGTCGCGGAGGCCGTGATGGTCTGAGGAGGCTGCCATGGTTGCGGGCCTCGGGCTTGGAGCTTGCACCGTCACGTGGTGGGCCCTCTTTGACACACGCCGGTGTCGGCAGGTGGGCAGTGAGGCCTGGTTGCGCTGGGGCAGCCAAGACGGGTCTGGGAACCAGCGGCCTGGGGTGCAGCAGGCGCACGGGATCGCAGACACCGCCGCTCACGGCGTCGGCCTTGTGGCGGGCTGAGAGGCGCCGCCCTGGCAGACACGTTGGCCATTCCGGAAGAGAACCACGCCCCGAGCAACAGGCTTTTTATTCACACCCCTACGCTGGCCTGGGGTACGCCGGGCCAGCCCACTCTGCTCACGCTTACAGGGGGGACGTAACAAGCTACATTTCCGTGCTCTTCCCTACTTCCTGGGGTGACATGGTTGCGTCCACTGTCCACTACACTCCAAACACCAGCAGTATGTGTCGACATGGCCATGTCTGTGGTCTGCATACTGCAGTCTGGCCAGCACATCAACGCCACACTTGGCATTGTGTACATTCTCATTCATGGGTCACTTGCCTCCTTCGCACATGCCTGGTTCCCACCTCTCCCCACATTCTGCTATTGTGTGGCTGAGGTGCCATGCCTTTGATGGCTTGTGTACATGGCTAGCCCAGGTTACCACAGTAAGTTGTGCTGTCGTGTCTGGTAGGTGGGCATGTTGTTTGGCATGTTGTATGTGAGTTTGTAACGTGGGCATTCCCAGAGTCGTTAGTTGCATGACTGTGGAGTTGGGGTGTGTGGTGTGTTCATTTGGTACTTACCAACTAGCAATGCATTCCCATAGGTGCCAGCCTCAAAGCGCTGGTTGATGATGGACTGTCGGAAGATGAAGGAATCATGCACACTGCCTGGGTAGTTGGCGACGACATTGGTGAAGAGTCCCCGATGGTCCACTATTGCCTGCACATTGATGGAATGTGTGTGCTTCCTGTTGCGGTAATTGTGTGCAGTGGTGGCAGGGGGCACGAGGAGTACATGTGTGCAGTCGATTGACCCCAACACATGCGGGAATCCAGCTATGGCGTAGAAGCCTTGCTTGGTCTCCAGCTGTTTCTGCGCAGTGTGGGTAAAGTGGAGGTACTGGGGTACCAAGCTGATGATGGCATCCAAGACAGGTGTGAGGAACTTGGATAGGGCTGGCTGTGAGACTCCTCCGACTCTGGCAGTTGTTGGTTGGAATGCACCAGAGGCCAACAGGTGCAGCACAGCCAGCAGCTTTGTCTGCGGAGGGATGTTGATTATCCGCTGTGTTGGTACCGTCAGCCTGTGGGCAATGTGGGTCAGGATGCGGAGGATGGTTGTCCTTTTGAGCCTGTAGTGGGCAATGACTTCCTCTGGCTTTAAGTCTGTGAGGCTGGTGCGTTTTCTGTAGGTCCGCTGTCTTTGTCTGCTCTGCCTCTGTGGTAGTACGGGGGGCGTGGGGGTCTGGGGGGGGTTGCAGGCCTGGGTGTGGTGGCGGTGGGTGTTGTGGCCCTCTTGGGGCTCTGAGCTGCATGATCAGTAGCTCCATGGCATCTGTTGTTCTTCAGGTGTGGCTCTGCTCTGGGCTCCCTTTTGTGGTGCAGGTTGTCGTCCGACATGACACCAGGTAAGAGCAGGTGTTAATTCCCTGCTGCTAACGCACCTTATCGCATGTTTTGTGCTCTTCTCGCCGATCTGGCTGGACGTTGAGAATGTTGCGGTGTGGTTTATTTGCGGCTTTTTGCACAGCCACGCCTACTCTGCATCTCATTAGCGTTAGTTGCCGGTGTCATCCGTGGCGATGTTTTTAGCGGCTGCTAGCGCAGAATAACTGGCGGTATCGGCTGTTAGCACCAGCTTGTGAATGGGGCGATAACTCTATCGCCACTTTGGCTGCAATAAAGTGCCGCTAACTCGGCGATAAATCCTTGAGAATATTCCCCACAGTAAGCTGGCATGCACCATACCCTGATGAAGACTTAGGCCACTGATGTGTGGTCAAGTAATACTCCCTACTTGATACTACAAGATGTAGATACATTTTTGCCTGACCTAGCATTTTTTTCCCTGAACAAATGTCACCAGATAATACATAGGGGGGGATATTCACAAGAACGTGCGATAAACATTGCCAAAATAGTTTAACGCAATTTTACATATCGCCGTCTATCGCGGGAAAATAACTCCGTGTTAACGTCGTATTTTCAACACGGCAGTAACATGCGATAGTCTCCCGATAACGAGCAAAATGTCCGCGATAACATCACCGGGACGGCGATGAAAATCCAAACCCGAAAGCGAAAAAAGTTGCGATGGGCCCAACCGCGATAAGACAATCAGCGAAAAGCAGCGCAAGGCCTGCAAGTCACACACGTCAGGCGGGAAAAACCACTACAAAAGCACAAAAAAAAACACAAACAAAAAACAAACTACAGCGACGCACAATGGAGGCAGCCGGAGCAGTGACAGAGGACGGCCAGAACCCCACAAGCCCTCCGGAGGAGCAGGCTGGGACCTCGGGGACAGGGAAGGGCAAGGACAAGAAGAAGAGGAGGAAGACGCGGTTCAGTCCGCAGGAAAACAGGATCCTGATCACGGAGGTGATAGAACACCATCAACAACTGTTCGTCATCTCCACTGTATCATTGGCAACAAAAAATGCAACATGGCAGTCCATCGTGGACAAGGTGAATGCAGTAGGAGTGCTGAGGAGGACAATGGACGAGGTCAAGAGGCGCTGGAATGATGTGAAGCGCAAGACCAAGCAGAAACTCACCGACAACCAGAATGCAGCAATGCAGACTGGAGGTGGGAGTACAGCGCCACAGGAGGAGCTGGATGAGATGGAGGAAATGCTGTCCACAGTCATCAGTGGGGAGACAGTGGCAGGAGTTGGGGGACCGGACACTGCTCAACATGACCCGACACAACAGCAACAGGGTGAGTAACGACCAGGGACTGGGGGGACGGGGGGAGATGGGCACAATGGCACACATGCACAATCAAGCGGAGCACAGTGCACACCCACAATGACTCTGGATCATGTCCCTGAACCCCTTGGCACACTGCAGCACACTAAGCAACAGCACGTAGGCCCCCGTCAACTATGTGCCCAGAGGAGTCCCACCCACCCATCACTCATCTCACAACCAACCCATGCACATGTGCTGAACACAGCAAAGCTGCAGGTCCGTGAGCCACACTGACAATGCAAGTGACACTGCATGACGAATAGCATGGCTGCAGTCCGATCATCATGACATGGTGCACACCACCACACTGAGGTGGCAGAGTGTGGACCACATCCGTAAAGGAGCAGGTCACACTCTGACACATCCACCTGCACAAACAACCCCTGACGTCAACTACACATCTGTGGACAAACCATGCCCCAGAGTCCCAACTGCTACCAAGACCCAAATCCACCCTAGTCTGCAACATCTCAGCACTGTATGGGCACAGAAGTCAAAGGCACACCGCCTGAAATGGACAAAGGGGAGCAAAATCAGAGCTGCAGGGGCGACCCTCCCAAAATGCAGCACAAACACATGACATTCAGAGCACATCAGCATTGACAACAATGTGGTACAAACTGCAACACGTTAACAACAGGACAGAGGACACCATAGGTGCCGCTTGTGTGTAGAAACTGGCCAATCACATTTGGCATAGCAGGGAAATGTGAGGTGTCAATGTACAAGTACAAACACATATCCGTGATGTTGTCGAAATGTCCACTGTCCCGCATCAAATAGGGAGCTCCTCCTAAACAGTCACAATGTACATTGCCATGCAGTCTGTATGTGAACTTGTACAATGCGTCAACATACATGTGAACACAATGTAATACTGCATCTCCCCTTCACATTGCAGAGGGAGCATCAACACCTCCTGCAGAGCAGCCCCAACAACTCTTCACTGATGACGATGCGGACATCCCGACATCGACACCGAAGCCCTCCAAGTCCTCATTGACAGCTTCAGCACCCCACCTCCAGGAGCAGGGCAGCCCAGCTGCATCGAGGAGACACCACCCCCTGCACAGACCACACAGCAGGACGCACCTACCACCCCGGCCACCTCCCAGGACCCCCACGAACAACACATGGCCTTCCAACGCCGTGTGTTGGAGGTCCAGGAGAAGATGGCTGATCAGGTGCGGGTGGGGTTCGACCTCATGGCAGCCAAACTTGATGCCATACATGGGTGTCTGATTCCCATCAGGGACCACATACAGTCTCTAACAGACACCCACAGTCCGCTCCATGCTCTCCAACTATCCATGGCTGACATCGCTGGAGCCATGATACTGAGACAAGAACAACTGTCAAGTCAAAGTGGCTCCAGAGATGTCAGCCGGGAGTTGGGACAGATGCAGTGGCTCATGGAGAACATGGAGCGGATGACGGCGGAAAGAATGGCTGCCACGGCTGCACACCAGCGAGATGTGGCTGGGACCTTCCATGCCCTGCAGCACATCGTCATGGCATTGCTGCCTCAAGGCCTGGCACAGATGAATGCTGCTGCTGCTTCTACATCCACATCTCCGCCCCCTGATGTGTCAGTGCCTCACAGTGCGGCAGGCAATCCACATCCAGCCCCTGATGTGTCAGTGGCACACAGTGCGGCCGACATTCCACCACCACCCACGTGTGAGGCACATGTGACATCAGAGGACGAAGATGCGGGTGAATCAACCTTACTGGTAAGGAGGAGGCAGTAGCATTCATCTCCGCCATATGGCCTGTTTCTGCTTGATTCTGCCCTTTGCATCATCACCTTCCATTGTCCCCGATGCACTCTGCGACACTCACCTTGGACCTCGACATGGACTGCCATATTCTGTTTGGTTGCCAATGACACAGCGATCTGACTGCGGACTGAACTTTTCCTCTTCCGATGTACTTGTCATTCCCTGAAGGACTCTGGCTGGCCCTCCACGGGCCAATAATGTGAAGTGGGGTTTTCATGCCCCTGTACTGCTCCCGCTGCACCACTTCATTGGATGTGAATAAAACATTCAGAATCGCACAGATGTTTCATGTCTTTGATCATTCAAGTATGAAAGTATGGATGACTGTAGGGTCAGTGATTCCCCCTTACGTCCATGTTGCTCATGTCGTGGGACTTGAGTCACAGGGTGCAACATTGCCGATTGTGGTCTGTGTGGCGTAGACACTACAACAGAGACACAAGCATCAGTTACTTCCTTGTCCAGCCCAGAACTGAAGCACGCCCAGAGCCCCGGGGTCATTGTTCCCACCTCTACGCTGGCCTGGCATACGCCAGGCCAGACCACTCCGCTTACGCTCAGAGGGGGGACGACAAAGCTACATGTCCCAGGTCTTCCCTGTAGTGATCTGCTGATCACTGGTCTAGTTGTCAGCATGCCACAGCCACTCCCTGAGGGCTGGTTAACACCCACACCACACCCATCCAGCACAGGCGTCACAGGACATGTGACCCTGCCAATAAAAGGGGCCTAGCACATCACATTCCCCACTGCCGGAGATGACATGATGGCGTCCGCACCACGTGGCTCAATCATGAAGGGTCCATGACTTGTGGCGCACTGAGGTAGTGGCACACGAGGCCCAGAGTCCGACCCAGGCCTACCACCACAAGGCGATGACTTGCGGTGCACTGAGTTCGATCCACCTGAAGAGCTGAGCAGGTGTACAGCCTGCGATGATGCGTAGGCCTCGATGAGCTGTCGTGCTAATCGTGCTTCGATTTGAATTGTGAGCCCTGCTGGACCGTGGTGCACGCCACAGGCAGCAGTCGGCACACACATGACTCTGTGGTGCGGGCCGCTGAGGGCCTGTGGCGCGGAATCCAGCGCCTGGCTGAGGAGGTTGCACCAGCACGTGGAGGGCCCTCATGAGACACGCCGGTGGCGGCAGGTGAGCATTGAGGCCTGGGTGCGCAGGGGCGGGCAGTCATCGCTGGGCAGTGGGGCAGCCTCGGGACCAGGGCTGGGGTGGAGCATGCGCACAGGATCGCGCAGGCACCACCGGTCACGGTGGCGGCCTCGTGGCTGGGGGGGGCGCCGCCCTGGCTGACACGACCCTGCATGCGATGACGTGATGTGCGTGGGTTGTTTTGGGACGTAGCCACCTCGTCTCCAGTGTGAATCTGCCCATTGAAGGTGGTCAGCCACGTGTGTGTAGGCCTATGGACAGGTTATGGCGGAGACTGAGACACACGCAGTAGTAACTTTGGTGGTGGATTTGTGATGTGTGCATTCCCACAGTTGTGAGTTGGGGGATTGTGGAGTTGAGGTGTGTGGTGTGTTCAGTTGGTACTTGCTGATGGGCAGTGCACTTCCATGGGGGCCATCCTCAAAGCGCTGGTTGGTGGCGGACCTGCGGACATGTGGGAATCATGCAGACTGCCTGGGGAGTTTGCGACGACATTAGTGGACAGGCCACCGTGGTCCACTTTTGTCTACACATTGATGGCATGAGTGTGGTTGCTGTTGCGGTGATTGTGTGCAGTGTCGGCAGGGGGCACGAGTCGTACACGTGTGCTGTGAATTGCCCCCAACACGTGGGTGATGCCAGCTATGGCGTAGTTCCCTTGCGTGGTCTCAAGTTGTTCCTGCGCAGTGTGGGTGGAGTGAGGGGCAGGGGTATCGAGCTGACACACACCGTGATGCTTTCAGGTTTGATGAGTCCTGCATGATGTGACCGTAACAGCGGTTCGTGTGGTCGTTACCTTCCTTTTCATTCCTACGATGGTTACGGCCACACAAACTTCTGTTACGGTCTTCTCATGCATGATTTGTCATGCCTGTGAGCATTCCGGTTTGTCCAAGTGCAGTACCTGTACCAGATTAGGCATGTAACTATACGGGAGTTTGACCATTGTCACCATTTCTCCCACAGGTTTCTGGAGACTCGTTGCCCTGTTGAAGTTCCCCGTTGGGAATGGGACGCGTTGGCTGAGCTTTTCGTTTTGTTTGTTTGTGTTTTTGTAATAAAGTTCTGTTTTTGCACTACTGTTCACTACTGGACTTCATGACCTGGCGCACCCACATTTCGGTTACTACGATCCTGGGTCTGGGGCACTGAAGCGTCTAGCACGGCTGGCGTTGGGGTTGGTTGTGCAGGTACACTGCGAATTGGAACTGTCGTGTGGTGCGGCTACAGGGGCCCGCCGTTGCTTTTGTGGACATGCATCCTTGACATGTGTGAGGGAGTTTGATGGGGCTGGCTGTGAGACTCCTCTGACTCTGGCAGTTGTTGGTTGGAAGGTACCAGGAGCCAACAGGTGCAGCACAGCCAGCAGCTTTGTCTGCGGGGGGATGTTGGTTGTCCGCTGTGTTGGTACTGTCAGCCTGTGGGCAATGTGGGCCAGGATGCGGTGGATGGTTGTCCTTTTGAGCCTGTGTTGGCCAATGGCTTCCTCTGGCGTTGAGTCTCTGGGGCTGGTGCGTTTCAGGGTCGTCCGCTGTCCTGCGCTGCCTAGGTGGTAATCCGGGGGTGGTGGTCCGGGTGGGTGGCCTCGGAGTGGTGGCGGTGGGTGTTGTGGCCCTCTTGGTTCTCCGAGCTGCATGATCAGTAGCTCCATGCCATCTGTTGGTCTTCAGATGTGGCTCTGTGCTGGGCTCCCTTTCATACTGCAGGTAGTCGTCCTGCTTAACACCAGCAAAAGGCAGGTGTTAAATCCCTGCTGCTAACGCGCCTTATCGCCTGTTCTTGGTTCGCATCGCAGATCTGACTGGTCGTTGAGAATCTCGTGAAGTGGTGTTTTCGTGTGTTTTTGCACGGGAACGCCTACTCTGCATATCATTAGCGTTAGTTGTCGCACTCATCCGTGGCGATGTGTTTTGCGGTAGCTATCACAGGAAAACTGGCGATGTCGGCAGTTTGCACCAGCTTGTGAATGGGGCGGAAAATCTATTGCAGCTTTTGCGGCGCTAAAGTGCCGATTAATCGGCGATGAGTCCTTGAGAATATGCCCCAGTGTAATTTGTGCTGGTACATTTATTTGCTTGATTTGTAAAGCACATGGCTACCTAAAAAGGTTTCCTGTGCTGGCCTCCTCACTAAACCAATCAGTATTACTGAAGCCAAGGGTGACTATTAAGAAGTGGAGGAA
This sequence comes from Calotriton arnoldi, assembly GCA_963921515.1. Taxonomy (NCBI): domain Eukaryota; kingdom Metazoa; phylum Chordata; class Amphibia; order Caudata; family Salamandridae; genus Calotriton; species Calotriton arnoldi. The sequence goes on from CAWUFW010004193.1 coordinate 229,149, forward strand.
ACATCCATGTTTTAAGTAATTTGAAGAAACTGTAAGTGATTTGCAGGCTCTCAATGATTGTGGCAAGGTGTTCCACAATTTTGGTCCCAGAAATGCAAATGCACGACCGCCTTGGCATGTTCCATTGATTCTGGGAACCACAGCCAGCTCCTGAAGGCTAGAGCTGAGTGAGTGTTTATGTGTATACGAGGACACTACAGGTCCCAGGGGCATGGGCCCTGTGTTGGAAAGACACTTATGCATGTAGCATAGGTCTTTGAATTGAACCCAACAATCAATTGACACCCAGTGAAGAGTGTGTAACATTCTGACTGATGTGGTGAATCTGAGTGGATGAAAGAGGAGTCGTGCTACAGCATTTTGTGCAGCCTGAAGCCATTTAAGCAGAGATTTTGCAGCACCCAAGTATAGGGCATTGCTTTAGTCCAGTCTGGAGATTACTAGAGTCTGGACTACTGTTCTTTGAGCAGGGGCCAGAAGGCACATCAGGGGATTTTCCTTAACCGCTTAAGGATGCCAAAACAAGTAGCAGCAAACCATACCTCCACATTTTTTACCACATGAACCGGCAAGATAGTGATACCCATGATAGGTGGACAAAGCTGAGGGCCCCAAAGGTGGGTTTGATTGCCCACCAGCAGAACCTCCATCTTATCCCCATTCAATTTTAATGAATGTATAATCATGCAAGATGAAACTTGGGCAAGAAAGGTGTTAAGAGATTCTGCCTTGTGGTTATCCTGAGATGATAAGGATTTCACAATGTGGGTATCATCTGCATACAAAAACAATGTAAGCCAATGGGATTCTACAATCTCAGATAATGGTCTCATGTAGAGGTTGAAGAGAAGAGGGCTTGAGGTAGAACTCTGCTCACCCCGGAGACTAAGTGGTGTGGTTTAGAACTATGATCATGTGAATGCACCTGAAAGGTGCAATCATATAAAAGAGAACTCAGCCAAGTCAAGGCTGCACCCCGCATCCCCATATCACCTAGGCTGGGCAGCAGAGTGGAGTGGATCACAGTGTTGAATGCGGCACCAAGATCCAAAAAGATCAGTGTTACTGCGCCACCTTTGTCTAGCTGCCAGTGCAGGTATTCTGTAATGCAGAAAAGGGCTGATTCAGTATCATGACCAGACCTGTAGCCTGATTACGAAGGGTGCAGGAGACCATTTAGTTCAATGTAGGATGAGAGTTGCAGTCTGACATGTTTCACCAACACATTAGCCAATGTTGGTAGGAGTGATACAGGCCTATAATTTGACCATATAAGAGGGTCCAAATTGATCTTTTTAATAGAGGTGTAACCAGAACATGCTTCCATGCTAGAGGAACAATGCCTTCTGTCAAGGAAGAGTTTCATAGTTGTGTAAATTGCTTTATAACTGGTAGCGCAAGCTTGCCCTATATCGAGGGGGGCGGGGGTCAATTAGAGAGCCTGATCTAGTAGCTGCAAGCAATGATCTAAATGATGTCGCAACTAAAGGATGGAAGATATTCAAGGCACAGATTGCGTCGGAAGGAACTTCAGAAGAGCTAATCAAAGGAGTGCTTGCAAATGAGACTGAATATCTGCTACTTTCAGTAGAAAAAATTCTGCAATTTCATCACATTTAACTTTTGTGAGAGGGTAGTGGGGGCAGTATTGGCCTACTCCAAGAGATTCTTGACTACCTTAAATAGAGTTGGAAGGCAGTGTTTGGCAACTATGATTTTATCTGGATAAAATTTGGCTTTAGCAATGCTACAATCTTTCTGGTAATCTTTTAGAGCCACTTTGTATCTTAGTTTGTCCTCATGACTGTAGGTTTTTCACCATCCTCTTTCCAAACCTTTACACAATTTTTTAAGTTGGTGCAATAAATTATTTTACCATGGGGCAGGAGGGAGAATTTGATGGAGTTTTTGCTAGTAGTGGGAACTAACACGTCGAGTTAGGATCTGATCCAGGAGTCTAAAGTGTGAGCGTCAGATTCTACTGAATCGATAAATGTGGGGCAATTGGCTTTTAGTAGAAAATTAAGGGCTGGAACATTAAGCTTAGACCAACTCCTACCAAAAGATGTCTTTGGAATCTCTCTCATTTGGGGTCCTGATTGAATAGACAGGGAGAACAGGACTGCAAAATGATCAGTCTATGTTAAAGGGATAGGCTGGTCAGTCTGTAAACTACTATGGTTGGTAAATATAGGATCCAACATATGGCCAGTGGCATGAGTAAGGAAGTTCGCAATGAGATGAACATTAAGAGCTGCAAAGTCCTCTATAACAGGCAAAGCCATGCTACAATCTAAATGGATGTTGAAATCACCCAATATAGGAAAGTTAGAAAGTTTAAGAATGGGCGATGCTAGAACTTCGGATATGATAGAGCTCCAATTGGCTGGATTGCCCGGTGGGCGATAAAGTAAAGCTCCCAACAAAGAGAAATTCAAATTTAGAAACAATAAAAAAGAAGAGCTTAACACTCAGGGATTGTCAGCTTATCTATTTTGCACCTAAAAATTCTTTAAACATAACAGCAATGTCTCCTCCTTTTTTATATTTACGGTCCATTCTCTGGATCCTATAGGAAGGGGGCAAGGGGGGATGACCTCTGGCCCTGAAGCCTCATTGAGTCAGGTTTCTGTTAAAAAGACCGCATCAGGATCATGATCTATAAGAAAGGTAAAAATGTGCCAGTGAAGTTTTACTAGCCAATGGAAATTTAGATTGAAAACTTAAAACCATGGTAATTCTGAGCAGAGCTAGACTTATAGGGGCCGATTCCGATCTCGGCCGGTAGGGCTCCGAATAGGATTCGGCTTTACCGGATCCGATTCGGAGCCCTGTTTCCCGACCGAACCGTACGCGGGTCCGGCCGAGCGAGTACGATGCGAATTCGCCGACCGACTCGTCCGGGCGACCCGACCGCTCCGACCGACTCGTACCCGGATCGTACCGCTCCGACCGACTCGCTCGGACCCGATTCGCACCGCGCAATGGAGACGTTTTCCGGCCGGGTAAGTACGATGCGCACCTCGACCGCTCCGACCGACTCGCGCCGTCCGACTCGAACTCGCTGTCGGAGCCGTACTTTGGGGGTCCGTGTCGGACCCCCTGTACGCGTACCTGTGCGAGGCGCACACAGGGGGACCCATGGGTCCCCCTACCTGTGCGTGTACGCCGCGAAGCGCTCGCGGCGTACTCGCTGTAGGAGCGCCCTTGTCCGCCTCGCACCCATTGAGGCAATGGGAGCCCGCGTACGCGTTGTACGACCGGCTCCCATTGAGTTCAATGGGAGTCCGACCGACTCGTGTCCGGTGGCATACGAATGCATCGGACTCGTTCGGTCGGACTGCACGGGTCCGATTCGGTCGGAAATCTCTCCGGGTCCGGCTCGGTCGGAGAGATTTCCGGCCCGAATCGGAATCGACCCCATAGTGTTCAAATTGGTTCACTAGAGAGGGCACAGACTTTAGGTGAAAGCGAGTGGTCATAAACCTACAGTGTGGGCACTTTCTAACTGCTACATAATGCTCTAAATCAGGGAATGGGAACAAACTTCTGTAACAATGGGGCGGAGGGGAAGCAGTTGAGGAGCGGAATAAGTAAGCTTACCTAGAATGAATGAATGATTGAATATTAGATTTATAGAGCGCAGACTTAGCCCCAAGGCGTCAAGGCGCTGCAGGAGAGACAATTTTACAGAATTTAAATAATATGCTCAAACTGATATTTGTGTAAAGAGCCAGGTCTTCAAAGCCCTGCGAAGAGGGAATGGGACACTTAGGGATATTGGGGGAGCGTTCCTGGCCCCTGGACCCATTCGGATGTGGATGGGTGCAGACGGGCTTGTCTTTGGCGCGCCATCATGATGTCGCAAAGAAATGAATTACTACTGATGGAGCAGGGTTTTCGCGAAAATAAAACCTGCTTGAATTGAACCCTCAGTAACGTTTACTAACCGTGTGCGGTGAAAAACTAATGTGGAAAAGAGCCTAACATGAGGGAAAATGCTACTGCCTAAGCGCGCACTAAAGCACTGAAGTAGGCCGCAAATGCTACTTGAAAAACAAAAAATAAAAAGACTAATGCTGCTTTTGTGCACATTATTAACATTTGCTAGAAAAAATAATATTAACGTGGGTTGCGCATGGATAGATGCAACATGGGCAGGATGCGTAATGAAAAGCATTATAAGTGATTAATAATGCCTGTGTTTGTTTTTCATGAAAGCATGGTTTTCTGTTCTGCGGGAAAACACGGGGTTAAATGAAAATAAATTAACTCTGAGAAATAATACTGAGCAAAAACGATGGCAGTGGAAGACAAGTGTCCTTCGCCAGTTCGGTGTGCCTGCCAAGAGACAACTGATAGAAACAAAATTTTCCTTGAGTGAAAGAACATTTCCTCTACCATGCGGCACGAACGGATAAATGTGACACATAATTTGCAACATGACTAGGATGGAGGAAACAAATGTTATGACAGAGGCTCGAATTTGTATTTCCTGGGGTGGAAGTAGATATGCAGAATAAATGAACAATAAAGAAGATGAGCTAAGGGACATGACGATAGTGGTGTGACAGTACACCCCCTTCCTTAACCAATCATGTGTAGAGAAATCCTCTGTTCTTACACAAGTGTGGGTTGGATATTTGGGTTTTAGGGTATAATTGAGGTTCCTGGTGGGAGGGGTCTATGGCTTTGTTGGAGAGTTTGTTTGTGGCTAGTTTGTGTCTTGCTTTCCTACCTGCGTGAGGAGAGGCCTTCTTTGCTGTCTCCTAATCTTGAGCTGGCTGTTCCTGTCTGCTGATTCCTGACTTAGTCTTTGCCTCTTCAACTCTACTTGAGGGGCCTTACTGCTCTCATGGCCAGAGAGTAGATTTCCTATTCAATTTGGGTTAGCATAGACATAAAACTGAATTTGCATAATTATTTGCAAACATATTTTGTCTCTGAACCTTTTGTCTCTTCGCCTTTCCACTCCTTTATGCATTGTTATGCTGAGATGTGTTTTTATCAATATTTCTCTGATATTGTTGCTCTGTGGTGATCTGTGAATTGTAGTGTATTTTGTTATTGATGAGCATTTATTTCACATTATTTTAGATAAACATTATAAATATACAAATGTGTCTGTCTTTATTAGAGGTATTTTTCTAGTTTATGATTACTCTAGAAACAAGTATTGGTTTGCCAAACCCTGTCAACTATATAAAGATCGCATCGCCACAATTGGTATAATAGAAATGAAGGCACACATTGGATTTTGGTAATTTTGGTAATTTGTTAGAAATTCACTAATCTCAGCGGAAGGGGCTTGTGGGTAATGAAATTGGGCCTAGTTTTGGGAAAATTATTAGTCCCAGATCGCTGGATCAGTTTTGGTAGCAGCCTGATGGTTTGTAGTGATTATTTTGGCAAATTAATGGTTGAATTATTGATTTTTGTTACTAATATGAAAAGTTAGCGTCTTTGTTTTATGTAGTCTGGAAGTACGGGTACGGAGTTGCCTAAGATCCCGGGATGTTAATTTAGCCCTAGTGGCAGAGGAATAGTGTGGAAAAGTATCACACTGCAGAAGTACTTTGTCTGTTGTTGTACTATCGAACAGTGAAATGCTGTTCATGTTATTCTAAGGGACCTATTTTGTTGAAAGAAGATTGTATGAAATAGTGAAAGTCCGCTTCCGAAACTTTGGCCTTACATCCCCGAAGGAGTACCAAGTCCTCTTTTCTAAAAAGTCCTCTTCCGAAACTTTGGCTAGTATCCCCAAAGCAGTACCAAGACCTCTTTCACTTTGATTGAGAGTAGAGTGACGCTGGTCGTTATTCTACTGGTTGTAAAAGGTTCTCTTGAACGACTGAGCTATCTTTCATTTAGTGGAGCAGACAAAGGGGCCGATTCCGACCTCGGCCGGTAGGGCTCCGAATCGGATTCGGCTTTACCGGATCCGATTCGGAGCCCTGTTTCCCGACCGAACCGTACGCGGGTCCGGCCGAGCGAGTACGATGCGAAATCGCCGACCGACTCGTCCGGGCGTCCCGACCGCTCCGACCGACTCGCTCCCGGCTCGAACCGCTCCGACCGACTCGCTCGGACTCGACTCGCACCGCGCAATGGAGACGTTTCCCGGCCGGGTAAGTACGATGCGCGCCGCGAGCAGTCCGACCGAGCCGCGCACTCCGGCTCGTAAGAGCAGTCGGAGCAGTACGCCGGGGGTCCGTGTCGGACCCCCTGCATGCGTAGCCGCGCGAGTCGCACACAGGGGGACCCATGGGTCCCCCTACCTGTGCGTGTACGGCGCGAATCGCTTCGCCGCGTACCCGCTGTAGGGGCGCCCTTGTCCGACTCGCACCCATTGAGTCAATGGGAGCCCGCGTACGCGTTGTACGACCGGCTCCCATTGACATCAATGGGAGTCCGACCGACTCGAGTCCGATAACATACGGACGCATCGTACTCGTTCGGTCGGACTGCACGGGTCCGATTCGGTCGGAAATCTCTCCGGGTCCGGCTCGGTCGGAGAAATTTACGGCCCGAATCGGAATCGACCCCAAAGTAGCAGCGTTTTGTGTCGTTTCTAATAAGAATTTATTTAGAAAGATTTTTGTAGTACATTGCCGTATTATTTTGTAAAGGGAGGGTCAGTCGCAGGAGTTGTACTGACATCACAAAAAGCCGCACTGGCATTGGTCAGATAGCGGGCGTGTACTGTGCTGTGATTGGCTGGTTGGTGTGAGTCGCGCTGGTATTGGATGAGTGTGAGCCAATAGAGTGAGCAGAATTACGGAAGGATTTTCCTTGATTTCTAAAGTATTTTTGCGGAAAAGAGAGAGTTGAAAAATGAAGTTGATAAACATGATACAGGATTTGTTTAAAAAGACAAGCCAATAGTTACTAGAGAGGGACTTCCTGTACCTCCTGCAAGATCGCCTGCTTCTTTCATGATGAAACAGCGTGGATATCATACGTGTACATGGTTAGAGAATTGGGTGAGTTATACGGAGGATGATGGAGTTTTAGCTTTCCCAGAGGATGGTACTTTCAATGTAAAGATTTTAGAGAACTTGAGAAGACAAATGAATTCGTTAAAACCAAATCCTAGACCTGTGTAGTATGAGGCGCTTGAGGAATGGGAACATGAGGCGTACAGAAGGGAGGAGATAGGAATGGGATGAAATATAGGAACACAATGAGATGGTATTCAGAGGCTAAATGGGATGCGCAGTTGAAAAAGTGGAGGAGAGATGTAATGATAGATGGATTATATCCAGTAATAGTTGCTTAGGGACAAGCTAGTGGAAAGTGCAAGGAGAAAAAGAATAATGTAGAGACTTCAGAACTAGATATAGATCCAAATGAAATTGATGATGAGTTATTAGATGAGATGTTATTGAAAAGACCTCCACCATATCAGGAGAGTCCGGATGAGATTACTCCAAGTGCACCATTAATTGAGATAGAAGCTCCACAGGTTACACAAGCTTCACAAGTTCCATTAGTATTACCTTCTCCATCAGCTACACAAGTCTCACAGGAGAGAGAGATTGAAATGCTTAATAGAGCAAAGGAAGAATTGGCTCAGAAAATTAGTCAGATGAGTTTAAATGCTGAAGCATTATCCGTTCCGGTAACAATTGGTCCTATAGTTCCATTATATAGTGAGGGTCAAAATATTTCAAGAGTGCATGCATTGACAGTTCCAGTGAATAGTGCTAGGGATATTAGTGGACTAGAATCAAATGAGATGAGTACGTCACTGGTTGATGTTCCAGCAAATGGATATGTGAATGAAACCCCAATAAGGAATGTATAGATTGATCCTAGAAAATTACTGTCAAATGTGAGAGAAACAACTTCAGTATCAGGGAGTTCAGTGGGACCTTCACCAGAAGAGTTGGATGATTGGATTAGGGGAATGGCATCTGATAAGTCCAAACAGAGTATAGATATAGGTAGGCTAAGAGTAGTTCTGGAAGAAATGATTATTGGTACAATAAGTCCGGAGAGATTGAGTAAATACCAGGATGATGAGTTGTTATTTTTGTGTAAGAATATTACATTGAAAGCGAGAAATTTGCATGAGAAGTTGGCAGAAGCAGCACAAGAATATAGAGTGGATATTGAGAAATCAAAAGTTTTACAAAAGACATATAGGTTGGATTTTAGTGACAGAGATTTAGAGAGTTTGAATGCGTCTGGTAAATGATTTCAAATAAAAGAGTTGATCAATATTTTGAAAAAATGGGGTGATTTGGACCGATGGAAAGGTAGATGGGCTAGAAAGAAAGAAGAAGCACTTGCAAGTAAGGGTGTGACTGCATCTTCTTTGCTTCCGTTAAAAGAGGCAGAACCTGCTGAAATGATATATCCAATGAGAGAAGTTCGGGTGGTGGATATGTTCACATTCCTTGGTCAAGACAGGACATATTGTCTTTTACAAATGACTTCCCGAGGTTGAGAGAAAAGCCTGTCGAGTGGTACAAACAGGTAGAGGAGTTTGTTAAGGTCTCAAAGGTCCTGTTGAAAGATTTGGATGGTTTGTTTGACATTGTAGTTCCGGCTGATTTATGGACTGAGTGTAAGATTGCAATTGACTGGCCGAAAGAGGAATATCCTAGAGATGTTAAAACTGGAGCGCCTTCAGAAGAGGTGATGAAGAAATATAATCAAGTGATTACTTATTTGAAGAGTAAGATTTCCCCAAAGGAAACAGATTGGGTTAAGATTGACAGGACGACACAGTACATGCCTACTACAAGAGACTTTTACAGGTGTTTAAGCAGTATAGTGGTTTTGAAAGCATAACTGACAAAGATATGGGACATTTTGTGTATAAGTTTGTGTTTGGATTGAAACCAGAAATTGGTAATATGATTGAGCAGCATTTGATTTGGTGGCAGAACAAAACAGTGGATGAAATACTGAGGTATGCAAAGTATTGCAGTGATGACATTGAATCTAGGCATAAGAAATTGAAAGAGAAAATGATGTGGGCGCAAGTGAAAGCGGCACAGTAGAAAAATGGGAATTTTGTTGATTATTCTCAAACAGGTTTTCAGATGAAAGGACAGAATCAGGATTTTCAAAATGGTCAGGTATCTGGTTTGAATATTGTACCGAATGGTGGTGTTCAAGTGCAATTACCGGGAAAAGGTGGAGGTAGAAATAATAAAGAAGAGATGAAGAGAAAATTCCCTTGTCATGCGTGCGACAGGTTAGGACATTGGAAGAACGAGTGTAAGTTCTTGTTAGAAAATATTGGAATGGTTCAAAATTCTAATCCACAGATGCAGAATGAGGTGGTTGTGAACAGATGCAACAGCAACAGGGAGTTTCACCACAGGTACAACAGGTACAACAGGTACAAGTGTCTCAAGCTCCTATGCCAAATAATGTGAAATCTCAGGTACAGAGATACAGTGCGAATGCTGGATTTCACTCGAGTGAGCAAATTGGTAAGAAACAAAATGGACAAATGGTTTCGCAATATTGGTTGCAATGTCCTGAGAGTGATTCAGATTCATCTCAATGACGGTGCCTGAGGGGGGAGGAAGAGTGCGTGCTTTGCGCAACTCTAGAGGTAGATCAATCAGGTCCTTTTGTGGATGGGAAAGTGGAAGGTAATGATATTCCATTCCTTGTGGACACTGGTGCTACCCGGTCTACTGTGAGAGCAGCAGAAATTCCAAACCTACCCCTCTCGGGAGAAACTATCCAAGTTGTAGGAGTTTCAAACAAGTATATTAGAACTCCAGTGACCAAACCAATGGAGGTTCATATTGGAGAATTCAGAGATTTGCATCAGTTTGTGGTGTGTGATACGAGTCCGGTGAACCTTTTAGGTAGGGACTTGTTGTGCAAGATGAACTACACCATCTATTGTACTCCAGATGGTATTGCTTTTCAAACACCAGATGAGGATGTTGCTTTCAAAGTGATGCTAGCAAGGCAAGGGACAGAAATGAATGATTTATATCCTTTCTTTACAGCGAAGGATTTGCCTGTTGAATTGAGAGATACTGTGACGACTGATGAGTGGGATTTTTCAGGGAAAGACATCGGATTGATGAAAGGTGTTGATCCACTTCAAATTTTGGTCAAACTAGGTGCAGAATTTCCAAAAACACCACAATTTAAAATGAGTCCTGAGACTATTGAGGGAGTTACTCCTGTAATTGAGCAAATGATTCAATAAGGTATTCTGAGAGAAATACTAGGGAGACCTTGTAATTCACCTATTATGGGAATTAAAAAACCGAGTGGCAAGTACAGAATTGTGCAAGATTTGCGAAAAATTAATAGGATTGTAGTACCTTGTTTTCCGATAGTGCCAAACCCAGCAGTAATTCTTTACCAAATTCCATGTGACGAGGAATGGTTCACAGTGATTGATTTGTGTCAAGCCTTTTTCTCGATACCGTTGCATCAAGATAGCCAGTATCTTTTTGCATTTCGGTTTGGACACTATGTCTTGGCATGGTGCGGAGTTCCTCAAGGGTATACAGAGAGTCCTTCGATTTTCAATCAGATTTTGATAAAGAGTCTAGAGTCATTGGTTATGCCAGAAGACTCAGTATTGGTGCAATACATTGATGACCTATTGGTGGCATCAAAGGCACGACAAGCATGTGTGACAGATACAATTGCTCTACTGAACCATTTGGCAGTAGGTGGGCATAAAGTGCCACCAGAAAAATTGCAGTTTTGTCAAAAAGAGGTTCATTATTTGGGACACAAAATTGAGAAAGGAGCGAGGAAAGTATCACAAGATTGAATTGCTGTGATCTTGCAAATGGGTCCTCCCAGAACACAGAAAGAAGTTCGAATGTTTCTGGGTATGGTTGGATACTGCAGACAGTGGATCAGTGGTTTCTCACTGATAGCCAAGCCATTACAGAGATTGACTCACAAAGATGTAGTCGATCCGATCGAACTGGATGAAGAAAGCATGAAGGCTTTTGTTGAGTTGCGAGATAGTCTTTGTCGGACACCTGCATTAGGAATGCCAGATTATTCTAAAGAATTTGCATTGTTCTGTTGTGAGAAAGATGGATGTGCAGTTTCAGTTTTGACGCAGACACATGGAATGGCGCGTCGTCCAGTGGCATATTTCTCTGCTACTTTGGATTCAGTGGCTGCAGCATTGCCAGGTTGTTTGAAAGCAGTGGCTGCAACTTGTGTGAGTCTGGAGCAGAGTGAATCAATTGTGATGGGACATCCATTAAGAGTGTATGTGCCACATTCTGTTGAGATTTTGCTAACAAGGACAAGGACGCAACACATGACAAGTAGTCGTTTGACTAGATATGAGAGAGTGATCTTGGGTGCTGAGAATGTGACAGTAACAAGATGCACGACACTGAACCCAGCGACTTTGTTGCCGAGTTCGAGTTGTGAAGAAGTAAAGGATGAAGTAGATCATGATTGTCTGGATGTGACAGAGTTGTGTACGAAACCAAGGCCTGACATAAAATATACGCCATTGCCAGAATCAGATTGTGTGATGTTTGTAGATGCTTCGTGTCTGAGAGATGAAAAGGGTGCATTGCGTGCTTCATATGCAGTATGTACAGTGCCCATGGTTCTTGAAGCATCTTGTCTAAGAAAGATAAATTCAGCACAAATTTTTGAGTTGGTCACATTGACCAGGGCATGTATAATTGGCAACAATTTGAGGATAACCATATTTATGGATAGTCAATATGGTTTCGGGGTAGTGCACGACTTTGGTCAATTATGGATGCAATGTGGATTTCTGACTTCTTCAGGATCCCCGATAAGAAACAACAAAGATGTAAAGGATTTGCTGAATGCATTACAATTTCCTAAAGAAAATACACATAAATCAGGAAATTATTATGTGACTAGTGGCAACAGATATGCATGCCAAGTGGCTCGTTTCTGTGCACAAAATTCAGTTTCAATCAATAAAGGAACAGAAAAAAAGAATATAAACTGTCACTTGATGTTCTCTTCTATAGAAACATGGGATGAAGTTAGATAATTGCAAGAAGAAGCTAGTGAGGAAGAGAAAGAAATTTGGATTAAAGCAGGATGTGCAAAGAGACCTGAAGATGAAATATGGGTGTACATGGATGAAAGACCAGTAATGCCAGACTGTTTACTTTCACAATTTGCAAGGGTGTACCATGGAGTGACTCATGTGGGAAGAGAGGCCATGATTAGGCTCTTCAACCAGTCATGGTACAATCTAAAGTTCAGGGTTATTGCAGAGAGTCTTTGCCAGAGGTGTGTAGTATGCCAGCAGCAGAATCCAGGTAGAAAGACTGTTGTCAGTTGGGGACGGATTGGAAAAGCAGCAGGTCCTTTTACTAGATTGCAGGCAGATTTCATCGAGCTTCCTCCTTGTAATGGACTAAAATTTGTGTTGGTTGTTGTCTGTCTGTTTTTTTGTTGGGTAGAAGCATATCCAACAAGAAGAAATGATAGTTTAACAGTTGCTAAATTGCTTTTGAGAGAGATCTTTCCTAGATTTGGATTTCCAGTCTCTTTAGAAACGGATAGAGGTACTCGTTTTAATAATGAAATAATTCGGATGATTTGTGCAGCATTACAAATTGAGCAAAAGCTGCATTGTGCCTATCGACCAGAAGACTCAGGTGTGGTCGAGCAAATTAATGGCACTATTAAATCGAGATTGTCAGAGGTATGTGCATCCACAGCACTGAAATGGCCAGATGCTTTACCCTTGGTATTAATGAGTCTGAGAAGCATTCCTGATAAAAAGACTGGATTATCCCCTCATGAAGTTATAATGGAAAGAGCAATGAGGCAGCCGATTGTACCAGCGAATCAACTGATAAATATAACTGATGATTTGGTGCTTGATTATTGCAAAGGATTGGCTGATGTGGTGCGTTCTGTGTCTCATCAGGTTGGAGAAAGTGCAACCACAACACAGCAAGAGCAAGCACATGATTTAAGTCCAAGGGAGTGGATCCTGGTGAAGAAACATGTGAGAAAGTCATGTCTGGAGCCTAGGTGGCATGGCCCATACCAGTTATACTGGTGACAATGACAGCAGTGAAGTGTGGAGACTTGCTGAATTGGATACACGCAAGTCACACAAGAAGAGTCCCAAGTCCACTTGAAAGACAAGAAGAAGAAGAGCAGAGACTGGCAGAGAGTCAAGAAGAGCCAGAAGCTGTAGAACGTGAAACCATAGAGTCTGAGGCTAGAGATTCTGAGAGTGTTGAACACGTGGATGATCGAGAACAAAGTCGAATAAAGTGGGCACCAACTACTGGGTCTCGTGAGACTGCTGTTGAAAGTGATGATGGAGGAGTGTTAAATGAGAATCAAGAGCAAGTGCAACAGAGAAAAGAACTGAATAAAAGAACTTGCGAACTTGACACTGAAGCAGAGGGAAATGTGCTAGTTAAGAGAGCAAGAAAAGGTGACGTGTGGCCAAAAGGAGTGAAAAGACTGAAATACCCTCTGAAAAAGAAAATACCAGACACGATAATTGAAGTAACAAACAAAACAGAACAAAGCGAGTCAGAAGAAGAATTAGTTTGGAAAACAAAGAGAGTAAGAGTTCCAAACAGGAAATACACAGCTCCAGAATGAACATGTGTGGTATTGGAAGAAATTGAGCATACAGATCAGAGCAAAGAAGACACTGGTACAAAGCAGAATGAAGCAAATGGTTTTGAACCACCCTAAGAGAACTGTGTAAACTAAAGGGTGCAGAAAACTAAAGAATTCATTCAAAGAAAAGAGAATTGAAAAGAAGAAATTGAACTAAAGGCTGTAAAGAAGATATAAACAAGCATTGGCATAGCCAATAGGTCTCACCTTTGGGACCTTAGAAGTGGTTAGTCATGCAGCACATTAACCTGGGTGCTGTGCCGCCATGGATTAAAGCATTGTCAGGCTTATCTGCACCACTTTTGCATCTTGTGCAATAGCTCATTGGTGATTTTTTGCAATCAGACTTTGCTGCAGGCCATTAGGGCAAAATGGAGAAAGTAATGCAATAAATATATGACACAGCTGCTTAGAAAATGACTCTGGTGTGTAATATCATTTTAGCACAGACAAATTCTGATCCATGCATAACTTGTGAAAAAGGGAATGAAACAGATTTGCCAACATGTATGCTGCTTGTTTAATAAGGAACGGAACAAACATTGGCGAGATTATGAGGTGCAAATTAAAAAGGTCAGCAACAAAATCCGTGTACCGCCTAGTGATCCAGTGTCATATGTGTGACACCTTCAGCCTGTCATGGCATTTTAACCATCGGCAGTTTGCAGGCCTAAACTGTGAACTGCAAGTCCCAGAATGCAATCTGCAGTGCAACGAGGTTGGAGTTTCCATTAATGGCTGCTTGCAGGTGGTGTTTTAACTGTATTAGAACTTTCTTTGTTACCACCAGATTTTTCGGCAGGAATGAGCGCGAGGTTGACAAGCTGTGACCAGTATGTTAGAAGTTTGAATCCCACTAAGGCTAACTCCGCACTTCAGCCCTCAGAGTCGATAAACTGAGCACCTTACCTTTGGTAATAGTTCCACCTGTTTGCAGCGCTTTAACGGCAAAACTGGTATTAAGCGCTTAAGTGTTTATTATTGTTTTTCCACTGCACACAAATAGCCTATTGTAGGAGATACTTCTTGATGCTCGTGACCTTAATGCATGCCCATGTAATCCGCCCAGTAGAGCCCCATCCCAGGGATGTGAGAAACGTTCGGCCTTGGGCCCCCTGTAGATTCCCCCCATCAGCCTCCACCCTCAATCCCCGGGTCCTCTTCCTGTGCTGTGGTCTGTAATTAAAGCCCATCGCGTTGCGCTCTACTCTCAAAGGCTCAGTGCAGGGGGTCTGTTATTGTTATCCTTTCCCAGTCCCTCCGCCCCCAGGACTCTGACACCCCGCGCTCAGGGGCCATTTCCTCGACCCCTTCATATGCAGATGTTCGCACTCGAGTGGCTGCGGGTGGGGTCCTTCCAGGCCGGACCTTTTCCATGGCCAAGACCACCTGCCAGGGAGCTAGCATTGACCGGGCGGTTCAGCTGGGAGGTGGAGGAGGGGGCCGGTGGTTTATCAGCAGTCCCCATGCTTGTCTTACTTTGTCAACTCTCTTCCTTCTGTACAGGAAGGTAAGTGCCCCCCCCACCACCGCCCCTCTAGCCACTCGCTAAATATTATAAATTCCGGGTGCGCTTTTTGAAGACCAGCTTAAAAAGCTACAGCAATCACTCCCACGGGCACCTGTGCACAGTGCGCTTAGGTACACCTGTCATAAACTGCACAGCGCTTAGAAGCCAACCAGGACGGATATCTAACAGCAGTTCGCTCAGCTCAGTTCTGAAGCCTGCAGCTCTGCAGAAATAGCGATCAGAGTCACGGTGTGGGATGGCTGATAGAGCAAATGAAATGCAGACAACGGGAGGGGGCGGGAGCATGGTGAACACGGCGGGAAGGGGGGCGGGAGCATAGTGAACACAGGTGGAAGGGGGGCAGGAGCAAAGTAGAAAACTGCAACCGAAAGTACAGCGGGAGGGGGTGGGAGCAAAGGAAATGCAGACAACGGGAGGGGCGGGAGCATGGTGAACATGGCGGGAAGGGGGCGGGAGCATAGTGAACACAGGGGGAGGGGTCCTGAATAGCACATCATTTGCCACCTCAATTCAAACTAAAAGCAAACTTCAAATAGGTCAATTTGTCTCCCAGGATATGGGGTGAAACTTCAAATGCAGAGCACTTTTCTACTGATCAGACATCAGGGACCCTTTGTTATACATTCCTCGTGTAGGGATAACTTTTGTTTTCTATATTTTAATACCAGAAATGCCTCCATATCAATCGACAACAAGCTTGATGTGCTAGGGTAGTTTAAACAAGTCTATTGGGAAAGCGGGTTACAAAAAAAAAATCCTCTTCACAAAATTGCCTACAAGAGTGTGGGTGAAGCACACGTCTCTGTGGGAATGGATGTGAATAAAGTCATCCTGCCACTACTGGAAGTGAGTAATGCTTTTAGTCACACCTTGGATTATTACACATTTCATCATGCGTCTGTTGCTTCACTTCCACAAACTCACTGCACCTTCCTCACTTACCGACCTGTGGCGTGGCACCTGGGAGTGTTTCTGAGTACCTTCCTCCTCCCTTCGGTAACTGCCCTTGAGATTACTCACATAAAACAGGATGGATTGTCGGACCACCTAAAACAGTGCTTTCTTCACTTTGATTGTGAGTTTTAGAAGCCGTTTCCTACTCAGTTAAAATTTCTGGGGGCAGCTGAAGATGTATCGGGGACAATTAGTAATGTATCAGTTTGTTCTTTGCTTCAAGGGCTCTGTGCCAGCAACAAAGATTCTACATCTTCAGCATTGTGGAAACATCATGCGCCAACCTATTCAAATATTATGGTGTGAATGTAAACAAGTACTGGCAAAGTCAAGAGGTCTGGCGTTGGCTGACAGTATTTTGGCTTGGCCAATGCTTGTTTTGACATGGTATACCATCGCATTGGCTAAAAGCGAAAATATTTTGGGGCCTCAAAACACTGAAAGAGACGAACGTCACTCAGTGATGCTAGCCAATAGCTGAAGTAGGCTGACCCACCACCCTCTGATGTACACTGAGTGGTCTGTGTGCTCCCGCCCCGTACATCCCTTAGACCACCCATGTTAAATGCAAGAGCCTTCCGTTAGGAAGTTTTGCTGTTTTGTTTAAATTTATTATACAGCTCCTTAAAACCTTTAGAAAAGCATATCTCGTTAAAAAAGAAAAGCGCTCAATAAACTTTTCAAAATCATAAACTGAACAGACTGATCAATCAGTTAAACCTTAAGTAGAATAGGAGGCTTTGTTGTGTTAACCGATGCATTTTAAAGAAATTCAGACAAGAATAATATGGGTGTGTGGTGGCTGTTTTAATATGTGCTAAAAACAAGGAGATGCGAGGTTGTTTCTCTGAGCCGAGGCAGCTTGAAAAACAAGCACGGGCGCCTCGCGCGGCAGCAGGGGGAGAGAGGAGGGGGCCTGCACGATTCCCTTGCGGGAGCGAGCAGCGCCAGGAGCGATAATTGCTACCATATGGCGCCGCTCGCTCCCGCAAGTGAATCGCCAAATGTGCACGCGTTGCCATTGAAGGCAATGGAACGCGTGCACGTTTTTGGCTGAAAAGCCGAAGCGATTCCAAAAGGTCTTTTTGCCTATGCAGCGCATGCGCGCTGCGTAGGCGAGACCTAAAAAAAGAGGGGGTGAACAAAGAAGCTTGAAGTGTTTGGATATACTACTTAGATAGTTTTTCTAGTTTTTTCTAGTTTTTCAAATTTTTATTTTTCTTTTTGAATTGATATAATTTTTTTCCTTAAAATTGCAAAAATAACCGAGAATGGATATCAAAATTGTAGGTTCAAACGTAGATGTATTAATGCTTGCTTATTTAGTATTTTATTACTAATGTTGGTGTGGTTAACACTAATTGTTATTGTGCCTGTCTTAATGGTAACTAACCATAAAAATAATACTAATGGTGTGACGAGTGAGAAAGTAGATTCTAAAAGTCTTAAAGAAATCTCACATACTAATATAGAAAAGATGGAAGGTGATAGCATCTACCATCAAGATAAATCAATTAATGACTTTTTGTTAAATGTATTTACTAAGTTGTTTTATGAGGAAGTTGACACAATGGATGCGAGAGATTGTTATGTGTGCATGCAATTACCATCGTCTGTCTCAGAGGGGTAACTTACCATCACCTACCTTTAACATATGGTGTGTCTTGTAGTGTACTAACTAGTCTGTTCTACGAGAGAGGTAGCTTACAATACTATTACTCTAACATGGATTTAGTGTTTTCAGAAATTCCTATTAGAAAGAATATGAATAAAGTAAGTAGTGCTGAAAATGCAGAATATATGGGGGAATTTTTCCATCCAACAAAAACAATTGACATAGTATACGCTCATAGACATAACTTAGCATGTAGATTGTGGTTTGAAGAAATAGAATTC
This sequence comes from Calotriton arnoldi, assembly GCA_963921515.1. Taxonomy (NCBI): domain Eukaryota; kingdom Metazoa; phylum Chordata; class Amphibia; order Caudata; family Salamandridae; genus Calotriton; species Calotriton arnoldi. Next base: position 247,135 of record CAWUFW010004193.1, read on the forward strand.
ATTAACATGGTAGAGGATAGAAGGCAGGATTTTAAGAGAAAAGCTGCTGAGCAAAAGTCTCATGTACCTCCATGGGCTTTCAGAGAAGGAGATTATAAAAAGGGTGAGACATACGTTGCCATGACCCTGGACTGGCATCATAGAGGGAAGCTTTGCTTGCTTAGACTAAAAACTGATTATAACAATTATTTCATTGGTTCTAGTGAGTGTGATCATACTTTCCTAATTACGGGAGGATGGGGAATAAAATGAGGAACTGATCCTGTCTTTCCGGGAATCTATTATGTGTGTGGTAAGAATGCCTACTATAGGTTGCCTGCACATTGGTATGGATGTTGCTATATTGGCATTGTATTTCCAAAGGTGTACCATTTGGATAAAAATGACAGAATCAATGAAGTAAAGAATGGACTAACACGTAATAAGAGAGGAGCGAGTTTTTCAGAAATAGTGGGAGATATTTTTGGAGCATTGATACCTTCAGTTGGAGTCATATTAAACTCACATAAAATTTAAAAATTGTCCACAGTGGGTGATCGTTTATCAACGGACACTGCTGGTGGTTTCTTGATGATTGATACGGAAATGGTTGCGATTAGATCAATGATTTTACAAAATCGACTTGCCCTTGATGTATTATTGGCCAAAGAGGGTGGAGTCTGTAATATGTTAAAGATTAAACAATGTTGTACATATATACCTGACAAGAGTAAGAGTTTAGAGGGGTATATTAAGAACATTACGAATCTTCGAGAAGATTTGGCTGAACTAAAGTTTGGCGGTGCTTGGGAGAAACTTAGTAAGAGTTTTTCCTCCATGGGCAATTGGTTTGCTGCTTTTGGGAATAGTGTATTAGGAAGAATACTAATGCCTATCATTGCAGTAGCTACAGCAGTACTAATGATTTTTCTGATCTATAAATGTTGTAATTGCAGAAAAGAGACTTCTGTGTAAAACGAAGAGCAAGAAAGAGAAAGAATTAGAGGACAAGAAAGGGAATTATTATGAAATAATGAAGGATTTAGATGGGATAATGATAAAGTGAGAGAGAACAACTGCTTTCTAAAGTGTTAATCTGTATTGGTGGGTATTTTGGTAATGGCTCAAAACGCCATCAAAGGGGGCATGGAGCAGGGTTTTTGCGAAAATAAAACCTGCTTGAATTGAACCCTCAGTAACATTTACTAACCGTGTGCGGTGAAAAACTAATGTGGAAAAGAGCCTAACATGAGGGAAAATGCTACTGCGCAAGCGCCTACTAAAGCACTGAAGTAGGCGCAAATGCTTCTTGACAAACGAAAAATGAAAAGACTAATGGTACTTTTGTGCACATTATTAACGTTTGCTAGAAAAATAATATTAACATGGGGTGGATGCGTAATGAAAAGCATTATAAGTGATTAATAATGCCTGTGTTTGTTTTTCATAGAAGCATGGTTTTCTGTTCTGCAGGAAAACACAGGGTTAAATGAAAATAAATTAACTCTGCGAAATAATACTGAGCAAAAACGATGGCAGTGGAAGACAAGTGTCCTTCGCCAGTCCTGTGTGCCTGCCAAGAGACAACTGATAGAAACAAAATTTTCCTTGAGTGAAAGAACATTTCCTCTACCATGCGGCACGAACGGATAAATGTGACACATAATTTGCTACATGACTAGGATGGAGGAAACAAATGTTATGACAGAGGCTCGAATTTGTATTTCCTGGGGTGGAAGTAGATATGCAGAATAAATGAACAATAAAGAAGATGAGCAAAGGGACATGACGAGAGTGGTGTGACAGTACACCCCCTTCCTTAACCAATCATGTGTAGAGAAATCCTCTGTTCTGACACAAGTGTGGGTTGGACATTTGGGTTTTAAGGTATAATTGAGGTTCCTGGTGGGAGGGGTTTATGGCTTTGTTGGAGAGTTTGTTGGTAGCTAGTTGGTGTCTTGCTTTCCTACCTGCGTGAGGAGAGGCCTTCTTTGCTGTCTCCTAATCTTGAGCTGGCTGTTTCTGTCTGCTGATTCCTGACTTAGTCTTTGCCTCTTCAACTCTACTTGAGGGGCCTTACTGCTCTCATGGCCAGAGAGTAGATTTCCTATTCAATTTGGATTAGTATAGACATAAAACTGAATTTACATAATCATTTGCAAATATATTTTGTATCTGAACCTTTTGTCTCTTCGCCTTTCCACTCCTTTATGCAGCATTGTTATGCTGAGATGTGTTTTTATCAATATTTCTCTGATATTGTTGCTCTGTGATGATCTGTGATTTGTACTGTATTTTGGTATTGATGAGCATTTATTTCACATTATTTTAGATAAACATTATAAATATACAAATGTGTCTGTCTTTATTAGAGGTGTTTTTCTAGTTTATGATTACTCTAGAAACAAGTATTTGTGTGCATAACCCTGTCAACTATATAAAGATTGCATCGCCACAATTGGTATAATAGAAATGAAGACACACATTGGATTTTGGTAATTTTGGTAATTTGTTAGAAATTCACTAATTCCAGCGTGAAGGGGCTTGTGGGTAATGAAATTGGGCCTAGTTTGTGGAAAATTATTAGTCCCAGATCGCTGGATCACCCCCACAGAGAAATACAATTCAATTCCCCACTTCATGTTATCACAATGCCGCCAAATGCAACTATTTGCTGCTTCAAATGACCTTAAACATCAATGATGCAACATTTTAAAAAATAAGGCTCAAAGGAAGGTCCCGATGATCGTGCGGGGACCCAGTTGCATCGCACCACAGTCGTGTTTATTAGCGCCAGCCTGGAGCAGCTGACAGGGTGTTGACTTGACTACTAGAGCGCTAACTACTCTCTGCTGATGTTCCAACAGCGACCGCTAATAAATGAATTACCCCCACAGAGAAATGCAATTCAATTCCCTACTTCACATTATCACAATGCCCCCAAATTAAACTTTTTTGTGCTTCAAATTATCTTAAAATCAACGACGCAATATTTAAAAAAATAAGGCTCCAAGGAAGGATCTGATGGTCATGAGTGGAACCAGTTGCACCGTGGCATGACGGCGTTTAATAGAGCCAGCCTGGAGCAGCTGACAGGCTGCTGACTGCTAGAGCGCTAACCATTCTCTGCTGATGCCCCAACAATGGCCGCTAAAAAATTAATCTCCCCCACAGAGAAATACAATTAAATTCCCCATTCAAGTTATCACAATGCCCCCAAATTAAACTTTTTGCTGCTTCAAATTATCCTAAAAATCAACGATGCAATATATAAAAAAAATAAAGCTCAAAAAAGGATCTGATGGTCGTGAGGGGAGTCTCACATGCAAGATTGTGAGTGCTTCATCTCAGAATGTTAGAAACCATGCAATACTGCCACGTTATGCCCAATTTCAACCCATGTAACTCATAATGGCCAATAATACCACACCAGGGGGAAAAGCACACCCGCTGTATTGTAATTTCCTTGGGCAGTAGCCCAATATAACTAAACACCATGAATGAGGCCCGTAGTGTCTGGTTGCCATTAGGACATATTTATATATTGTGCATTTGGGTCTGAATGTGGTTTAGGCTTGCTTTTATCTCCAAATCATTGTGGAACATTCAGGAAGTTTCACTGTGACCTGTGTGTAGTCAGCATACAATGAAAAAACGACGTCATGATCTACAGCTTGGCTTGAGGGGCAAATAAATCTTAAATACGGTAGAGAAGGGAGACCTGTCACCTAATTTACACTCTCCAACACTCGATAATTCTATCTATCAGACCTTAGTCCTCTTACCTGACCCTGACCTGACTTGACCTCTTTCTGACGTTGAATCCTCTATCTAAAAGAAGAGAAAGCATAACCAAGAAAGGCCAGAATGTTTAACATCCATTTCCAGTTCAGTTCATTAAGTAGGTGCTGTTGGTCCTTCAAGTTTAAAATTGGTGAAAGATCACTAGGATCAGGACAGTATTCACCAAGAGTGGAGAGAAGATGTTCACTTATGTTCTATCACTTGAGATCATGTTAGGTTGCAGTGACTCTCACTGAACCTCTTGGCTGTAAACTGCCCTCACCTTCATGCTACAGGCAGTCCTGACATAGCCAGCTGTGCCTGGGATTTCATGCTGATAATGGTAATCTAGAAGGACTCCTAGTTTGCTGGTTAAATTATTTAAATCCTCTATTTTAGGTGGAGATGTAACCTGTGGTAACGGAGTATCACAAATGTTTAATACACAGCTTGGAAGATTCCTGGAGCATAGCCTCCTGTTGGGCATCTCAGTACCACTTTTCAACATGTTTTTTAGCTGGCACTGAAGCTCACATTTAGCACAGAGCCAGGCTGGGGAATTGTATTCTTCAGCAGTTGCCTTACAGTTTTGGCTTGTCCTATATCGTCATGCACATATTGAGAAGCAGTGCTATCTGACGTAGCAGGCGATGTGTTTATTTTTGTATTGCAGTGCTCTTCCGTATGTTAGGAGGCTTTACTGTTGGGAGGGGTGGGGAGGAGAAATTGGGGAACATATTAAATATTTTTGTATCGTGTAAATAAACAGAAGGAGTTGGAATTTAACTTGACGGTGTCTTCTCATTCTAGGATTTTCTCAAAGAAGGCTAAAGACTTTAGTATATAAAGTGTGTGCTCTGCATAAATGGCAATCAGTGGCCATCACAGTGCAGGGCCACACGTGGTATGGTAGATTTTGAATTACGCTGTTGCAGTGGGCAAAGATCCTAGGATGCTGATGTTGGTACTCAGCTCTGCGTGTATCACCTGGCTCCATGGATGGATCAAATGAGTTTGTGACGTGGCTAGAAAATGGAAACAAAATAGCCTCGGAAATATCATTCCCCACTATCAACAGAAACTAGAGAAGATTATAAAGGTGATCAAATTCCTCTACAAAGCATCAGCTGAAAGAACACCACATGTAGGATTCAAAAACAAAATAAAATCCGGCAAATCCGGTGAATTAGGTAGCCATAACTCTTCCAGTTCAATGCTCATGCCCTCATACATGATGTCATAGATGGAAACACAAATGTCAGTGATAGAAATGCTGATGACTTCACATATTGCACTATGATTCACCTCATTGCTGACAACACTGAAGTCACTAATGAATAAACTTGTCCTTGTTAATGTGCTTACAGTTGAAACAGTCTTGTTCCTCTCTGTATTCATTCCAAATACTTCTGTATATTGAACGTAGCACTGGAGTGGTATAACTGCACCATAACTACAATTATAGTCAAAAGGTTATGGGGCATATTTACAAGGGGATTGCACCACCAGAACAAACTTTTAATGATGTTCCAGTGTCGCAATGTCCTTCACCATATTTACAAAATGAAGTTAAGTCACTTTTTGTGGCTTAACGCCGCTTTGTAAATATGGTACCCTTTCACTCTGGTATCCGTGGGCATTCCACCGCAACACCCATTGCTTTTTGATTCTGCCCCAGATTTACAAGGATCTTTAAATCTAAGGCAGCGCGAAAGACGAATGCAATGCAATAGCAGGCGTTAGAATGGTGTAACGAGGAGAAATACTTTTATTTGTCCTCGTTTCTGCTTTCTCTATATGTGCTGCAGAATGCAGCACACATAAAAGTAGCAAACCACCATTATTGATTGTTTATGTGCAGGAAGGGGCACCTTCCTGCACATAAACAATAATTCCCTGCAACGTGGGCACCCTTGCACCATGGCGCAAGGGTGTCTGTGTTGGCACTATGCGGCTATTTTTAGCGCTAGGGAAAACACAGTGGTGCGCCGTATTGTGGTAAATACAGCGCATCCCAGTGTTTTGGAAATGGAGCGCGCCACTGCACAATTTGCAGCAGCTCCGCGCTCCATCATTTCCTTGTAAATACGCTCTTATGTGTGGCTAGTGAGTGTAATTGCAGCAGCTTTTATTCTCCAAAAATACACATGGTATCAGAATCTACTTAATCTTTGACTTCGTTTTTCTAACCCTAGAAAACCAACAGTGACAGCACTTATCTTCAAATAAGTATATTCTTTCAAATTTCAGATCACCAGTTACGTCAATGATGACATCGCTGAAGCCAACAATAACTGTCTTTTTTCACATCTATTTCCTGACTTGCAGTGTAACTAGGGCTGCGTGCCTATCCTTTGTGAGAACCCCAGCATTTTGATAGCGATAATGCAGACCACACAGTACGATTAACTTGTCTCATTATTATATCCTACAAATAGTTTGTGTTATATAAAACTGAAAAAAAAATACATAAGTAAACATGCTTATATTGCCATGTCACCGAACCTTTGAGTAATCCTACATTCCTCATCATCTTCTAATGACCAGAACAGAAGGGAGTTTAATGTCAGGTCAAACATTAATGTTTAGTTAACAAGATTGCCCTGACAAAATAGGACTGTAATTGCTGTTTTTGATAACCTTTCTCCTTATCTCCTTCACTTTTCAACCTGTTATGTGAAGCCCGAAACTTTCTAAATGCTTTTAGTGTTTTGTATTTATAGGTACCTCATACATGAGGGCTTATATTGTGGTTTACTTGGCTGATGAATGCTTAAGTGTAGCATTGCACTACATCGAGAAGCACACTGTCCACTTCCTATAACATAGCTTGATTAGCATTGAGTTCATCATCTCTCTCGGGACAATCAAGACACATCTGACAATATTAATAAGATATTCTCACTAGGGCCACATTTTAGTTAGGGTGCCCTGGTGAACTCTTAACGAGGTATTCCTGGCACAAACAGGAAAGTGCTCCCTATTACATGTAATGCACTGCCCACAGAGTAGCTGCAAACTTGCGACTGCACTGAGCTCAGCACCTTAGTGAAAGGTAAAGCAGTTGTTTGAAGCACTCAGCCTGCACTTCAAAAGGGGTGACAGATCCCTCTTGCAAGTGGGTGCAGTGAGTGAAAGCACACGCTTGTAGAGAGATGTCGGTTAGGGCCTATGGGACCCTCTTTCTCCCCATTCAGAGGGTGCCCTTGGGGTAAGACCTACTTTTGCGCCACCTACTGATAGCACCCTGTCAGTGTAGCTCCTGACAGCCTCTTTGCCTCTGTGTCCACGTCCATAATATGGCCCCGGGTGCCCCAAGGAATCTGGGGGAACATCCACTTAAGATAACACCAGAGCTATATGTCCAGCAACACTGCCTATATTACAGAAGGGGCTGCATAAGCATCTGAAGCTCCTACTATATTACTACAGTGCCCTGATGCAGAAAACAACCAAACATGCCCATAGGGCACTTGTAAAATTGGGCACTTTATGTTATAAGGCTCCTGTAGAGTTAACCTTGTTATGGAAGGCAAATTGTAAGTGTCAATTCTGGAAGGTTGATATAGCAAGGTACATATCTTATAACTAGCTATCAACTTTGAACTATTTGTTTTCTGACAGAGCAGTGGCATTTCTACCTTGAAGCTTTAAGCCCAACTTTTAGGGCCTGATTTTGAGTTGGGTGGTAATGCAAAAGATTTGAGGAGGAAGTGTGCAATCCTGCATTGAAGGACCCGCCTCCACTGCAGAATCCATTAGCAGAATTAACTCTTCAATATGATAGTGCATCAAATTTGCCTGGTGGATTCTCTACGAGAAAACAATCTTACAAAGGATGATCTAGCACTTCCTCCACTAACTGGAAGATTTTCCATTCCCATGTATATCTAAACTCTTTCCACGTTTTCTCGGGGAGTCCTTAATGAGACACTCTGGTCAATGACTTCCACAAACTCGCTCTTAGCCCCTCATCTTCTAAACTGATCATTAAATACTACAGCTGGATTATATCTCAAATGGATTGCAATATTCATCCACGTCAGTCCATTCTGAGAGAGCCACAAGAGCTGATACTAAAGCCAAGATTCTGCTTCCTTCTTGGAGCTTTTTGTCAGAAACTCATCTTAACCAACTGTGCATACCTAGGAAATCAATGAACTAATCTTGACTCAAGTTTTCATAATTGCAGTGGTGTGATTATTTGGGTTCAGTCAAAGAAGACCAGAAAGCAAGTGTTGTTCTAATTTACGTTAAGAGCATGACTTGTTTCCCCTGGCATTCAGACTACTAAATATGCCAAATATTTCCTTTCGGTAAAGATATAACTTCATTCTACTTTACCCTCCTTGTCCAGCTTCACAACAGGAAAGGCATGTATGGTAATCTTGCACCGTGCAATATGAAGCATGACCCCTGCACAGCCTGTGCCAGATCAAGGAAAGCTGCTTAAAGAACTCATACTTTGTCCTGTCTCACTTAAACCTCAGAGCATGGAAATAAAAAAGGTCCATAAGATAGTTTGAAAGATACAGCAACACTCTAGACACAGGGAATACCATGAAAGGTCAGTACAAGAAAAGTGACTGTCAGAGTCAGTCACAGCACATAATTAACTTTTTAAGAGCAGTACAGAATGTGAGTGTTAAACTTCCCACTATAACTATTGTTGCCGATGTGGGAACATACTGTAACCCATGAAATTATACAGCCGAACATTTTGCATACATTCCACAGCTATGTGCATCACCTCATTTATGTTTCCAAATGAAGACATTATTAGACACATAAATACAAAAAAGAAATAGAGATAATTAAAAGATTACATATGATCAAACAAAAGGAGCAATGGGGCTCTCTCACGGTTACGGTATGAAGCTGTATTGCTGAACGCTTAATTCTATCGCTGCCAGCAGTCAGTACCCAAGGAGCTCAAAAACATATAGGCAACTAGTATACTGTCATATAATCACACAATGTGTATTTTAAACGTTCTAGTATCGACCCGTAAGAAGCTGATAAAACCTCATGGGACTACTGATCCCATAATGCCCCTTAATGTCCCATTGGAAACTCATATGGACTGCTGATCAGGCACCTCCAATTTGCATGCATCGGTAACAGATATACAGTCTTAAATATGTATATATAGTTAAATAAATAATATATATATATATATATATATATCTATATATCACCTAGTACCACGATTCCGGTGCAGCGGCGTACTCGAATATTAGCGCGCCCCAAATCACCAAAGAACCACGAACCACTCGAATATCGGCATTCAGCGTATTTTATTTCTTCCTCATGACGCGTTTCGGGCACCACTTGCCTTTGGTCACAGTGATGTCATCAGTGATGTCATTTGAGATGTCATCAGTGATGTCATCAGTGATGTCACTGACCATGTCATGAGTGATGTAATATATGACGTCATCAGCAGTGCATTGCAGGGGCGCAAGTTATAGTTAGCTGAACTAACTATAACGGGGAATTTCTATGGTTTTGTACGAGTGAAATGTCCAACTAACTATAACGTCCCTAAAACCTATGGTTTTTTCAGTGAATTTCTAAGGTTTTTTAAATGCTAATTTCTAACTATAACGTGCCTGAAACCTATGGTTTTTTCAGTGAATTTCAAAGGTTTTTAAATGCTAATTTCTAACTATAACGTGCCTGAAACCTATGGTTTTTAAGTGGATTTCAAAGGTTTTTTAAATGCTAGTTTCTAACTATGCCTACAGATGTAGGACATGTGAAGAAAGAGGAACAAATGCACAGAAAGAAGCAAAAGAAATGCTGAAAGAAGCAACAGAAGTCCACAAAGACGAAGAAAAGTGCAGGAAGAAGCAAGACATGTGCAGAAAGAACCAACAGAGGAGCAGAAAGAGGCCTTGTTGCAAAATCATCCTGTGCCCCCAACTTTTTCTAACGGGTACTGGTGGCAACTGACTCTGACTAACCAGGCCTAGAGCCAGTGCTATGCTAAAAGACACTTAGAATACAGTGAAAACACCTACATACACTAGGGAACACTATGTGTTGGGGTACCCCTGTGATTAGCATGACTGCCTCTGTAAGGCCCTAGTACATAATAGGGCAGGGGGATTAAAACTACCTCTAAGTCAGAGGTGCAGAAAGATGCTTCTTTAAGTAGTTGTCACGTTAGCAGAGTGGTGGAGAAAGGGTGCTGGGCGTCCAACCAGCGCTCAGGAATTCCGCTGCGTAGGACTTGCAGGAGGTACCAGGAGGGATTCTTGGCCCCCAAACTCCCTCAGGACTAAATTGGACTTCATCCCCCATCCCGTAGTTTGCCACGAGGCGCGTTTGCAGAGTGGTAGAGAAAGGGGGCCATGGGCTCCGAAGATGTCTTAGCAATCCCACTGTGTGGGACTTACTGGAGGTAACAAGAGGGGTAGTTGGCCCCCAAGGACATCCTTGGGGGCCAACTTCCCCTCCGTTTACCTCCAGTCAGTCCCACACAGCAGCACTGGTAAGTACTCGTACCAGGCCACGCCCACTTTGCCCACCACTCTACAAACGCGCTCCCTGGCGCGCTCTTGGATGGGAATTGAAGTCCCCTTCACTGCTGGGGGTCCTTTAGGGGCCAACTAGCCTACCTTTTACCTCCAGTAAGCCCCACACAGTGGGATTGGTGAGAGGTAGACAAAGGCCATGCCCCCTTTCTCCACCACTCTGCAAAGTTGGGGGATTAAGTCCCCTGGAATCCTAGAGGTCCCTGGGGGCAAACTAGCCCACCAGGTACCTACAGTAAGCGCCACAGAGCTGCGTTGCAGAGTGGTGTAAAAAGGGGCGTGGCCTCAGACCACCTCTCTGCAACGCAGCTCTGTGGCGCTTACTGGAGGTACCTGGTGGCCTTGTTGGCCCCCAGACCCTCAGTATTCAAAGGGACTAAATTCCCCAACATAGAACGAGCCACAGAGCTCTATTGCAGAGAGGTGGACACAGGCCACGCCCTCTTTCTCCACCACTCTGCAAACGCGCCTCCTGGCGCATTTTAAGCTGGGGGATTAAGTCCCCTTGAATCCTAAGGTTCCTTGGGGGCCAATTAGCCCACCAGGTACCTCCAGTAAGCGCCACAGAGCTGCGTTGCAGAGTGGTGTAAAAAGGGGCGGGCCTCAGACCACCTCTCTGCAACGCAGCTCTGTGGCGCTTACTGGAGGTACCTGGTGGGCTAGTTGGCCCCCAGGGACCCTCAGTATTCAAGGGGACTAAATTCCCCAACATAGAACGAGTCACAGAGCTCGATTGCAGAGAGGTGGACACAGGCCATGCCCTCTTTCTCCACCACTCTGCAAACACGCCTCCTGGCGCATTTTAAGCTGGGGGATTAAGTCTCCTTGAATCCTAAGGGTCTCTGGGGGCCAACTAGCCCATCAGGTACCTCCAGTAAGCACCACAGAGCTGCGTTGCAGAGTGGTGTAAAAAGGGGCGTGGCCTCAGACCACCTCTCTGCAACGCAGCTCTGTGGCGCAAACAGAAGGTACCTGGTGGGCTAGTTGGCACCCAGGGACCCTCAGGATTGAAAGGGAATTAATTCCCCAACTTACAACGCGCCAGGGGGCGCGTTTGCTGAGTGCTGCTATGAGGGGGCGGGGCCTAGGCACGATGCCTGCTTTTTAAAAAAATTATGTTTTGTTGAAGGGGGGCTGTGTGGCCCCCCTTCTTTTACAATATTTACGGCCCTGGGAACCCCATCCCCTAGGGCCTGACCTGTTTTTTTTTTTTAAACGGGAAGGGGGCCGCGCGGCCCCCCTCCCGAGGCCAATTTTGGCCCCGGGGACCCCATTCCCCGGGGCATGGCCACATGTTTCTTTTAAAAAAAATATATATATATATTTAAGGAGGGGGTTGCATGGCCCCCCTTCTGAGGCCTCTAATTGCCCCGTGGACCCCATCCCCCGGGGCTGTGCCTCGGTTTTTTTTCAGTTTTTTTTTATTACGGGAGAGGGGGGCCGCGTGGCCCCCCTCCTGGGCCACTTCTGGCCCTGGGGACCCCATCCCCTGGGGCTGGCCCTATCCGTTGGGGACCGTGGGGGGAGCCCCAATGCCCCCACGGTCCCGCCGGCTCCCCGCCTCCTGCGGGAGCCGGCATTGCTTTTCCACATGGGGAGCTGCTGACATGCAGCTCCTCGTGTGGAAAAGCAATCTGGTTTGGATTGTGGAAGAGAGAGCAGGTTTCCTGCTCTCTCTTCCAAAACCCAAACCACAGTTTGCTATGACAGGGCGGGAGCCGCGAGGCTCCCGCCCTGCCATAGCAAACAGCAGTGTCCCGGGGGTGGGCACCCCGGGACACTGCAGGAGCCTGCCCTGGGGGGTGGCGGTCCCCAGGGCCATCATGGGCTCCAGGAGGGGGGCTGCGCGGCCCCCCTCCCAACGTGTGCACAGCCCCGGGGAGGTGGTGGTCCCCGGGGTTCGGGGGTCCGTAACGGACTCCCGCATTTACATACTTAGTGCCCCGGGGAGGTGGCGGTCCCGGGGCGTGTGGGGGGCTCAAGCCCCCACACAGGTTTTTTTTTGTTTAAAACAAGCCCCAGGGGGGTGGCGGTCCCCGGGGCTGCGGGGGCCGTGTGCCCCCGCAAATATTTAAGAAAAGCCCCGGGGGTGGCGGTCCACGGGGCTTAGGGAGCCTTGGAGGCCCCCACACATTTAAAAAAACAAGCCCCGGGGGTGGCGGTCCCCGGGGCTGTGGGGGGCCATGTGCCCCGCAAATATTTAAGAAAAGCCCCAGGGGGTGGCGGTCCCTGGGGCTGCGGGGCCCCTGGGCCCCCACAATTACATTATGGCATGCCCCAGGACTTGACCCACCCAGGGGCTAAATATTAACAAAGCGCGGGAGGCCGCGCTTTGTTTTTTTAATTTTCACGGCAGGATTCGCGGATCCTCCGTGAATTTTGCCAATTTTTGATGAAAAAAATGATTTTTTTGCCCCCTGAGCAGGCCTAGGGGGTCAGGGTGTTTCTACCCTGCCCCCTTTTCTTGTTTTTTAACGTTTTTTCTACTGTTTTCTTGTGACTCGGTTCTACCGAGTCACAAGATGGCTGCCAACACTTCCTGGTTTGGAGTGTTGACAGCCAATTAGAATAAAGCTCATGGTCGGGAGGGTCTGCGGATCCACTGCGCCTCTAGATATCGAAACTTTAATTTTTTGATTTTCTCAGCAACTACTGAACAAATTTACACCAGTTAAAAAAAAGGGCTCTTTCTGAACCAAGGGCTAACTTATTGCCAAATTTGGTGTAATTCTGTTCAGCAGTTCGAGCTGTAGCCGTGTCTAAAGTTTCCTATGGGAAATTGATTTTCCGACCTCTTTTTTTTAAATTTCTCAGGAACTACTGAACGGATTTACACCATTTAACAAAAAGGGCTCTTTCTGAACCAAGGGCTACCTTTTTGCCAAATTTGGTGTAATTCCGTTCAGCAGTTCGAGCTGTAGCCGTGTCTAAAGTTTCCTATGGAAAATAACATGGAGAAAACACGTTTTGGGACCCCCTTTCTTCTCGGCCCCCGCTTACCGAATCACCCCGAAACTTTCAAGACAGGAGCTGACCAGAGCGCCCCGCTAGTTTTGAAAATTTCGCGAAGATTCGTCATCCGGCGCCGAAGTTATTGGGAAAAGAAAAACGATTTTCCTATGGAAACTAGGTCCTAACTATAACTATCTACTGGCGACCGCCAGTAGATAATATATATATATGTATATATATATATATATATATATATATATATATATATATATATATATATTCACTGAAAAAACCATAGGTTTCAGGGACGTTATAGTCAGTTGGAGATTTCACTCGTACAAAACCAGAGAAATTCCACCGTTATAGCTAGTTCAGCTAACTATAACTCGCGCCCCGCAATGCACTGCTGATGACGTCACATATTACATCAGTCATGACATGGTCAGTGACATCACTGATGACATCACTGATGACATCTCAAATGACATCACTGATGACATCACTGATGACATCATCCACGTGACTGTGTTTTTCTTTAAAGTTTAAATATTTATTATATATATGCCAAGGTGTATTGAAGAATGAGTGGGTGTGTAAGTTTCTTGATTGGAGGATTTAGTAGGTGCGTGACTGACTGTTTAAGTGAGTGATTACATGTGTCTTACTGAATGCATGGGAGAGTTGGAGTATATAAATGACTATACGTGAGAGTCAGTGATTGTGAGAGTGGCTGTATGGATGAGTGTGTACATGTATCAGTGATTGTATAAGAGAGTAAGTATGCGTTTGTTTCTGTTTGAATAAGTGATGTGGTGTGTGTATAACTGTATAGGTGAGTAAATGGAAGTGTGATTGATTCTTTGCATGACTGACTAGGTGTGTGAGTAATTATATGTATGAGTGACGGTGTGTGAGTGTCTGTATAGATATGTGACTGCATATGATAGTGCCGTATTGATGGTAGACTGCATGTATGAGTGACTGTATGGGTGAATGAGTGGATGTCTGTGTAGACCTAGGAATCAGTGAGTGCGTATGTAGTAACTGGTATTGGTGTGTCTATGGTTTCGCAAATGATAGTCTGTATTTTAGAGTGGGTGTATCAAAGGTTATATTAGGGTGTGAGGAGGTGCATCAGATTATCACGCGGATGATGTCATCAGTGATGTCATCAGTGATGTCATTTGAGATGTCATCAGTTTTGAAAATTTCGCAAAGATTCGTCAACCGGCGCCAAAGATATTGGCAAATCAAAAAACGCTTTTCCTATGGAAACTAGGTCCTAACTATAACTACCTACTGGCGACCGCCAGTAGGTAATATATATATATATATATATATATTCACTGAAAAAACCATAGGTTTTAGGGACAGTTATAGTTAGTTGGACATTGCACTCGTACAAAACCCGTGAAATTCCCCTGTTATAGTTAGTTCAGCTAACTATAACTCGCGCCCGCAATGCTCTGTGGCGCAAACAGAAGGTACCTGGTGGGCTAGTTGGCACCCAGGGACCCTCAGGATTGAAAGGGAATTAATTCCCCAACTTACAACGCGCCAGGGGGCGCGTTTGCTGAGTGCTGCTATGAGGGGCGGGGCCTAGGCACGATGCCTGCTTTTTAAAAAAATTATGTTTTGTTGAAGGGGGGCTGTGTGGCCCCCTTCTTTACAATATTTACGGCCCTGGGAACCCCATCCCCTAGGGCCTGACCTGTTTTTTTTTAAACGGGAAGGGGGCCGCGCGGCCCCCTCCCGAGGCCAATTTTGGCCCCGGGGACCCCATTCCCGGGGCATGGCCACATGTTTCTTTTAAAAAAATATATATATATATTTAAGGAGGGGGTTGCATGGCCCCCCTCCTGAGGCCTCTAATTGCCCCGTGGACCCCATCCCCCGGGGCTGTGCCTCGGTTTTTTTTCTGTTTTTTTATTACGGGAGAGGGGGCCGCGTGGCCCCCTCCTGGGCCACTTCTGGCCCTGGGGACCCCATCCCCTGGGGCTGGCCCTATCCGTTGGGGACCGTGGGGGAGCCCCAATGCCCCCACGGTCCCGCCGGCTCCCCGCCTCCTGCGGGAGCCGGCATTGCTTTCCACATGGGGAGCTGCTGACATGCAGCTCCTCGTGTGGAAAAGCAATCTGGTTTGGATTGTGGAAGAGAGAGCAGGTTTCCTGCTCTCTCTTCCAAAACCCAAACCACAGTTTGCTATGACAGGGCGGGAGCCGCGAGGCTCCCGCCCTGCCATAGCAAACAGCAGTGTCCCGGGGTGGGCACCCGGGACACTGCAGGAGCCTGCCCTGGGGGTGGCGGTCCCCAGGGCCATCATGGGCTCCAGGAGGGGGCTGCGCGGCCCCCTCCCAACGTGTGCACAGCCCGGGGAGGTGGTGGTCCCCGGGGTTCGGGGTCCGTAACGGACTCCCGCATTTACATACTTAGTGCCCCGGGAGGTGGCGGTCCCAGGGGCGTGTGGGGGGCTCAAGCCCCCCACACAGGTTTTTTTTTTAAAACAAGCCCCAGGGGGGGTGGCGGTCCCCGGGGCTGCGGGGGGCCGTGTGCCCCCGCAAATATTTAAGAAAAGCCCCGGGGGTGGCGGTCCCCGGGGCTTGGGGGAGCCTTGGAGGCCCCCCCACACATTTAAAAAAACAAGCCCCGGGGGGTGGCGGTCCCCGGGGCTGTGGGGGGGCCATGTGCCCCCGCAAATATTTAAGAAAAGCCCCAGGGGGTGGCGGTCCCTGGGGCTGCGGGGGCCCCCCTGGGCCCCCACAATTACATTATGGCATGCCCCCAGGACTTGACCCACCCAGGGGCTAAATATTAACAAAGCGCGGGAGGCCGCGCTTTGTTTTTTTTATTTTCACGGCAGGATTCGCGGATCCTCCGTGAATTTTGCCAATTTTTGATGAAAAAAATGATTTTTTTGCCCCCTGAGCAGGCCTAGGGGGTCAGGGTGTTTCTACCCTGCCCCCTTTTCTTGTTTTTTAACGTTTTTTCTACTGTTTTCTTGTGACTCGGTTCTACCGAGTCACAAGATGGCTGCCAACACTTCCTGGTTTGGAGTGTTGACAGCCAATTAGAATAAAGCTCATGGTCGGGAGGGTCTGCGGATCCACTGCGCCTCTAGATATCGAAACTTTAATTTTTTGATTTTCTCAGCAACTACTGAACAAATTTACACCAGTTAAAAAAAAGGGCTCTTTCTGAACCAAGGGCTAACTTATTGCCAAATTTGGTGTAATTCTGTTCAGCAGTTCGAGCTGTAGCCGTGTCTAAAGTTTCCTATGGGAAATTGATTTTCCGACCTCTTTTTATAAAATTTCTCAGGAACTACTGAACGGATTTACACCATTTAACAAAAAGGGCTCTTTCTGAACCAAGGGCTACCTTTTTGCCAAATTTGGTGTAATTCCGTTCAGCAGTTCGAGCTGTAGCCGTGTCTAAAGTTTCCTATGGAAAATAACATGGAGAAAACACGTTTTGGGACCCCTTTCTTCTCGGCCCCCGCTTACCGAATCACCCCGAAACTTTCAAGACAGGAGCTGACCAGAGCGCCCCGCTAGTTTTGAAAATTTCGCGAAGATTCGTCATCCGGCGCCGAAGTTATTGGGAAAAGAAAAAACGATTTTCCTATGGAAACTAGGTCCTAACTATAACTATCTACTGGCGACCGCCAGTAGATAATATATATATATATATATATATATATATATATATATATATATATATATATATATATATATATATTCACTGAAAAAACCATAGGTTTCAGGGACGTTATAGTCAGTTGGAGATTTCACTCGTACAAAACCAGAGAAATTCCACCGTTATAGCTAGTTCAGCTAACTATAACTCGCGCCCCCGCAATGCACTGCTGATGACGTCACATATTACATCAGTCATGACATGGTCAGTGACATCACTGATGACATCACTGATGACATCTCAAATGACATCACTGATGACATCACTGATGACATCATCCACGTGACTGTGTTTTTCTTTAAAGTTTAAATATGTATTATATATATGCCAAGGTGTATTGAAGAATGAGTGGGTGTGTAAGTTTCTTGATTGGAGGATTTAGTAGGTGCGTGACTGACTGTTTAAGTGAGTGATTACATGTGTCTTACTGAATGCATGGGAGAGTTGGAGTATATAAATGACTATACGTGAGAGTCAGTGATTGTGAGAGTGGCTGTATGGATGAGTGTGTACATGTATCAGTGATTGTATAAGAGAGTAAGTATGCGTTTGTTTCTGTTTGAATAAGTGATGTGGTGTGTGTATAACTGTATAGGTGAGTAAATGGAAGTGTGATTGATTCTTTGCATGACTGACTAGGTGTGTGAGTAATTATATGTATGAGTGACGGTGTGTGAGTGTCTGTATAGATATGTGACTGCATATGATAGTGCCGTATTGATGGTAGACTGCATGTATGAGTGACTGTATGGGTGAATGAGTGGATGTCTGTGTAGACCTAGGAATCAGTGAGTGCGTATGTAGTAACTGGTATTGGTGTGTCTATGGTTTCGCAAATGATAGTCTGTATTTTAGAGTGGGTGTATCAAAGGTTATATTAGGGTGTGAGGAGGTGCATCAGATTATCACGCGGATGATGTCATCAGTGATGTCATCAGTGATGTCATTTGAGATGTCATCAGTTTTGAAAATTTCGCAAAGATTCGTCAACCGGCGCCAAAGATATTGGCAAATCAAAAAACGCTTTTCCTATGGAAACTAGGTCCTAACTATAACTACCTACTGGCGACCGCCAGTAGGTAATATATATATATATATATATATATTCACTGAAAAAACCATAGGTTTTAGGGACAGTTATAGTTAGTTGGACATTGCACTCGTACAAAACCCGTGAAATTCCCCTGTTATAGTTAGTTCAGCTAACTATAACTCGTGCCCCGCAATGCACTGCTGATGACGTCACATATTACATCACTCATGACATGGTCAGTGACATCACTGATGACATCACTGATGACATCTCAAATGACATCACTGATGACATCACTGATGACATCATCCAGTGACTGTGTGTTTCTGTAAAGTTTAAATATGTTTAATATATATAGGGAAAGGCGTATTGAAGAATGAGTGGGTGTATAAGTGTCTGAATGGATGATTTAGTACGTGAGTGACTGACTCTACAAGTGAGTGATTAAACGTATCTTACTGAATGCATGGGTTAGTGACTAAACTGTGTGAATGTCTGTATCCGTCTGTTTGTTGGTGTGTAAGTGGATGCATGGATTTGCGAATAGCTACATGAGTGTCTATATGGGTTATTGATTGGTTCTCTGAGTATCTGTATGGCTGCCTGAGTGTTTGTGTGGGTGGGGTGTGTGTGACTCTATACATAGATGTGTGAGTGGGTGATTCACTGGGTGCATGATTTCAAGAGTGCATCTGTGATGGACTGCTTGGGTGGGTGAGTGTGTGTATGGGTGTGTTAGTGAGTGAATGTATATCTCAGTGGTACATGTGCAAGTAACTACATATGTAAAAGGCAGTATATATGTGTGTTAGAGTATTTAAATGGCTATAAGTGAGAGTGTGTTATTGTGAGAGTGGCTGTATGGATGCGTGTGTGCTTGTATCAGTTATTGTATAAGAGCGTAAGAATGTGCTAGTATTTGTATGAGTAAGTGAGCTGGTGTGTGTATAACTGTATAGGTGAGTAAATGGGTGTGTGATTAATTTTTTGCATGACTGACTAGGTGTGTGAGTACCTCTATGGATGAGTGGCGGTGTGTGAGTGTTTATATAGGTGTATGAGTGCATATGATAGTCCTGTACTGAGTGACTGTAAGTATGAGTGACTGTACAGGTGAGTGAGTGGATGTGTGTGTAGACCTAAGAATCAGTGAGTGGGTATGTAGTTTTTGGTGTTGGAGTGTCTATGGTTTTGAGAATGGCAGTCTGTAATTTAGAGTGGGTGTATCAAAAGTTATATTAGGGTGTGAGAAGATGCATGAAATTATCACATGGATGATGTCATCAGTGATGTCATTTGAGATGTCATCAGTGATGTCACTGACCATGTCATGAGTGATGTAATATGTGACGTCATCAGCAGTGCATTGCGAGGCGCGAGTTATAGTTAGCTGAACTAACTATAACAGGGGAATTTCACGGGTTTTGTACGAGTGCAATGTCCAACTAACTATAACTGTCCCTAAAACCTATGGTTTTTTCAGTGAATTTCAAAGGTTTTTAAATGCTAATTTCTAACTATAACGTGTCTGAAACCTATGGTTTTTTCAGTGAATTTCAAAGGTTTTTTAAATGCTAATTTCTAACTATAACGTGCCTGAAACCTATGGTTTTTTCAGTGAATTTCAAAGGTTTTTTAAATGCTAATTTCTAACTATAACGTGCCTGAAACCTATGGTTTTTTTCAGTGAATTTCAAAGGTTTTTTAAATGCTAATTTCTAACTATAACGTGCCTGAAACCTATGATTTTTAAGTGAATTTCAAAGGTTTTTTAAATGCTAGTTTCTAACTATGCCAACAGAGGTAGGACATGTGAAGAAAGAAGAAAAAACGCACAGAAAGAAGCAAAAGATGTGCAGAAAGAACCAACAGAGGAGCAGAAAGAGGCCTTGTTGCAAAATCATCCTGTGCCCACAACTTTTTCAGACGGGTACTGGTGGTAACTGACTCTGACTAACCAGAGCCAGTGCGCGTTTGCACAGTGGTGAAGGGAGGGGCCTGAGGTGACATGTGTGCAAACACGCCCCATGGCGCGTTTTAAGTTGCGGGATTAAGTCCCCTTGAATCCTGAGGGTCCCTGGGGCCCAACTAGCCCCCAGGTACCTACAGTTAGGACCACAGAGCTGAGTTGCAGAGAGGCGTTCCGAGGCCACGCACCTTTTTTCACCTCTCTGCAACGCAACTCTGTTGTGCTTACTGAAGGTACCTGGTGGGCTAGTTGGCCCCCAGGATTCAAAGGGAATTAACTCCCCAACTTAAAACGCACCACAGGGCGTGTTTGCGCACATGTCACCTGAGGCCCCGCCCCTCCCTTCACCACTGTGCAAACGCGCCCCGTGGCGCGTTTTAAGTTGGGGGATTAGGTCACCTTGAATCCTGAGAGTCCCTGGAGCCCAACCAGCCCACCAGGTACTTCCAGTAAGCACCACAGGCCTGCGTTGCAACGCCTGTAACAAATTGTGCAGTTGTGTTTAGGTAGTGAAGAGGGTCGTGCTGGGGGTAGTGTTTTAGGGTTTAGGGTAGTGCAGTGGTGTTTGTGTAGTGTAGGGGGTCATGCTGGGGTTAGATTTAGGGTTTAGGGTAGTGCAGTGGTGTTTGTGTAGTGTAGGGGGTCATGCTGGGGGTAGATTTAGGGTTTAGGGTAGTGCAGTGGTGTTTGTGTAGTGTAGGGGGTCATGCTGGGGGTAGATTTAGGGTTTAGGGTAGTGCAGTGGTGTTTGGGTAGTGTAGGGAGTCGTCCTGGGGGGAGTGTTTTAGGGTTTAGGGTAGTACAGTGGTGTTTGGGTAGTGTAGGGGGTCGTGCTGGGGTTAGTGTTTTATGGTTTAGGGTAGTGCAGTGGTGTTTGGGTAGTGTAGGGGGTCGTGCTGGGGGAGTGTTTTAGGGTTTAGGGCAGTGCAGTGGTGTTCGGGTAGTGTAGGGGGTCGTGCTGGGGGGAGTGTTTTAGGGTTTAGGGCAGTGCAGTCGTGTTCGGGTAGTGTAGGGGGTCGTGCTGCGGGAGTATTTTAGGGTTTAGGGTAGTGCAGTGGTGTTCGGGTAGTGTAGGGGGTCATGCTGGGGGTAGTGTTCTAGGGTTTAGGGCAGTGCAGTGGTGTTCGGGCAGTGTAGGGGGTCGTGCTGGGGGTGGTGTTTTAGGGTTTAGGGTAGTGCAGTGGTGTTCGGGCAGTGTAGGGGGTCGTGCTGGGGGTGGTGTTTCAGGGTTTAGGGCAGTGCAGTGGTGTTCAGGCAGTGTAGGGGTCGTGCAGGGGTGGTGTTTCAGGGTTTAGGGCAGTGCAGTGGTGTTCGGGCAGTGTAGGGGGTCATGCAGGGGTGGTGTTTTAGGGTTTAGGGCAGTGGTGTTCGGGCAGTGTAGGGGGTCATGCTGGGGGTGGTGTTTCAGGGTTTGGGGCAGTGCAGTGGTGTTCGAGCAGTAAAGGGGGTCATGCTGGGGGTGGTGTTTCAGGGTTTAGGGCAGTGCAGTGGTGTTCGGGCAGTGTAGGGGTGGTGCAGGGGTGGTGTTTCAGGGTTTAGGGCAGTGCAGTGGTGTTTGTGTAGTGTAGGGGGTCATGTTTTAGGGTAGTGCAGTGGTGTTTGGGTAGTGTAGGGGGTCATGCTGGGGGTAGTGTTTTAGGATTTAGGTTAGTGCAGTGGTGTTTGTGTAGTGTAGGGGGTCATGTTTTAGGGTAGTGCAGTGGTGTTTGGGTAGTGTAGGGGGTCGTGCTGGTGGTAGTGTTTTAGGGTTTAGGGTAGTGCAGTGGTGTTTGTGTAGTGTAGGGGGTCATGTTTTAGGGTAGTGCAGTGGTGTTTGGGTAGTGTAGGGGTCGTGCTGGTGGTAGTGTTTTAGGATTTAGGTTAGTGCAGTGGTGTTTGGGTAGTGTAGGGGGTCGTGCTGGGGGTAGTGTTTTAGGGTTTAGGATAGTGCAGTGGTGCTTGTGTAGTGTAGGGGGTCATGCTGGGGGTAGTGTTTTAGTGTTTAAGGTAGTGCAGTGGTGTTTTTGTAGTGTAGGGGGGTCATGTTTTAAGATGCAATGCTCCAATACCTGACCAGTCTGCACTACATAAAACTGCAAAAAAATAAAAATAAAAAGTGTTTTGCACACTTTTGTCATTGGGCTATATGTGGGCTACATCTGGGTAATATTTGTGCTACATTTGGGCTCTTTTTTCACTGGTGGCCATCTTGGAAGACTTCTTTGTTATGAAGTTTCCTAATTTCTTCATTTACTGCAGTCTCCTCAGTAGGAAATGCTTTCAGTTTTTTACTTTGATTCCATCAAGAAGGCATTCAGATGTGTCTCACATCTGCCATAAATTCAGAATGTTAGCACTCTAGTTGCTCATTAGATCACTGGAGTAAAGCTACTGCTCACCAGGGAGTTAACTGGTAGTCTGCTGCTGGTATTGAAAGTGATTGTTTCAGTCTGCATGTCAGAATTTTCTAATGAAATAGAAGAGGATTTGAGATCTCACTTAAAACATGCCCTAATTTTTCTTTCTGCAGCACTAACCATAATTTCTATTTAAAAAAGAACCCCTCATTTTGTTCCTTTTTAAATTAAATGTTTTAAGTGTTACCGGTTTATTCCAATCAAGATGGCTTCAGGTGTGCCATACTTTTGTCATAAGTAAGGCTGTTAGCGCTCTAGTTGTTCTTTAGAACACTCTGGGAAGCTGCAGTAGAACACAAAGGCATCAACTGGCAGGCTGCTCCTGTTGAAATATAACAGGAAGATATTTGAGATCACACTTGAAATATGTCCTAATTTTTCTTTCTACAGCACTAACCATAATTTCTATGACAAAATGAACCCCATCATTTTGTTCCTTTTTAAATTAAATGTTTTAAGTGTTACCAGTTTATTCCAATCAAGATGGCTTCAGGTGTGCCATACTTTTGTCATAAGTAAGGCTGTTAGCACTCTAGTTGTTCTTTAGAACACTCTGGGAAGCTGCAGTAGAACACAAAGGCATCAACTGGCAGGCTGCTCCTGTTGAAATATAACAGGAAGATATTTGAGATCACACTTGAAACATGTCCTAATTTTTCTTTCTACAGCACTAACCATAATTTCTATGACAAAATGAACCCCATCGTTTTGTTCCTTTTTAAATTAAATGTTTTAAGTGTTACCAGTTTATTCCAATCAAGATGGCTTCAGGTGTGCCATACTTTTGTCATAAGTAAGGCTGTTAGCACTCTAGTTGTTCTTTAGAACACTCTGGGAAGCTGCAGTAGAACACAAAGGAATCAACTGACAGTCTCTGCCCTTGTTGGATGTACATGTTTTACTGAGAATGTCAGACTTCATTCTCACATGAGTGAGAAAGATAATGTGAATTTACAGAAAATATGCTCTCATTTTAGCTTCTGGAGCACCTTCCAAACCTCCATGGGACAAGCATGTGAAAATAGTGTTCTCTCAAACATGATTCATGATATCCCAGCAGAAGGTTTTTCACATGGTAAAATCACCTTGGAATACACCACAATTCCTAAAATTAGTATGGTACCGTCAACAAATAAATTCTAATGTAACTAAAGCCTGTTATCACCCTTTATAGTTCTCCTTTTGGTGACCCTCAAAATCTTCTATTCACTACAATGCATTTCAATGAGGTACTATCATTTATATTGGTCCACAGATGGCTGCCAGAAATTCCAGGATGAAGTGCTGACAGCCAATCAGATCTCACGATGACATGTGTGGTTAGGCTCCGCCCAGATATATATGTGACTTTACTTTTGATTTTCTCAGGAACTACTGAACGGATTTACACCATTTAAGCAAAAGGCACGACACTGAACCAAGGGCTACCTCTTTGCCAAATTTGGTGTAATTCCGTTCAGCAGTTCGGGCTGTAGCTGCGACTAAAGGTTCCTATGGAAAAATGAATGGGGAAAACACGTTTTTTCTCGGCCCCCGCTTGACGTATCACCCCGAGACTTTCAGGATAGGAGCGGACCGGAGCGCCCCAACAAGTTGGAAACTTTCGCGAAGATTCGTTAACCGGCGCCAACGTTATTTCAAATAGAATGTCGCGGATTTCCTATGGATAATAGGTTTTAACTATAACTATCTACTGGCGACCGCCAGTAGATAATATATATATATATATATATATATATATATATATATATATATATATATATATATATATATATATATATATATATATTCACTGAAGAAACCATAGGTTTCAGGCACGTTATAGTTAGAAATTAGCATTTAAAAACCTTTGAAATTCACTGAAAAAACCACAGGTTTTAGGGACAGCTATAGTTAATTGGACATTACACTCGTACAAAACCCGTGAAATTCCCCCGTTATAGTTAGTTCAGCTAACTATAACTCGCGCCCCGCAATGCACTGCTGATGACGTCACATATTACATCACTCATGACATGGTCAGTGACATCACTGATGACATCACTGATGACATCTCAAATGACATCACTGATGACATCATCCAGTGACTGTGTGTTTCTGTCAAGTTTAAATATGTTTAATATATATAGGGAAAGGCGTATTGAAGAATGAGTGGGTGTATAAGTGTCTGAATGGATGATTTAGTACGTGAGTGACTGACTCTACAAGTGAGTGATTAAACGTATCTTACTGAATGCATGGGTTAGTGACTAAACTGTGTGAATGTCTGTATCCGTCTGTTTGTTGGTGTGTAAGTGGATGCATGGATTTGCGAATAGCTACATGAGTGTCTATATGGGTTATTGATTGGTTCTCTGAGTATCTGTATGGCTGCCTGAGTGTTTGTGTGGGTGGGGTGTGTGTGACTCTATACATAGATGTGTGAGTGGGTGATTCACTGGGTGCATGATTTCAAGAGTGCATCTGTGATGGACTGCTTGGGTGGGTGAGTGTGTGTATGGGTGTGTTAGTGAGTGAATGTATATCTCAGTGGTACATGTGCGAGTAACTACATATGTAAAAGGCAGTATATATGTGTGTTAGAGTATTTAAATGGCTATAAGTGAGAGTGTGTTATTGTGAGAGTGGCTGTATGGATGCGTGTGTGCTTGTATCAGTTATTGTATAAGAGCGTAAGAATGTGCTAGTATTTGTATGAGTAAGTGAGCTGGTGTGTGTATAACTGTATAGGTGAGTAAATGGGTGTGTGATTAATTTTTTGCATGACTGACTAGGTGTGTGAGTACCTCTATGGATGAGTGGCGGTGTGTGAGTGTTTATATAGGTGTATGAGTGCATATGATAGTCCTGTACTGAGTGACTGTAAGTATGAGTGACTGTACAGGTGAGTGAGTGGATGTGTGTGTAGACCTAAGAATCAGTGAGTGGGTATGTAGTTTTTGGTGTTGGAGTGTCTATGGTTTTGAGAATGGCAGTCTGTAATTTAGAGTGGGTGTATCAAAAGTTATATTAGGGTGTGAGAAGATGCATGAAATTATCACATGGATGATGTCATCAGTGATGTCATTTGAGATGTCATCAGTGATGTCATCAGTGATGTCACTGACCATGTCATGAGTGATGTAATATGTGACGTCATCAGCAGTGCATTGCGGGGCGCGAGTTATAGTTAGCTGAACTAACTATAACGGGGAATTTCACGGGTTTTGTACGAGTGCAATGTCCAACTAACTATAGCTGTCCCTAAAACCTGTGGTTTTTCAGTGAATTTCAAAGGTTTTTTAAATGCTAATTTCTAACTATAACGTGCCTGAAACCTATGGTTTCTTCAGTGAATTTCAAAGGTTTTTTAAATGCTAATTTCTAACTATAACGTGCTTGAAACCTATGATTTTTTAAGTGAATTTCAAATGTTTTTTAAATGCT
Organism: Calotriton arnoldi; assembly: GCA_963921515.1. Classification (NCBI taxonomy): domain Eukaryota; kingdom Metazoa; phylum Chordata; class Amphibia; order Caudata; family Salamandridae; genus Calotriton; species Calotriton arnoldi. The sequence continues at coordinate 272,908 of CAWUFW010004193.1, forward strand.
AGTTTCTAACTATGCCAACAGAGGTAGGACATGTGAAGAAAGAAGAAAAAACGCACAGAAAGAAGCAAAAGATGTGCAGAAAGAACCAACAGAGGAGCAGAAAGAGGCCTTGTTGCAAAATCATCCTGTGCCCACAACTTTTTCAGACGGCTACTGGTGGTAACTGACTCTGACTAACCAGAGCCAGTGCGCGTTTGCACAGTGGTGAAGGGAGGGGGCCTGAGGTGACATGTGTGCAAACGCGCCCCGTGGCGCGTTTTAAGTTGCGGGATTAAGTCCCCTTGAATCCTGAGGGTCCCTGGGGCCCAACTAGCCCCCCAGGTACCTACAGTTAGGACCACAGAGCTGAGTTGCAGAGAGGCGTTCCGAGGCCACGCACCTTTTTCACCTCTCTGCAACGCAACTCTGTTGTGCTTACTGAAGGTACCTGGTGGGCTAGTTGGCCCCCAGGATTCAAAGAGAATTAACTCCCCAACTTAAAACGCACCACAGGGCGTGTTTGCGCACATGTCACCTGAAGCCCCGCCCCCTCCTTTCACCCATGGCGCGTTTTAAGTTGGGGGATTAGGTCACCTTGAATCCTGAGAGTCCCTGGGGCCCAACTAGCCCTCCAGGTACTTCCAGTAAGCACCACAGGCCTGCGTTGCAACGCCTGTAACAAATTGTGCAGTTGTGTTTAGGTAGTGAAGAGGGTCATGCTGGGGGTAGTGTTTTAGGGTTTAGGGTAGTGCAGTGGTGTTTGTGTAGTGTAGGGGGTCATGCTTTGGGTAGATTTAGGGTTTAGGGTAGTTTAGTGGTGTTTGGGTAGTGTAGGGAGTCGTGCTGGGGGGAGTGTTTTACGGTTTAGGGTAGTACAGTGGTGTTTGGGTAGTGTAGGGGGTCGTGCTGGGGTTAGTGTTTTGGGGTTTTAGGGTTTAGGGTAGTGCAGTGGTGTTTGGGTAGTGTAGGGGATACTGCTGGGGGTAGTGTTTTAGGGTTTAGGGTAGTGCAATGGTGTTTGGGTAGTGTAGGGGGTACTGCTGGGGGTAGTGTTTTAGGGTTTAGGGTAGTGCAGTGGTGTTTGGGTAGCGAAGGGGTACTGCTGGGGGTAGTGTTTTATGGTTTAGGGTAGTGCAGTGGTGGTTGGGTAGTGTAGGGGTTCGTGCTGGGGGTAGTTTTTAGGGTTTAGGGTAGTGAAGTGGTGTTTGTGTAGTGTAGGAGGTCGTGTTTTAGGGTTTAGGGTAGTGCAGTGGTCTTTGGGTAGTGTAGGGAGTCGTGCGGGGGGTATTGTTTTAGAGTTTAGGGTAGTGCAGTGGTCTTTGGGTAGTGTAGGGGGTTGTGTTTTAGGGATTAGGGTAGTGCATTGGTATTTGGGTAGTGTAGGGGGTCATGCGGGGGGTAGTGTTTTAGGGTTTAGGGCAGTGCAGTGGTGTTTAGGTAGTGTAGGGGGTCGTGCTGGGGGGAGTGTTTTAGGGTTTAGGGCAGTGCAGTGGTATTCGGGTTGTGTAGGGGGTCGTGCTGGGGGGAGTGTTTTAGGGTTTAGGGCAGTGCAGTCATGTTCGGGTAGTGTAGGGGGTCGTGCTGGCGGAGTATTTTAGGGTTTAGGGTAGTGCAGTGGTGTTCGGGTAGTGTAGGGGGTCATGCTGGGGGTAGTGTTCTAGGGTTTAGGGCAGTGCAGTGGTGTTCGGGCAGTGTAGGGGGTCGTGCTGGGGGTGGGGTTTTAGGGTTTAGGGCAGTGCAGTGGTGTTCGGGCAGTGTAGGGGGTCGTGCTGGGGGTGGTGTTTCAGGGTTTAGGGCAGTGCAGTGGTGTTCGGGCAGTGTAGGGGGTCGTGCAGGGGGTGGTGTTTCAGGGTTTAGGGCAGTGCAGTGGTGTTCGGGCAGTCGTGCAGGGGTGGTGTTTCAGGGTTTAGGGCAGTGGTGTTCGGCAGTGTAGGGGGTCATGCTGGGGGTGGTTTCAGGGTTTGGGGCAGTGCAGTGGTGTTCGAGCAGTAAAGGGGGTCATGCTGGGGGTGGTGTTTCAGGGTTTAGGGCAGTGCAGTGGTGTTCGGGCAGTGTAGGGGCGGTGCAGTGGGTGGTGTTTCAGGGTTTAGGGCAGTGCAGTGGTGTTCGGGCAGTGTAGGGGGTGGTGCAGGGGGTGGTGTTTCAGGGTTTAGGGCAGTGCAGTGGTGTTCGGGCAGTGTAGGGGTGGTGTTTCAGGGTTTAGGGCAGTGCAGTGGTGTTCGGGCAGTGTAGGGGGCGGTGCAGGGGTGGTGTTTCAGGGTTTAGGGCAGTACAGTGGTGTTCGGGCATTGTAGGGGGTGGTGCTGGGGCTGGTGTTTCAGGGTTTAGGGCAGTGCAGTAGTGTTTGGGCAGTGTAGGGGGTCGTGCAGGGGTGGTGTTTCAGGGTTTAGGGCAGTGCAGTGGTGTTCGGCCAGTGTAGGTAGTCTTGCTGGGGGTGGTGTTTCAGGGTTTAGGGAGTGCAGTAGTTTTCGGGCAGTGTAGGCGGTTGTGCTGGGGCTGGTGTTTCAGGGTTTAGGGCAGTGCAGTGGTGTTCGGGCAGTGTACGGGGTTGTGCTGGGGCTGGTGTTTCAGGGTTTAGGGCAGTGCAGTGGTGTGCGGGCAGTGTACGGGGTTGTGCTGGGGCTGGTGTTTCAGGGTTTAGGGCAGTGCAGTGGTGTTCGGGCAGTGTAGGGGGTCGTGCTGGGGTGGTGTTTCAGGGTTTAGGGCAGTGCAGTGGTGTTCGGGCAGTGTACGGGGTTGTGCTGGGGCTGGTGTTTCAGGGTTTAGGGCAGTGCAGTGGTGTTCGGGCAGTGTAGGGGTCGTGCTGGGGTGGTGTTTCAGGGTTTAGGGCAGTGCAGTGGTGTTCGGTCAGTGTAGGGGGTCGTGCTGGGGCTGGTGTTTCAGGGTTTAGGGCAGTGCAGTGGTGTTCGGGCAGTGTAGGGGGTCATGCTGGGGCTGGTGTTTCAGGGTTTTGGGCAGAGCAGTGGTGTTCGGGCAGTGTAGGGGGTCGTGCTGGGGGTGGTGTTTCAGGGTTTAGGGCAGTGCAGTGGTGTTCGGGCAGTGTAGGGGTCTTGCTGGGGGTGGTGTTTCAGGGTTTAGGGCAGTGCAGTGGTGTTCGGGCAATGTAGGGGGTCTTGCTGGGGGTGGTGTTTCAGGGTTTAGGGCAGTGGTGTTCAGGCAGTGTAGGGGGTCTTGCTGGGGGTGATGTTTCAGGGTTTAGGGCAGTGTAGTGGTGTTCGGGCAGTGTAGGGGGTCTTGCTGGGGGTAGTATTTCAGGGTTTAGGGCGGTGCAGTGGTGTTTGTGCAGTGTAGGGGGTCGTGCTGGGGGTGGTGTTTCAGGGTTTAGGGCAGTGCAGTAGTGTTCGGGCAGTGTAGGGGGTCATGCAGGGGGTGGTGTTTCAGGGTTTAGGGCAGTGCAGTGGTGTTCTGGCAGTGTAGGGGGTCATGCTGGGAGTGGGGTTTCAGGGTTTAGGGCAGTACAGTGGTGTTCGGGCAGTGTAGGGGGTCGTTCAGGGGGTGGTGTTTCAGGGTTTAGGGCAGTGCAGTGGTGTTCGGGCAGTGTAGGGGGTCGTGCTGGGGCTGGTGTTTCAGGGTTTAGGGCAGTGCAGTGGTGTTCGGGCAGTGTAGGGGGTCTTGCTGGGGGTGGTGTTTCAGGGTTTAGGGCAGTGTAGGGGGTCTTGCTGGGGGTGATGTTTCAGGGTTTAGGGCAGTGCAGTGGTGTTCGGGCAGTGTAGGGGTCTTGCTGGGGGTAGTGTTTCAGGGTTTAGGGCAGTGCAGTGGTGTTCGTGCAGTATAGGGGGTCATGCTGGGGATGGTGTTTCTGGGTTTAGGGCAGTGCAGTAGTGTTCGAGCAGTGTAGGGGGTTGTGCAGGGGGTGGTGTTTCAGGGTTTAGGGCAGTGCAGTGGTGTTCGGGCAGTGTAGGGGTCGCGCTGGGGGTGGTGTTTCAGGGTTTAGGGCAGTGCAGTGGTGTTCGGGCAGTGTAGGGGGTCATGCACGGGGTGGTGTTTCAGGGTTTAGGGCAGTGCAGTGGTGTTCGGGCAGTATAGGGGGTCATGCTGGGGATGGTGTTTCTGGGTTTAGGGCAGTGCAGTAGTGTTCGAGCAGTGTAGGGGGTTGTGCAGGGGGTGGTGTTTCAGGGTTTAGGGCAGTGCAGTGGTGTTCGGGCAGTGTAGGGGGTCGCGCTGGGGGTGGTTTTCAGGGTTTAGGGCAGTGCAGTGGTGTTCGGGCAGTGTAGGGGGTCATGCACGGGGTGGTGTTTCAGGGTTTAGGGCAGTGCAGTGGTGTTCAGGCAGTGTAGGGTGTTGTGCTGGGGCTGGTGTTTCAGGGTTCAGGGCAGTGCAGTGGTGTTCAGGCAGTGTAGGGGGTTGTGCTGAGGCTGGTGTTTCACGGTTTAGGGCAGTGCAGTGGTGTTCGGGCAGTGTAGGGGGTCGTGCTCGGGCTGGTGTTTCAGGGTTTAGGGCAGTGCAGTGGTGTTCGGGCAGTGTAGGCGGTCGTGCTGGGGCTGGTGTTTCAGGGTTTAGGGCAGTGCAGTGGTGTTCGGGCAGTGTAGGGGTCGTGCTGGGGCTGGTGTTTCAGGGTTTAGGGCAGTGCAGTGGTGCTCGGGCAGTGTAGGGGGTTGTGCTGGGGGTGATGTTTCAGGGTTTAGGGTAGTGCAGTGGTGTTCGGGCAGTGTAGGGGGTCGTGCAGGGGCTGGTGTTTCAAGGTTTAGGGCAGTGCAGTGGTGTTCGGGCAGTGTAGGGGGTCGTGCTGGGGCTGGTGTTTCAGGGTTTTGGGCAGAGCAGTGGTGTTCGGGCAGTGTAGGGGGTCATGCTGGGGGTAGTGTTTCAGGGTTTAGGGCAGTGCAGTGGTGTTCGGGCAGTGTAGGGGGTCGTGCTGGGGGTGGTGTTTCAGGGTTTAGGTCAGTGGTGTTCGGGCAGTGTAGGGGGTCTTGCTGGGGGTGATGTTTCAGGGTTTAGGGCACTGCAGTGGTGTTCGGGCAGTGTAGGGGGTCATGCTGGGGGTGGTGTTTCAGGGTTTAGGGCAGTGCAGTGGTGTTCGGGCAGTGTAGGGGGTCATGCTGGGGGTGGTGTTTCAGGGTTTAGGGCAGTGCAGTGGTGTTCGGGCAGTGTAGGGGGTCGTGAAGGGGGTGGTGTTTCAGGGTTTAGGGCAGTGCAGTGGTGTTCGGGCAGTGTAGGGGTCGTGCTAGGGGTGGTGTTTCAGGGTTTAGGGCAGTGCAGTGGTGTTCGGGCAGTGTAGGGGGTCATGCAGGGGCTGGTGCTTCAGGGTTTAGGGCAGTGCAGTGGTGTTCGGGCAGTGTAGGGGTCGTGCTGGGGTAGTGTTTTAGGGTTTAGGGTAGTGCAGTGGTGCTTGTGTAGTGTAGGGGGTCGTGCTGGGGGTAGTGTTTTTGGGTTTAGGGTAGTGCAGTGGTGTTTCTGTAGTGTAGGGGGTCATGTTTTAGGGTAGTGCAGTGGTGTTTGGGTAGTGTAGGGGGTCGTGCTGGGGGTAGTGTTTTAGGATTTAGGTTAGTGCAGTTGTGTTTGGGTAGTGTAGGGGGTCGTGCTGGGGGTAGTGTTTTAGGGTAGTGCAGTGGTGTTTGTGTAGTGTAGGGGGTCGTGCTGGGGGTAGTGTTTTAGGGTTTAGGGTAGTGCAGTGGTGCTTGTGTAGTGTAGGGGGTCGTGCTGGGGGTAGTGTTTTTGGGTTTAGGGTAGTGCAGTGGTGTTTGTGTAGTGTAGGGGGTCATGTTTTAGGGTAGTGCAGTGGTGTTTGGGTAGTGTAGGGGGTCGTGCTGGGGGTAGTGTTTTAGGGTTTAGGATAGTGCAGTGGTGCTTGTGTAGTGTAGGGGGTCGTGCTGGGGGTAGTGTTTTAGGGTTTAAGGTAGTGCAGTGGTGTTTTTGTAGTGTAGGGGGTCATGTTTTAAGATGCAATGCTCCAATACCTGACCAGTCTGCACTACATAAAACTGCAAAAAAACTAAAAATAAAAAGTGTTTTGCACACTTTTGTCATTGGGCTATATGTGGGCTACATCTGGGTAATATTTGTGCTACATTTGGGCTCTTTTTTCACTGGTGGCCATCTTGGAAGACTTCTTTGTTATGAAGTTTCCTAATTTCTTCATTTACTGCAGTCTCCTCAGTAGGAAATGCTTTCAGTTTTTTACTTTGATTCCATCAAGAAGGCATTCAGATGTGTCTCACATCTGCCATAAATTCAGAATGTTAGCACTCTAGTTGCTCATTAGATCACTGGAGTAAAGCTACTGCTCACCAGGGAGTTAACTGGTAGTCTGCTGCTGGTATTGAAAGTAATTGTTTCAGTCTGCATGTCAGAATTTTTTAATGAAATAGAAGAGGATTTGAGATCTCACTTAAAACATGCCCTAATTTTTCTTTCTGCAGCACTAACCATAATTTCTATTTCAAAAAGAACCCCTCATTTTGTTCCTTTTTAAATTAAATGTTTTAAGTGTTACCGGTTTATTCCAATTAAGATGGCTTCAGGTGTGCTATACTTTTGTCATAAGTAAGGCTGTTAGCGCTCTAGTTGTTCTTTAGAACACTCTGGGAAGCTGCAGTAGAACACAAAGGCATCAACTGGCAGGCTGCTCCTGTTGAAATATAACAGGAAGATATTTGAGATCACACTTGAAATATGTCCTAATTCTTCTTTCTACAGCACTAACCATAATTTCTATGACAAAATGAACCCCATCATTTTGTTCCTTTTTAAATTAAATGTTTTAAGTGTTACCAGTTTATTCCAATCAAGATGGCTTCAGGTGTGCCATACTTTTGTCATAATTAAGGCTGTTAGCACTCTAGTTGTTCTTTAGAACACTCTGGGAAGTTGCAGTAGAACACAAAGGCATCAACTGAAAGGCTGCTCCTGTTGAAATATAACAGGAAGATATTTGAGATCACACTTGAAACATGTCCTAATTTTTCTTTCTACAGCACTAACCATAATTTCTATGACAAAATGAACCCCATCATTTTGTTCCTTTTTAAATTAAATTGTTTAAGTGTTACCAGTTTATTCCAATCAAGATGGCTTCAGGTGTGCCATACTTTTGTCATAAGTAAGGCTGTTAGCACTCTAGTTGTTCTTTAGAACACTCTGGGAAGCTGCAGTAGAACACAAAGGCATCAACTGACAGTCTCTGCCCTTGTTGGATGTACATGTTTTACTGAGAATGTCAGACTTCATTCTCACATGACTGAGAAAGATAATGTGAATTTACAGAAAATATGCTCTCATTTTAGCTTCTGGAGCACCTTCCAAACCTCCATGGGACAAGCATGAGAAAATAGTGTTCTCTCAAACATGATTCATGATATCCCAGCAGAAGGTTTTTCACATGGTAAAATCACCTTAGAATACACCACAATTCCTAAAATTAGTATGGTACCATCAACAAATAAATTCTAATGTAACTAAAGCCTGTTATCACCCTTTATTGTTCTCCTTTTGGTGACCCTCAAAATCTTCTATTCACTACAATGCATTTCAATGAGGTACTATCATTTATATTGGTCCCAAGATGGCTGCCAGCAATTCCAGGATGAAGTGCTGACAGCCAATCAGATCTCACGATGACATGTGTGGTTAGGCTCCGCCCAGATATATATGTGAATTTACTTTTGATTTTCTCAGGAACTACTGAACGGATTTACACCATTTAAGCAAAAGGCACGACACTGAACCAAGGGCTACCTCTTTGCCAAATTTGGTGTAATTCCGTTCAGCAGTTCGGGCTGTAGCTTCGACTAAAGGTTCCTATGGAAAAATGAATGGGGAAAATGCGTTTTGGGACCCCCCTTTTTTCTCGGCCCCCACTTGACGTATCACCCCAAGACTTTCAGGATAGGAGCGGACCGGAGCGCCCCAACAAGTTGGAAACTTTCGCGAAGATTCGTCAACCGGCGCCAACGTTATTTCAAATAGAATGTCGCAGATTTCCTATGGATAATAGGTTTTAACTATAACTATCTACTGGCGACCGCCAGTAGATAATATATATATATATATATATATATATATATATATATATATATATATATATATATATATATATATATTATTTCCAACAAAGCCCTAAAGCAGATTTTGAGGGCACACAACAGCTCACCAGCCCTCCGGCATTTCTTCCCACAACTTGCCCCCAACCCTCATATTTACAACTTGCCGACGCGTTTCGAAGCTGGGACGCTTCTTCTTCTGGGCAGGGAAAGCATGCAGCAACTCGCACTCGTAACTTTCAAGCATCTTTATTAGCTACGTGGCCCTCTAGCGGGCGGTCCCCAAGGCTGCTTCATTCCATAGCAGTCTGGGATACGTAGTCCAGTGGTCTGGATTGCGTGATTGTGTCCAAGTGAAATTTTCCCTAAGTGGGTGACTTGCTGCATGCCAGTAAATCCAATCATACTCCTATAGTAGGAACAAGGCATTGAGGGGCAAGTTCTTTACGTTGGCTCGCTGTGCTGCACAAGGGAATGGGATCCTGCGGTGAGACTGCGGGCGGAAACTGGCTTCTGCCCCTTGTGCAGCACAGCGAGCCAACGTAAAGAACTTGCCCCTCAATGCCTTGTTCCTACTATAGGAGTATGATTGGATTTACTGGCATGCAGCAAGTCACCCACTTAGGGAAATTTTCACTTGGACACAATCACGCAATACAGACCACTGGACTATGTATCCCAGACTGCTATGGAATGAAGCAGCCTTGGGGACCGCCCACTAGAGGGCCACGTAGCTAATAAAGATGCTTGAAAGTTACGAGTGCCAGTTGCTGCATGCTTTCCCTGCCCAGAAGAAGAAGCGTCCCAGCTTCGAAACGCGTCGGCAAGTTGTAAATACGAGGGTTGGGGGCAAGTTGTGGGAAGAAATGCCGGAGGGCTGGTGAGCTGGTGTGTGCCCTCGAAATCTGCTTTAGGGCTTTGTTGGACAATATTTTGCGTGGTTCCCTAACCACGATGAGGAGCACCATCACGCCATGGGAATGTGATCCTGCGGTGAGGCTGCGGGCGAAAACTGGCTTCTGCCCCTTGTGCAGCACAGCGAGCCAACGTAAAGAACTTGCCCCTCAATGCCTTGTTCCTACTATAGGAGTATGATTGGATTTACTGGCATGCAGCAAGTCACCCACTTAGGGAAATTTTCACTTGGACACAATCATGCAATCCAGACCACTGGACTACGTATCCCAGACTGCTATGGAATGAAGCAGCCTTGGGGACCGCCCACTAGAGGGCCACGTAGCTAATAAAGATGCTTGAAAGTTACGAGTGCGAGTTGCTGCATGCTTTCCCTGCCCAGAAGAAGAAGCATCCCAGCTTCGAAACGCGTCGGCAAGTTGTAAATACAAGGGTTGGGGGCAAGTTGTGGGAAGAAATGCCAGAGGGCTGGTGAGCTGTTGTGTGCCCTCAAAATCTGCTTTAGGGCTTTGCTGGACAATATTTTGCGTGGTTCCCTAACCACGATGAGGAGCACCATCACGCCATGGGAATGTGATCCTGCGGTGAGGCTGCGGGCGGAAACTGGCTTCTGCCCCTTGTGCAGCACAGCGAGCCAACGTAAAGAACTTGCCCCTCAATGCCTTGTTCCTACTATAGGAGTATATTGGATTTACTGGCATGCAGCAAGTCACCCACTTAGGGAAATTTTCACTTGGACACAATCACGCAATTCAGACCACTGGACTACGTATCCCAGACTGCTATGGAATGAAGCAGCCTTGGGGACCGCCCACTAGAGGGCCACGTAGCTAATAAAGATGCTTGAAAGTTACGAGTGCCAGTTGCTGCATGCTTTCCCAGCCCAGAAGAAGAAGCGTCCCAGCTTTGAAACGCGTCGGCAAGTTGTAAATACGAGGGTTGGGGGCAAGTTGTGGGAAGAAATGCCGGAGGGCTGGTGAGCTGTTGTGTGCTCTCGAAATCTGCTTTAGGGCTTTGTTGGACAATATTTTGCGTGGTTCCCTAACCACGATGAGGAGCACCATCACGCCATGGGAATGTGATCCTGCGGTGAGGCTGCGGGCGGAAACTGGCTTCTGCCCCTTGTGCAGCACAGCGAGCCAACGTAAAGAACTTGCCCCTCAATGCCTTGTTCCTACTATAGGAGTATGATTGGATTTACTGGCATGCAGCAAGTCACCCACTTAGGGAAATTTTCAATTAAACACAATCACGCAATCCAGACCACTGGACTACGTATCCCAGACTGCTATGGAATGAAGCAGCCTTGGGGACCGCCCACTAGAGGGCCACGTAGCTAATAAAGATGCTTGAAAGTTACGAGTGCGAGTTGCTGCATGCTTTCCCTGCCCAGAAGAAGAAGCATCCCAGCTTCGAAACGCGTCAGCAAGTTGTAAATATGAGGGTTGGGACAAGTTGTGGGAAGAAATGCCGGAGGGCTGGTGAGCTGTTGTGTGCCCTCGAAATCTGCTTTAGGGCTTTGTTGGACAATATATATATATATGTATATTATCTACTGGCGGTCGCCAGTAGATAGTTATAGTTAGGACCTATTTTCCATAGGAAATCCGCAACATTCTATTTGAAATAACTCGTGCGTCGGTTGACGAATCTTCGCGAAATTTTCAAACTTTGTGGCCCGCTCCAGTCCGCTCCTATCCTGAAAGTCTCGGGGTGATTCGTCAAGCGGGGGCCGAGAAAAAGGGGGTCCCAAAACGTGTTTTCCCCATTCATTTTCCCATAGGAAACTTTAGCCACGGCTACAGCCCGAACTGCTGAACGGAATTACACCAAATTTGGCAAAGAGGTAGTTCTTGGTTCAGAAAGAACCCTTTTTGTTAAATGGTGTAAATCCGTTCAGTAGTTCCTGAGAAAATCAAAAGGAAAATCACATATATATCTATGGCCGCGTCGGATTCGCGCACCCTGAGCGCACCCTGCGCGCACCGTACCAATCAGGGGCTGCATGCTAATTGGCTGTCAACACTCCAAATCAGGAAGTGTTGGCAGCCATTTTATGCCTCGGTAGAACCGAGGCACAGAAACAAGTGCGCAAAATGCACAAAGGGGGCAGGGTAGAAACACCCTGACCCCTAGGTCTGCTCAGGGGTCCCACAAGGACCCCTGGGCAGAAAAAAGCATTTAAAAAAAATAAAAAAATTTTTTTAAAAACGATCGTGCCGCAGGCCCGCCCCCTTCCTTTACCACTCTGCAAACGCGCCCCTGGCGCGTTTGCAGAGGGGAACAATCCCCTTGAATACTGGGGGTCCCTGAGGGCCAACTAGCCCACCAGGAACCTCCAGTATGCGCCAGGGAGCTGTGTTGCAGAGAGGTGTACAGAGGCCACGCCCCTTTTTACACCTCTCTGCAACGCAGCTCTGTGGCGCTTTGGAGGTACATGATGGGCTAGTTGGACTCCAGGGACCCTCAGGATTCAAGGGGACTTAATTCCCCAACTTAAAACGCGCCACGGGCGCGTTTGCACAGTGGTGAAGGGAGGGGGCGGGGCGTCAGGTGACATGTGTGCAAACAGGCCCCGTTGCGCGTTTTTAGATGGGGAATTAAATCCCCTTCAATCCTGAGGGTCCCTGGGGGCCAACTAGCCCACCAGGTACATCCAGAAAGAACCACAGAGCTGCATTGCAGAGAGGTGCAAAAAGGGGGGTGGCCTCTGAACACCTCTCTGCAACACAGCTCTCTGACGCATACTGGAGGTATCTGGTGGGCAACTTGGCCCCTAGGGACCCTCGGGATTGAGGTGGATTTAATTCCCCATCTTAAAACACGCCACGGGGCCTGTCTGCAGACATGTCACCTGAAGCCCCGCCCCCTCCCTTCACCACTGTGCAAATATTCCTCTAAAATCAGCCGAACTACGAATTCCGATTTACTCACCTGTTATCAGGAGAGACCTCAGTGCTGCATCTTTGAGCCCAGTACTGATCCTGAAAAGTAATTTTAACCGTACTTACCAGTAACTTGAATTTCCTTCCATAGGATATCATTGCCTGCTTTTTGCTGAAAAAGTTTCTAAGTGTCGATTTTTGAAACATACAAATATTCCTCTAAAATCAGCAGAACTACGAATTCCGATTTACTCACCTGTTATCAGGAGAGACCTCAGTGCTGCATCTTTGAGCCCAGTACTGATCCTGAAAAGTAATTCTAACCGTACTTACCAGTAACTTGAATTTCCTTCCATAGGCTAACATTGACTGGTTTCACTTGGAAATTCTTCTAAGTGTGGAGTTTTGGAACTTTATAATATTCCTCTAAAATCAGCCGAACTACGAATTCCGATTTACTCACCTGTTATCAGGAGAGACCACAGTGCTGCATCTTTGAGCCCAGTACTGATCCTGAAAAGTAATTTTAACCGTACTTACCAGTAACTTGAATTTCCTTCCATAGGATATAATTGCCTGCTTTTTGCTGAAAAAGTTTCTGTGTCGATTTTTGTAACATACAAATATTCCTCTAAAATCAGCCGAACTACGAATTCCGATTTACTCACCTGTTATCAGGAGAGACCTCAGTGCTGCATCTTTGAGCCCAGTACTGATCCTCAAAAGTAATTTTAACCGTACTTACCAGTAACTTGAATTTCCTTCCATAGGCTAACATTGACTGGTTTCACTTGGAAATTCTTCTAAGTGTGGAGTTTTGGAACTTTATAATATTCCTCTAAAATCAGCCGAACTACGAATTCCGATTTACTCACCTGTTATCAGGAGAGAACCCAGTGCTGCATCTTTTAGCCCAGCACTGACCCTGAAAAGTAATTCTAACCGTATTTACCAGTAACTTGTATTTCCTTCCATAGGAATCCATTGTCTGGTTTTCAGCAGAAAAGTTTCAAAGTGTCGATTTTCACAAACTACAAATATTCCTTAAAAATCGCCTGTATGACTTAAACGCATTATTTCAACTGTTTACAGGAGATGCACCAGTGCTGGATCCAGGATCCACCACTGAGTAAGAAAAAGTAACGATAACACTACTTACCTGCTAAGTGAATTTCCTCCCATAGGATAACATTGGTGATTCTATGTGAAAAAGTTTCTGTGTCAACTTTTAAAATACAATAATATTCCTTAAAAATCACTACTGTAACCAAAACGCTTTTACTCAACTGTTTACAGGAGATGTCCCAGGACTGAATCTAGGATCCAGTCCTGTGGTTAGAAAAGTAATCCATAAAGTAACTAATTGCATTTAACTAGAAATTCACATTGAGCTCAATGTTGCATTGTGTTTGAAATTGTGTTGCCCATTGCAACAACTGTAACTACTGTACTTAAAAGTCTATTGCCTATTTGCAAAGTATTTAAACTAAAGTAATTCATTCTGAGAAAGTATATTTTGTAATGTAATGTATAATGTAATTATAATGTAATTTAAAAAATAAAATATCTAAAAATAAATAGTTTAAAAAAATTGAGTAAATCAGTATCAAAAAATAAATATAACAATTAATACATTTAAAAATTGTCATTTACAAAACCTTTGAAATTCACTGAAAAAAACATAGGTTTCAGACATGTTATAGTTAGGAATTAGCATTTAAAAAACCTTTGAAATTCACTGAAAAAACCATAGGTTTCAGGCACGTTATAGTTAGAAATTAGCATTTAAAAAACCTTACAAATTCACTGAAAAAACCATAGGTTTTAGGGACAGTTATAGTTAGTTGGACATTGCACTCGTATAAAACCCGTGAAATTCCCCCGTTATAGTTAGTTCAGGTAACTATAACTCGCGCCCCATAATGCACTGCTGATGACGTCACATATTACATCACTCATGACATGGTCAGTGACATCACTGATGACATCACTGATGACATCTCAAATGACATCACTGATGACATCACTGATGACATCATCCATGTGATAATTTGATGCATCTTCTCACACCCTAATATAACTTTTGATACACCCACTGTAAATTACAGACTGCCATTGTCAAAACCATAGACACTCCAACACCAATTACTATATACACACTCACTGATTCTTAGGTCTACACACACACATCTACTAACTCACCCGTACAGTCACTCATACTTATAGTCACTCAGTACAGGACTATTATATGCACTCATACACCTATATAAACACTCACACACCGCCACTCATCCATAGAGGTACTCACACACCTAGTCAGTCATGCAAAAATTAAGCACACACCCATTTACTCACCTATACAGTTATACACACACCAGCTCACTTACTCATACAAATACTAGCACATTCTTACGCTCTTATACAATCTCTGATACAAGCACACACTCATCCATACAGTCACTCTCACAATCACACACTCTGCTTATAGCTATTTATATACTCCAACACACATATATACTGCCTTTCACATATGTAGTTACTCACACATGTACCACTGGGACATACATTCACTCACTAACACACTCTTACACACACTTACCCACCCATACAGTCTATCACAGATGCACTCTTGAAACCATCCACCCAGTGAATCACCCACTCACACATCTACGCACAGAGTCACACACACCCCACCCACACAAACACTCAGGCACCCATACAGATACTCAGACAACCAATCAATAACTCATATAGACACTCATGTAGCTATTCACAAACCCATGCAGCCACTTACACAGCAACAGACAGACGGATACAGACATTCACCCAGTTTAGTCACTAACCCATGCATTCAGTAAGATACGTTTAATCACTCACTTATAGAGTTAGTCACGCACCTACTAAATCATCCTTTCAGACACTTATACACCCACTCATTCTTCAATACGCCTTTCCCTATATATATTAAACATATTTAAACTTTACAGAAACACACAGTCACTGGATGATGTCATCAGTGATGTCATTTGAGATGTCATCAGTGATGTCATGAGTGATGTCACTGACCATGTCATGAGTGATGTAATATGTGACGTCATCAGCAGTGCATTGCGGGGGCGTGAGTTATAGTTACCTGAACTAACTATACCGGGGGAATTTCATGGGTTTTATACGAGTGCAATGTCCAACTAACTATAACTGTCCCTAAAACCTATGGTTTTTTCAGAGAATTTGTAAGGTTTTTTAAATGCTAATTTCTAACTATAACGTGCCTGAAACCTATGGTTTTTTCAGTGAATATATATATATATATATATATATATATATATATATATATATCAATATTTCAATACATAGCACAAATTACATAAAGCAAAACAACAAAAAAAACTATAAATAATTTACTTGCCAAAACAACTCCTAATACGATTAACTAAAAGGAGGTCTCATAATAAACATAAGATCCTAAATACTCATAAAACATAATCCTTCAATATCTCGGTAATTTGATTTCTCTTTTTGCTTGATGTAATACCTGAATGTCACAAGGATAATCAAACAAAACATTTTTTGAAGCAATTTCTTTTTCATTTGCCACTTCTTTGCCCACTACTTGCTGCAACACTGTCAAATCTGTAGAAAGTGATTTTGTTATCTCCCTGAGCATTTTCATAAGGAACATCAGTGGAATGTTCTTCTTGCATAGGAGTTAACTCTTCCCTTTGTGATTTACTTGTCAAAGACTTTTTCTCTACTAGAGACTGTAATGAAATTTCTGTCCCTAACAAACTCCCAGATGGTCCAGAATCAGAACTATCAAGACATTTTGGTACCAACTCATCATCAAAATAGTAACCATCAACACTATCCTACCAGAACATTTTCTCCTGACCTGGTCTAAGAACTACTACAGAACTCTTATTCCACCAACCTCTTTTGTGTAGTAACAGGGCACTCCAAGACACTCTTTCCACCTGCACCGGTGTTGTGAATTTCGAAGCTCCTTTGAAACCTACATTGGGTTTCTCAATACACACCCAATCTCCCTTGTGAACCACTTTGGGTTTAACTATATGCACTTTGTCATGATAGTATTTGCTGCTGACAAGCTTTGCACTCAGATTATCTTTGACTTTCTTTACAACTTTGCTTAACTCATCACTTCCAGTAACTGCTTTTCTAAAAGTTGGTGTCATGAGTGAACGACTAACTCTCCCTCTCATTAAAAAAATGGAGCAACAATCGTTGCTGTGTTTTGTGTAACTCCAAAGTTTTTCCTTAAGAAATTTAAAGGCATTTTGGTTATTAGCTAAAGCAGCCTCAATACCCTCTTTCAAAAATCTATTTGCCCTCTCAACTTG
Source organism: Calotriton arnoldi (assembly GCA_963921515.1). Taxonomy (NCBI): domain Eukaryota; kingdom Metazoa; phylum Chordata; class Amphibia; order Caudata; family Salamandridae; genus Calotriton; species Calotriton arnoldi. Next base: position 289,024 of record CAWUFW010004193.1, read on the forward strand.
ACCATTGGCCCTAGGACAATATAAAGGCCCCCTTTCCACTTGGATACAGCATTTCTTTAGGAAATGCAACATCTTTAATGAGATAAGTTGCACTCCATTATCAGTCATCAGCATATTTGGAAACCCTTCCTTCTGAAATGTTTCTTCCAACAACTTAATCACCTCATCAGTAGTGGGATTACTCACAAAGACATGATAGATCAATTTTGAAAAGGTGTCAATCAACACAATCAAAAACCTTTTGCTTGGTCCCAAAACACTGTATGGACCAGAGAAGTCAATGGAAACTTTATCCCATGTTTTCTGTGGCACCTCTTGAGAAATAGATAGTTGACAAGAAACTTTCTAATGCTTATCTGAATTAACACACATAGGGTACACATCAGTGAATCTTTGCACTGCTGCATCCATGCCTGGGCACCAATAATGTAGTTTAAGCACTTTTTAGTATTAGATACACCAGGATGTCCAAGGTGAGCCAAAGTAATACGTTTGTGTCTAAGACCTATTAGCGGCACAAACAAGCCATAACTTAACAAAATACCCATCTCCACACTCAACTCACTAGAAATGTGTGCAAAACTTTGCAAACCCATTTCCAAATTTCTACTTGGAGCCACCCTTTTTCAAGATACTGTTTCACTTTCAACATCTGCTCATCTTCCTCACACATCCATTCCTCACCCACACAGCTGACACAACACTGCCACTTTTGTCCCAAACATCCACCACAGCCGCAACAGACTTATGTTGGTCCAACACTGTATCACAATCTTCACACTTTTGCAGCAATCCCGATAAGCAGTCAGCTATAACATTACTTCCACCCAAAATATGTTTTATTTAAAAATTAAAATCTTGCAACCTTGCAATAAGCCTTACTATTCTTGATGAAGCTTTACCAGATCTAACACCATCCATCATATAAACCAAGGGTTTATGATCCATAAATAGCACAAATGGTTTACCTCATCAGAAATTCTTCAATTGTTCAACCACCCAAACCGAAGCTAAGGCCTCTTTTTCTATTGTGCTATGATGTAAATATACACCTCTCAAAGCCCTGGGAAAAAAAAGAAGCAACTCCTTTCTCCCATTGACAATTTGGATAAAAACAGCACCTACCCCAACAGAATTGCATCCATTGTCACACATGATTTCCCACTAAGATGAAATATTTTTAGTGCTGGTGCCTGTGCAATCAAGGTCTTAACTTTATCAAATGCATCTTCATGCTGTTCGGACCACACAAATGGCACATCTTTCTTCAAACGTTTTAGCAACGGCTCCACAGAAATTGCATAACCATTCACAAATCTCAGATAATATTTTCCTAGTCCTAAAAAGGACCTCCGCGATTCCTTGTCATACGGTAGGATAGCATTTGTTATGGCACTGACCAAATCAGTTTTAAAAAGAATTGCCTCACATGTAATCTGATGACCCAAGTATTCAACTTCTTTGACTAAAAACGTGCGCTTAATTTTGCTGACTGTCATCCCTCTCTTTTCAAGAATCTGCAAAACACTCTCCAGCAATTTATCATGTTCTACACATGTTCTTACCAAAATCTGGATATTGTACTGGAACACCTGCACCCAACACATATCCTGGAACAATCTGCCTATTAGCTTTTGAAACATGCTGGCCACTGAGACCAGCCCAAAATGTAACCTGGAGAACCTGAACATACCAAATGGAGTAACAAAAGCTATTAAATCTCATTACTCTTCTTTCAGAACCACCTGATGGTATGCTGATTTGAGATCAATAACTGAAAAATATTTGGCTCCATTGACAGAAGCCAGCAACTCCTGAATTCTTGGCAGAGGATGGCTATCTACCACAATTATTTTATTTAATAATCTAAAGTGAGCGCACAAATGCAAGTTCCCATTTTTTTTTCTTAAAGCTATAGCTACAGCCAAAATCCACTCTGAACTGTTTATAGGTTCAATAATACCTTCAGGGCAACATATCCAGATGCTGTTTGAGCTGTTGATGAACTCCCAAAGGTTCTATATGCACTTTGGGGCCGATTACTATGGAGGTCCGGCCTCCATCGTCGGTTTCAATTCCGACAGGCTGATTATGCATCAACCGGTCGAAATTGAAACTGGATGGTCATTCCGGCTGGATTCCGAAGGGCTCAAGGAGCCCGCCAGCCAGTCAGAACTAGCTCGTAATTCCAAAGGGCTGGCCTTTCCGTCCTTGGGATTACGATGCACAGTTTCCGGCATGGTTTCCATGCTGGCCTGTCCAATATGAAAACCATGTCGCAAAGCGTGTTTGGGGGCCCCCAGCAGGGCCCCCGTGTGTGCAGCCTCTGATTGGGGGCCTAGCGGACGCCTATGGTGCCTCCCTGTTGATCCCTGCACCCTGTGGCAGGCACCTAGAGGTGCCTGCCACGGGGTGCAGGGTTGAACAGTACCTCCAATTTCTCTATGGGAGCATGTATTATGGCTGGTTTATGGCCAAAATGCATGCTCCCATAGGGGAATGTAGGAATGCGACCTAACAGTGTTCGGTCGCATCCTAATTAGGTGGTCGGGAAGGCCGACCAGATGTCGGCCGGTCCCAGGACCTAGACGGGGTCCTCCCGACATCGTAATTAGGCCCTTTATGTTGTATAGGAAACGCCCCCTTTTTTTTAGCTTAATAGAGTGGGTGAATCCTCTAACCTGTCCCACTTTATCTGCAGAAACAGCACCATACTTTTCAATTAACCTTTCAACAGTAGACTGTTTCCCATCTACACGATTCAACGTAACATTTATTAAAATAATCAGGCAATCAGTTCCTAGGCACAGCATCACTTCCTGTTTGCCCAAATCATGCCAAGCAACAATATCCTTACCATTGATAGCCATGTATATTTTAATTTGTATAATTCATCCCTGAAACTCCAACCTGTCCTCAAACTACCCTAAAATGTAAATAGCAAAATTGCCAGATGCTTTAGGTTTAACGTCTGTCTTATTCAAACTTATATGCTTCCACTTGTCTCTAAAACTAACTTTGAAAAGTATAGTAATCGGAGAATCTGAATCAGCCATTATGTCTATGACAACATCCCCTATATGTACCACACCTAGTGATACCTTGAATCTTTCATTGACAGCATATACATTATAATCATCTTCATTGTCATACAATGTAAGAACCACATTTTCTAAGGTACTATTAACTTCTTCCACAGTGTTGACACTTACTCCACCACTAAACTTTGAACTCCTGCAGACACTTTGGAAATGTCCCACTTTGTTACATTTACTAAGTTTTCTTTTAAGTGCTGAACACATGGGATTGTTTCTTAGATGTAACTTAGAACCAATTCTGAAGCAGGTAAGATTAGGCCTATTACCTTTTCCTTTAATTGTTTTCCTCTTCATTTGCAAACTACACACCAGCAAGCTTGCCTTTACCTTCTCAGGCCATAAAACTCTTGAAGACCAGATAAATCTTGCCAATGTTTAACAACTCAGATAGCTTAGGATTTCAACACCCCAAAAGCCTTTCTTGAATTTTCTTGGATTCACAATTAAATACAAATTGGTCCCTTGTATAAATGTCAACATTGTGCCCAAAGTCACAATTTGCAGCTAGAACCCGTAATGCTGTAACATACTCCTCCGCAAACTGTTTTGTTTTATAGAAGCTATGGCATTTCTTTCATGACATTTGGCTCTCCAATAAACTGTTTTTCAAGCATAGATACTACCTCTTTAAATACAATTCCATGGTACATCCTCACTTACTGGCACAGGAATCGGTTGTAAGTTTTCAAAAATCTCAATAGCAGCATTACCCTAAAAACTGAATAACAGGCCTAGTTTCCTTTCAGCTGAAAATGCCTTGCCATCTATAGCTGCTAGATAATTTTCAGAAGTCTTAAACCATTTGTGTTCCAAATTAAAGGTGGTTTACATGGTGTTTATAATCATAGCATTGGTTGATTGAACATCTGTGAGTTAGCCATAGCATGTGCTCCACACTTGCAATGCCAGACCTACTCAGTTTTAAAGTTGCAAATACCTCAAAAATTGTAAAATGTTGAAATGGTCCTCAACATTACTACCTGTGCATTTGTAAAGTAAACCACAATAAAGCGTGCATGTCATTGAAGAAACAGGTGTTCAAGTGTGCAAGTCATTGACTGAGCAACCGGCAAAACAGTGTAAACTATTGAAGTGTGCACGTCACTGACTCCAACGGGCAAGTAAAATTAACTGAAGTTAAGTGTGCGCGCCACTAATACAACACGCTGCTCCCAACTCAAGTATTCCACAATGTATGCGTGAGTGTCACAGTTGAAACAGATATGAAAGTGTGCATGTCACTGACTTCAATGTGCAACTACAACAGAATGCAAATAAGTGTGCACGTCACTCCTACGCGCTGTTTCAATACTGGAAGATAATACCCCTAAATGGCTGGTACGTACGACGTGTGCGATTTGATGTCATGCGTGTGCTCTGGCTGGAACACAGCTATCTTCTGGCACTGCGACACTGTCGGCCCCCGGGGAAAGCAGGGTCGCAGACCAGTCTTCCCCCGGGGTGCTTCGTGCATTAGGCGGAAGGACATGCTGGGGAGGGGGTCTCGCGGTCGGGCAAGGGGAGGGATTGGGGTGGGTATAAAGGTGCAGGAGGGGAGGTCTCAGCCTCTTCCTGCACCTTGGCATCACCGGAGAGGGTTGTAGAAAGTTAGTGGGAGTGTTTATAGTAGCGTAGTGGTAGGTGTGAGTAATTACACTCGGTCGAGTGTTGCGGGCAGAGGAACGTTGGAGCATAATTCGGCCGAATCACAGCTCTTTTCAATTACCTGGTTGCGGAGGGCATGTCGGAGCCCGATCATGAGGCAGTGCGGGCCGCACTGAGGGTACTGGGGCAGGCAGGCTGCGCGGACCTGCAGCGGCCCGGTGTCCTTGACCAAGCGTGGGTCGGCATGGTCCAACCCCTGCGGTCCACCTCGGCGGGTGTTGAGGCAGCGGTGGAGGCATGCCAGGAAGAGCCGCCACCGTCTAAGAAATCAGCAGGAGCCAAGGGGTGGGGCCAGCCCAAGCAGCAGCAACCAAAGCACGGAGGCTGGAGACAGAGCCTGCCCGCGCGGTTGCAGGATGACTCGCTCCTTGCTATGACGGTGAGCCAAGGGGCGGGGCTGAACATAGTAGAACTGGCCCAGCAGCACGCTGGAGCCGGTATGAGGCCAGGGGAGGATAGCGGCCCAAGTAATGTTCTGGGCAATGTGGGACCGGCCAAGCAGCACATTGGAACTGGCAGGAGACAGAGTAGAGAAGAGATCCAGGGAAAGGAAGCACCGCTGGACCTCATGTGGAAGCCACTCCCAGGACATATGCAGGGAGGGGATGAGGGCAGGATGCTCCCAACCATTCTAGGGACAATGAGGGGGCAGGGGCCAGGTACACACCCACTATTTTCCAGGGGGGCACAGGGAGGTTGACAATAGGGGTGTGAACCCCCCCCATTTTACCAAGGTGGTAAGGGTTAGATTTAGAAGCCAAGATACGGGAGCAGAGGCGGATAATTCAGGAGACAGAAAGCAAGTGGGGTGCACTGTGTGTAGCCAGGGAGGGCAGAGGGCTAGAGGCCATGGGTGGGGAGGTCACCCCCCCACTGTGGGACGTAGAAGTAGCACCAAAACAGGACCCAGGATCAGAGGGGGACTGGGGCAAGTGGGTGTGGGTTGAGGAGACGCCACAGCAGGGGTCAGGAACAGGGACAGCCATGATCGCGGAGAGACCCGGTGGTGCTGGGGCCTCCTTAGGTTGGAGCAGCCTGAGGGGGGGGCGCAAACTGGTAACTGAGGCCAGTAGAAGCGGGGTGGTGCTGGCGGGGCACAAAACAGCTCCGAGATGCTGGCCAGAAGCAGCAGGGGGGTCCGCGACGGCTTACCCTCCAACGAGGTATTGGGCGGCAGCAGCGGCGACTGAGGAATGCAGTGGTGTGCTTAGAAACAATGGGAAGGGGGCAGAAGAGAGCGGTGCATGAAGGGATGTGGGTGCCTGGAGAAGATAAGAACGAGATGCTGTTAGACTATCGTGACGAGAGTGACAAGTTGGAAGAGGGTGAAGTGCGGGACGACGATGATATGAATGCAGGTGTTACTGGGGCACTAGAGAAGGCAACCAGAAAGGTTGGTGTTTTGCAGGAGTCAAGTGCGGACAATGACAAGACGAAGTCAACAGGCCAGAAGAAGGCCGGCAACAAGGGCAAGGACAAGGAGGCCCATGGCAGTCTATCAGGCGAGGGTGACTGGTGGGCAGCTTGGGATGGGGGGCCAAAGGCAGCGAAGAAAAAAGCAAAGGACAGCGGGGCAAAACAGTTAATTGGCGCAAGTGTCCAGATGGACAAGGTAGAAGGGAGTGAAGGAAAAGAGGACAAAGGGGAGGACAAACACCACTAGAAGCTGCCATATATGGGCCTGGCAATGCCTTTGGGGTCACACCTATCTGACAAAACAAAAAATAGGATATGGAAGCACGAATACGTCGACGTATTCAAGTTGCTCCATAGGGAGATCCAGGCAAAAGAAGGATCAAAAGAAGAAGGGTGGGAACTGATGAGGAGGCCCAGGGTTCCCATCAACATGGAGAACTGGACCTCAGCCTTCCTCATATACGCCAGTATTTACTGCGAGAAACATTTAGACAGGGCAATCGCATTACTGAAATATATGAATATCTTACGAACGGCACAGATGCACTTCGGGGGTTTTGCATGGTTGAGTTATGATGAGGAGTTTAGGGCCAGAATCAGCATCAACCCTGACAAGCCATGGGGGGAGGTGGATCAAGAACTGTGGATGCAATGGATGTCATCTACGCAGTATTCGGCATCTACCCATACGGCTAGCGGCCTACCAGTGACGTATCGGTCCTTTCCAGCGCTTCCCGCCCAGTCAGGGGTGGGAGGGGCTAATTTTAGCGCAGGAAATGCAGGTCCGACACCAAAGCAAGGGGGAAGCACCACAGGGCATGTTGGAATTTCAACAAAGGTTTCTGTTCAAGACACCCTTGCAAGTTTAAGCACAAGTGTTCCAAGTGCGGGGGTCGACACCCGCTCACACAATGTTTTACACTGTCCACCCCAGCCGAGCAATGGAGGGCCACTAAGGGCCAGGGACAGTCTGGGCCAAAGGGCTCCTACCCCAGTTAGGATCGAAGCCATGGGCCCGTGTCTCTCGATTTACAATAGAGAGGCTGCATTGAGGATTCAATGCGGTTTTATTGAAGGTTTTCGGGTGTGGTACCAAGGTCCCAGAGAACGAAGGTGGGCAGAGAATTTGAAATCAGCCAGAGAATTGCCAGAGGTAGTAGCGGCAAAATTGAAAAAGGAAGTCGAAGAAGGGAGGATAGCGGGCCCATTTGAAAATTGGCCGGTTGAGGATCTGATTATATCACCTCTAGGGGTGGTGCCGAAGAAAGAACCAGGGGAGTACAGGATGATCCATCATTTATCTTGGCCCGAAGGGAGGTCAGTCAATGACTTCATTGCGGAGGAGGATTCAAGAGTGCTGTATGCTTCAGATGACGGTACAATCCGCCTAGTGAGGTCGTGTGGGCAGGGAGCGGAAATGGCAAAATGTGATGTAAAATCGGCTTTTTGCTTGCTGCCTATACACCCTGCGGATTTCTCGTTGCTAGGGATGCAGTTTGAGGGCACCATCTTTGTGGACAAGGTCCTGCCGATGGGTTGTGCGATTTCTTGTGCACTCTTCAAGATGTTCAGCACTTTCTTAGAGTGGGTTTTCACGAAGAATAGTGGTCACCGGGAAGTGTCCCATCATCTGGATGACTTGCTGTTCATAGGGAAGGGAACTTCAGGAGAGTGTGGGAAGGCGCTGCAGCAATTTCAGGAATTGGCACAGTCCTTTGGGGTCCAGTTAGCACCGGAAAAAACAGCTGGGCCCAGCTGTAGACTGACTTTTCTGGGCATTGAATTGGACTCGGTTCAATGGGTGGCGAGACTGCCTAGTGAGAAAGTGACGGACATACAGGCTTTTCTGCTGTGGGTGGTAGGGGAGAGGGAGATTGACCAGAGAACAATTCAACAATTGATGGGTTTCCTGAACTTTGCTTGCCGGGTGGTGAGAGCGGGGAGAACATTCTGCCGACGCCTCGGCATGGCCATGTCTGGGGCAGTGCTACCACACCACAGAATCAGGATTTTGATGGGAGTCAGGGCAGATTTGAGGGTCTGGTGGGCCTTTTTGGTAGACTTCAACGGAGTGTCTTTGGATTTTGTGGAAGACAGGACGATCTGGCAGGTTCAAATTTTTTCGGATGCAGCAGGGGCCTATGGCTTTGGACTGTTTTGGGATGGACGTTGGTGCGCGGAACGATGGCTGGCACTTTGGTGGAAGCAAGGACTGAGCATAGCTTTCCTGGATTTTTTTCCACTGTTGGTAGCACTGGCGGTGTGGGGCATGGAACTACAGAATAGGACGGTCTTGTTCCATGTGGACAACATGACGGTGGTGGAGCTAGTGAACAGGCAGAAAGTGAGGGACTGGATGGTCTTGCGGCTGTTGCAAAGGTTCATGTTGCAGTGCTTGAGATGGAAAGTGGTATTTCGGGCAAAACACGTTCCAGGGGCAAGTAACGACATTGTGGATGCTTTGTCTCATTCGCAGTAGCGGCGATTCCAACGACTGGCACCTGGAGAGGACGCATGCAAGACAGAGCTGCCAGACGGCATCTGGGCCTGGGGGGAGTGAAAGTGATAGGCCTGGTCGAAAAATCTCTGGCGGAATCTACAAGGCAAAGTTACAGGCTGGCGTGGGCTGAATTTGGAGGTTTCATGGGACAGACCGTAGATGCAAGGAACATGACAAGACAGGACACTGAGCAGGGAGTTATGCATTTTGTTTTAAGTTGTATTGATAAGAGTTTGTCACAGACGACCAAAGCAGGGAAACTGGCAAGGATCTCATTCTATAGCAAACTGTACCTAGGTTTCGATCCTGCAAAGGATGAGATTCTGAGTAGGATGTTGAAAGGTTGGGGGCATGAACGGGGGGCTAGGAGGGTGGGAGCCCTGTGGGAGGCCATAACGTTTGAATTGTTACAAAGTTTACTGGGGGTGTTGCCAAGCTGTTGTTACGGTAATTTCAAGGTGTCGGTATTTCGTTTATGCATGGTCTGGATGTTTTTTGGGGCTTTCCGGGTCTTGGAATTGTTGGGTACTGGTCAATAGGCAGGAAGAACGTATGATGAGGTGAGATTGAATCAAGTCCGACTGGGGATTTGGCTGGTTCATTCCAAGACAGATCAGGCTGGGAGGGGTAGATGGGTTTGGTTGAACGAGAGTGGATGCAGTGGTGTGTGCCCGGTGCAAGAAGGGCGGGATTTCTTCGCAAGAGCAGGAAGGCCGTCGAGCAGAATTTTTCATCAGGGGGCAGGCTGACAGCGCTTCAGCTGCTGGCGGTGTTGCACATGGCGTTAAGGCGTTTGGGCAGGGATATGGCCAGATATGGCACACATTCTTTTCGCATTGGCGCAGCTACGGCAGCAGCGTGTTTGGGTTGGTCCTGGGACAGAAATCGCCAGATTGGGAGATGGAGGTCTAGGTGCTGCGAGAGATATGTGCGCAAGTAAAAGGGGGTTCTTTTGTGGGGGGTGCAGGAGTAGGACAAGAGGTATTGGTTGTGTGCACTAATATATTCTCTTTTGTCGCAGGTTGTGTGGGCGGCCCAGGAACCAAGATGGTTACCTGGATCGTGGGACATTCTTTCGTACATTGAGCGGCAAAATACACAGATCGGCAGGTCTATGGCCCTAACCTGGGTCTGAGGAGCAGCCATCATGAAGTGCACTGGTGGGGTAAAGGAGGGATGCGTTGGGGGGCTTTATTGCCGTGGCTGACGAAGATGGTATCACAAAGAGGCTGTCCCGATATGTTGGTCTTCCACTTGGGCGAAAATGACTTGATACGGTTATCTGGATTGGCAATTTTGAAGCATATGCAGAGGGATTTGGAGGTGATAAAATGCAACTTGGCGGGAACGTGCTTAGTATGGACCGAATTTGTGCCGCGAAAAGTGTGGAAAGGGGTGGTTAAACACGCAGCCGTGGAAAAAGCCTGCAGAAAATTGAATAGGGCAATTAAGGTTTTCTGCCAAACTAAAGACATTAAGGTGATTGCTCAGGTGGGGCTCAAATTGGAAGAGCCGTTGATGTTCAGGGACGATGGAGTGCACCTTTCGCAGCTAGGGAATGCCTACTACATAATGGAGATGCGGGATGTGATCAGTAGGTTGTGGAACAAATCCATCTGGTGCCACACGGAAAAATGGGAGTGAAGCGAAAGGTGCACAGGAGAGAGATGTGGGGCAGGTAACCGCCCTACAGGGGTTCCCTGGTTGGAGGTACTTTGGAGGGGTGGTGAGTCACATACGGGCGCATCCACCCCTCGGGGGGGGAAACAGGTGACTGATGGTTTGAGGATGGAGAGAGTGAATGAAGGGATGGATGAAGGGAAAATGTTATAGTTAATGATGTTTTGGTTCATGTTAATTGTTACAACCTTGTCCTAATAAAATGGCCTTTTACGCTTCAAGTAACAGCGTGGAGCGTAATTATTGCGCGAACATAGATACGCTGCTTGATTGTTTTGCATGCGAACACTCCACACGGACAAGTCAAGCAGCAACGCTGACAAAGTGGTACGAGAAATACATTTAAACAGAACAGTAGCTTATGAAAAGCTGTCTGGTGTCTGGTTATTCTATGGATAGTGCAGTCGGCCTTGAATTTTAGAAAATATACAGGTGTTTGCCACCGATCATTTCGAAATATGCTTGTGTCTGTCTCGAACTGCATCGATAAGTTGTTGAAGCCTTACTTCAAGAAAACGGTGGACTCACCTCACCACAGTGGGCTGATCCTTAATGCACTCGTTACAAATTGAAGAATCATATGCACAGCAAGGATCACTGATAATGTAGTGAAAACGTTTATTCCACATACAGAAATCCACTGGTGAAGAGTGATGCAGTGCAGCCTCCAGCTACCAGGTCCACCACCCTTTAAAACACAAACTGTATTGTACATTCCATTGTACATCATAAAAGAATCCAATAACATTCTAAGACTCCTAGCAACAGAATGGCATGATGTGACAACATAACTACACAACAGTAATGACACAACTCCTTTCCCTTAACCATGGTAATAAATAGCATATTGCACTCAGTGGTTTTGTATATATCGTTTATACATGCAGTGTTTATGTGTGAAGTACTTATAAACAAAGGTTTATCACCATAGTCAGAGAACAATGGGTTATACATAGGCAGTGAGATACAATCACAATAACTAGACCCTTTGAGTAATGTCTCAGTTGTGATCTTGTGTGATGAGATTCTAGAAAGTAATCTGTGAGATCATGCCAGTGAAAATACTTGTGGCCCATTATCACATGCTATTTAGAGCTACTTAGTATGTTGATAGAGTGCAAAGAACAAATTCCATCTTATTGCTACAACGCAGAATAAGTGACATGAGAAAATAGCACTTTCTGCCTCACAGATTACATTTTACCCAAGGTAACAACTTTGCTTGTAGTCAGGTGCTGAGCAAGTTTGTTCTTATTTCAGTGCATAAATGTAAACTATTACTTTCTGTATCTGGCTAAATATCTTTGTTTATAACTATTACACATAAGCAAAAGTGCATGGCATAAGCAAATGAGCATAATGCTGATTCCTTGATTGTAATACACTATTACAATTGCAAAGGGAAATGAGAAGCATAATGGCTCACTTGGGCTTCGTCTCTCATGAGTCCCAGCTCCTCCCATCACTCAACGATTTTATTAAATAGCATTGCACTCTCCGTATTCATGCATATGTACTATAACCAATATATACTTTCTAGATTTTCTCACTAGCTCTAAGACTAGTTTGATTTAAAAGTGAAAAGGGCTAATAATGTAGGAAAAGTGGATGTGAGTGTGAGATCGCCAGCACAGATATACAAGCTGCATCAACGAAGAGGTGTAGGCGTTTTATCAAGGGAACTGTAAGATGCTGCTGGCTTCACATGGAATTATCTGTGTAATGGATGTTGAAACAACACCTATTTCTATGCTAATTTCATTAAGTGAACTATTTTTGTCTTCCATTCGTATATCCTCTGTAGTGTTATACTGTATCACTGCTTTCCCAACAATGGACAAAGATTTACTGCCAATTAAAGTAAACCCTAGTACCAAAGCTGTGACTCGCTTTTGTGTGATAATCCTACTTGTCTTTTTCTTGCTGAGTGAAAAGAAAAACTGGTAGGCGACTTTAAAGACTGGGTTTGCTAAAAGACAGGGCTTGAGTCAAGGGTAGATGCCGTCTACCCACTATTTTCAGAGGGTAGACGCTGTCTACCCTTTTGCAGACCTGGCCACTTTCAACTGAGTCACTAACCACAAAAAGAGAGACAAGGGAGTTAGCCTTCTCTAGCTCCCCTGGTATATATGTTTAAACTCACAAGAAGAGAAGGACTAGCAAATATTACAAAAGGAAGAAAAGAGAGAGAGGGGCAGGAGTCGAGCAAATGCTCACTTTATATTAAGTATTTTTTAAGGATGTACTTACACTGGTAATGTGTATAAGAGAGTCAAAAATGTCTAGATATTGGGAAACATTAAATATTTTTAAGACTTCCCTCACTCACTATGTAGTGGCATGCTTCATCATAGGGCAGCTATCAACACCCAGGTGCCGACCAACACACTGGGTGGAGCGCTAATGTATTTTTTTGACAATTAAAGAAGAATAAACCAAGAAAGAAGAGAAAAGTTTTTCAAGAGAGGGATCCCTAATGCAGAGAAAATTGCAAGTTAAAACTTCCTAAGAGGGTACTATGACAACTCATTTATTGGTGGTCCCCCTTGACAGGATTAAAATAAAGGTATTGGGTGTCTAGGAAGAGTTACAGCTCCAGTAGCCCATCTACTTAAACCGACATGTTTCAGCCAATTTCTATTGCCCTTGGGGGTCACTGGCCTTCCTCAGGGTATCGATCCCTCGTGATTATTTAATGTACTTTGGTCAGATTTTAACCTACATCAAAAAATGGTATAACCTATATCAAAAATGGTTTAAAAGACCTTACTTGTTTCTCGAGAGTAATCACACTTGCCATTTGCATCTGTAAAGGAACATAAATAGAAACAGTAAAAATATCCTCTTCTGCTCCCTGTGACCACCTTTGCTCTCACGTGTCAATATTCTCTTTCTTCACACACCAGTGTAAATATAAAATTATTCTGTTCACACATTGCACCTAAACCCTGTGAAGTGAGGGACTCTCCACTAAGAGCACAGGTGAAATATTCCAAAACAACACACTGTAACACTGTTGTTAATGCTCTTACTCGAAGTGGGGACACCGCCCTGTTGTCAAACACTGTAAGACAGGCAGTTTTTTCAGATAGAACCTGCACACAGTTCAAATTGTTTGGTTTTTCCTGTCATTTTTCTATATTCTCATTAATTGTTTACCCAAGGTTTCTTTAAGTGATCTGACCCTTCGATCATCTATTTTGCCAGCGCATTAGTGCTTTTCCATATCCCTTCACACCTGAATCGGTTCTTTACCCGACTTCCTTAACCTTTCCATGGTGTTAACTGGATTTTGAAAGGGGTCTCTTTTTTCTATACACTATTTTCGTATCCCTCCTGTATCTTATCCTGAGGGAGTGTACTGCACTGCCTCGTGTCTAATAACAAGAAGAAAGTTTTGTGAAATAGAAGGGGCGGAACAGTCTCCAAATATCTCCGTCTTTTAGTTATAGAGTGTCTCCCCACTCGTTATTGCGTGTTTTCATCGGGGAGTGTGTATAAGGATCTACGTGGTATCTCATCGAGCAGAGAGTCTTCTGCTGCCTTCATAATCCATGTTACTTTATTCACCCACTCACTCCTAAGTGTTCTTATGTTGGGATTCTTTTGGTGTTGTGGGATATTCTGTACGCTGACAAACAACACCTATTTCAAATGTTGCTCACGCCTAGCTATTGCAGCCCCACGATATGGAGAACTCACGTCTTCAAGGGTCGGCGTCTCTAACCCCATACCACTCCGCATCCTCCGACAAGACCGGGGTGTTCGCGTGCTGTCCTAATAAGGGACTCAATTAAGATATGCTTCCCCTTCCGGTCGATGTCCATCCCAGAACCACTAGACCGAGAAGAGGATTACCTTTGTCGCATATAGGCGGTCATCTTGGGTTTCTCTCGAACTTCTACATTCGCATTCATTCATGAAGTCGTTATACAGAACTAAACCTTTTACTCTCTTTTACATCTGTATTTTTGTAACTTTGGTCATACTTTTTGATTGCAACTATTCAGTTCTTCTTCCTACACAACATTTGTTATGAGGCTTATAATCGGACACCCCTACTTGAACCACTTATGAACGTATTATGTGTAGACAGTACAAAATGTCAGATATCAATTTCTATGTACGTGTTTGCACGTCCAGAAAAGAGGTGTACCTGGCTAATAGACAAATCGGAAGGTGATGTTTCTTACTTTACTCATGATCCAGCGCAATATTAGCCAACAACATTCATACACCATATACTCACTTGGGCCCATACATTCACACTACACTAATACTTACGCTGGGTGTCAAATGTACTCTTTTATCAAAGTCCCTGCTACCAATTACCTTCTGATTGAAGAGTAATAACTTACCAATGGATCCTTTGCTAATTGGGAAGTTTAAAATGAGTGACATTCATTATAGTACATAATCCTGAAATAATCACTGAGTCAGGAAGTTTTAAAATTGTTTATCTAAAGTTTTAGCAGAGTAAAATACAGAAAACACGGTACTTGATTGAAATACCCAAGAAAAAGCATAGAAATGATTTTGCTAATCAATGACGGTGTTTAAGGAAGAGGAGAAGATAGAGACAGCAGCGCAACTAAAGGTTGCAATATAGTTACCTAAATGCGAGAACCAAGCCCCTTGGCCAAGGAGTTGGAAAAGATAGGACCCAGGAAGGATGAAGAGCAAAGACTTCTTCCAGGATCAGGACAGGACCGGTAACCTCTCTACAACGACGCCTGCGCCGTTCCCCTCTCTGATACTCGACTTCTCTCGATTCTCCCGTGCCTTCCTTCTAATGGACTCCGCCGCCCCTCCTCAGGACCTCTTCCGGACAGGAATTCAGTCAGCAACCGATCAGCTGGGCAGTCTGGAGTTGAGAGCGCTCTGGCAGTATGGACGCCTGTTCTTCGTGAACGCATGCTCTGACTAATTAACTAATGCTATATTCTATTATACCCTTCTACGCCCATGTACCTCCCCTTAATGTTGCTAACATTATGGGACCACTACTTCTGATTGGACAGGGACAGGGGGTGGATTCTCGAACCATATCAATTTTGGCCTAAATTGTGAAGCCTATTGTCTTTAGCGTTCCCGCCCCTTCAAATTAATACATTCACTTTATTTCCCACCCGTCTCACGACAAATGTTATACATTTTACAGGAGAAAAGTAACAATTTTTCCGCCGGAAACATTGAGTACATCATCTTCGGCCAATAGGTCGTGGCCTTAGGAGACATCCAAGTTGACTTCACTTGGCAGGCATACAGGACACATGCGCAGAACCCTCTGTCTCTCGAGTTTCAAGACACCAACCCAGGCCCAAGTTTACGAATTACTAAAAGTGTAAGAAGAAAATATTAAAATCACAAATAAAAAGTTTCACTGTATACCCACTTTCCCTACTCTATTCCCATTTAATCATAATACTATCCTGCATTAGTAGCGTTAAGAAAACGACAATTTAATAATGACATGAGAGCAAGCTTAAGCATGTGAAAACATTTAGCGGCCATTTTAATGCACACTGCGCAGAAGCAGAAGTTTCCCACCAAGCAAAGAAAGACGTCACACCATGTGATCAGGTTGCGACATGCGCAATGAAGTCCCGCGCTTTAGCGGCCATCTTGGTTTATAGACAAGCGTTATTCATTAGTAAAACACATAGGCAAGCGTCTATCCCTTCTGTGTTTGTGAATGCAAAGATTAGTATTGACAGTACAAGTTTAATAAATTAATACTATGAGGAGGATTGCATACAAGCAAGTTTCATTTTTGAAACCTTGCTCCATCAATCCCCTCTCTGATGGCGTTCTGAGCCATCAAAATACTACCCTCAATCAGATGCCAACTTTTAGCAAATCGTTTCATTCTCATTTTTACTTTTTCTATTCTTACAGTCTCCTTTTAATTTCTTGTATAAATCACTTCTCCATTCTTCTAGTTCGATTTCATCTAGTTTTCTCTTCTTTCCTTTTCCTGTCACTTTATATGTTCCATTCTTTCTACAGCATTTGCACCATATTGTTATTGCTAATATTATTATTGCTATCCCTGCTAAGGGTACTAATATTTGACCTATAAGTCCTTTCCCTATATTAGCAAACCAGGCTCCAATTGACGAGATACCATTTGTCAATCTTTCCCATACACTATCAACTTCCAGTGGTTTTAGTTCTTTCTCAAGTTTAGTTATGTTCTGAATATACATTCCAATTTCTGCACTCTTATCAGGAATATAAGTGCAACAATGTTTCGTCTTCAATAATTTACAGACTCCTCCCTCTTTTGCCAATAGAATGTCAAGAGCAAGTCGATTTTGCATCACCATAGATCTAATCGCAACCATCTCCGTATTAATCATTAGAAAACCTCCAGCAGTATCCGTTGATAAACGATCAACCACTGTAGACAATTTGCATATTTTCCTTGAGTTCAGAATTATTCCCACTGAAGGTATTAATGCACCAAATATATCACCTACAATTTCTGAAAAACTAGCTCTTTTACTACGTATTAATTCACTATTGTTTTCATTGCTTCCAGTGTTTCTTTTTACGTGGTATATCTTTGGAAAAACTATTCCAAAATAACAACTTCCATACCACCTTGCAGGAAGCCTAAAGTAAGCCTTATTCCCACATACATAATAGATTCCAGCAAAAACTGAATCTGTTCCTCCTTTGAGTCCCCAACCTCCAATAATTAAAAAATTGTGTTCACATTCACTGGTACCGATGAAAACATTGTTATAATCAGTCTTTAACCTATGAAGACAAATTTTCCCTTTCTTTACGAAATCCAGAGCCATTGCAGCTTGAGCTTTACTAGGTGTATAACTCCCTTCCTTCTCCGCCCAAGGTGGCAACTGAGCCTTATGCTCTGAAGCTTTCTTTTGAAAATCATGTCTTCTATCTTCTACTAAATTCAAAAATATCTTTTCTTCTTCTAGTAAAGAACATGTTAGATTGTGTCTATGTGCATGTGTTATGTCTATCGATTTCATTGTTAAGAAAAACTCTCCCATAAACTGTGCGTCTTGACTAGTAAGCACTGGGTTCATACTCTTGCGAATCAGAACCTCTGAAAATATCACATCTAAGTTTGAATAATAATACTGTAGCCTACCTGTTCTATAAAATAAACTTGTTAATACACTACATGAGATGCCATATGTCAGTGGTAAATGATGGTATGTTAATCCTTCCGCTACTGATTCAGGTAACTTCATACAGACATAACAATTACTAACTTCCATTGTGTCTACATACTGAAACAATAACTTTGTGAAAACATTTAAACTAGTGTCGTTATCAGCTATTTCATGATGAATTTCTGCCTCATCTTCTGCCATTAATTCTACTCTACTGCCCTTCATGTTTGCTGTCCTCCCTTTAGTTTCATTATTAATCTTCTTATCTATTATCATAAGGTAAGGAACTGCTACAATCAGGACTAACCATACTATAAGCACCAATACTAGACTACATATGCAGATTGCACAGCATCTCCTACAACAATTTCGTTTTGGTCTCCCAGTAACTCTATCATCAGGCCTTTTTCGACAAGGAAGATTTCTCTTCTTATTTCTTCTTCTTTTCTTTAGATGATTCTTTTCTTTAGTCAGGGTGGTCTTGTTTCTTCTTCGTATGTTAGTTCTGCACTTGTTCCTTCGCCACCACTGTCACTTGACTCTGAGCTTTCAAAATCTTCAAGAATGATATAAGTCCAGTCTGGACCCTTGAATTTGTTATTCACAAGTCTCAGTCTTTTACTTTTTCTTTTTCCTGACTTTTTCTCTTGTTCAGTTTGACTTGTCACTTCAGGTACTTGTTCTGGATCTTCACTTCTGGTTGTTATGTGGTATTTTACTCTTTTAATGACACTTGGCCAATGATCTCCTTTTCTTGTTTTCTTGGTTGGCACTGTTTCTCTGTTTACCTCTTCAAAGATCTCGTTATTTTCACTGCTCAATACTGTTTTGTTTCTTTGATTACTGCCTCTTTTGTTTGTTCTTTTTCAGGTCTGATTGGTTTCTTTTCAGTAGCTCCACAATGACTTTCAAGATGTTGGCTTTGTTCCTTTTTTATTTCTTTATGTTCATTTGTATTTACCCCTTTTTCTTTAGTGAATTCTTCTTGATCTAACTGCTTCTGATCAGGGCTTATTGCACTGTGAACTTCTGCAGCCTGACCTGATTCTTCTAAACCTGTCTTTCCCTGTGTCAAAGTTTATTAAATCTTCACTGTTTTTAGTCCAATTTTCTTTCCCTATCTGATTTAGTTCAGAGATCTTTTACTATCTTTTCTTCTTGATCCTGAACTGCTTCTTCTTCACCTATCTGATCTTCTTCAATTTCCTCCAATTTTGTTTGATTTCTCGTTCTGTAATATACTTCAGGAACTTCTACCACTGGTATCCAATCCTGACTTGTGCTCGGTTGTTCTCCGTCAGCTTCTCTCGAACCTCTAGCCTGAGATTCCTCAGCTGGGCAACCTTCAGCTTCTTCAGTGATTGGCTTTGTCTGTAGATTCTCTTCTTCAGGTTCTGGTACTTTCTTTGTGTGGCTTACGTGAATCCAATTAGGAAATCTTGCACACTTCACTGCTGTATTGGTGGTCAATATGACTTGACAAGGTCTGCTCCACCTGGGTGATAGACACGTTTCTCTGGTGTGATTCTTCACTACCACCCAATCACCAGGATTCAGATCATGTTCTAGTTCAGGCTGCCTGGAAACTGCGTCTTCTCCAACCTGATGAGAGACAGAACGCACTAGGTCAGCCAATCCTTTGCAATAATCCAGAACCATATCATCAGATATATTCACTAATTTGTTTGTGGGAACATGTGTTTGTCTCATTGCTCTTCCCATCATTATTTCATGAGGGCTTAATCCTGTCGTTCTGTCAGGGATACTTCTGAGTCCCATCAAGACAAGTGGCAATGCGTCTGGCCACTCTAATGATGTTGATGCACACATGTTTCCCAATCTTGACTTTATAATGCCATTTAATTGTTCAACCACTCCAGAAGCCTCTGGGCGATATGCACAGTGCAATTTCTGCTTGATTTGAAATGCTTCACAGATTATCTGGATCACTTCGCTATTAAAGTGTTTTCCTCTATCTGATTCCAAAGATACTGGGAAACCAAACCTAGGTATGAGCTCACGTAACAACAGTTTTGCAACTGTAATACTGTCATTTCTCCTAGTAGGGTAAGCCTCCACCCACTTTGAAAACAGACACACTATGACTAGTACATATTTTAGTCCTCTGCATGGTGGTAACTGTATGAAGTCGAACTGGAGTCTTATAAATGGGCCCTCTGCCTTTCCAATCTTTCCAAACCCAATTATCGTTTTCCTGCCTGGATTATGCATTTGGCAAGTTAGACATCTCTGGCAAAGACTCTCTGCAACAGCCCTGAATTTGGGATTGTACCAATTTTGTCTAAACAGCCTAATCATTGCATCTCTCCCTATGTGTGTGTCTCCATGATGCATTCTAGCCATTTGTGAGAGTAAACAGTCTGGCATGACTGGTCTGCCATCTGCACTGATCCACACTTCATCTTCTCCTCTTTGGGAGCAACCCACTTTGATCCACAAATTTTTCTCACTTTCATCAACCTCATCTTGCAATTTCTTCACCTCATTCCATGTTTCAGGTGGCATATACAGCATAAGTTGGCAGCTGATTCCCATTCTTTCCACCCTCTTATTGACTGATGTTCTGGTTTTGGCACAATGTTGAGCCACCAAGTCTGCATATCTGTTGCCGACTACCACCCAGTCATCTCCTGACTGGTGTGCGGCACATTTCACCACAGCCAATTCTTTTGGTGATTGTATTGCTTCTAGCAATTCCCTTACAAATTGTCCATTTTTAATGGGGGATCCTGAAGAAGTCATAAAATCCCTCTGCATCCACAGTTGGCCAAAATCATGCACAACCCCGTAACCATATTGACTATCTGTAAATATGGTCACTCTCTGATTCCTCCCAATTTTGCAAGCTTTTATCAAAGCAATCAATTCAGCTACTTGTGCAGATTTGACTCCTGGTAAATAGGATGCTTCAACTATTCCAGTTAATTCACATACCGCATAAGCAGCAGTTAGTTTACCATCTTCATGTCTTTGACATGAACCATCAACAAATAGCTCCCTGTCTGGCTTTTTAAGAGGCTGTTCCTCTATGTCTGGGCGTGGTTTTGTACATAATTCTGTAATTTGTACACAATCATGTTCATCTTCTTCGTCATCTTTATTTGTTTCATGATATGGGTCCGGCAATAAAGTTGCTGGATTTATTATTGTACACCTTACCATGGTCACATTTTCAGCACCCATAATTATCCTCTCATATTTAGTCAGCCGACTAGGAGTAAGATGCTGAGTTCGGGTTCTTGTCAGCAGAATCACAACTGCATGTGGAACATACACTTTTACCGGATGTCCCATCACAATTGACTCGCTTTGTTCAATGCTCAAACAAGTTGCTGCTACTGCTTTTAAGCATCCTGGCAACGCGGCTGCTACTGGGTCCAATGTAGCAGAAAAATATGCTATAGGACGTCTGTCTAGTCCATGTCTCTGAGTTAGTACAGAAAGTGCACAGTTTTCTCTCTCTTGACAGAATAATGCGAATTCTCTTTTATAATCAGGCATGCCTAAGGCAGGTGCTGAACAAAGTGCATTTCTCAATTTTACAAAAGCTTCTACACTTTCATCCTCCCACTCGACAGGGTCCTTTGCTTTCTTTTTCGTCATGTTAATTAAAGGCTTAGCTAACATGGAAAAATTTGGTATCCATTGTCGACAGTATCCTACTATTCCTAGGAACATTCGCACTTGTCTTTGGGTTACAGGCATTTGCATTCTCTTTATTAATTCTACTCTTTCAGAGGTTATTCTTCTTTTTCCCCTCTCAATTTGATGTCCCAGATATTTAACAGCTGTCCTGCAAAATTGTAACTTTTCAGGTGAGACTTTATGCCCTTCCTCAGCCAAAAGATTCAATAATGCTATGGAATCAACAACACAGTCTTCTCTGGTGGTCGACGCTACTAATAAGTCGTCGATATATTGAACTAAAACTGAGCTTCCTGGCATCACTAGTTTTTCAAGGCACTTTTTCAGTATCTGGTTGAAAATGGAAGGACTTTCTGTGTACCCCTGAGGAACACGATTCCACACATATACTTTATTCTCAAATTTAAATGAGAAAAGATACTGGCTGTCTGGATGCAATGGTATTGAAAAGAATGCTTGACACAAATCAATTACTGTGAACCATCCTGCATTCCAAGGAATCTGGTATAGAATTACTGCAGGATTTGGTACTATGGGACAACAAGGTTCCACAATCTTGTTTATTTTACGCGGGTCCTGAACAATCCTATATTTTCCACTAGGTTTCTTTAGTCCCATGATTGGTGAATTACATGGGCTACTCATTACTTCTTTTAGGATGTTTTGTTCTACCATTCGTTTTATTTCTTCAATGACTCCTGCTTTTACTTCTGCACTCATTTTGTATTGTTTAGTATTTGGGAAAATCGCACCTTCTTTTACAGTAATTTGAACTGGATCTATTTTTGCCATAAGTCCTGCTTCTTTTCCGGTGAAATCCCATACTATTTGGTTTACTGTACCTTTTAATTCTTCTGGCAACTCATCTTTTGTTATCAACGAAAACATTTCATCTATTTCTGTACCTTGTTTTGCAACCATAATTTTATATACATGGTCCTCATCTGGTGTCTGAACTGCCACACCATCTGGCGTGCAG
Source organism: Calotriton arnoldi (assembly GCA_963921515.1). Classification (NCBI taxonomy): domain Eukaryota; kingdom Metazoa; phylum Chordata; class Amphibia; order Caudata; family Salamandridae; genus Calotriton; species Calotriton arnoldi. The sequence continues at coordinate 311,179 of CAWUFW010004193.1, forward strand.
AAAATTGTACAGTTCATTTTGCACAATAAATCTCTACCTAATAAATTCACTGGGCTAGAATCGCACACTACAAATTGGTGCATTTCTCTGAAGTTTCCTATTTTGACTTCCATTGGTTCTGTAAGAGGTGTTCTAATTCTTTGATTAGCTACCCCTACTACTTGGATATCTTCACCAGAGAGAGGAAGGTCTGGGATGTCTGCTGATCTCACAGTAGACCTGGTAGCACCAGTGTCCAAAAGGAAAGTAATATCATTACCTTTCACATTTCCTTCAACATATGGACCAGACTGATCTACCTGTAAGGATGCGCCAAGTATGCACTCCTTCTTCCCCTCTCCTAGGCACCGTCATGAGTCGTATTTACAGTAATTGTCCTGCAAAAGAAATTGTGATGTCATATAATCATTCTTACCACTCCCTCCTGGGTATCCAATGTCTGTACCATGTTTTGCTCTGCTTATATTACCCTGAACAGGTGGAGGTGGTAATTGATTCTGGGGATTTACACCCTGCTGTGAATCATTCTGCATCTGTGGATTTAAGTTTTGATTTGGGCCATTATTATTCCGAATCTTTTTACACTCGTCCTTCCAATGCCCCAATTTTCCGCATCCATGACAAGGAAACTTCTTTTTAGCTTCTTCTCTACTCATTCGTCCTCTAAATTTTCCACCATTTCCCGTATCACCACTCGTTCCAGGATCTTTTCCTGAATTTTCACTCGGATTTTCCAAATTAATTCCCTGCTTCTCTGCCATTTTCACCTGAGCCCACATCACTTTTTCCTGCAATTTCTTGTGTCTATCCTCAATATCGTCTCCACAATATTTTGCATACTTCAGAATCTCATCTATGGGCTTTCCCTGCCAACACAGCATATGCTGTTTAATCATCTGGCAAATCTCTGGCTTCAGACCGTAAACAAACCGATACACAAACTGACTCATGTTCTTGTCTCCAATGTCCTCAAATCCACTATACTGTTTAAACACCTGCAATAAACGTTCATAATAGGAATGTACTGTTTCACTGGCTTCTTGGGTTGTTCGATCTATTTTCACCCAATCTGTTTCTTTCGGGGGTATTTTCCCTTTCAGGTATGTTATCACCTGCTGATACTTTTTCATCACATCATTTGACGGGGCACCTGTTTTCGGATCTCTAGGATATTCATCACTAGGCCAATCGACTGTGATCTTACAATCTGTCCATAAATCGGCAGGTACCACTATGTCAAACAAACCATCTAAATCCTTCAACAATACCTTTGACACCTTCACAAACCTTTCAACCTGCTTGTACCATTCAATTGGCTTTTCTCTCAATTTTGGAAAATCATTCGTAAATGATAAAATATCCTGTCTGCTCCATGGGACATGTACATATCCTCCTCCCGCAACTTCTCGCATTGGATACATCTGGTCTGCTTTTCCTGCTTCCTTCATCACATATTCTGATGCTGTTCTACTTGTTCGTGCTTCTTCCTTTTTCTTGGCCCACCTAGATCTCCATTTATCTAGATCTCCCCATTTTTGTAAAACTAACATTAATTCTCTTATTTGCAGTCTTCTTCCAGATGCATTCATATTTTCTAAATCTTTGTCCGCAAATTCTGCTCTATATGGTTTCTGTAATACTTTTGATCTCCCTATTTCGATTCCCATCTTTAGTGCTAAATTGGACAATTTTTCATGGAATATCTTTACATTTCTAGTGATACTCCTGCACAAGAATAATAATTCTTCTTCATCATAGGTATTCAAGCGTTCTACTCCTACATTTCCTGCTATTATTTCTTCTAATTCGACTTTCAATTTATGGATATCCAGTACTTTTGGAGGTGTGCACTGTTTAACTGACCCTTGTACCCATCTTTCTAGATCTTCAGGTGTTACTATAGTAGCACTTTTTGTTCCTGATGAAGTTACTAAACTTACATCTTTTGAACCTCCAGGTACATCTTTTCTGGGAGTACTATTTACAGAACCTCGAATAGGTAAATCCATGAGTGATATTGTGGATTCACAGTCACTAAATTGATCCTCAATTATAACTGGAGCTTCAGGTTTGGGGTTACTCACAGGAGTAGGTGTAAGTATCGGTTGAGGACAATTTCCCTGAGTACCATATAATGGAACTACTGGACCAATTGTTACAGGTATGGTCAATGAATCAGGATGTACTTTTATCTGAGTTATTTTCTGTATTAATTCTGCTCTGGTCTTTTCTAGGGCTTCTTTTTCTTTGTCATGAAGTATTCTAGTTGGGGTAAATTCATGCATTACTTGTGGTACCATTGGAGTTTTTGGTGGTGCACTTGGAGTGCATCCACTTGTCCCTTCCTGATATGGTGGGGGATTTCTTAACATTTCTTCCATAAATTCGTCTTCTGAATCCTCATTTCTCATTAAATGTTTTGTCTTTTCTGTACATTTGCCTCCTGATTTCTCTCCTTCTGTGAATAATGGATACAGTCCCTCTGTAATCATTGCCCTTCTCCATTGTTTCATCTGACCCTCTCTCGACTCACGTAAATATCTGGGGTAAAATCCTGGATAACTCCTATTACTTCTAGATCTATCCCGCTCAAATGCCTCGGTTTCCCATTCTTCTAGAGCTTCGTACTGGGTTAATCTAGGTCTGGGTTCTAAGTCATTCATCCTCAATCTCAAGTTCTGAAGAATTCGCCCATTGAACGTGCCATTCTCGGGAAATGCTAATACTCCATCATTTTTGGTGTATTCTATCCAATTCTCCATCCATACACAAGTATGATAACCTCTCTCCATCATCATAAATGATGCTGGCGTTTTAGCTGGTGGAATAATAATTCCTTCTCTAGTTTTGATTGGTTTGTCCTTTTTAAAATAATTCTTAATCTTTTGTAAAAATGACATTTTTCTCCTTTCTCCGTACATTCTATCTAATCTTCTGTGTACAAAATTATATTCTGCAAAACCTAGGAATCTCCTATCCGGACGAGTTCCTGTTAAAGTCGGATCACGTTTTAACATGCAATCCTTATCCACTAAGAATTTTGCTTCTATAATTTCGACCAATCAAATGTCTGCTATCTTTTATTTCCGAGCTAATCCTTGTGCGGCCTTTTGGTGACGTTTCTCTGTCAACCCCTCCTTTACAATCTGCTCTTTTCTCTCCTCGCTGATTTAACCAATCCCAGCGCGGCACCTGTGACGTCAGTACTACTCCTGACTACTGACCCCTCCTTTACAAGGGTTTTCTCCACACCCGCTGTTTCAACCTACCACAGCGTGGCGTTTTGTGACGTCAGCTCCCTCTCCGGCAACTGACCCTCCCTATACAAAAATTTACGCAAACTTATTTTCTCTATAAATCTTAATTAAATTTCAGTAACAACATAAAACATTCGCTATCGTGCCAGTTTCCACTAATTTAGAAAAAGATAGTTTCTTCCACACTTTAGTAAAACCTTTCCGTTTACTAAACATATACTACGAGTAAAACACTTCCGTCTACTCTTCACACAAGCTCCAGAAGTACCTGTTACTTCTCCAATGTTACCCTTACTAGGTGATATAACATCAAATTTTTATCAGCGTACCCTTTTTGCTATTACTCACACGCATAGAGTCCCTAACGAGTACTTGAAGTCCTGCTTAACTTCTCAGTACTATTTCTGCCTGACAGATAACCTCACTGCAGTATGGCTTCCACTTGCCACCCACTATTCTTTTTACCTACCCCGGGGTATTCTGGACAACATATAACAAAACTCAAAAATAAGCGGATGTTAGTTCATAAAAAAATACAAATAAAATTCTCATTACCCAATTAACAAAGAGTAACAAAAACCGTCCTCTGCTTACCAGAAAACTGATCCAGCGCAATATTAGCCAACAACATTCATACACCATATACTCACTTGGGCCCATACATTCACACTACACTAAATACTTACGCTGGGTGTCAGATGTACTCTTTTATCAAAGTCCCTGCTACCAATTACCTTCTGATTGAAGAGTAATAACTTACCAATGGATCCTTTGCTAATTGGGAAGTTTAAAATGAGTGACATTCATTATAGTACATAATCCTGAAATAATCACTGAGTCAGGAAGTTTTAAAATTGTTTATCTAAAGTTTTAGCAGAGTAAAATACAGAAAACACGGTACTTGATTGAAATACCCAAGAAAAAGCATAGAAATGATTTTGCTAATCATTGACGGTGTTTAAGGAAGAGGAGAAGATAGAGACAGCAGCGCAACTAAAGGTTGCAGTATAGTTACCTAAATGCGAGAACCAAGCCCCTTGGCCAAGGAGTTGGAAAAGATAGGACCCAGGAAGGATGAAGAGCAAAGACTTCTTCCAGGATCAGGACAGGACCGGTGACCTCTCTACAACGACGCCTGCGCCGTTCCCCTCTCTGATACTCGACTTCTCTCGATTCTCCCGTGCCTTCCTTCTAATGGACTCCGCCGCCCCCTCCTCAGGACCTCTTCCGGACAGGAATTCAGTCAGCAACCGATCAGCTGGGCAGTCTGGAGTTGAGAGCGCTCTGGCAGTATGGACGCCTGTTCTTCGTGAACGCATGCTCTGACTAATTTACTAATGCTATATTCTATTATACCCTTCTACGCCCATGTACCTCCCCTTAATGTTGCTAACAATATGGGACCACTACTTCTGATTGGACAGGGACAGGGGGTGGATTCTCGCACCATATCAATTTTGGCCTAAATTGTGAAGCCTATTGTTTTTAGCTTCCCGCCCCTTCAAATTAATACATTCACTTTATTTCCCACCCGTCTCACGACAAATGTTATACATTTTACAGGAGAAAAGTAACAATTTGTCCGCCGGAAACATTGAGTACATCATCTTCGGCCAATAGGTCGTGGCCTTGGGAGACGTCCAAGTTGACTTCACTTGGCAGGCATACAGGACACATGCGCAGAACCCTCTGTCTCTCGAGTTTCAAGACACCAACCCAGGCCCAAGTTTACGAATTACTAAAAGTGTAAGAAGAAAATATTAAAATCACAAATAAAAAGTTTCACTGTATACCCACTTTCCCTACTCTATTCCCATTTAATCATAATACTATCCTGCATTAGTAGCGTTAAGAAAACGACAATTTAATAATGACATGAGAGCAAGCTTAAGCATGTGAAAACATTTAGCGGCCATTTTAATGCACACTGCGCAGAAGCAGAAGTTTCCCACCAAGCAAAGAAAGACGTCACACCATGTGATCAGGTTGCGACATGCGCAATGAAGTCCTGCGCTTTTAGCGGCCATCTTGGTTTATAGACAAGCGTTATTCATTAGTAAAACACATAGGCAAGCGTCTATCCCTTTTGTGTTTGTGAATGCAAAGATTAGTATTGACAGTACAAGTTTAATAAATTAATACTATGAGGAGGATTGCATACAAGCAAGTTTCATTTTTGAAACCTTGCTCCATCACTCATACTGGAAGGGTATCCTGCAATGCGATCCCCAATTTTGTGTATCTACCCTGTTTCTACTTTGATTCTCTCTGTCTCATGTTGGTGCCATATAACATAATTGCGTTATTCCAGGGGGCTATATGTGCATTAAAGCATTCTATATTCACAATGGATTGTATCTGAAAAAAATTAGGGAAGGGGATGGCAATATACATCCTCCTTCTATTCCATACTATTTAGATGGTGCCAAGGGATGGAGTCATTCAGTCCCTGTTCGTTACTCCTCAGCCTATGCACCCATCTTGGTTCTCGTCGAAATAGTAAGTTTGTGGTGTCCCTCATTGTGGGCGGGAGGTACGGTTCATCTATTACTGTCCACTTAAAATGCATATTCATAAAGTGTGCCGTCAATTTTGTAGTAACCCTTCCACATCTGATATTACTCATGCTTTCCAGAATTCTGATTTTAATTAGTCTAGTTGTCATGCCCACGTATTGGTACCCGCATGGGCACACTGTGAGATAAATGACATTCTCTGAATTACATATGGTGTGATTTCTGAGTTCCCAATGGTGACGTAAGCCCACATCTACCGATTTACTATTGGTTGTTATTGGGCAGGCTTTACAGTGGCCACATGCATAATGCCCAGTGATTGGTGGTAAACCCCAGGGCGTAAGGGTCCATCTCCCAGTTGGTTTTGTGGCCATTGGTCTTGTATGTACCAAAACATCTGTGATACTCACGCTCTTCTTGAACGAGAACAGGGGTTTTTGTAAATTTAGACCATTGGAATTAAAAATGCGCCAATTTTTCATGATAATCTTTTTCACATGATTTGAAGCTGTAATAAATGTCGTAACACAAATGTTCCTGTTTTCAGTCTCTCGTGTATGTGTTTCAAGTAGAGCGTCTCTGTGGTTATTCTTTGCCTGCTTTCAGGCTTGCTTTACCACATGTTCAGGGTATTCTCGTTCCTGTAGTTTGCGACTCAGTTTTTCTGCTTCTTTTTCAAATTCACCAATTTCTGAGCAATTCCTACGTAGCCGTAGAAACTGTCCATATGGCAGGTTCTCTCTTAAGGATTTTGGGTGAAAGCTCTGGAAGGAGAGTAAATTATTTCGATCCGTGGGTTTGTGATATACACTGCTCACCAGCATACCTTTTTTAGCTGTGATGGTTACGTTTAGGAATGAAGGGATTCTGTTGTCATTGTTGACAAGAAGAATAAGTAGGGGTTTCTGCTGTTAAGCCACGTCAAGAAGCCTTCTGCTGATGCCCTGTCTCCCTTCCAGATCAGGAGGACGTCATCAATGTATCGTCTCCAGACCCTAATATGGCCTAGAAACGGGTTATCCTGGGTGTATATGTTCTCCTTCTCAAAATATGAGACATATAAACACGCCATGCTCGGAGCAAAAGAACTCCCCATGGATGTACCATGGGTTTGTAAGTAGATAGTGTTGTTATATTGGAAAACATCCTTAGTGCTAGCTCCGCTAGGCAGAGAACAAATGATCTTGGTGTTTGGTAGTCCCAATCTTCCGCATAAAGGATATTCTCAATCACCCTAAGTGTCTCCCTTTGGGGAATGTTTGTATATAATGACTTGATGTCCAATGCAATCATTAGTTCCCCATCAGGATCAAACTTCATATCCTTGATGAGATTCAAAACTTCTCTGGTGTCCTTCAGATAAGCTGGCATGCGCTGTACACCTACACCTTTCTGCTACACCTGTTACAAGGTGTAGCAGAAAGAAGTAAAAATTGATACAAGGGTTCCAGCAATGAATCTATCCCTGAGACGATGGGATGACTTCCATTCTTGGTTTATTCTTCTTTTCTTTTCTTTTCTTTTCCCAAAAATATATCAGCGCTCCACCCAGTGTGTTGGTCTGCACCTGGGTGTTGATAGCAGCCCTATGATGAAGCATGCCACTACTTAGTGGGTGAGAGCAGTTTAAAAAACCTAATGATTTTCCCAGTATCTACACATCTTTGACTCTCTTATACACATTACCAGTGTATGTACATCCTTAAAAAATACTTAACATAAAGTGAGCATTAGCTCGACTCCTGCTCCTCTCTCTTTTTTCATCCTGCTAGTCCTTCTCTTCTTGTGAGTTTAAACACTTTCAACTGAGTGCCACGTTCCTATCCTACTTCTCCTGTAATTCACAGAAATATGCTGAATTCGTCCTGGTGTAATTGTATGGCACTGGGAAACATTCAGCAGTGCCTGCACATTGTCTGCTTTTATTCCAAGCAGCAACGTGCAGGCGGGGAAGGGGCTTATCAGATTCCAGCTTCGGCCATAACAAAAGACTGAGTTAAGGGACCATTAGGCCTCTTTTTGTTGGAGTATCCTGTCTGGGAGCTATCAGGAGCCTCACACCTAGATGCAATGGAGGGGAAACAAAGACTCACATCTTATCACTTCACAGGTCCTTAAGAAAGAAATGATTTTGCCTTTGTTCATTCCCCGTATGTAAGAGGTATGCATATACTGTAAGAATGTCAGATGTGTTGGTCGCCCCAGTATTTACACAAATAACAATTTAAATACCACTATTTTGTTTTATTTCTTTTATAGCACTTTAGCACTAATCATCCCAATGTAGGGTGTCAGAGTGCTTTACTTTGCACGTACACATTACACATTGACAATAAATCATATGTGTGTACATCAATATAAAGGATATGTTACATAAGACAGATGATGGTTACAAGGTGTAGGAGCCACATGTCCTTCATACCTCACTGTGCTATATTAGAAGGATTACAATTTATGAACTGCAATTAACAAAAGGATCTCTTTCTTAAAGCAGTAATCCCCTTACCCATTTACATAAAATAAAAATCTGTCATCTGAGTGTTACATAATGTGCTCTGCACGAGACATATTAACCCTCTATGCTATTTTTATTCAAAGCTAGGACTAGGCAAAACATGGATCTCTCCAGCAAATACGTTATCCTCCAAAGTTATCTTACCATTATTATTATTCCCTGAGATTTAGCTGGTAAACAAATATCTGTGCAGCAGGTGCCTTAACCCCATAAGACATTTTAAAATACAGATATTGCAACCAATTAAGCAGAACAGATTTACTGCCCCGTTTCTCCTTGTTGCCAATTTCTGTGTCAGGGTTTAAAAAAAATAAATGTATAATTTGAGTCCTGGATTTTGTGTAGGGGTTTCATCAATATTTTGGCACAATCCCAATGCAAAATCTAATTTGGTAAATATCGTAATGCGCTCAAATGTACTCATGATGGCCCTGCTAAACATATGTGAGGTCTTAAGATCTGATGTCACTTCCTGTGAGGTCACGGGTTTTGATGCCACTTCCTGTGATGCTGCATCCGGTGTCACATGATGTGATGTCACTTCCTGGGAGGTCATACATGGTGATGTCACAAGCTGTGATGTCACACCAATTCTCCTAACTTGGTGAGTCCCCCACTTTTTTTTTAGGACCTGAGCCCTGCTAAAAGAGATGTGATATAGAAATACGTGAAATATATGCAGTGGGGCTGCACATCATTACAAGCTCCATGAGCGCCAGCTCAGAAAATAGAGTACTCATCAAGCTACTATTTTGCGTGGTATAAAACTTGTTATGTATGGCATCCGTCTGAAGCCAATAGCGTGAATAACCAGATTCTAAACATTGTTATTTACTGGTATGGCTTTGTAGCAGTGGGAAACAAAAATAGTTGTTTCCCGCTGTTGCTATGTCATAAAGAATTATGAAGCTGCGCTGACAGGGCTCTCAGAGAATGTCAGCACTGTGCTGGCTCTCTGCTCGATGAATGGAAAGCACCATTTCCGGGTGGGAGGAAGAAGGGAGGTAAAGAGGGTGGTAGGAGTGGGTGCCAGGATACCAGATATTTTGTCTATCCTGAGAGTGGGGGGCATGTTATGTAAGACTCTGCCATTACTCTTCTGCTCCTGCTCATATATTTAGAGCAGGGGTCTATGATTCGGGCAGCTATGCATAATATAAAATTATACATGATTAAAAAGTGAAAAACGGGGATACTTTTTACTTCCAGTATTTATGACATCTTACACAACTCAAGCTTCACACTCATTGTCGATTGATGTTGCTCAGAACCCCTTGGTGAAGAACATCCCTGTTATTCACTCTTACAAGCTATATTTCTATATGTTCCCAATATTCAGTATGAAGAACATGAAGGGCAGCCTGCCTGAGAATTTAGCCAATTAATTTGAAAGATATTTATTCTTTAGAGACTATTCATATATTCATTGTTTTTTCCACTTCAACATCTGAGCATTGTGTAGAGGAACAACTTACTGAGGATAGCCTTTTTTTGAATAAAGATAATTTGATCACCTCCACTATGTCCCACTATTAAAGATAGAATGGAAGCCTGCCAAGCAAAGGTTTAATAATGTTTTTGATAATAATCATTTTGATAATACAAACAAGGCTGATAGGGAATTTTTAATAAATGCAAATTTGTGCAATTAACGTGTAAAAAAAGCGTGTATGCCTAAAACTAGAAGCCACATTTTAAAATGGCAAATGGAAGCACCAGGCTTCCATAGTTAAGCCTGTCAAGTTAGAAATGCTTGAGGGTGCAGTTTTACTTTTCATTTTTATACTGAGCTTAGGTCAACATTCTTGGCAATATGAAGATGTGAAGAGTTCAATGACAAAATGTGCTGAACTAGAAGTGATTTAATGGTAAGAAGGACAGTTTTTGACCTTCTCATAGAGAAAATACAATAGTGTACTGAATAGCGTAGTTCAAATTTATTTAAATATTTCTTCATAGACAAAGACTTGTAAGTTAGGATATGTGAGAAAGAGGTCATTTCATTTGTGGAATGACAGACCTAACCGTGAACTGTTTTGATTTTTAGAAGAGAGGCAAGTGGGAACCAAACCACAACTTTTACAATGTTGTTAGTAATGCACATGTAGCACTTAACACTTGTAAGTCTTTGTTCCAAGGCAGCACAGGCACATGAACATCATTTAGGGGTAGCCAGGGGTCGCAGCAGCGACTCCTAGCTTGCCCTCTGGGAACCTCAGCACTGTCTTTGTGACCCCTGGCCTCAAAGGTGATAAAATCAGTGCCAGGAACACGGGGGTGACTCTAGACTCTTTATTCTCTGTGTTGTTTTCACTATACTACTAATGAATAATATTTCATTATTCACTAATAGTGTAATACAAAATGGAGCACAATTACCTGGAATGGAGCTTTGATCGCAGCTAAGGTAAGTAAAAAAATGCATTTAAATGTATGTTGTGTTTGTGCTTGTGGGTGAGAGTCTATTTATGTGAGTGACAGTGTGTGTGAGTTAGTGAACTTAATTGAATGTGAGAACATGGTGTTATGCTTGCCAAACTGTCTTAGACCTTGGTGTATTAAAGGCAATTCCTGTCTTATAGAGACAGCATGTGGTAAAATAATGGTGCTGGCATAGTTGAGTCAATTCGTAGTCTGACAGACACCTGTGACAAAATACGGGCAGCACATTGGAGGTAATTCTTGGAATAATAAGGGAGGGCAACCATAACAAAATGCCATGTTCTGTTGAGCTGCCCCTGTCACCTGCCTAGCATAGTTAGATGGCTGCCGCCTGTACCTGTCAACTCCACCCTGCCTGTCCAAGTTCCATGCCCCATCCCCTCTCTCCTGTCCTTCATGGTCCATTTTGCTGCCACTCCCTTCTGCGCTCGATGCTCTGTTTTGCTGCAACTGCTCCTCCTGCTTGCCCTGCGTGGTTTGTTGTGAAGCCCCTTCCCTCTTTTGTCTGTCTTCAGCCCTTACCCATCCCTTCTGTCCTCCATGGTCCTTTGTGCATGCCCCTGTCCCCTCCCTCTTGCCCACCATGGCCGTTGTGCTGCCAATAACCCTCCTGCTTGCTATGCATGGTCTTCTGTGCTGCCACATCCCCTCCCACCTGCTCTGTGTAGTCAGCTTGCTGCCCTTTACCCCCCTCCAGTGTCTGTATGTATGCCATTATAGTCTTACTGTTGCCTTCCATGGTGTGTTGTGCTTCCAGTTCCCATCCCTCCTGCCCTCCATGGTCATATTTCTGCTCCTGCCCTGCCCCTTTGTCCCCAGCCTCCGTTTTCCATGTGCAGACCCCTATACCCTCCCAACTGCCTTGTCAGGTCCTTTGTCGTGCCCCTGCCCCCTCCCTCCTGCCATTAATGGTCCGTTTTGTTGCAAATGTCCCATCTATCTGTCCGGTATGGTCAGGGTGCTGCCCTTACCTCTTTCCCTTCTGCACTCTGCTGTCAATGTGCATGGCCCTGTCCCCACCCTATTACTTTCCATGGTCCGTTCTGTGGCACTGCCATCCTGCTTGCCCTGTGTGATGTATTGTGCTGCTACAACCCCTGATGCCTTCTCTGTAAGGTCAGTTTGGTGCCCCTGCCCACCTTCCTCCTGTCCTTTCTTATCCGAGTCCAAGTCCCTACCCCATTCCTCCTTCCCTCCCTGATCCAATGTGCCTTATTTGCCAACAGTTGGAACTTGGTAAGAGGGAGATTTTGATAAAGAAAGCTGGGAAATTGATTTCCTTCTTTTTAAATTCTTTTTTTTTTTTTTTATCCTCATATCACCAAAAAGCGTCTGCAATACTTTGTAAAGCGCCCTTCTGATCTGTGCACCCCACGGCCACTGCATTCTCTTTGGTCTGTAAACCAATCCAGACCCGCACCTTTGTTGGGACCTTGGTGTTAATCATTGGACCATGAGGGGATGATCGAGTCCCGAGTCTCTACACCATGATGTAAAATCCAACCAAATATCAAGGCGATTTTCCTTCCCTCCTCTCCGATCCAGTCGGGCCATTTTAATAGCTGCTTTTACCCAATCTTCCAACCTTGGAGGTAGGGGGTCTCTCCATTTTATACAGATTTCTCTCCGGGCTATCAAAATAAGATAAAGCTATAGGCCTCTATGTGAATACTTCAGCTTCTTGCTGATCGTGCCGTCTTCACCAAATAATACGAGCGCCACATTCAGAATAATTTCCCTGCCAAAGATCCCGCAGAAAGCTTTCTCGATTCCCCTCCAGTATCCTCTCAGCTTTGGGCATTCAAAAAAAATGTGGAGATCATTGGCTTTTATAAAATCGCATCTTGGACACTTGGGGGGAGGAGATGGAGCAAACTTTGCTATCTTAGCCGGTGTCCAATACAAACGATTAATGATGAAAAAGTGATTTCTTTTCAGGTTGGCCGGTTTAACAAATTTATATAGAAGCTTCAAAGAGTATTCACACACTGCTACAGTATCACACTCAAGGGAGACCCCATTCCATACTGAGTGTAGCAGCAAACACTCCTTATCGTCTGCCTCCAAGAGCTTCTCGTACCATTTAGAAATTTCTTTACTCTTAAGATTTATATCTTGAAGAGATTGCTCCAGCTCCCAATCAACTGAGGTTTCTTTCTTTACAGATGTAAACCATGAAACTAATTGTATATATTTAAACCTGGAGAAATCACTTCCAATCTTTGCTCTTAAAGCTTCCCAAGGATGGACACCCCCCCCAGTGTTATCAAGTCCGACCATTTTGTGATGCCCGCCTTTCTAATTGGTATGTTTAGGCTATCTTTAAGGCATAATGGGGTCCCAGGGGATTCCCAAATTGGGGCGAGATCGGAATAATAACCTAACCCCCATCTGCTCCTAACTTTATACCACAAACGGAGGGCGGACAATAGTACTTTTAACCGTACTTTTTTGAAGTACCTGGGTGCGCCAAATTTATATAGACAACCATCTCCACCTTCCTGCCTTGTTATTTCACCCAAGAGTCTTCCCCAAGTTGAATCATCGGACTTTCCAAGCAACATCCGAATGTTCTTAAATTGAAAAGCTTCACAATACCAATTAATATCCGGGAGGGCCAATCCTCTTTTAACAAGCCTTCGTTTAAGTTTCTTCCAGGCCAGCCTTGCACCTTTATATGCCCAAATGAAACTTACAATCTTCCCTGGATTTTACTAATACCCAGCTTTTGGAAACCAAGGGGGATGGCATTAAATAAGTAAGTTAATTTAGGAGTATAACCATTTTGACTAGGTTAACCCTTCCATAGATAGTTAGTGGAAGGTTTTTCCACCTTGCGAAAAGCCGATCAATTTCTATTACAACCCTATTTAGGTTAATCTGTGGAATCTTCTCAATGTCTTTAACGATTATAATGCCCAAATATTAAAAATTTTGACTTGTTCTCCCCTCCCAGTCTTGAATGTTCCAACACATCACCTCGGTTTTAGAGGTGTTGGCTAAGTAGCCCGACATGGATCCAAACTCTTCTAACATAGTTTCGACCCTTGGCATTGCCACGACTGGATTAGCAGTAAATAGCAGCAAGTCATCTGCATATAGGGCGACCTTGGTGCTATACTGGTGAGATTTAAAGGGGGTTATTAAAACATCTGCTCTTATTGCCTGTGCTAATGGTTCTATATATATATTAAACAACAGAGGCGAGAGGGGACAACCCTGCCTCGTTTCTCTCAGTATGTTGAAACTAGATGTTAAAATCCCGTTTAACAGTATCTTGGCAGAAGCCCCCTGATAGCATTTTTCTAAAGTCTGAATAAAGATGGAACCAAAGCCCATTGTTCTCAACACTTCCCATAGATACACCCAGCAGACTCTATCGAACACCTTGGCCGCGTCGAGCGCCACCACAGCCAAGGGTTCAGATCAAACTGTTGCCAGATCTATATTGCCAATAAGTTGCTGCGTCTGTTCTAGGATGTACCTCTTGGGAATAAACCCTTTCTGGTCCGAATTGATCAGTTGTGGTGCGATCTTGGCCAGTCTCCCCGCCAGAATGCTCATGAAGATCTTATAATCTGCATTCAGCAGGGAGATCGGTCTATAAGAATCGACCCTCAAAGGGTCCTTAGCGGGCTTCAGAATGAGCACAATCGTTGCCTCCTTCCAGGACCTGGGTACTTGACCCCCTGATTGATAGATCGAATTAAACAGAGTGCCCATTATTGGGACCAGCTCCTCTATTAGGAGTTTATATAACTCAATGGGAAGGGCATCCGTACCTGCCGCTTTATTGTTTTTACTTTTCCCAAGATGCAGTCGAATCTCGTCCTCAGTTATTGGGGCATCGAGCTTTTCACGGCTATCTGTTGTTAAGATAGGCAAGGATTTTTCCCCTAACCAAATTTTAAGAGTCTCAGGGTTTGGAAAAGTCTCCTCCTTATACAGTTCAGAGAATAGAGTGAGTAGGCAGGCTTGCATATCTTCCGATTTATTAAATGTCTCACCATTTTAATTTATGATTAATTCATCTATATGGTTCTTTGCCCGATCCACCCTAGCCTTCCAAGCCAGGAGTGCTCCTGGCTTTTCTCCGTACTCGAAGTTCTGCATAGACTTAGTCAACCATTGTGCTTTGCATTTCTGATCTAATTTGATCCTATAGTCCTGACGGGCGCTCTCAAGCTTCCTCTGTGCTTGTAGCATTCTTTCGGAATTCCCCCAGTTCAACCGAAGCAAATCTGCTTCACATTGGGAGATTTTATCTTCCATCGTTTTTAGAACTCGTGATTCCTCTCTATTCTTGGTACATATAAGACTATGCAGGAAGCCCCTCAAATATGCCTTAAAGGCATCCCAAACAAAATCAAGAGACGTAGATCCAATGATTTCCCCCATTAATGTACATTGAAAAAGTGGAGCTTTTAGGCAGGAGATATATAAAATAAAGCCCGTTTGTGCTTAAAAACATTGAGAGTCTCCTGCCTGAACCGGCTTTGTTGGCATGTATGGTTGTACTGCTACTGCTGCTTCCTTCTGCCCTCAATGGTCTTTCATGTTGCCACAGCCTCTTTTGCCTGAACCGCATGGTTGGTTTGCTGCCCTTGCCCCACTTTTCTCTGCCCTCCATGGTCTGTTGGACTGCCTCTGCCCCTCCCGCCTGCCCAGCATGGTCAACTTATTGCCTCTTACCCTCCTCCATGAGAGGGTCTTATTCCCAGAGAAATTATGGTTAGTGCTCTAAACAACTAAACAAGGACATATTTTCTAGTTCTCAAATAGCGGCAAAACACTTTAAAATAAATGTATGTTTTTTAATCCAGTTGATCACATGATTATTTGTTACACTTAAGGGAGAGGATGTTGCATTATGGCCAGAGCTGCAGACTTTACAACTGGGGCACCAGGTTCGAGGTTCCGCGTCAGCTCGACATCCTGTGATTCTGGACAAATCACTCAATCTCCCCATGCCTAAAAAAACAAGCATTTGCAATCCAATCGGTCTCGCCTTTGGGACCTTATATGTATTTAGCTATGCAGCACATTAGCTGGGTGCTAAAACATCTACTGTTCTTTAACATGGAGGGAAAGTAAGCACCAAACTGCGTGACACGCTAGGTATGGGAACACATGGACAGAAATATTGCCTATGAGCGGGAAATGGTATAGCACAGCGAGAGCGTAAGTAAACACGAAATACACATAAAGTAATGACGTTCACCCCGGTAACGATGGAGACGCGACCACCTGATTTTTATGCTGGGTATTTAATGCTCTGATTTTAAAGGTTGGGACGAGAATATATTGTTGACGAGCAAAAGTATCATTTCCATTTTTCAAGCTAAGGTTTTTTTTTTTATTCCGACTATGTTTGGAGCTAAACAGTTTAATGTGTTTTTACCTTAAAGTCCCTTTAGAGAACAGATTGCAGCTGTGGAGTGCCTCGTGGTGGTGTGATGTTGCCCGTGCAGCTCGACTGGAATAGACCTCGAAGTAGCACGTGTTTGGTTATTTTAAATGACTACTTTGAGGTCCGCCTGATTTCACGCAGTGAATGGGTCAGGATTCCCTGAAGCCCTCAGACTTGAGTTTTCTTTTATTTGATCTGCATTCGTTACCAGTAGTAAGTTGACTGTCCTCTGGGCTTTAAGTGGGCCAGGTCCTGCCGGTGCTGAGCACCGGCAGTTCTGAAAAGCAGGTGCTGAGACGGGCCCCTAATGTGCTCTCTGTTTTTGCCTTCACCATCAGGGTGAAAATAAAATTTTAACTCTGCAGCAATACCACCCTTCACAGCCTTTGACGTAACGTTAAAGAGACTCGTTGTTGTACTTTCACAGCCTCATAATTTCAGAACGGTAGCATTTTCAATATTATATACCACTAAGCCATAGTTGTTGCTTATTTATCTTATGCAACTAATAACCATTGACAAAGCCAAAAGTCCTGGCTGCTTGTTTTAAGTGTAACGTTACTTGTTGTAGTATACGTCTGGATGCAATGAGAGAAGCAGCAAAACGCCAGTGGGGCAGCACACTATGCTAAGCACAGATTTTTTGCTTAGGTGTTTTTAAGCCATGCCAATAAATATCTCGACCACGCCCATTTGAGAGACTCACCTTAGTTTTTTTAATTCCACTTATAGCACTGACTGTACTTGGTGCTTCCACCGGTCCACTGTACTGCTGCTTCGTAGCACTGTAAACTACAGGTAAACATGACCCAAGTGAATGGTATTCAGTGTGTAATCGCCTTCGCACGAATGAAGTCCTTGGGTTTGCTGGGGTTCGTACTGGTTACCTGCAGGTCACTCACGCATCCAAGGGGGGCAGCAGTACACCCCAATTTCTCCTGATGTAAAAGCTTCATAAATGTGATTGGGTGGACTGAAGTCTAGACAGACAAAGCAGTTCACAATATGCACAACACAAGATTAATATGTTACATGAACAAAACAACAGAACAACAGCATTTTTAGAAAGGCTAACATTCTGAGGGTGGGAAATTAAGTAATACATAGTAAATGTAAACAGGGGCTACCTCACTGAAATGGATTACATTAATCGCCTTAACAATCATTGTTAAGATGTCGTAGCTGATAAACTGATCAATATGTTCCCTGTATATCAATATAGAATCCGATAAGGACCCGTTTCAAAGTCTGTTTTCAATTTATCTGGGACTGACACCCGGGTGGGCCCTGTACACTTAAACCTCAGGGGTGACCTACAACATCATCAGAACACGAGGTGGAAAGAATGTCATACATGTGTTTATTTGACCCAGTATGTGACTTAGGGAGCGCTTCCCGCGTAATTCTCTGAACTCACAGCACAGTGAGATATGCTGAAAGGTCGCTGCGCATTCCAAGGACAAAATGGCCCGGTCCCTGAAACCACAAGCAAGCTACATGATGGAAAGTAGATCCCGGAAAGGATAATGGATTGGAGTTATTTGCAGTCGTGCGAGGTGCTCAGTCAGTCCTCCTCACACTCTGCAGAGGGCGGCTGCTGCAGCTGGCATCAGCTGAGAAGTGAGCAGCACGCACACTGTGATGCCGAGAGCTTTCAGAGAGTTACTCTCGTGAGACTAGGCTCTGCCGCTGCCAGGTGGCACTGGTTACTCTTTCCCTCGCAAGTCCCACTGGCATGCGCTGGCCCTATGGGTGCCCTCTTCACCCTTGAACGAGTGTTCACTGTTGGTTCACCCCAAGACAACTGAAAGTCTTCCAGTTGTATTGCTTGCCCCTTCCTGCATGGACATACAGCTGTTACATCGGTGCCTACGTTCATTATTGATAAAAATATTTTTTTTTAAATTAAAAAGTGAAAGAACGTTGACATTATGCTGTGAGTGCTGTGGGAGTGAACCCTCAGTCTCCTCTAAGTGCTGTACTGACAGTGCATCGCTTTGTGACGGAGTGCGATGCTTGCTGGCTCTGACCACGAGAAAGGAAGAAATAAACCCTGCGCTGTTTTCCTGCGTGGAAGCGACAGGGCACAGTGAGGCAAAACAGAACACGTGCGGCGCCAGAGAGAAATAGGATGTGTAAAAAAATGGCGCATGGCGCTCTGAATGTAAGCAAAGCACGTCGGGCTTGCAGGAAGAGAAACTCAATGAAGAAAATAGTGCTTACAAGACTAAATAACACGTACCGTGTAATAACCGAAGTAAAGGGGCCAGTAGCCATGGGAGGTTACAAATGAAGAAAAGGCGGTACTAAGGAGGGACTAACAAACCGATTACTTAATCAGAAGCCTGCACTTACGAAGGACAAACACAGAAGCCAATGACTAATATAGGCGGAGAGTGGGTGGGGCTTCTGTACCATACTCTACTACAGCAGATAGTCAGAGCAGCACATGCACGCTGGCTCAGGCTCGACCTAATTAATGTGTCCTTGAGTAATGATGCTCATGTAATGCACTCCAATACCTCCGGGTCAACTCTGCACTATATTAAACTGTAAAAAGCAAAACAAATAAGTGTTTTGCACCTTTCTGACATTGAGCTATACTTGGGCTAGATTTGGGTGATATTTGTGCTATATTTGGGCTCTTTTTTCTCTGTAGGCCATCTTGGGAGACTTATTTGTTATGAAGCTCCCTAATTTCCTCATTTACTGTAGTATCCTCAATAGAAAATGCTTTCAGTTTTCTACTTCCATTCTATCAAGATGGCTTTCAGATGTGCCACACTTTTGGCATCAATTCAGAATGTTAGCACTCTAGTTGCTCATTATAGCACTGTAGTAAAGCTGCTGATCACCAGGGAGTTAACCGGCAGTCTGCTGCTGGTGATGAAGATGCATGTTTCAGTCTGCATGTAGGAATGTTTTAATGAAATAGAATAGGAAGATATTTGAGAGCTCACTTAAAATGTGTCCTAATTGTTCTTTCCACAGCACTAATGATAATTTCTATGACAAACTGAACCCTCTCCTTACTAAATTAAATGTTTTAAGTTCTACCAGTTTGATTCAATCAACATGGCTTCAAGTGTGCCATAGTTTTGTCATAAGTAACACAGTTAGTGCTCTAGTTGTTCTTTAGAACACTCTGGGAGGCTGCAGTAGAACACAAGGGAATCAACTGACAGGCTGCTCCTGTTAGAAGTACATGATTTACTGAGAATGCCAGACTTCATGTTCATATGGCTGAGAAAGATAGCGTGAATTTATAGAAAACATGCTCTGTATTTTAGCTTCTGGAGCACCTTCCATAACCTCTATGTGAAAATCATGAGAAAACAGTTTTCTCTCAAACATGATTCATGAAATCCCAGCAGAAGGCTTTTTTCAAAATGTAAAATCAGCTTAGAACACATCACTATTATTAAAATGAGTATGCTACCATCATTAAATGATATATTTTGTAACTAAAATCTGTTATCATTGGTTATATTTAGCTCATTCAGGGGGTGGGTGTTGCTGGGGTTCAGATCCAATTCTTAGTGTGGCACGTACCTATCAGGTGGCTTCACCCAAGAGCCACCAAATTGAAGCAGATTATTTTGAAAGTGTGATAGGTTGGAGCCTAATGTTTATACGTAAATTCCTGGAGTAAAAGATTCCAAAATCCAATGTTGTTTGAGATATAATATTATTTTATTAGTTGCCAGAGATAGACCAAACAAATAGCCGACACGTGTTTCGCCCGTGTGGCCGGTATGCCATGGGCTTTCTCAAGGCAAATAATCATGTAGTTTAATGCTTAATGTGTCTTGATAATAACAAGTGGCAATTAAAGAAATGCTTTGTTCTTAGGAAAGACGCTGATGCGTCTTAGAGGAAAAAAAGTCTCTGTGGTCAGGTAAAGTCCTGTACCACTTGTTATTATCAAGACACATTGAGCATTAAGCTACATGATTCTTTGCCTTGAGAAAGCCCTTGGCCTATGGGCCACACGGTCGAAACACGTGGTGGCTGTTTGTTTGGTCTATCTCTGGCAACTAATAAATAATATTATATCTCAAACGACATTGGATTTTGGAATCTTTTACCCCAGGAATTTATGTATAAACATTAGGCACCAACCTATCACACCTTCAAAATAAATTATTGGCTATATGTTCTCCCTTTTGGGACCCTCAAAACCTGCCATTCACTACACTGCATTTCAATGGTGTTTTATCATGTCTATTGGTCCCAAGATGGATGCCAGCACTTCCTGGTTGAAGTGTTGGCAGCAGTATTTTAGTAGGTATTTGGGCTACCAGATATCTATATTTTTTAAACTTAAATATCTCTGAAACTACTGAATGGATTTACACCAAATCACAAAAAGCACACTTTCTGGACCAACATCTGGCTTTGTGCCAGATTTGGTATAATTACGTTAAGCGGTTCGGGTTGTAGTTGTGTTCAAAAAAAGAAAAATCCCCAATGACTTAACATGGGGAAAACACATTTTGGGATCCTGTTTTTTATCAGTCCCGCTTGACAGATCACCCCAAAACTTTCAACACAGCAGCTGAACCAAAAAGGGGAAGGTTTTAGAAAAATGTCATGAAGATTCGTCAAGCGGCATCAAAGTTATTGGCAAAACAATAAACAGACCCACTCACTCACTCACTCACTCACAGACCCACTCAGACACTCATGTACCTACTCAGACACCCACTCACCCACTTAGACACTCTCACAACCACTGACATACCCACTCAGATGCTCTCACACCCACTGACAGACCCTCTCAGAGACTGACACATCTATTCATAGACACATTCAGACACTCATGCACCCAGTCACAGACTCACTCAGAAACTCATTCATCCACTCACAGACCCATTCAGAGACTCAGGCACCCACTCACAGACCCATTCAGAGTCTCACACACCCACTCACAGACCAACTCAGAGAATCACACACCCACTCACAGACCCACTCAGACAGCTATGCACTGACTCACAGACCCACTTGGGCACTCAAACAATCACTAATATACCATTCAGAGATTGATGCATCCACTCACAGACCCATTCAGACACTCTTGCACCCACTGACAGACCCATTCAAACACTCTCACACCCACTGAGAGACACTTTCAGAGACTGATGCATCCAGTCACAGACCCACTCAGGGACTCATGCACCCACTCACAGACCCACACAGACACTAATACTTCACTCACAGACCCAATCAGACACTCTCACTTCCACTGACACATCTACTCAAACACTCTCACACCCACTGAGAGACCCACCATCCAGTCACAGACCCACTCAGGGACCCACACACCCACTCACAGACTCACTCAGACACTCATGCACCAACTCATACAACCATTCAGACACTAACGCAACCAACTCACAGATCCATTCAGGCATGCTCATATTCACTGACAGACCCACTCAGACACTCTCACATCCACTGACAGACCCGTTCAAAGACTGATGCATCTACTCACAGACCCACTCTTGCACCCACTGACAGACCCACTCAAACACTCTCACACCCATTGAGAGACCCACTCAGAGACTGAAGCATCCAGTCACAGACCCACTCAGGGACTGACGTACCCACTCACAGACCCACTCAGACACTCATGCACCAACTCACACACCCACTCAGACACTAATGCACCCACTCACAGACTCATTCAAGCACTCTAACACCCACTGACAGACCCACTCAGACACTCTCACACCCAACCACAGACCCACTCAGAGACTGATGAATCCACTCAGACATTTTTGCACCCACTCAAACACTCATGCACCCACTCATAGACCCATTCCGAGACTCACACGCCCACTCACAGAACCACTCAGTGACTCATGTACCCACTCACAGACCCACTCAGAGAATTACATATCCAATCACAGACCCACTCAGACACTTACGTACCCACGCATAGACCCACTCAGACACTTACCACTGCCTCACAGACCCACTCAGATACTCATGTACTCACTCACACACCCACTCAGACACACTTGTACCCACTTGCACACCCACTCAGACACTAATGCAGCTACTCACAGACCCACTCAGACACTCTCACTCCCACTGAGAGACCCTCTCAGAGACTGACACACACTCACAGACCCATTCAGACACTCATGCACCACACATCTTCCACAGGGCCACCACAGCCATCGCACCCAAGCTACATCGAACCATCAACTGCTCCCTTGAGACCGCCACATTCCCTAACAACAACTGGAAGTGTGCCAAAGTCAACCCCCTCCTAAAGAAGCCCTCAGCAGACCCGACAGACCTCAAGAACTTCAGGCCCATCTCACTGCTCCCTTTCGCAGCCAAGGTCATCGAAAAGGCCGTCAACACCCATCTAGCACACTTCATCAAAACCAACAACATCCTAGACACCTCTCAATCCAGATTCTGCAGCAAGCACAGCACCGAGACCGCCCTCCTCGCCACCACAGACGCCATCCGTGCCCCTCTCGACCAAGGCCAAACGGCAGCCCTCATCCCCCTGGACCTATTAGCAGCCTTCAACACCGTCTCCCACCGCACACTAGCCACCAGACTCCACGACGCCAGCATCCAAGGAAAGGCCCTAGACTGGTTACGATCATTCCTCACAGGCAGAATACAGAGAATAAGGCTCCCACTCTTCCTCTCAGAACCGACTGAGATCAGATGCGGAGTACCCCAAGGATCCTCCCTCAGCCCCATCCTCTTCAACATCTACATGGCCCCCCGCAACCATCGTCAGAATCCACGGGCTTTAACATCATCTCCTGCACCGATGACACCAAGCTCATCCTCTCCCTCACCAAGGAACCCGAAATCACCTGGCATAAGTTCTAAGAAGGGATGAAACCTGTCGCAACCTGGATGAGGAACAGCTGCCTGAAACTCAACTCGGGGAAAACAGAAGTCCTCATCCTTGGCTCCATCCCCTCCACATGGGACGACACCTGGTGGCCCCCCGCCCTCGGGAACCCACCCATCCGAATAGACCATGCACGTAAGCTCAGCATCATACTAAACTCATAACTCACCATGAATCACCAGATCAACGCCATCTCCTCCACATGCTTCAACACCCTCCTCATGCTATGCAAGACATTCAAGTGGATCCCCTCTGACACCTGGAAAATGGACACTCACGCACTTGTCACCTGCAGACTGGACTACGGCAACGCCCTCTATGCCGGAATCAACAAAAAACTCCTCTGCAAACTCCAGACCATCCAGAACGCCACAGCCAGACTAATCCTCGATATCCCATGGCACAACCACATCACCCAACACCTCTGCGACCATCACTGGCTCCCTGTCGAAAGAAGAATAACTTTCAAGCTGCTCACGCATGCCTACAAGGTGCCCCACAACACCGGACCCCAATATCTCAACTACCGCATCTACTTCCATACCCCCAAGAGAAACCTCTGCTCAGCCGACCTCTCCCTAGCCACCGTCCCATGCTTCTACAGGACGAGAGCAGGTGGAAGGTCCTTCTCCTACCTCACAGCCAAAGACCTGGAATGATCTCCCCCTTCACCTCCAGCGAAGCCTGACACTGCACCAATTCAGGAAGGACCTCAAGACCTGGCTCTTCGAATGACCCCAACGGAGCTGCTCACACCCACCTCTCAGCGCCTTGAGGCCCTAACGGGTGAGTATGGCACTCTACAAAAGCCTGATTGATTGATTGATTGATGCACCCACTCACAGACCCACTCAGTGAGTCATGCACCCACTCACAGACCTACTCAGAGACTCATGCACCCACTCACAGACCCATTCTAGAGGCTCACACACTCACTCAGACACTTACAAACCCTCTCACAGACCCACTCATACACTCATGCACTCTCTCACAGATGCACTCAGACACTCATTGTTACACCTGGGGGTCTCTAGTTGGCTGAGGTATGTACCTTAGTTCAAATAGGGACCCTTGCTTCTACGTCAGGGTAAGGAGGGACACACCTTTAGATAACCCCTGCTCACCCCCTGGTAGCTTGGCACGAGCAGCCAGGCTTATCTCCAAGGCAAATGTGTAAAGTATTTGCATCCACGCTCTCAGTGACACAGTGATAACACCACAAATGGACTCCACACAAATTTCATATAAAAACAATTATATGTTTTTAAAAAAGATATACGATGAGACCACACGATAAAAATCCAACATATGTGTATTTGTAATATTTAACTGTGCCGGTTATTAGGCCAGCACGCACTGGTAGGTTCTTGCAGTATTAATGAGCAATTCTCAATGATCCAATACAGTCCTAATGTATTGCTATGCAGTTAGTAATGCAAGAATCAGGCACTTTGTAATGTAAAAATAATGCAATGCGTAATGCAACAATCAGGCAGTTCGTAATGCAAAAATAATGCAATTGGTAATACAACAATCAGGAAGTTCGTAATGCAAAAATAATGCAGTTCGTAATGCAACAATTAGGCAGTTTGTAATGCAAAAATAATGCAATCCGGCACCAATCGCGGTGCTCTGGACGGTCTCTATGCCACTCTTACTGACTCGCGGTCAGCTACTGCCAAAATATGCCCCCATCACTGTTACAATGGAAAACAAAGTGCCGCGCCACACTCCGGCCCCGGTACTGCCACTCCTCGGCAAGTACGGGCCGCGATACGGGCTTGAGCGGGGGCTCGCGCTGCAAAGATGGGAAAGGCCGAGAGCGTTTCTTTCCGAGCCCGAACCCCACCCCAGGCGGCGACACACGCAAGTTCGCTGAGCGTTACCTGGGGGGTGCGATCTCACTCTGCTCTCTTCTCCTTGCGGCTTGGGCCTCCGGTGCGACTTCGTTGATCTTGGGCAGTGGAACTCGGACCCCCGACGATGATGGTTTGAGGTCTCTCCTTGGCAAAGGGAGGCTCGGGCCGGCGGCGGTGAATTTCCACAGCTCCTCTGGCAATGCCGGTCCGGGCCGATGGCAATGACAATCACAGCAGTTCTGGCCCAGCTGTTGATCGAATCAGAGAACAAGACTGCTCCGGGACACACAGTCACGGGGCAGTTTCTCACGAAGCTCTCAGGCTGCAACAGGGCACACGCACACAGCGTCGCTGAGACTCACTTGAGCTCCGGGTGCACACGATCACAGGGCAATCCTCACGAAGGTCTCAGGCTGCACGAAGCACACGCACACAGTGTCGCTGAGACTCACTTGGACTCTGGGTGCACACGATCACAGGGCAATCCTCACGAAGGTCTCAGGCTGCACGAAGCACACAGCGTCGCTGAGACTCACTTGGACTCCGGGTGCTCACGATCACAGGGCAATCCTCACGAAGGTCTCAGGCTGCACGAAGCACACGCACACAGCGTTGCTGAGACTCACTTGGACTCTGGGTGCCCACGATCACAGGGCAGTTCTTATGAAGGTCTCAGGCTGCAAAAAGCACACGCACACAGCGTCGCTGAGACACACTTGGAAACTTTTATGTTCCTGAGTTTCCACAACAGGGAGCCAGCTCTCCTCGGGCCCTTGGAGACACGCTACTTCAGGACACAGCACACAGCAAAGTCCTCACAAGCAGGGGACACAGCACACAGCAAATTCCCTTGTCCTCTCCTTAGTCAAACCAGCAAACTGCAGGCCAGCCCCAGAACACAGAGCAAGGGTCAGTCCTTCTCTTCAGTCTCTTCAGCTGTTCTTCTTTGGCAGAGGTTCCTCTTGAGCACCAAGTAGGTTCAATCCTTTTTCAATATGGATATCAGTCTAAAGTCCAGGGGTTTCAGCTCTCAAAGTTATACCCCTAAATGTATTTGAAGTCTTTGTGTTTAGGGGGCACTGACCCCTGTCCAAACCAGTTCTGGGTGTCTCCCTGCCAGTGACACCTTCTTCCTTTGATAGTGGGGGTCTGGACCTTCAATCACTCAGCAGGAGATGGAGCCTTTGTTTTATGGCAGCAGCCCAGGCCTCTTCACCTCCAGGGGCTACTCCTCCCCCCTACACTCCAGATGCAGGTCAGCCTGTTGCTGTCTCACCTCCCCTCCCTGGGTCAAGACATTTCCCAGATCCTATCACATTCAGATCCAGACAGTCAATCCACAACCAGGTGGAGACACACAGAATTGTGAGAACAAGAAAACCAGCCACTTCTAAAAGCGTGGTTTCTAAACACACAATTCAAAAACCACCTTCACAAAAAGATGTGTTTTTAAACTGTGAGCTCAGGTGAACTAAACTTCACCTCTCCATCTTAAACCTATGGGCAGATAGGCTGGAAACATATTACACAGCCTTCCCCAATCTGTCCTATGGGCAAGATAGCCTTGCAACAGTGAAAAACGAAATGGAGAGTATTTCACTGTTAGGACATGGTACACACATCAGTACATGTCCTACCTTTCACAAACACTGCACCCTGCCCAGGGGGGTACCTTGGGCCTACTATAGGGGTGTCTGATGTGCAGGGAAAGGGAAGGGTAAGGCCTGGCAAGTGGGTGCACTTGTCAGGACAACATGGCAGTTAGCAAACTGCGCGAAGGCACTGCAGTGGCAGGCCTGAGTTCTCTCTTTAGGGCTACTTATGTGGGTGACACAATTAGTGCTGCAGGCCCACCAGTAGCATTTGCATTACCAGCCCTGGCACACATAGTGCACTTTACTAGGGACTTTACTAGTAAGGCAAACATACCAATTATGGACAACCAATTATCATTACACTTTACACAGGGAGCACTTGCACTTTGACACTGATCAGCAGTGGCAAAGTGTACAAAGCATCTAAGTTGGCAACGCCATGTCAGAAAAAAGGTCTAGGGGGGAGGCAAAAAGTTTAGGGAACTTTAGCCAAAAAGGGCCAAGTCCAGCAAAACCCCCTCCCAGCCTAAAGCCAGGATAGACCAATCAACTACCTTGATGGACTTCCCTGCTTGGGGTGATAGAACACGGACGCGGGCCCGCTACCGCAGGGACACCCTCCTGTTCTATGCCTTCCTGACCCCAGTGGGTTCTCTTGGTCACTACTCCCTGGGCCAACTATGCTGCTCCATGGGTACTTTCTGGCAGTCGGGGACCCTCTAGGGGTGCTGGTCCCTTGCCAACTTCCACCTAGAGCGGTACCCCTGGAAGACCCATCGGCCAGGATACTGCCTCCAGTTATCCGGCCCTCCAGGTTAGAGGTGGGGTTACGCCGGTCACTTTTAGGGGACCTAGCCCTACTGGCTGGGCTCGGTCCCACGGGTTCTCCCATGGGGGAACACCTCCCCTCCTTAACCTTCCGTTTAGATTTTTGGGCCTGCCACTTAGGAATGGCACCCACAAACTTCAGGACCGCGGGAGCTCTGGTTACAGACGCCCCGCGACCTCCTGACGCTAGGTGTTCCTCCTTGCACTGCTGGCAGGTAGGTTCTAGACCTCCACCCCGGTGCTCCTCCAAGGATCCCTCCAGTCTCTGGGGGGGGTTGGGGACCCCCGGGGACGCTGCTTACACTCTCTCCCTCTCCTTTGAGACAGGGTGCTAGCCTGCACGCCCCCCCCCACTTCTCTAGGCCCTGACGGCGCCACTCTGTCCTTCTTCCCTCCCACGGGACTGGAAGATCCCTGAGTTGCTGCTGGGGTTCCCCTTTGGTGTTTCTTCAGACCCCCTCACCCATGACCCGGGGCCTGTCTCGGGGGCAAGCTCCTGGGAATCAAAGAGCTCGCAGTCTAACAGGTGTTGGCGCAACTCTGAAAAATGTTTACTGAGCCGAGGCTCCCTCGAGCCCAAATTGAGCAATCCTTTGTAATCATTCGCCATGCTAACCAACACCCAATCATCCAGTGGACGCATGTACTCATCCAGATCCTCCACCCGAGTACTGGATTTCAGTCTCTGGAAATCCCTGAATTTCTGCAGGTACTGTTCAGGAGTGAGCCCATACCTGAGGCATAAAGCCTCCTTCATATTGGCGTAGGTCAGGGTTCCTGCCCTCTCTAAAGGTGGTAAAACATCCCTCCCAGAAGCCTCAAAGTGTTTCCATAGGCCCGCCCCCCCAATACTTCTCAGGCACCTCATTCATCCTCAGTGCGATCTCATATGCCGTGAGCCACGCATAAATATCATCACCCCTTTGGTAATCTCGCACTAAGTCTTTGGGAATGTACACCTTACCCGCTGGCACTGGTTGTGTGCTGCCACCATTCGAACTGGACTCCACCTGCTTAGCCTTAATGTCCAGTTCCCTCATGCTTAACTCATGAGCCAAGAGAATCTTTTTCTCCTCCAAGGCGAGACCGTTCTTGCTCTCCTCTGCTCGCTTTTCACTTTCACTGAGCAGCTTCTTCTCCTCTGCTTGAGCCTTAAGTTTTAAAACCTCCAACTCATGCTCTCTGACCCTTTGGTTTTCCTCCAGCTCCTCTGGGGAAAAACTCCGCCCGGAATGGTCACTACCAGCCCCTGAGGCTGGTCCTTCCACCGGCAAGTCCTGTGGACCAAATCCATTCCCTGGGTCATCCTCATCCACCTCAGCGTCACCTGTCTCCTGAGCCCTTTTGACTTCCCACCAGGCCCTCAAGGCTGTTTGCAGCTCCTCCTTCTTGGCGCTCCTTCTCATGGGACAGCCCAAAGCTCTTCAGAATTGCCTCAATTGATCAACTTTGTAGGTAAGCAATGCCTCAATGTCGAACTCCAATTCTGCAACCTCACTGGCTACTTGACTCTTCTGAGACACGATGTGTGGCTTAAAGGTCGCTCAAAAATAGAATCAAAACACAATATGTGGTTGTGTCGTGGTCTGCGCTAAACTAGTGATGTACACCAATCACTGTGAGTGAACTTGCAAATACACGTTCCAATCCCACACCGCTGACCACCAATGTTAGACCTGGGGGACTCTAGTTGGCTGAGGTATGTACCTTAGTCCAAATAGCGACTCTTGCTTCTACATCAGGGTAAGGTGGGACACACCTTTAGATAACCCCTGCTCACCCCCTGGTAGCTTGGCACGAGCAGCCAGGCTTATCTCCAAGGCAAATGTATAAAGTATTTGCATCCACGCTCTCAGTGATACAGTGATAACACCACAAATGGACTCCACACGAGTTTCATATAAAAACAATTATATGTTTATAAAAAAGATATACGATGAGACCACACGATAAAAATCCAACATATGCGTATTAGACAATTTTCACCGTGCCGGTTATTAGGCCAGCACGCACTGGTAGGTTCTTGCAGTATTAATGAGCAATTCTCAATGATCCAATGCAGTCCTAATGCAATGCTATGCAGTTCGTAATGCAAGAATCAGGCACTTTGTAATGTAAAAATAATGCAATGCGTAATGCAACAATCGGGCAGTTCGTAATACAAAAATAATGCAATTCGTAATGCAACAATCAGGCAGTTCGTAATGCAAAAATAATGCAGTTCGTAATGCAACAATTAGGCAGTTCGTAATGCAAAAATAATAATGCAATCCGGCACCGATCGCGGTCCTCTGGACGGTCTCTATGCCACTCTTACTGACTCGCGGTCAGCTACTGCCAAAATATGCCCCCAACACTGTTACGATGGAAAACAAAGTGCCGCTCCACACTCCGGCCCCGGTACTGCCACTCCTCGGCAAGTACAGGCCGCGATACAGGCTTGAGTGGGGGCTCGCGCTGCAAAGTCGGGAAAGGCCGAGAGCGTTTCTCTCCGAGCCCGCACCCCGCCCCAGGTGGCAACACACGCACGCTCGCTGAGCGTTACCTGGGGGGTGCGATCTCTCTCTCCTCTCTTCTCCTTGCGGCTTGGGCCTCCGGTGCGACTTCTTTGATCTTGGGCAGTGGAACTCGGACCCCTGACGATGATGGTTCGAGGTCTCTCCTTGGCAAAGGCAGGCTTGGGCCGGCGGCGGTGAATTCCCACAGCTCCTCTGGGAATGTCGGTCCGGGCCGATGGCAACGACGATCACAGCAGTTCTGGCCACGCTGTCGATCAAAGCAGAGAACAAGACTGCTCCGGGACACACAGTCATGGGGCAGTTTCTCACGAAGGTCTCAGGCTGCAACAGGGCACACGCACACAGCGTCGCTGAGACTCACTTGAGCTCCGGGTGCACACAATCACAGGGCAACACTTACGAAGGTCTCAGGCTGCACGAAGCACACACACCCAGCGTCGCTGAGACTCACTTGGACTCCGGGTGCACACGATCACAGGGCAATCCTCACGAAGGTCTCAGGCTGCACGAAGCACACGCACACAGCGTTGCTGAGACTCACTTGGACTCCGGGTGCCCACGATCACAGGGCAGTTCTTACGAAGGTCTCAGGCTGCAAAAAGCACACGCACACAGCGTCGCTGAGACACACTTGGACTCCGGGTGCCCACGATCACAGGGCAGTTCTTACGAAGGTCTCAGGCTGCAAAAAGCACACGCACACAGCGTTGCTGAGACACACTTGGAAACGTTTATGTTCCTGAGTTTCCACAACAGGGAGCCAGCTCTCTTTGGGCCCTTGGAGACATGCTACTTCAGGACACAGCACACAGCAAAGTCCTCACAAGCAGGGGGACACAGCACACAGCAAAGTCCCTTGTCCTCTCCTTAGTCAAACCAGCAAACTGCAGGCCAGCCCCAGAACACACAGCAAGGGTCAGTCCTTCTCTTCAGTCTACTTAGCTGTTCTTCTTTGGCAGAGGTTCCTCTTGAGCACCAAGTAGGTTCAATCCTTTTTCAATATGGATATCAGTCTAAAGTCCAGGGGTTTCAGCTCTCATAGTTATACCCCTAAATGTCTTTGAAGTCTTTGTGTTCAGGGGCACTGACCCTGTCCAAACCAGTTCTGGGTGTCTCCCTGCCAGTGACACCTTCTTCCTTTGATAGTGGGGGTCTGGATCTTCAATCACTCAGCAGGAGATGGAGCCTTTGTTTTATGGCAGCAGCCCAGGCCTCTTCACCTCCAGGGGCTTCTCCTCCCCCCTACACTCCAGATGCAGGTCAGCCTGTTGCTGTCTCACCTCCCCTCCCTGGGTCAAGACATTTCCCAGATCCTATCACATTCAGATCCAGACAGTCAATCCACAACCAGGCAGAGAGACACAGACTTGTGAGAACAAGAAAACCAGCCACTTCTAAAAGCGTGGTTTCTAAACACACAATTCAAAAACCACCTTCACAAAAAGATGTGTTTTTAAACTGTGAGCTCAGGCGCACTAAACTTCACCTCTCCATCTTAAACCTATGGGAAGATAGGCTGGAAACATATTACACAGCCTTCCCCATTCTGTCCTATGGGCAAGATGGCCTTGGAGAGTATTTCACTGTTAGGACATGGTACACACCTCAGTACATGTCCTACCTTTCACAAACACTGCACCCTGCCCAGGGGGGTACCTTGGGCCTACTATAGGGGTGTCTGATGTGCAGGGAAAGGGAAGGGTAAGGCCTGGCAAGTGGGTGCACTTGTCAGGACAACATGGCAGTTAGCAAACTGCGCGCAGGCACTGCAGTGGCAGGCCTGAGTTCTCTCTTTAGGGCTACTTATGTGGGTGGCACAATTAGTGCTGCAGGCCCACCAGTAGCATTTGCATTAACAGCCCTGACACACATAGTGCACTTTACTAGGGACTTTACTAGTAAGGCAAACATACCAATTATGGACAACCAATTATCATTGCAGTTTACACAGGGAGCACTTGCACTTTGACACTGATCAGCAGTGGCTAAGTGCCCAAAGCATCTAAGTTGGCAACACCATGTCAGAAAAAAGGTCTATGGGGAAGTTAAAATGTTTAGGGAACTTTAGCCAAAAAGGGCCAAGTCCAATACTCATGTACCCATTTGCATGCACACTCAGAGACTCACGCACCCACTCACAGAACCATTCATAGACTCTTACACCCTCTCACAGACCCACTCAGAGAGTAATACACCCACTCACACACCCACTCAAGGACTCCTGCACCCACTCACAGACCCATTCAGAGACTCACACATCCACTCAGACACTCACGTGCCCACTCACAGACCCACTCAAACATTCATGTACCTACTCACAGACCCACTCAGACACTAATATACCCACTCACAGACCCACTCAGGCACCCACTCACAGATGCACTCAGACACTCACACACTCACTCATTAACCCACTCAGAGAACCATGTACCCACTCACAGACCCAACAGACACTCACTTACCCACTCACAGACCCAGTCAGAAACTTATGCACCCACTTAAAGACCCACTCAGACACTCATGCACCCACTAACAGACCCACTCAGGAACTTACACACACACACACTCTCAGACCCACTCAGAGCCTCACAGACCCAGTCAAACAGTGACACACCCAGTCAGATGCGCAGAGCCACTGACACAGTTGTGAATTCTAAATGTGCTAGCATTTATTGAATGTTTGTTTTTGTTTTGTTGGTTGAAGACAGATTCGCGAATAGAATTTTTTTTTTTTTTAAAGGGATTTAAAAAGAAAATGAACCAGTGCTTGGGCAAAGGGGTGGCTCTGAAAAGAACCTTTGTGTTTATTGTGTGTAGATAACTGCACATAAAAGAGGGTTGTTGAGGAACACCCTGCTGCCTTTCTCTGAGAAATGAACTCCATCACTTTTATAAATACTGTCCATGTCAAAGTGTAAATTGTTATTGTATATAGAGCCCATTTTGTGGTCTCTGAGGAATGCAGAAACAGTTTTATTGACATGTTTCCTGGCTTTGTCTATCTGTGGACAGAAATTCATTTGACTATTTCCATTTCTGCCTTTGAGAAATGTTGGAGAACACTAAGGCAATGTGAGGGAAAATTGCCATTAATTGATCCAAGGTATCCTTCATTAGGATTTCAAGTCCTACCTTAGTAAGTGTGCCTAGGCCATTGCCACCGCAGTACACAATCATGAGCCGTGGATGTTGGCAATCTGCAATGCTTTCAACCAAAGGTAGCAATTGATGCCACTCTCTGGCCAACCCAAGTAATGTCCTCAATAGGCAGATCCAAGTCCCTGTCAATGCCACTCTTTCTAGCACACTCCCTGGCCCAAAACACAAAGCTATGACCCACAATCCACACTCTTACTATTTGGAAGGCAAGGAGGATTAGCACACAGGAGAAGACTGGTGCTGAATGAGACTGTTTTCAAAATGAAAGGCAGTTGAAATGTTCTGCGCATGTAATTTAGAAAAGAACAAATTTCATTGGATGGTGTAAATATGCAGGTAGCTAAATTTAGGTTGGGTTTTTTACCAGAAAGTAAGTAGATCTGTGATTGGCTCTAAACTGTATTTATTAAAGTTACGCTATTTTGGATAAGCTTAGGTTTTCAAACAGTCAACCACTCCTGATACAGTTGAACTTGAAGCTAGTATGCAGGTCACAGAAAGTGCTGTGAATTTTTGACCTACTGGTACAATAGAGTGTTCTAATAGAGGTGGCTATGGAAACTGAGCTAAAACAGTGTGGATGGAAGGGGTTTAAATAGATTCTACTTTCGAAGTTGAAAGGAGAGTGGTTTAGACACATTGCTTTTTATGAAATACATAGTTTCTAAATCACTACTATCTTCTAAAGTAAAATGCAGTTGCAAAGTTATAGTAGTATAATGTTAAATGCTTTAACGGACGCCCGTATAGAATCACAAATCCGTTTCGCAGTTACAAAGGGGGCCTCGCTGAGCATTACTACGGATTTAGGAATCTGCCCACAAACACTACCAGATTGGGCTTCTTAACAAGAAACTAAGCAAGGGTTAAAAAAACTGACATTGAGAAGTGGAATAAGAAAAAAAATGAAACAACGGTTATGATTTGCTAACTACCTCAGTATCACTGGTCACAGTGGGAAGGCTTGCCATTATTGGCTTTTTTTGTACTGAGACTGGTGTATTATTTTTGTACTTTAGACTTCAGATATTGCCTGATAATACATTTCAAGTACAACTGCCTGAAAAATTGGAGAACAAAAAAGAGATTTCACAGGTACGTTAATTAAGCCTGGGTGGAGTTCGCGGAGTTCCGCATAGTGCAAAAAAACTTCGCCGTGCTAGGCGGAGCTCCGCAAGCAGCGGAGTGCGTTAGATCAATGCTGTTCGTGCTGATTTTCAGTGCCAGGTACTTGTCCGCACTGTGCAATCATCGCAAAAGGCACCATGCACAGCGCAAGTGGGCGCTGCTTCCTTTCTGCCGCTCGAGTAGATTTTTACTTGAGCGGCAGCTTTCTGAACGCGAACGAACGGTTTCTCAACACAAGCGGTCGCGAGCATATGTGACCACTCGCAATGAGAAATCTGACCACCCGCGTTGAGAAATCCTGCCGGGAGGTTAATTTTCCGCGATCGCCAACTTGTTGTTGACGATCGCAAACAAGGAAAAATCTTGCCGGGAGGTGGATTTTCCTTGCTCGTACTCGCCAACTTGCCATTGATGAGCGCGAGCAAGGAAAAAAACTCCGCGAGCTCAGCGAAACGCGGAGTGCGGAAAACTCTGCAAACTCCGTGAGCGCAGCGGAGTTCACCGCCCAGACTTAACGTTGATAACGGTGTATATTTAAAAAACATTTATATACATATACTGAGTTATGAGTGAATGTTAAATGAAAGGAAGTGTGAAGGTTAGTTATATATCCAGTTACATACCCAAAGAGGCACTGATATCCTCAATTATATATTAAGGTAAGTACTGACACAAGTAGTCACCCATTTGAACAGTAACAGATTTTTACGGACCACAAGCATACCGCGATAGAGCCCCCCCCGACTTACCTCGATTTTCTCCGTCTTTTTTGGATTCCGATAGCTCTTTCAGACCCTGGAAGGATCAGAGACCAACACTCAAAAAATTACTATCCTTCTTTCACACAGGCAGAGCAGGATGACAATCACACAGGGAGCCAATCAACGCGGCAGGAAGGAGGAGAAAGGGAAATCATCAGTGACAGGAAGGATGTTGGAGGAAGGGGGAGGAGTGAGATGAATTCAGAAGACACTGAAAAGAAGTCTTGAGGAGAATCGCAGGAGGACACCGAAGAAACCTACCTGTGCAAGTCCAGAGCAGAAGACACCGAACTCGAAGGGAGTCCAGAAGAGTGGAGCGAGGAGTGGTGGTCACCTACAGAAGACGTGCAGAAGCTGCAGAAACTCAGGAGAGTTGTGACAGAGGCAGTATGTGATGCGGAAGGGGGGTGGAGTTAGTGAATCAGGGGAGCTCAGGAGGGCGGTTGAAGAGTTGTTTCTTTTCCCTTTTGTAATTGTTTGTTAATTTACTTAGCGGAGGCACAGAAAAGGGGCCTGTTAGAAATGGGGGTCTCTAGTTGGCAATGGTTTGTATCTTTTTCCAAGTAGGGACCCTTCTTCCTAGTCAGGGTAAAAGGGATACACTTTTAAAATAACCCCTGCTCACCCCCTTGGTAGCTTGGCACGAGCAGTCAGGCTTATCTCAGAAGCAGTGTGTAAAACATTTGCACATAACCAACAGTAACACAGTGAAAGCACTACAAAAGGACACCACACCAGCTTAGAAAAATATCCAATATTTTTATATATCCAAAACAAGACCAAAACGATAAAAATCTACCATACAATACTTTAAAAATATATACTTTGCAAGATATCCTTACAATTGAAGAAATACCTCAAAAAACACAGTTCGTATGAGTCGGTAGCTCTGTCGGGGCTCTGTCGGTGCTACCTCGATGCGATGCGAGTCTAACAGTTCCAGCCGACTGCATCGATACGGGCCAGCAAGAGCGTGGAGAGACTCGGTAACAGTACTTTTCTCGTTGCGGCTGGCACGTTGGGGCGAGCCGGTCGTGGAAACCGTTGCGGTTGCGTTGCAAAATGGAAGCGGTGCAGGGTGGTGCACTCTCGATGCTGTGCAGGTAGTGGCTGAGTGACAATCGTCCAGACGGCGTCAGTGAGACCAAGGCTTACGGTGCAGGGCGAGGCGGTGCTCGATGCGGTGGTGGCAGGTTGCGGTGCAAGCGACAGAGCTGGTTAGCGGGAGCTGGCGTCAGTCAGCCCAGACTGCTGTGTGGGACAAGGCGGGGCATCGGGAGACTTACGAGCGGTGCCCCCAGCCATGATGCAGTCACGGGTGTCGAAGTCAGCAGCAGCGACGGCATCGGTGAGACCAGGATGGCGAAGTGAAGCGAGGCGGTGCGGAGTGCGGTGCCCACAGGTCACGGTGCAAGCAGCGGCTTGTGGCGGTGGCGGTCGTCATCGTCGGTGAGACCAGGGTTGCGGTGCAAGATGTGGACGGTGCCTTCTTCGGTGCCGTCAGGACACAGAGCCAGCAACGGAGTCAGTGACAGAGTCAGTTGCGTTTCCCTTCTCTGTAACAACTGAAACAGCGGTTCCTGAACCGGTACCCAGAGGTTGGTGAAGTCTTTGCAGTTCCTGAGACTTCAGAACAGGAGGCAAGCTCTACCCCAAGCCCTTGGAGATACTCAGTACAAATAAAGAAAGTTCAGTCCAGTCCTTTCACTGCCCTAGGCAGACGCAGGCCAACCAAACAAAGCAACAACACAGCAAAGGGACAGTATTCCTTCTAGCAGCTCTTCCAGGACTTCTTCTTGGCAGGTTCCTTGATTCTAGCGAGTTCTAAAGTGTTGGGATCTGGGCCCCAATATTTATACTCAAAATCCCATTGTTCTCTCAGGCAGAGAGTGTCTGTGCTTAGTCCAAACCAGCTCTGTCCTCTCTGGCCCAGCTTCTTGGCAGGAGGTGGAGACAGTATTGTGGAAGGCAGAATAGGCCCATTCAGGTGAAAGGAAATCTCCTCCCCCTACTCTAAATGCAGACCAGGTCTATTCAGCTCAGCCCAGCCCTGACTCAACCAGACTCTATGGAGCCACTGCACATCCCCAGCCCCTGCCACTACAAAGCCAGACAGCCAATACACATCCTAGCAGAGGCACACTGGATGGCTAAGCAAGAAAATACCTACTTTCTAAAAGTGGTATTTTCAAACACAGAATGTAAAAATCACCCTCACTAAAAATTGCATTTTAACATGCTAAACTTTATTTTCCTACCTTCTTCCGAGGGGTAGTTATGTTTATAAGATGTTATAAGCAAACTCCCCATTCTATCCTATTGGAACAGGTAGCCTAGCAATAGTGAAAAACGAAATTGGCAGTATTTCACTATCAGGTCATGCCACACACACCAGGGCATGTCCTAC
Source organism: Calotriton arnoldi (assembly GCA_963921515.1). Classification (NCBI taxonomy): domain Eukaryota; kingdom Metazoa; phylum Chordata; class Amphibia; order Caudata; family Salamandridae; genus Calotriton; species Calotriton arnoldi. The sequence goes on from CAWUFW010004193.1 coordinate 348,464, forward strand.
CTTTCACATACACTGCACCCTGCCCACAGAGGTACCTTGGGCCTAACTTAGGGGTGACTCACATGTAGGAAAATTAAAGGTTATGGCGTGGCAAGTGGGTGCACTTGCCCAGTCAACATGGCAGTTACAAACTGTGCGCAGACTCTGCAGTGGCAGGTCTGAGTCACCTTTACAGGGCTACTTCTGTGGGTGGCATAATCAGTGCTGCAAGCCCACTAGTAGCATTTGATTTACAGGCCCTGGCACTCTCAGTGCACTTTGCTAGGGACTTGCCAGTAAATCAAATATGCCAATCATGGAAACACCAATCCATAACACAATTTACACAGAGAGCATATGCACTTTAGCACTGATCAGCAGTGGTAAAGTGCCCAGAGACCTAAAACCAACAAAGACAGGTCAGGAAAATATAGGAGGAAGAAGCAAAAGGTTTGGGGATAACCCTGCAGAAAGGGCCATTTCCAACAGGGCCCCTACCCGATAAACCTTAGATAGGCTTGGATTCACTGGAAAAAAGACCCCAGGCTCACCTTTCAAGTCTGCATGGGTTCTTCGCTCACATTGGGTGTTCTGCCTATGAAAGAAAAGAGGATGGCCCCCCAAATAAACACATAGAGCATGAGTATAAAAGCGCCAAGCATCCCTAGAAAGAGATAGAAGTATTCTCACTAGCATTATACCAAAACTCGGTCACCTCCTGATTTTGTTCTCAGTATCCAGAAACAAACCAAGGAGAAGAGGGCACACTGGTGGAAAGTTTACATCTAAAAGAGCCCTATCTTTTATTTTCTCTTTCTCTTTTGGGACATTTATTATTATTTTTTTCCCTTTTCTCCTTTCTCACCCGGGTGTGGTGAAGGTACCTGTCCTTACCCTTCGTGGGAAGGCATACATACTTACTGTCTCTTTTTTTCTTTTGAGCCTCCTAGTGGCCCCCTCCGGACAAAGCAGAAGATTTTTTATTAATATAATCACCTTTCCTTGACCTGTGAATAAACCCTCACCATTTTTAAACATATACAGCCACGTCGCTTTTTTTCCCACCTTTCCCTCCCACACAGATATATGCATGTATAAACTTAGTTTTATTTGCATTTTGACAATGAAACAGTCACTAACAAATCTAGTTACTTACTGAGATATTCAGTTGGAATTAGTTGACTGAAAAGTTTATTAGTGGTAGATAGTGGTAAAGTGAATGTTTTTGTCCCCTAAAAATGGTTTTATTGACTTATCCACAATGACACACCCAGGCACATGTTGATCCATACAGTAATACACCCAAGCACACACTGATCGATACACTGACACATCCAGGCAGACAGTGATGAATACGCTGACACACCCAGATACACTCTGATACATACAGTAGCATACATAGATACACACTGACATATACACTAACACACCCAAGCAGACACTGATGGATACACTGACACACCCAGAAACACACTCATGTCTACACTAACACACCTAACGACACACATATGCACACAGACACACCGAGTCACCCACTGATCCATACACTAAAACACTCAGGTGCACACTTATGCATACACTGATGTACCCAGGCACACTCTGACACATATGCTGACACACCCAGGTACACTGATACATAGGGTGATACACCCAGGCCCAGATTGATGCAAACAGTGACACACCCAGTCACACACTGATGCATACTTTGACACACTCAGGCAACCACGGATTTAAAGATGAAAAGCAACAGACGTACAGTGGTTATAACATAGTGAAATAACAGTTTATGTAGGTACTTAAATGCTGAAATTATGTATTTAATATTACATAATGAAAATGTGAATGCATTGATTTGTTTTTTCTTTCCAGATATCTACTTGCACTTAAAAACAGAGGGGCATATTATCAACGATTCGCGTTGAACATTGCCAATCGCGCTTAGCGCGATTTTGAATATCGCCGTATATCGCCGGTTCACATCGCCGTGTTAGCGGCGTATTTGCAGCGATTTCCAAACAGGCGATGTGAAATCCGGCGATATACGGCGATTTTCATCAATATCGCCTGAAAACCAGCGATATTACAACTGCGCTGATGGACATGTTGTTAATAGGGAGAGGTGGATGTAACCTTACAATCCACCTCCCATTATGCACATGGCTAAGTCGAAATATTTGTAGACGTTAGTTTTCCCGATATCCGCGGTTAGCTTGGCATTTTTCTTCCCTACGCGAGTACTGGCCCGGCTTGTAAATACCGCGATGTGCGGTTAGCAAATATTTTCATGTTGTTCCCTGAAAGGTACGCCTACTTTGCATCTCATTAGCGATGCGAAGCGAGGCGATACCAAAACGGCTGCTAACATGCGCTAATGCATGTTAGCGCCGCCTTGTTAATAGGGCGATGAAATTATCGCCGCTTTAGCGGCAAAAAGTGCCGCTAAAGCGGCGATAATGCCCTTGTAAATATGCCCCAGAGGGGCTTATTTACAAGCCCCTTGCATCACTTTTGCGTCATTTTTAACATGGGAAAAGTGGCGCAAGGGCCTTGTCAATAAGCCCCAGAGAGTTATAATGGAAAAAAAACAGAGAGAAGAAAGAAACTGAGGAAAAGATACTGGGGCATATTAGCAAGACCGGCGATAAAATTATCGCCGTTTTAGCGGCAGGAAACTGCCGCTAAAGCAGCTAATGGGCTTGCTAATATGCGTTATAGAATTCAATAGAAGCCCAGGTTAGATGTGCAGGACATCTAACCTGGGCTCTATTGAATTCCATAACGCATATTAGCAAGCCCATTATCGCCGTTTTAGCGGCAGTTTCCTGCCGCTAAAACGGCGATAATTTTATCGCCGGTCTTGCTATATGCTCCACTATCTCCTTACAACAGAGAGAGAAAAGGGACATAATGCAGAGAATGTGGTTCAAGAGAATAGAGCTGCTGGTAAGAAAACTAAGAAGTTTCTTAAAATAGTATGTGGAAAAATGCAAAGTGTGCCAAACCATGCAAATAGGTTTCAAATCAGCTAAGAAGGGAAACTAATCTAAGTGACATTAAGACTAATAACTCTTAGAAGAAAACAGATAGTTTACCAAGAAGACAGAAGCAATTTAAGGAAATAAGCATCAGAATGTTTCTTAGTTGGATAATACATAATTTGGCATGAACTATGAGGCAGTATAAAAGGAGCAGCAAAGCAGTCAAACAAAAACAACATATTGAGACTGTAGTTGATAAGGCATTTGCCCTGAAGAGGAAGCTACTTATTTTGATACTGAATAGAATGAGAACACTGGATTAAACAGTGTTGTCTATGAAGAGAAGAAGCCAAAACATAGTTGTGAATAGAAGTAATTTTTGTAAATTTTTCAGAGGAAGATGGCAGCATATGACCAGTACTGAGCCTTTCTTTAATGAAGAAAGCTAATTCCAAGAGAACACATTAGTGCATGCAGTTACAACAACTGGTCGATGTTATGGACTGAAAGATGGTACTCTCATTACAAAAGAGGAGATGGTTCCTAGGAATGCAGAGAAGAGTTAGAAGAAAGACATAGACAGGGCACTATATACAAATGGAACTGTAGCAGTATTTGCAGTGTTAGTCAGGAATCAAGTGATATATTGAGAACTTTCCTGCGTAAATTCCATGCAGAAGTCTGAAACAGAAAATTGGCATTTTGCAAGTATTAGGGACATTCGGTGGCATGTCTATCGAAGAAAGTGACCAGAAGCACCTTTCATCACTTCAAAATGTTAGCTGTTCATCACTCTAAAATGTGAAATTTAGTTAGGAGACTTTACTTTGTGAAAACTCCTGCCTTATGTTTAGGAGAAATTAATAGAGCTCAATTGCATGGTAAAGTAGCAAAGGTAAAAAAAGTTTGCGAAGATGTTCAGTTTTGTTCCTTTGGTCCTGAAGAGGAGTTTATAAAAAATGAGGAGTTGGTATGCACGGGTGTAGACGAAAAGGACACAGGTATTAGTACTGTTAACTTTACGCAGAAGATTGCAAAAAATTAGCACAGTTTCTTCAGAGAAACCAAACTGTGCTTGTTCTTGATGCCGATGCACGCACTACAAAAACCAAACTCGCAATGTTGTTTTGTTCTCAAAAACTGAACAAGAGAACAGAGATAAGTGGCAAGAATTTGCTGTATATTTATTTGTAAAGGAACGCTTTTATTTTTCAACATGGCAAATTTAATCTGAGTATTGCTACGATAAGTTAGAGGATAACAAAATGCCAGCCAGAGCAATACATAGCAAGTTCAAATTGGTATCAATTCCAGAAGAACTTCGAGAATTAAATATTTAAGAATCAATTCTCATACAATGTACACACCCTTTTCAAGCAATAGTTTGTATGGAGCCAAAGACTTGGAAATTGCAACCAACAGAGTTACAGAAAGGCCTTAAAGGAAAAGTTGTCTACTTACCTTTAAGTTTTAATTGGTATATTGAAACTGTGGGTGTAGAGGGAGATATTGATGAGCTACTTATCATTCTAGTAAATGGTGTGCCTACCAAAAACAAACAAATCTGACAAGAGTTAGTAGCTGTTAATAGAGTAAAAAAAAGCTACATTATACCTGAAACAAAATAATATTTATTACAAAAATGTCGATGTTGTTGGAGATGTAAGTTGTATGGAGGATGAAAGTGGTCAGATTGAAAAAAGTGGATGGATCCAAATCAGAAGAAATATATGAATACTATAGTATCCATCCACTGCATTCGAAAGATGTTATTGGCGATGTTATAGATCTCTTTCAAATGAAACAAGCAAAAGGAGCTGCAATAATTGTGTGGGAGAAAAGTTTAACCCCTTCGGTGCTTATGACGAGCTGGACTCGTCATGGCACACAGTGCTCGTGTGCTCATGACGAGTCCAGCTCGTCATAAGACCACCCACGGGGAAGCGCTGGCGCTCCCCGTGGGAATCCGATCGTTAGGTTTTTTTTTGGGAGGCAGGGGAAGGGCTTCCCCTGCCTCCCCCCGCCCCATCAACGACGTCAGCGCGCGGCGCGCTGACATCATTGAGGGTTTCCCTTTCTTCCCGACGCGCTGGAAGCCATTTGCTTCCAGCGCGTCGGAAATCAGGTGAGGTTTGGCTCGGGAGGGGGGTTTGTATCAAAAGAGGCATCGTTGGAAAGGGTTTTCCTTTCCCCGATGCCTCTTTTGTGCATTCCTGCTGCACGATCATGTGATCGTGCAGCAGGAATGCCCACTAGGCACCAGGGTTTTTTAATTTTTGTGTTGGGGAGTGGCCAAAAGGGCAAAAGTTGCTCCCCTTTTACGGGGTGAATATTTTATTTATACTGTTAGGCCCACCTACCCCTTAGCTTGGCTGGTGGATTGTGTGTGGACTGGTGCATTATTTGCATATGTGATTGTAATGTTTTTTTCTCCTTTTTATTCTAGTGTAAAGCTTTTGATTCCTGTTTGCGGTTTCGGCAGTTGTGGTTCTGCAGTTTTGCGTAATTGCATTTATTTGGTAAGAAAAATATTTTTGTTGTGTGTACTCCAAATGAGTATTATTGTCATGCATGAATGAATTTTTTTGTAAGTGGTGCCATAATGGCAGCATATTTGTTAGTGTTCAGAGCATGAAATTCTTTGCGATGTTTTGCATTGTCTTATGTGTAATTTTTTTCTTCTTCTTTTTTAGTGGGATATTGTTGATCCTTACTGTGTCTGTGCAGAGTAGGTGGTGGTGAGTCTAGCTGCTTCTGTCACGTGAGTGGTATAGTGTTGGAGTATATAGGTCTTTGTGATAAAGCTACATTTTGTTTATTTCTTTTTTTACAAAGGGTTTGTTGTTGTTGACTTGTTTGACAAGTAACCTTTATTAGTAAGCATTATGGCTAGCCGTAGAATTACTGCTCAGCAGGTGGTTGGTTTGCTTCTTGAATCTTCCTCTGAGCAGGATTATGAGATTGACAGTGCGTCTGAGGGAGAGGAGGAGGGGAAGATTCAGGCAGTGAGTTTTCTCTCCACATGGAATCATCGGATGATGAAGGTACTCTCAGTGCAGATGAAGTGCCTGATTTAGAGGAGGATACTACTGTGCCGATGGTGCAAGAGGCATCTGGATTGCAGCCTGGGGCTGCTAGGCTTCCTACTGGAAGTGCTGGACTCTGGGTTGATCCAAACATGGTGCAGCCGGTGTTGCCTGCCTTTAGTGGTTATGCAGGGTGTAGAGTGGATTGTGAACATTATTTCCCTATACAGTATTTTCAGTTGTTTATGGATGATGTATTTTTGGGTGAGATTGTTGAGCAGACTAATTTGTATGCTGAACAGTTTTTGAGGGACAACAGTGCCAGACTTAGGCCCCATTCTAGAGCTACCCGGTGGAGTCCCACAAATCTGGAAGAGATGAAGTTTTTTGATGGGTTTGATAAGGAAGACGTCCATGGGTTCATATTGGTCTACCAGTCCCTTGATGGCAACGGCCATATTTCCTGCAGTTATGACTCGTGATCGGTATTTACTTTTGCTTCGGATGCTGCATTTTGTTGATAATGGTTTGGCATTGCCACGAGATCACCCTGAATGTGACCGTCTTTTTAAGATTCGGCCTGTTCTTGATCACTTTGTAGATCGATTTTCAGAGATCTATACTCCAGGGAAAGAAATATCTATTGATGAGTCTTTGGTCCTGTTCAAGGGCCGTTTGGTTTTAGGCAGTACATTCCTAGCAAGAGGGCACGCTATGGAATTAAGCTGTATATGTTGTCTGAGAGTAGGACAGGATATGTTTTTAATTTGCGTGTGTACACTGGTAGGGATTCCACTATTGACCCCCTGGTTGTCCGTCCACTTTTGGAGTTTCAGAGAAAATTGTGTGGGATCTTGCTAGAGGACTGTTTAACAGAGGCCACCATTTGTACCTTGATAACTTCTACACTGCTGTGCAATTGTTTAAGGAATTGTTCAAAGTGGACACTTTTGCTTGTGGCACAATCCGCTCTAACCGTAGAGGTTATCCAAAAGAGCTTGTCTGCAAAAAACTTCAGAGGGGACAGTGCAGTGCCTTGCGTAGTGAGGAACTGCTAGCTGTGAAATTTGTGGACAGGAGGGATGTGTACATGCTGACTACCATCCATGATGAGAGTACTTCACCTGTGGCTGTTTGGGGTCAGATTGCTGAAGTGCGCAAACCTGTGTGCATTTTAGACTACAATAAGCACATGGGTGGTGTTGATAGAGTAGATCAGAGGTTGGAACCTTACACTGCTATTCGTAAGTCTTACATTTGGTATAAGAAGTTGGCCATCCATCTCTTCAATTTAGCAACTTTCAATGCTTTTGTTGTGTTCAAGGAGTGTTCTCCTGCGTCAAAGTTGACTTTTGTTCAGTTTCAGGAGTCTGTCATAGGCAGCCTTGTTGTTGTGGAACAGGCAAGTGTTCCTAGAGTTGGAGTGGTGGAGGATGTGGCTCGATTGAAAGATCGCCACTTTCCTGATCACATTCCTCCTACACCCTCAAAAGACTTTCCCACTAGGAGATGTAGAGTCTGTTGGCGAAGAGGTACGCGGAAGGAGACTCGTATGTTCTGCCCTGAGTGTCCTTCTAACCCTGGGCTGTGTGTGCCTGCTTGTTATAGAGCGTACCACAAGCAAAAGAATTATTGGGAGCAACCATGAGTGGTAAAGTGAACTGCCTGGTCTGTAATGTTTAAGAATTGTTGTTCTGTTTCAAGGTTGGCATTAGTGCAATGTATTTAGTTTCTGATTTTGTGTTAGTAGATTTGTATCTATTTGCAATTTGTTTGTGTTTTCTTTTTTGTATAAAAAAATCCTAAATGTGATGGTGGTGTGTGTAGGCTGGTGCTTGGCTGGCGGTGTGCGTGGAGTGGCACTTGGCTGGCGGTGTGCGTGGAGTGGCGCTAGGCTGGCGGTGTGCGTGGAGTGGCGCTAGGCTGGCGGTGTGCGTGGAGTGGCGCTTGGCTGGCGGTGTGCGTGGAGTGGCGCTAGGCTGGCGGTGTGCGTGGAGTGGCGCTTGGCTGGCGGTGTGCGTGGAGTGGCGCTTGGCTGGCGGTGTGCGTGGAGTGGCGCTTGGCTGGCGGTGTGCGTGGAGTGGCGCTTGGCTGGCGGTGTGCGTGGACTGGCGCTCGGCTGGCAGTGTGTGAGTAGTGACTTGCTGCTGGTCACTACACACACTGCTAGCCGAGCGACACTCCACGCAATCCATCAGCTTGTGTGGTTGCTGTGTTAGGAATGTGGGCGTGTGAAAGTGATGGGCCCTTGAATGGCGCTGTCTGCTGGTGTGAGTGTTGTAATGTGATGGGCCCGCGGCTGGTGGTGTGAATGGTTTTGTATTTGTCACACGTATGAAAGGTGTATGAATGGCCTGTAAAGAGGTTGGTGCCTTGTCGTGGCTTTACAGCTCACGAGCTGTGAGTCAATGGTTCAGATTCTCGTCCTTTCAATTATTAACAGTGCATTTCATTTTTGTGAAATCACTTGTTAATACAATTGTATATACTGAACCATCACTCACCCTCGTGCCAAATCCAACCAGTATGTGTGTGTGTGCTTGAGGATTAGATGGCTGTGCAGTAATATTTTTTTTGTCTTTCTCAAGCAGGGTGTACCTTGTCCCTTTTTGTGAATGTTGTAATGTGTTTGTTTCGTGCCTGGGGTGTGAATGGTCTTGTGTGTATCACGTATGAAAGGTGTGTGAATGGCCTGTAAAGCGGTTGGGGCCTTGACGTGGCTTTACAGCTCACGAGCTGCGAGTCACTGGTTCCGTTTTTGTCCTTTCAATTATTGACAGTGCATTTCATTTTTGTGAAATCTCTTGTTAATAAAATTGTATATACTGAACCATCACTTGCCCTCGTGCCAAATCCAACCAGTATGTGTGTGTGCTTGAGGAATAGATGGCTGTGCAGTAATCTTTGTCTTTTAGTCTGTCTGCCAAGGTGTACATTCCGTCTAAGAATAACCTACCAACTGTAGATATTGTCGTAAGCGAAACACCCATGGGAGTACATGGTGATATCTCTCTTGTGGATCCCAACAAGTTATGGTACCCACAATGTCCTGCAAACCTCAAAATGTCTGTCACATTTTCCTTGCAATATTGTGCCAAAATTTTCACGCTGCAGAAATAAACAACACATTATCTCAAAATGACCTGGTTTTGCAAGGGGGTCACCTGGGTTTTGGCCCGGGGCTCGCGGCCACATAGGAAACCTACCAAACCCACACATTTCTGAAAAGTACACACCCGGGGGCTTCCAGGGAGGTATGGCTTGCGTGGATCCCCCAACGTTTCCTTACCCAGAATCCCCTGCAAACCTCAATTTTAGCTGAAAAAATCACTTTTTTCACACATTTTTGTGTGGGAAAGTGTGGCATCACTGGCCTCACACAAATTTCCTACCACCCAGCGTTCCCCCAGGTCTCCCGATAAAAATGGTGCCTCACTTGTGTGGGAGGCCCAAGTACCGCGACAGGCAAGGGCCCACAACGTAGTGAGGCGACCTCAAAATGGCCTTTCACAAAACCACCTGGTTTTGCAAGGAGGATCACCTGGGTTTTGGCCCCGTGCTCGGCGGCCATCTAGGGAAACCTACCAAACCCACACATTTCTGAAAAGTAGACACCCGGGGGCTTCCAGGGAGGTATGGCTTGCGTGGATCCCCCAACGTTTCCTTACCCAGAATCCCCTGCAAACCTCAATTTTAGCTGAAAAAATCACTTTTTCACACATTTTTGTGTGGGAAAGTGTGGCATCACTGGCCTCACACAAATTTCCTACCACCCAGCGTTCCCCCAGGTCTCCCGATAAAAATGGTGCCTCACTTGTGTGGGAGGCCCAAGTACCCGCGACAGGCAAGGGCCCACAACGTAGTGAGGCGACCTCAAAATGGCCTTTCACAAAACCACCTGGTTTTGCAAGGGGAGTCACCTGGGTTTTGGCCCCGTGCTCGGCGGCCATCTGGGAAACCTACCAAACCCACACATTTCTGAAAAGTAGACACCCGGGGGCTTCCAGGGAGGTATGGCTTGCATGGATCCCCCAATGTTTCCTTACCCAGAATCCCCTGCAAACCTCAATTTTAGCTGAAAAAATCCCTTTTTTCACACATTTTTGTGTGGGAAAGTGTGGCATCACTGGCCTCACACAAATTTCCTACCACCCAGCGTTCCCCCAGGTCTCCCGATAAAAATGGTGCCTCACTTGTGTGGGAGGCCCAAGTACCCGCGACAGGCAAGGGCCCACAACGTAGTGAGGCGACCTCAAAATGGCCTTTCACAAAACCACCTGGTTTTGCAAGGAGGTCACCTGGGTTTTGGCCCCATGCTCGGCGGCCATCTAGGAAACCTACCAAACCCACACATTTCTGAAAAGTAGACACCCGGGGGCTTCCAGGGAGGTATGGCTTGCGTGGATCCCCCAAAGTTTCCTTACCCAGAATCCCCTGCAAACCTCAATTTTAGCTGAAAAAATCACTTTTTTCACACATTTTTGTGTGGGAAAGTGTGGCATCACTGGCCTCACCCAAATTTCCTACCACCCAGCGTTCCCCCAGGTCTCCCGATAAAAATGGTGCTTCACTTGTGTGGGAGGCCCAAGTACCCACGACAGGCAAGGGCCCAAAACATTTTTTGATAGGCAATGTTGATGTTGCCTCAAAACGTTTTGTGTCCTTGCATGTCGCGGGTACTTGGGCCTCCCACACAAGTGATGCACCATTTTATCGTAAGACTTTGGGGAACGCGGGGTGGGTGGAAATTTGTGGATCCACGCAGATTCCAGAACTTTCCAGCACAGAAATGTGGGGAAAATGTGTTTTTTGGACAATTTTTAGGTTTGCAAGGGATTCTGGGTAACAGAACCTGGTGGGAGGCAGTCCAGTCACCCCATCCTGGATTCCCTGGGTGTCTAGTTTTCAAAAATGTATAGGTTTGCTAGGTTTCCCTAGGTGCCCGGCAGAGGTAGGGTTAAAAACTACAGCTAGGCACTTTGCCAAAAGGGTCATTTTTCACTGCAAAATTGAGGTGTGACCATGTTGCGTTTTGCGCCGTTTCCTGTCGCAGGCACTAGGCCGACCCACACAAGTGAGGTACCATTTTTCTCGTAAGACTTTGGGGAACGCGGGGTGGGTGGAAATTTGTGGATCCACGCAGATTCCAGAACTTTCCACCACAGAAATGTGGGGAAAATGTGGTTTTTTGACAATTTTTATGTTTGCAAGGGATTCTGGGTAACAGAACCTGGTGGGAGGCAGTCAAGTCACCCCATCCTGGATTCCCTGGGTGTCTAGTTTTCAAAAATGTATAGGTTTGCTAGGTTTCCCTAGGTGCCGGCAGAGCTAGGGTTCAAAAACTACAGCTAGGCACTTTGCCAAAAAAGGGTCATTTTTCACTGCGAAATTGAGGTGTGACCACGTTGAGTTTTGCGCCGTTTCCTGTCGCAGGCACTAGGCCGACACACACAAGTGAGGTACCATTTTTCTCGTAAGACTTTGGGAAACGCGGGGTGGGTGGAAATTTGTGGATCCACGCAGATTCCAGAACTTTCCACCACAGAAATGTGGGGAAAATGTGTTTTTTTGACAATTTTATGTTTGCAAGGGATTCTGGGTAACAGAACCTGGTGGGAGGCAGTCAAGTCACCCCATCCTGGATTCCCCTGGGTGTCTAGTTTTCAAAAATGTATAGGTTTGCTAGGTTTCCCTAGGTGCCGGCAGAGCTAGGGTTCAAAAACTACACCTAGGCACTTTGCAAAAAAAGGGTAATTTTTCATTGTGAAAATGTGGTACGTCCACGTTGCATTTTGAGCCATTTCCTGTTGTGGGCACAAGGGCTACCCACACAAGTGAGGTACCATTTTTATCGGGAGACTTAGGGTAACACAGAATTGTAGAGCAACTGTTATTACCTATTGACTTTCGATGCATTTCTGCCTTCCAAATGAAAGACAATGTGTAAAAAATAAGTCATTTTGAAAAATGACCTATAATTCTCATGCTAGTATGGGTACTCCCAATTTCGGAAATGTGCAAATATCTACTGTTTCTAAAATCTACATTTTGTTCCCATTTCAGAAATACATAGGTGTCTTTCATAACAATTTTTCCATGTATACATTTTCCCAAAATAATTGCTATATACCCGGTACTTAAAAAAAAATCATTGCAAGATGTTGCTCAATTATTGGCTCTGGGTTCGTCGGGTTCTTGGTGTACCTACAAGTCCTATATATCCCCACAACCAGAAAGGTCCAGCGGATATAACGGTATATTGCCTTCAAATAGCTGTCATAATTAGAAGAAGTTACAGGTGAAAACGTTGACACAAATGGCTGTTTTTTTCAACTAATTTTCAATTTTTCCTTTATTTAACTGTTAGTTTCTATAAGGAAAACTTTAAGGATCTACACAAATGACCCCTTGGTGAATTCAGAATTTTGTCTACTTTTCCGAAATGTATGGCTTTCCAGGATCCATTATTGGTTTCATACCCATTTATACCATTAACTGGAAGGAGGTTGAAAGCACAAAAATAGCAAAAATAGGCTATGTCCCAGAAAAATGCCAAAACTGTGTAAAAAAGTTGGTTTTCTGACAAAAGTCTGCTTGTCCCTGAAAGCTGGGAAGATGGTGATTTCATCCCCACAACCCCTTTTTGATGCCATTTGCAGGGAAAAATCAAGACGCTTTCATCTGTAGCCCTTTTTCGCATTTTTCCCCAAAAAAACAAAATTTAGCTGTATTTTGACTAATTTCTGGGTCCCCTCCAGGGGAATCCACAAACCCTGGGTACCTTTACAATCCCCATGATGTTAGAAAAAAAGGACGCAAATTTGGCATGGATACCTTATGTGGTCAAAATGTTACAGGGGCCTAAGCGCGCACTACCCCAAATAGCCAAAAAAAGGCTTAGCACAGGAGGGGAAAAGGCCTAGCAGCGAAGGGGTTAAAGACTTGCTGTTTTACACAACTATTTCCCACTGGAGTAGGTGACCGGTATGATGAGTGCCCCGTACAAATACCAGCAGCTGAGTACAGGTCAACCACATTATATTCAGAGGACACTAGATTTCTCCAGTGTATTCCATACATATTCTATCTATTATTTAAGAGTGACTTGTCTAGACTATCATATTCTGTAAACCACATACTGCAGACAGGAGTTAATCTACGAAATCTCTCTGCAAAGGAATTTGTTGACAAAGTTCATGGTAAGGATGAACATTTGGAATACAATTTGATTAATTTGTAGGCATGCCACCGTGGGCCTAATGAGTATTGTCGTCTTGGAGAACTGAAATGTATGTTGCGAAACTAAGGTGCACCTATTTGGATTGTGGCACTCAGTTGTGCAGATTACACGTAGGATGACTTACTTGACTTTTTGTGAGAAGCAAAACCTAACATTAAGGACATCAATGTGAAGACAGCAGGAGAACTTTGCTCTTTTGATCCTGTAAATGTTTGTAGATATTTTAACCACAGATTTCAAGCCATGATGTCTTTTATCTGCAACAAAACAAATCCTCCTCTTAACTCATGTCCTTTGGCATTAAGAGTACCAAGCTAGAGGTTCTCCTCATATTCACATGCTGTTATGGATAAAAGATGCAGTGAAATTTGGAACAGATAGTGATGACTCTGTACTGTCTTTCATAGAACAGTATGTGACGTGTGCCATCCTGAAAGAAAGTGGTGAAAAAGGCCTAAAACAGCAAGCTCTGCGGTTTCAAGCACATAGATGTGGCAAGTACTGTCATTGAAGATACAAGGCCAAAGAAACGTTTTACACAAGGTGTCATTTTGGATTTCTAAGACCTGTGATTTCCATTCGAAGAGTGAACAGTTTTTATCTGCAGTCAGACATTCACTGACTCGAAACTCACTGAAAAACACATGACAGAGGCCACCAAGTATATTAATGACTATTATGCTGTGATTCTCAAAATGTGGAATGCAAATATAGATACACTATTTGTGGCAGGCATCTCCATCATTGCTGCTCATTATGTGACTTCCTACATAACACAGTCAGAGAAGACGGAGATAAAGGAGCTATGGGAGGAGATTTTTGCTGAAAATTCTCCAACCAAGAGATTGTACAGCTTCAGTTCGAAGATGCTTTCTCATAGGGAAATTGGTTCCTATGAATGCTGTGATCGGTTTAGCTCAGCCAGCTTGTACTCAAAGTCAAGTGGAATTGTTTGGTTAAGTTTGGGCCTTGCAAATCATGCAAAATAGAATGTTGTTGTTTTTTCCTGAAATTCAGTACCTAGCAGAGTTTGACCAGGAATGTACAGACATTGTAAAAACAAGCATGTTGGACACTTAATATCCAAGGAGTCCACATCTAGAAAACATGAGTTTTTATGAAATACTTCACTGCTACAAATATAGAAACAATGTAACACAGAACGTAGATGAAGGGAAATATGCAGTAGTTGGTTGCGATGGTTGTTTGGTTTGACACACAAAAGGTAGTTTAAGTAACCACAGAAAACTTTGTTGCAAAACTCCAGATAAAAGAGAGTTTTTCTATTTGGCACTTCTATAACTCTTCAAGCCTTGGCGTTCTGAATCGGAATTACTCAGATATTTTGACTGCTATGAAGCTTCCTTCAATGCTGTGAAAAATAGCATTCAGTGTTCAGTGTTTCAAAACTATTTGAGAATGTTATATGATGAGATTGAACAGGAAAAACAATTGCTGCTGAGATAGTTAAGGAGAGAAAACAAAGCAGTCATTATACATTACATTACAAAAATACTTTCTCAGAATGAATTACTTTAGTTTAAATACTTTGCACATAGGCAATAGACTTTTAAGTACAGTAGTTACAGTTGTTGCAATGGGCAACACATTTTCAAACACAATGCAACATTCAGCTCAATGTGAATTTCTAGTTAAATGCAATTAGTTACTTTATGGATTACTTTTCTAACCACAGGACTGGATCCTAGATTCAGTCCTGGGACATCTCCTGTAAACAGTTGAGTAAAAGCGTTTTGGTTACAGTCGTGATTTTTAAGGAATATTATTGTATTTTAAAAGTTGACACTTAGAAACTTTTCCTCTTAGAATCACCAATGTTATCCTATGGAAGGAAATTCACTTAGCAGGTAAAAACTGTTATCGTTACTTTTTCTTACTCAGTGTTGGATCCTGGATCCAGCACTGGTGCATCTCCTGTAAACAGTTGAAAGAATGCGTTTAAGTCATACAGGTGATTTTTAAGGAATATTTGTAGTTTGTAAAAATCAACACTTTGAAACTTTTTGCTGAAAACCAGACAATGGATTCCTATGGAAGAAAATATAAGTTACTGGTAAGTACGGTTAAAATTACTTTTCAGGGTCAGTGCTGGGCTAAAGATGCAGCACTGGGTTCTCTCCTGATAACAGGTGAGTAAATTGGTATTCGTACTTTGGTTGATTTTAGAGGAATATTATAAAGTTCAAAAACTCCACACTTAGAAGAATTTCCAAGTGAAACCAGTCAATGTTAGCCTATGAAGGTAATTCAAGTTACCGGTAAGTACGGTTAAAATTACTTTTCAGGACCAGTACTGGGCTGAAAGATGCAGCACTGAGGTCTCTCCTGATAACAGGTGAGTAAATCAGAATTCGTATTTCGGCTGATTTTAGAGGAATATTTGTATGTTTCAAAAATCAACACTTAGAAGAATTTCCAAGTGAAACCAGTCAATGTTAGCCTATGGAAGGAAATTCAAGTTACTGGTAAGTACGGTTAAAATTACTTTTGAGGATCAGTACTGGGCTGAAAGATGCAGCACTGAGGTCTCTCCTGATAACAGGTGAGTAAATCGGAATTCGTATTTCGGCTGATATTAGAGGAATATTTTAAAGTTCCAAAACTCCACACTTAGAAGAATTTCCAAGTGAAACCAGTCAATGTTAGCCTATGGAAGGAAATTCAAGTTACTGGTAAGTACGGTTAAAATTACTTTTCAGGACCAGTACTGGGCTGAAAGATACAGCACTGAGGTCTCTCCTTATAACAGGTGAGTAAATCGGAATTCGTATTTCGGCTGATTTTAGAGGAATATTTGTATGTTTCAAAAATCAACACTTAGATGAATTTCAAGTGAAACCAGTCAATGTTAGCCTATGAAGGAAATTCAAGTTACTGGTAAGTACGGTTAAAATTACTTTTCAGGATTAGTACTGGGCTGAAAGATGCAGCACTGAGGTCTCTCCTGATAACAGGTGAGTAAATCGGAATTCGTATTTCGGCTGATTTTAGAGGAATATTTTAAAGTTCCAAAACTCCACACTTAGAAGAATTTCCAAGTGAAACCAGTCAATGTTAGCCTATGGAAGGAAATTCAAGTTACTGGTAAGTACGGTTAAAATTACTTTTCAGGACCAGTACTGGGCTGAAAGATACAGCACTGAGGTCTCTCCTTATAACAGGTGAGTAAATCGGAATTCGTATTTCGGCTGATTTTAGAGGAATATTTGTATATTTCAAAAATCAACACTTAGAAACTTTTTCAGCAAAAAGCAGGCAATGATATCCTATGGAAGGAAATTCAAGTTACTGGTAAGTACGGTTAAAATTACTTTTGAGGATCAGTACTGGGCTGAAAGATGCAGCACTGAGGTCTCTCCTGATAACAGGTGAGTAAATCGGAATTCGTATTTCGGCTGATTTTAGAGGAATATTTTAAAGTTCCAAAACTCCACACTTAGAAGAATTTCCAAGTGAAACCAGTCAATGTTAGCCTATGAAGGAAATTCAAGTTACCGGTAAGTACGGTTAAAATTACTTTTCAGGACCAGTACTGGGCTGAAAGATGCAGCACTGAGGTCTCTCCTGATAACAGGTGAGTAAATCGGAATTCGTATTTCGGCTGATTTTAGAGGAATATTTTAAAGTTCCAAAACTCCACACTTAGAAGAATTTCCAAGTGAAACCAGTCAATGTTAGCCTATGGAAGGAAATTCAAGTTACTGGTAAGTACGGTTAAAATTACTTTTCAGGACCAGTACTGGGCTGAAAGATACAGCACTGAGGTCTCTCCTGATAACAGGTGAGTAAATCGGAATTCGTATTTCGGATGATTTTAGAAGAATATTTGCACAATGGTGAAGGGAGGGGCGGGGCCTGAGGTGACATCTGTGCAAACGCGCCCGTGGCGCGTTTTAAGTTGGGGATTAAGTCCCCTTGAATCCTGAGGGTCCCTAGGGGCCAACTAGCCCACCAGGAACCTCCAATATGCGCCAGGGGCTGCGTTGCAGAGACGTGTAGAGAGGCCACACCCCTTTTACACCTCTCTGCAACGCAGCTCTGTGGCGCTTTCTGGATGTACCTGTTGGGCTAGTTGGCCCCAGGGACCCTCAGGATTGAAGGGATTTAATTCCCCATCTTAAAACGCGCCACGGGCCTGTTTGCACACATGTCACCTGAAGCCCCGCCCCTCCTTCACCACTGTGCAAACGCGCCCGTGGCGCGTTTTAAGTTGAGGGATTAAGTCCCCTTGAATCCTGAGGGTCCCCGGAGTCCAATTAGCCCACCATATACCTCCAAAGCGCCACAGAGCTGCGTTGCAGAGAGGTGTAAAGAGGGTGTGGCCTCTCTACACGTCTCTGCAACGCAGCCCCTGGCGCATATTGGAGGTTCCTGGTGGGCTAGTTGGCCCCAGGGACCCCCAGTATTCAAGGGGATCGTTCCCCTCTGCAAACGCGCCAGGGGCGCGTTTGCAGAGTGGTGAAGGAAGGGGCGGGGCCTGCGGGCCCGATCGTTTTTTTTTTTTTTTTTGTCCCCTGAAGGGGGCTGTGTGGCCCCTTCCTTTTTCCTGTTTTTGGGCCCTGGGGACCCCATCCCCCAGGGCCTTACCCCTTTTTAAATTTAATTTTAAAAAAAAAAACGGGAAGGGGGCCGCGTGGCCCCCTTCCCTGGGCCTGTATTGGCCCCGGGGACCCCATCCCCGGGGCATGGCCTTTTTATTTTCTTGGGAGGGGGCTGTGTGGCCCCCTCCTCAGGCCATTTAAGGCCCGGGGACCCCATCCCCGGGGCCGGCCTTTCCATTTTTTTTTTTTCTTTTTTTTTTTTGGGGAGGGGGCCGCGTGGCCCCCTCCTGGGCCACTACTTGCCCCGGGGACCCCATCCCCCGGGGCTGGCCCTCTCCGTTGGGGACTGTGGGGGTCCCCAATCCCCCACAGTCCCGCCGGCTCCCCACGTCCCTTGGGAGCCGGCATTGCTGTTCCACATGGGGAGCAGCTGACATGCTGCTCCCCATGTGGAAAAGCAATCGGCTTTGGATATTGGAAGAGAGAGCAGGTTTCCTGCTCTCTCTTCCAATATCCAAAGCAGTTTGCTATGGCAGGACGGGAGCCGCGAGGCTCCCGTCCTGCCATAGCAAACTACAGTGTCCCGAGGGTAGGCACCCCGGGACACTGCAGGAGCCGGCCCTGGGGGTGGCGGTCCCCAGGGCCATCAAGGGCTCCAGGAGGGGGCCGCGCGGCCCCCTCCCTACATCAGCACAGCCCCGGGGAGGTGGTGGTCCCCGGGGCTCGGGGGTCCAAAACGGACCCCCATTTTAATTTGTTAGTGCCCCGGGAGGTGGCGGTCCCGGGGCGTGTGGGGGCTGGAGCCCCCACACAGGTTGTTTAATTTTTCTATAAAAAGCCCCGGGGAGGTGGTGGTCCCCGGGGCTGCGGGAGGGCTCAGAGCCCTCCCGCACCATTTTTAAAGAAAGCCCCGGGGGTGGCGGTCCCCGGGGCTTGGGGGCCCTTGAGGCCCCCACACATAAATTAAACCCCCACCATGCCCCCGGGACTTGGGCCACCCGGGGGCAAATACAATCGAGCGCGGGAGACCGCGCTCGATTTTTTGGCAGGATTCGCGCACCCTGAGCGCATCCTGCCGATTTTTTTTTTTGCCCAGGGGGTCCTTGTGGGACCCCCTGAGCAAACCTAAGGGGTCAGGGTGTTTCTACCCTGCCCCCTTTGTGCGCTTTGCGCACTTGTTTCTGTCCCTCGGTTCTACCGAGGGACAAAATGGCTGCCAACATTTCCTGAATCGGAATGTTGACAGCCAGCTGACAGCCAATTAACATGCAGCTCGTGATCGGGACGGTGCGCGCAGGGTGCGCTGAGGGTACGCGGACCCTACTCGGCCATAGATATCACTAACTTTTACTTTTCATTTTCTCAGCAACTACTGAACGGATTTACACCATTTAACAAAAGGGTTCTTTCTGAACCAAGAACTACCTCTTTGCCAAATTTGGTGTAATTCCGTTCAGCAGTTCAGGCTGTAGCCGTGTCTAAAGTTTCCTATGGAAAAGTGCATGGGGAAAACGCGTTTTGGGACCCCCCTTTTTCTCGGCCCCCGCTTGACGAATCCCCCGAGACTTTCAGGGTAGGAGCGGACCGGAGCGGGCCACAAAGTTTGAAAATGTCGCGAAGATACGTCAACCAGCAAGAGAGTTATTTCAAATAGAATGTCGCGGATTTCCTATGGATAATAGGTTGTAACTATAACTATCTACTGGCGACCGCCAGTAGATAATGTATATATATATATATATCAGACAATGGATCACTTCAATGAAAAGTAATCAGAGGACACAGCGGGGAACGTGGAAAGGTCCAATTTATTTAACAGCTTTGGCATGATGCGTTTCGGCGGGGTGTGCCTTTATCAAATGCCGCTGATGCCGGTAAACTGCCCCAACCCTCTTTTTGAACATCCTGCGGTACTCCCATTGGTGGAAGTTCAGCTGGCCCCAGTTCGTTAATTGGAGTGTCACTGTAGTGTTCGATGATAAACTACAGCTCCCAGCAGACATCACTACTGGGTAAGTATCTCCAACGGGCCCCTTATGATCTCAAGTTATCCCTGGCAAAAAGGTGGTTGTGTGTAGTTGGTAAGTTCGGTCTAATCAATATCCTGGAGCTGTCCTGGGTCCCCATACGTCCTGCCACAGTTACAAGAGTCCGCAGGGCCACGAGGCGCCGATTCAATGATCGCACCTCTCCGTGAAGTCACGGACTGCCCCTGGCAGCAGCCCCTTGCTTTACTTGGTTGAGGCAGTCCGTGGCAATCCAATCCCTTAGAAAATTATGAAAAGCAGTCGCCAGTGAAGCCCCGGACACTTGTAGGACGGGTCCTCTTGACGCGCCACTGGCCGGCACGTTAAACATCAGACAATGGATCACTTCAATGAAAAGTAATCAGAGGACACAGCGGGGAACGTGGAAAGGTCCAATTTATTTAACAGCTTTGGCATGACGCATTTCGGCAGGGTGTGCCTTTATCAAATGCCGCTGATGCCGGTAAACTGCCCCAACCCTCTTTTTGAACATCCTGCTGTACTCCCATTGGTGGAAGTTCAGCTGGCCCCAGTTCGTTAATATATATATATCATGAAAGTCCTGCCACTTCTTGTATGAAAGCAGGCACCGGCAACAAGGTATCCAAAGAAGGAATGTTTAGTCAGGCAAGTAAGGCACAGATGACGCGTTTCGGTGGACACAGCCACCTTGTTCACATCATTTAAGCCAATACTATTATATGTCAGCGGTCAAGCTGGCACTGGGAAAAGCTTTTTTATTGAAGTTCTCACTATTTTCCTATAGAGGACTACAGACTCTAATTTGTTGTGTGTAGTAATAGCAACCACTGGATTAGCTGCACATACCATTGAAGGAACTACTTCATATCGACTACTCATGCTGCCTGTAGAACATGACAACAAACTGGAGTATCAAAAGTTACCTAGTGAAGCTTGTCATGAACTCTCAAGAGAACTGAGGAAATTGAAACTTGTATTCATTGATGAGGAGAGCTTGGTCTCAAACATAATGCTTGCCTTTATACACTTGAGAATGCAACAGATTCTAAAGACAGACTATGATGTCCTGTTTGGAAGCAAGCACTTCATTTTGATTGCTGATCTACTACATCTTAACCCAGTGGAAGGACAGCCTGTGTTCAATACACTTCTCCATGATGAAACTAGAAATTCTTTGCTAAGCATTGGAAACATAAACATTTGGTTAAACTTACAACACAAAGAACTACTTAGGAATATGCGTCACACATTTGACGTTGAATACTGAAATATTCTGAAGGATGTTAAAGTAGGATTCTCACAAAAAAGGGGAAATGTTGCTTAGAAAGTCGACTTATAAAAAAAACGATTCCCACAAAGAAGACAGACCCAGAAGTAATGTTTAATTTCATTCAACAAGGAAAATCTATTGTTTGCCTAATGCCTGCACTTCAAGAGTGCTCCTGTTTTAAGGAAGAATTATTAAAATTGGGAAAAGAAGACATTTAGCAACTTAAAGCAATAGACAAAATTGAACACCAAGGTGTAACAGTACCCGTAAGTGAAAAACTACAAGCAACATTGGATTCATTGGAAAAAACTGTTTCCAGGCCTGCAGGATTAGAGAAGTGTTTACGTGTTTGCAAGAATTGTAGAGTAATTTTATGGTGAAATTTAAATGTTGAAGAAGGATTAGTTAATGGTGGTATGGGTAAAGTAATTGATTTCATTTGCTCTCCTAATAGGAATGAGGTTGAATACTTAGCAATAAAAGTTGATCAGGTTGATGGCACAAAGTAGATTGAAGGTCTGTTGCATATTTTTTGCCTGTTAAAGACATGTATGTTCAGAGGAAACAGTTCCCAGTTTCTCTAGCTTCTGCTGTGGCAATTCATAAATCTCAAGGTTTAAGTGTAGATTCAGCATTGGTTAATGTTGGGTGTACAGTGTTTAAGGAAGGAATGCCATATGTAGGCTTATCTCGAGTCAGAATATTGTCCGGGTTTATTTGGTTGCTTTCGATGAAGGCAAAGTAAGTGCAGATCCAACTTGGGTTAAAGAATGCAATCGGTTAAGAAGTATTTATGCTTCTAATTTAAGATAATATCCCATTTATGAAAAATGCATAACCTGTCCACATACACTCACTCACCCATACAGTCACTCACACACCTACTCACTCACCAATACAGTCAAATACACACCCACTCACTCACCAATTCAACTACTAACACACACTCATGCATCAATACAACCACTCACATATCCAGTCACTCACCCATATAACCTCTCAAACACCCACTCATCTCACCCATACAGCCATTCACACACCCAGTCACTCACCCATACAGTCACTGACATACCCAGTCACTCACCCATACAGCTAATACATGCACTCACTCACCCATATAGTCACTGACATACCCACACACCCACCCATATAGTCACTCACCTATACAGCTACTCACATACCCTCTAACTCACCCATACAGCCACTCACACACATAGTCACTCACCCATACAGTCACTCATACACCCACTCACTCAACTATACAGCTACTAACATACACACTCACTCACCCATACAGTCACTCACCCATTCAGCTACTCACACACCAAGTCACTTACCCATACAACCGCTCACACTCAAACACACACCCATATAACTACTCACACACCCATTCATTCACCCATAAAGCTACTAACACATGCACTCACTCACCCATAGAGACAACCACACACCCACTCACTCATGCATGCAGCTGCTGACAACACCCAGTCACTGACATACCTAGTCACTCACCCATCCTACTGCTGACATACCCATTTACCCATACACCCCACTCACTTACTCATACTGGCATATCCACTCACTCATCCATACAGCTACTAACACATGCCCTCACTCACCCATACAGTCACTGAAACACCCACTCACTCATCCATCCAGTCACTCATATACCCACTCACTCATCCATACAGCTACTAACACATGTACTCACTCATCCATACAGCAACTCACACACCCACTCATTCTTCACCCATACAGTCACTGACATACCTACTCACTCACCCATACAGCTACTGATACACACAGTCACTCACCCATTCAGTCACTCCCACATGCACTCACTAATTCATATCATCACTCACATACCAACTCACCCATACAGCCATTGACATACCCACTCACTCACCCATTAACTTCTAACACATGTAGTCACTTACCCATACAGATACTCACACACTTATTCACCCATACAGACACTCACATACCCACTCACCCATACAACTACTCATATACACAGTCACTCACCCATACAGCCAGGCACAAACACTCACTCACCCATATTGCTACTAACGCATGCACACACTAATTCACCCATACAGTTACTCACACACCCACTCACTCCCCCATAAATTCACTGACACACCCACTCACCCATTCAGCTACTAATACAGTCACTCACCCATACAGGCACTCACATACCCAGTCACTCAGCCATATAACCACTGACACACCCACTCACTTATTCACACAGTCATTGACACATCTACTAACTCACCCATTCAGCTACTAACACAGGCACTCACTCACCCATACAGTCACTGACACATCCACTCACACACCTATATGGCTACTCACATACCCACTAAGTCACCCATACAGCCATACACATATCCAGGCAGTCCCCCATACAGCCACTCACACACACAGTCAGTCACTCATACAGCTACTAACATGCATAATCCCTCACCTATATAGCAACTCATGCATGCAGTCACTCACCCATACACTGACTTGCACATGCACTCACTCACCCATATAGTCACTCATACACCCACTCACTCACCCATATAATCTCTGACACACCCGCTCACTCACCCATTCAGCTAGTAACACACGCAATCACTCATCCATACAGACACTTACATATCCACTCACTCACCCATATGGATACTCACAAACCCACTCACTGACCCATACAGTCACTTACACACCCAGTCACTTACCCATACAACCACTCATACACCCAATAACTTACTCATACAGCCATTCGTACACCCACTCACTCACCATTAGAGCAACCCACACACCCAATCACTCCCCCATACAGATACTAACAGACTAACTCATCCATACAGCCACTCACAACCAGTCAATTATGCACTCAGTAACTCACACACCCACTCACAATCCTACTCAGACTCTCACACATCCATACACTCACTCACAGCTACTCACTCACCCATACACTCACTCACAAAGCCTTTCAGTCACCCCTTCCATCACTCACACATCCACTCACATATTCAAACAGCCACTCACCTACCTACTCACACACTCAAATAACCACTCACTCACCCACTCAGCCACCTACACAGGAATTTACTCACTCATACACTATCTTATACATCCAGAGACATCCATTTTTTCTTTTTTAAACCAAGAAAGGTGGTTCTAACAAGAATCTTTAGTTTTTTTCTTTCTTGAACAGCTTTTTGTTTTGTTTTTGTGTTTTTTAATATTTTGTTTTTTTGTGGTTTGTTTTAACTTAAAATAGCAACTGGAAAAAATAAACTTTTCAAACAAAAAACTCAAAACTGGAGTAACAAGTGTCATTGTAAAAACAAAAGTAACACTTTTGGTTTCTGTCTGTTTTTAGAACTGCAGCAACAAACTGTTCTCCAATAGTCAAAATCTTTTTACAGTCAGTACAAAATGCCCTAATTTTTTCAAGTTCTGGTGCTCTTTCTGGGAGTCGTTGCTGGACCTCAGTTGAAGGGTGTGCCCAGGAACAATTGGCTACACAGATGATGCAGATGGGTCAGATGCATGACGCTGACTCTCTGCCCTTTCCACGTGCTTTGAAAGCATTGTTTTTAAGTGGTCCAGCATGCTTGTAGTCCCGCATGAATATATGTTATGGTTTAAATTTCTTTATGTTAGTTTCAATCATAGCATATAACAACGGCTTAAAGGGCTTGTAAACCACAGGTTGCGTTGCGTACAGATATATAATCCTAAAAATCCTCCAACCCACCCAACGCCGGACCTGGTCCCTTTTTGGTGATAAGTAGGGAAGGGGTCACTGTCCCCCACTCATTTGTGCCCTGTCTGGGGGTCTTTTAAGTGGTATCCACGGTGGTCTCTGACAGGCGTAAGAGGTGTAGGTATTTGGGACATGTGAGTTGGTGGAATTCAGACGTCAAGAGATTAAAAAATGGCATCCAAAGCTTGGGGAATGCTGAGCTTTGGTTCATTTATGTGAGGATGATTCGCTCCATCCCCATTATGTACCAAATTCTGTGCAGCCATCCCTGGTGTGTGGGAATGTGTCCTGTACCCCAGTGTGATAATATGTTCTGCAAGGACGCTATTAATGCTAGTCTGATCTGTCTGCCTCTGAAAGCTTTTAATGGAAAGGTAAGTGCATTAGGGAGGCCCAGGAAAATGTAGGCCGGGAATCTAGGAAGTTCTGTTTTGAGATGTGCATCGATGTCCTTGAGGACCTGTGTCCAGTATGATGTTAATTTCGGGCACTCCCATAGGATGTGTGATAAAGTACCAGGGGACCCACATTGGCACCAACACTCAGGCGATCTAGATGGTGTGTGCTTGTGCAATCTAATGGGGGTAAGGTACCATAATGTTAGGATTTTTGTTGATGTTTCAATTCCTGGAACATTACGGGCTGTATGTTGTGCTTGGTAGTGAATATCCTCCCATTCTTTTGAGGTCAGCTCCCGCCCAATCTCCGACTCCCAGCATTTTTGGCCTGGGGATTTAATAGCTGTGCTCGCAGTGGTGATGAGCCTATAGAGGTGTGTAATAAGGCGTGAGTTATCCGAGCGTGAAAGCAGCCAGTGTTCAAATGGGGTATGGTGTTATTGTGTCCCTGGGCAAACCTATGGTTGCATCACTCAGTGACGGATCTGGGTGTAATGCCAGCATTCGCTTTCAGGAAGTCCGTGCTCTGTACGAAGGGACTCAAACGGAATAGGGCCCTCTGTATCGAACAGGTGTCAGACAGATCTACATCTTGGTTGGTTCCAGTGAAGGAACGCCGGGTCCTTCGAGGCCGGTGTAAAGTCGGGGTTCCCTACTATGGGAGTCAAAGGGGAAGGAAAGGAGGTAAGGTCCCTCTGGGTCACCAGTTTGGCCCATATAGTTAGTACTGGTTTGGTGATTGAGGAGAAGTAAAGATTGAGGGGCCGAGCATTTTTGGGAAGGAAGGGAATCCTCCAGAGAGGTTGTCCTGCCAGAGCCCTATCATGAAAAGCCAATGCCTTTCAGACTCTGCGCAGGACCCCTCTACGAAAATTCTTAATTGGGTGGCCTGATATTATCCCTCCTTTGAGAGGCGGCCGGTAGGCTTGATCTCTGCTAGGTCTCTGCGGAGACAAGGTCGTTTGTCTGCCCAAACAAAGCAATTTATCTGCTCTTGAAGGAACGTAATGAACCCGGTGGAGGCTTTGCTGGCAGGACCTAGAATAAGAACAGGATCCGGGGTAATGGCTTAGGTCGCAACGCACCTGGCCGAGCAGGGCACGGTAATTGAGGGCTACGGTTGCAGGGAATGTAGGAACGATTTGAAGTCCTAGGCAGGGGAGATAGGATGGGGCCCATTGGGGAGGAAATGTTTGCCGAAGGGTGTCTAGCGTGTGATGCTGCAAAGTCAGGCTAAAGGCCTGTGATTTATGAACATTCATTTTGAATCCGGCTGCTTGGCCGAATGTCGCTAGTGGATGGGGTCTCTAGCGTCGCTAATATATCATCTGAGTATAGACTGATTGTGAGATAGTCACTGCCAAATTTAATCCCTGTAATCGCCGGGTTGGCCCGAGGCTTTATGCCATGGGCTCCATATACAAGGCAAAGAGTAGTGGCAACAGGGAACATCCCTGCCTGGTGCCCCTGGTTATTGAGAATGAGGTGGATGTGTGACCGTTGACCCGGATGATCGCTCTGAGGCGGTCATAAGTACTAAAGATCCATCCTCAAAATCCATCTCCAAGGCCAAAATGTTCCAAGGTGGCCTCGAGGTACGGGCAGTTCACTCTGTCGAACGCCTTCTCGGCATCGACTGCCAGGAGCATCCATTCTTGGTTGTGTCTTTGGGCCTTGTCTATGAGATGAAGGACCCTGCGTGTGTTGTTGCTACATTGCCTTTGTGTGACAAAGCCCACCTGGTCTGGGTTGATGAGGCCTGGGTGAAGTGGGTTAGGGCGAGCCCCCAAGATTCCCGTAAAGATTTTAAGGTCTACGTTTAAGAGGGAGATTGGCCGGTATGAGGAACATTGTGCTTTGTCTTTCCCTGGCTTGGGGATCCCCGCAATGGATGCCATCTTCATAGATGGAGGAAGGGCTGAAGAATTCCCCAGTGCGTTGAATATTCGGGTGAGAAGGGATGCTAGGATCTGGCAGAAGGTCTTGTAGAAGATGGCTGGGAAGCCTTCCGGGCCAGGTGATTTGGATAGCTTTTGACGGGCAATACAGGAGATAACTTCCTCTATTTAGATGGGGC
Source organism: Calotriton arnoldi (assembly GCA_963921515.1). NCBI lineage: Eukaryota > Metazoa > Chordata > Amphibia > Caudata > Salamandridae > Calotriton > Calotriton arnoldi. The sequence goes on from CAWUFW010004193.1 coordinate 375,766, forward strand.
GGCCTAGGTCATCCCTCTGTTCAGGAGTTAGGGTGGGTGTATGTGCTTCGTGGAGATATGCCGATATGTTCTCCGACGGGAGGTTATGTGCCGTGTATAGTTCCTGATAGTAGTCCCGAAAAGTCTCTGCTATGTGAGGATCTTCTTTCTTTACCTGGCCCGTAAGGTCTACCACCTCCTGGACCTGGTGCTCCTGCCGCTGGGTCCTCAGTCTGTTGGCTAGGAGACGCCCGCACCTGTCCCCACTGATATAATTTTGGTGTTTGAGATGGAGCTCTGTATACTCCGCCCTATCATTATCTAAACCAGCTAGTTGGGTTCTGGCAGCTTCTAGCTGTCTCCAGACCATAGGGGCTCCGGTCCATTTATGGATGCGTTCAAGTTCTGCAACTTGAAGGGAGAGATGCTCCCTTTTGTCTCATTTTATTTTCAGTCGCCAATATGGCAATCAATTCCCCCCTGATCACTGCCTTTAAGGCATCCCATAAGGTGGATATGGCGGTGTCCGGTTTGTCGTTAATGGCCATTTAGTCATCTATGGCTTTGAAGATTTGGTTTCTGTTTTCAGGGCGTTGCAGGAGACTTTCCCGGAGGTGCCATGTTCTGATGTATGGGCTGTGTTGTGTGGCTTCTATTGTAACTACCACAGCTGCGTGGTCTGACAGGGATCGGGGTTCGATAGTGACTCCTTGCACCTGGGAGGCAAGATCAGGTGAGCCTATGAAGTAATCTAGCCTGGCATAAGTTTTATGTGCGAATGAATACTACGTGTAATCTCCGGTCTGTGCGTTAGCGTTTCTCCAAATGTCAATTAGGCCTGTGCCTTTCAGCCATTTTACTCCCCCTTTGGATAGGGCACCTGTCTGGCAGTGTCTATGAGCCAATCTATCTAGCTCATTAAAAAAAACAAGATTTAAGTCTCCCCCCACCAGGACTAAGTGGGTCTGGGACCCCAGAATTTCTGTCACCGCTTTCCAGAAGAAAGGCTCCTGACCCTCTTTAGGTGAGTATAAGGTGGCTATTGTGATATCGCTGGGGCCAAATTGTAGTGAATAAGCTAACATCCTACCCTTTATTTTGGCCTCTTTGGATAGCACCTTAACCCTGAAGTGTCGGGAGACCAGAATACCCACACCTGCAGTTTTGTTCTGAAGGGATGGGAAGTACTGATAGGAGAATTTTTTAGAGCGGAGTCTGTGTTCGTCCTTAGGGAGGAGGCGTGTTTCTTGTAATAGACAGACGTGTGCCCTGGACTGCTCCAGGTATGATAAAATAAAGCTCCTTTTCAGAGTGTTAGAGGCCTTTAACATTCAAAGTGAGGACTATCAACCAGTCTGCCATTGGGTAGTGGGAGGGCGTTTGCTACTAGGGTCACCCTTAGGTGTCTGAGCGAGAATGTGGGCAATATAGGCTGTCGAGGTCTATGATTAGGGACGACAATGTCAAGGGCTGATGTAGGTGGGTCCTGGGTCCAACCAAAATGAACAATAAGTCGCCCATAATTGTGGCGAATAACAACAACAAACTTAAATTAACAAGGGTTATATTATAGTCCATATCCCGCAGGTCCATGGTTTATCCTTGAGGTGGGGTTCGTGGGTGCGCCCCTCCCTCCCCACCCGGCCCACCCGCATCAGAGGAAAAGGCAATATGAAAAGGCAGAGATGGAAAGAGAAAGGAGCAACACAGCAGGAAAAGGGTGCAGGCCATCGAGGGAGTGTTCTGCGGAGCCCCAGGGCATGCTGGTCTTGAGGAACTCCCGGATAGCGAATCTATGATGGCCTGGTACTCCCTGGCTATGGTTTCACGATCTGGGCGGTGTTCAGCATGCGAAGGTCTTGTGCTTCTCCATCCTCGGGTACTCATCTTGTTAGAGTCCTGTATCTCGCCATGTATGGACTCAGGTAGATTGTCTTTCAGGTCCAGAATGTGGCGCGCCTCCTCTAGTGATCGTGTTTGGTGCAGTTTCCCTTCGTGGTGAAAGATTAGATGGTAGGGGTGACCCAATGTATATCGTACTCTGGCTGCACAAAGATGTGTGGCAATTGGGTGGAAGGCTTTGCATTTTTGGAGGGTCATCACTGCTAGGTCTTGATATAGAACTGGGTGGTAGCCGTGATATTGTAAGGGGTGTATGTCTCTCACCCGTTGGAGCATGCGCTCCTTCAAGGGGAAAATTATGCACACACGTAAGGATGTCAGGCGGTGGGGCGTTGGAGGAGCATTTAGGACCAACTCTGTGTGTTCTGTCTAGCTTAATGTCCACCTCTGGAGAGACTTCTAGGATAGCTCTGAAGAGTTCCTTCACAAAGGAGGCAATGTCTGATCCCTCTGCCCAAATGGGACCCCTCGTATGCGAATGTTGTACCGGCGTGATCTGTTCTCCTGATATTCAGTGTGAGCTTGGCGGTCCAAGTGTTGGTCTCTAAGGCAGAGTTTTTCCTGCTGTAGTTGCTCTATTTCCTCCTCTTTGCTTGTCTCATGGTCCTCCAGTGTGGAGACTCTTTCCCCGAGTCTGTCTATGACCCACCGGGTGTCTTTCAGCTCTTGCATAGTGTCTTTCTTGAAGGACTGGAGGTCTTCGCGTAAGGAGGTGAACAGCGACTCCAGGTACGGGCGAGTGATTGGTTCCGCTGGGGGACCAGCACCTGGGGGCCCGTCTGCGGGCTCTGTCAACATTGCATCACTCACCTGACCCCCGGTGGTCTTTAGGAGCATGTCGTTGAGATTGCAATATTTCTTTCCTTTCCCAGTTGCCATGATTAGAGATGGGCAAGTTTCCAGGAAGCACTCTAGGTGTATGTTATCGAGAAGTTGAGAGGACCCTTTTCAAGTAGATCAATTAGTCCAGTGAGTCCAGAGTAGGTCTCTATCCGGGTCCAGCTTTTGACCCGTGTGGTGGATCCGACCAGATTTTTGGGCTACTCCTCCCTAGCTTGCTATCTGATGGGTCTGTAGTAGGCGTCACAGGAGGTCTGGGTAAGTATTGATCCCCAGGGGGTACTCTTCCCAGGTGTTAATGCGTCCCTTGCTAAGTCCTACCCGAACCGGAATGGCACATCAGGGAATGTGAGCGTCTGTGTATGGGATGATGTGCACAGATAATGCTAGACAGCAGGATCCTCCAAGGGAATTCCAAAACCCCCCAGCAGTGGTCAGGTAGGCCCTGGGCTAGTTCACTTTAGGCCTCAAAGGTCAGCCGGACGTGGTAGGTCACAACCCTCTCCTCTGGGATCCTGGGCGCTATGTCGCACTTGCCGGTTCCGGCCCAGGCGGTACCACCCCCTAAGACTGGCCCTTCAGGGTGTAGTAGACTACGGGTTTATGGGAAGCCGGGGTGGAAATCCAGCCCTTAGTGATATCTCTGACCCTGGCGTCATGATTTCTGGGGTACTCCACTTCAGGCCGACTCGAGGCGTGATCTATGGGCTCAGTGCCCTATCAGGCGGAATCTAGTGTCCCCTGGTAGGTGTTGCAAGCGTTGGCAGGGATTTATGTCCCTTTGGAGTCGGTTGTCCTTGTCCAGGTTCCAGCCTGGGAGGCGCCCTTCTGGCTGCAATTCAGGAGCCCTCCTCTGCCGTGTTCTGGGCGCTTCTTCCAAAATCGGTGGTAATCCCGGACCCCCCTAGGGACGCTCTCACTGTGTCACTGCCAGATCGCCTCCAGATCAGAATGCTCCACCAGGTGCTGCTGGCTCCACTCGGTTGGGGATCGCCTCGTACTCTCCCACCTCTGTCTGCGGGGACTGCCCTCCCGGGCACAGTGCTGCCTCCCAGGCCTCAGCCGAGCGATCCATCCGTGTGGTGTTACCACGCAAGCCCGCTGTTGTGAGGAAAGGCGATACCAAAGGGGATGATGGACGGAGCGTTAGAGCAAATCAAACACTCACCCCCAGTCAAATGATCTGGGTTTAATCCATCATCATTCTTTAGCTCACTCCACCACCCCAGTTCAGACATGGCCATATGCAAATCAGTCTGACCCTGTGCCTCATGGGAACAGTCCAGCCCGAACTGCCAAGCCATGTCTTCCCTGGACCGGAAACAAGCATCCTGGGACCGGTTTCGGGTAAAAACCCTCATCAGCCAGGCTATCTTGAATCCAGTGGCAAAGTGAGCAAGGGACCCACGTCTGGGCATACCCTGCCAACTTAGGGCGAACAAAGCGATACCAAAGGGGATGATGGACGGAGCGTTAGAGCAAATCAAACACTCACCCCCAGTCAAATGATCTGGGTTTAATCCATCATCATTCTTTAGCTCACTCCACCACCCCAGTTCAGACATGGCCATATGCAAATCAGTCTGACCCTGTGCCTCATGGGAACAGTCCAGCCCGAACTGCCAAGCCATGTCTTCCCTGGACCGGAAACAAGCATCCTGGGACCGGTTTCGGGTTCAAAACCCTCATCAGCCAGGCTATCTTGAATCCAGTGGCAAAGTGAGCAAGGGACCCACGTCTGGGCATACCTTGCCAACTTAGGGCGAACAAAGCGATACCAAATAGGATGATGGACGGAGCGTTAGAGCAAATCAAACACTCACCCCCAGTCAAATGATCTGGGTTTAATCCATCATCATTCTTTAGCTCACTCCACCACCCCAGTTCAGACATGGCCATATGCAAATCAGTCTGACCCTGTGCCTCATGGGAACAGTCCAGCCCGAACTGCCAAGCCATATCTTCCCTGGACCGGAAACAAGCATCCTGGGACCGGTTTCGGGTTCAAAACCCTCATCAGCCAGGCTATCTTGAATCCAGTGGCAAAGTGAGCAAGGGACCCACGTCTGGGCATACCCTGCCAACTTAGGGCGAACAAAGCGATACCAAAGGGGATGATGGACGGAGCGTTAGAGCAAATCAAACACTCACCCCCAGTCAAATGATCTGGGTTTAATCCATCATCATTCTTTAGCTCACTCCACCACCCCAGTTCAGACATGGCCATATGCAAATCAGTCTGACCCTGTGCCTCATGGGAACAGTCCAGCCCGAACTGCCAAGCCATGTCTTCCCTGGACCGGAAACAAGCATCCTGGGACTGGTGAGGAAAGGCAGCGCAGGCTGGCAGGTGTCGGGTGGGCCGATTCCTCTGATCGCTATGCACTGGAGGCTGGGTGTGTGCTGGGGCTGTGGGCATGTAGGCTGCAGCGCCAGGGCTCTGCTCAGTCTCCTCAAGGAGCGGGGACTGATGTTCAAGTCTCTGCCGCAGTCCGGTGGGGCCCCCGGGAGTCCAGCAAGGCGGTATCCTGTCCCGGTAGACTCCCCCTCCAGTCAGTGTTTTTCTGGGCGGATGGCCCTTACAGTTACATTTCACATGTTTGGTGATTGCCTTTTTCTCTTCAGAGGGGATGCTAAAAAAGTCCCAGGCAATCAACTGCTTCTTAGCAGGGAATACTCCTCAGAAGTGGCATGTCTCTTCTCCTGCTGTTGTTCTCCTTTTCCTCCAGATTCCATTTTAAAGGAAAAAAAATCAAAAATGCCAAATACAGTACTTCTAACTGGAAAACTAAAGATATGCTCCAATTTCACCAATGACGGATAAAAGGAATGAAAACTGAGTGGGGACTTCCTTTAGAGAATCATGAAAAGTGTTTCAGCCAATCAAATCCCTTTATTCCATAGTCACGTGGGATTCGTGAACGCCAACGTAATCGTGATTTTTGAAAATGTCATAAAACAGGGTTGTAACATAAATTTTATTATTAAAATCTACATTTCTTTGTCATATTAGTAAAGCACTGACGTCAAACAATAATTTTATAATGGCTATGTATGTTTTTAAATACTGCTAAAAATCACACTGATTTCATGAATATCCACGGTACTGAAATGTACATATCGTGACTTTTTACAACATATTCGCAAATATTAACAAAAAATAGAAGAAAAAGCATTTGAGCACACCTGTTCCTTGCAAGAAAGAAAATACCCATAAATTATAAATTATCTTAGCTTCCTGGACTTGGCGTAGGTAAAGGAAGTGTGTTTTCTTGGCAATTGTACATTTTAAAAAGTCTGAACACCATGGTGGATGTGAATGCATCATTAAACTATTGAAGCGCAATATGTAGTGACTGTGACAAGTGGGTTCTTTCTTGTCCTCTCCTGTGAGAGCAGAGTCCATGCTTGTCCCTTTAAATTGCTGCAAGTATGCAAATGTGCAAAATCACCTGGAAGCATTGCCTATGTGGCACCGCCCCATTCATCTTAGTAGTATGCAAAGGTCTTCCCTTCTTTTGCCAGGATATTCAATAACTTACAAAAAGGTCCCCCAACTACAATTCCAGCATATTTTAGTGACGCATTCTTGATGCGGAACAATATGAGGACATCTCCACAAACAAAAAATCACTTACTATATCTACTTGAGAGTAAGTACCCTTGTTTCATGGAGATTCACCTCTTTATAGCCTCATTTTCTTCTATATAGGAGGATTCATGGTATCGCAGAATTCTGGATGAAGATGCATGATGAACAACCACATTGCCAAAGCATACACAATGTCAGTGGAGAAATTTCCTCCAGATCCATTAGACAGCTGTACTGTAGAATGTGCACCAGACATTTTCCCAACTAGTTAGCCCTTATTAATTAAGCAGTACAAAGTACTCCAGCTGGGTAGACATTTTGTGCAAAACTGTAGACTTTTGGTGGATAAAGGGGCAGGAGAGGTTCCGTTCTTGCCCACTCACTCACACATCTACTGACATACTCATACCAACAGTCAGACACTCACTCACACACCTATTCAGTCACTCCCACATCCACTCACAGACCCACACAGCCACTCACTTGCACATTTCCATACAGTCACTCACACACCCACAAAATCACTCACAGACCCATACATCCAATCACACACCAACTCACAGACCCATACAACCAGTCACACACCCACTCACACACCTAAACAGCCACTCACACACCTACTCTGAAAGGTTACAGATTAAAGATAGGACTTTTTTTTTTTTAACTCAGAAATTCACTGAAAAAATCAAAGGTTACAGGTACATTATAGTTAGGAAATAACATTTAAAAAAACATTGAAATTCATTGGAAAAATCCAAAGGTTACAGGAACGTTGCAGTTAGGAAATAGAATTTAAAAAACCTTAGAAATTCACTAAAAAACAATGCTTACAGGGACGTTATAGTTAGGCTCAAACTTCACTTGTGCAAAACTATTGCAATTCAGCAGTTAAAGTTACCTGAGCTAACTATAACTTATACCCCGCTAATGCACTGCTTATGACCTCACTTATTACATTACTTATGACATGGTCAGTGACATCACGGATGACATCACTGATGACATCTCAAATGACATCAATGATGACATCATCCACAGAAGCACTCACACACTAACTAACACCAGATATGCCCTCTCATATACCCACTCATACACCCATACAACTACTCATACACCCACTCACTCATCCACAGAGCCGCTCATACACCCAGTCACTCACCCATGCAGCCGCTCACACAGCCACTCACTTACCAATACGCCTACTCACACAGCCACTCACTCACCCAGTCACTCACACAGCCGCTCACTTATCTATACAGCTACTCACACACCCACTTATCCACTCATACAGTTACTCACACACCCACTCACTCACCCATACAGCCTCTCAACAGAGCCATCACCTCACCCATACAACCACTCACACACCCTTTCATGTATCCACACAACCACTTACACACCCATTCCCATATCCATACAAGCACTCACATGTCCACTCACTCACACAGACACTCACTCGCTAATACAGCCACTCATACACCCACTCAGTTGACCAAAAACCCACTCAAACAGCCACTTTGGAGAGAGACAGGCTGGCTTCAGAGCACACCATAGTACTGAGCTGGTGATGTTGTCAGTACTTGATGAAATCAGGATTACAGCTGACAACAAGAAGCCTTGTGTCCTAGTTCTTCTAGACCTGTCGGCAGCGTTCGACACAGTCAACCACTCCCAACTCCTGGAAAGAATACAAGACATTGGTATTGGAGGGCCAATACTCCAGTGGATTACCTCATTCCTGGCAGACCACACCCAAAAAATCCAGATGGAGTCCCACAAGGGTCGGCACTGGGTCGGCACTGTCCCCTCTCCTATTTAACATATACCTCAGTCCTTTGATAAAAGACCTAGCCTTGATGGACTGCGAGGTATTCAACTACGCGGACGACACGCAAATAATTCTACAAATAGATAACACCTCTCAGGCCCACACCCGGGTGAAAGACGTACTGCGATTTGTGGTAAACTGGATGACGGCCAACTCGCTCAAGATAAACCCGGACAAAACGGAGGTTCTGGCCGTCACCAATGATAGCAACCCGTGGAATTCCCACTACTGGCCGCATGAGCTGGGCGATACTCCATCCCCTGCTCCGGTGGTAAAAAGCTTGGGAATTAAAATAGATGCCAAACTGTCATTGGCCAATCAAGTTTCCACCGTGTTTGGAACTTGTGTGAGCCTACTCAGGCAGTTGAGGAAACTCTCCCCCATCCTCTCCTTTTCAACCATGAGGACAGTGGTGGCCGCCCTGATCCTGGCCCGTCTTGACTATGGGAACTCGCTCTACATCGGACTCCTGGACTCATAGCTGGGCAAACTCCAGGTGGTGATGAATGATGCAGCCAGGCTAATCTTCAAGCTTCCTAGGCGCACTCGGGCATCACCCCTACTGCAACAACTACACTGGCTGCCCATCAAGCAGAAGGCTAAATTCAAAGGCCTCTGCATTACACACAAGGCCCTATTTGGACAGGCACCCAATTACATCAAGGATCGCCTGGAGAAATATACCCCGTCGCTCACTAAGGTCCTCCACGGAAGGCCTTCTAAAATGCCCACGATTCAACTACACCACTAAAGGCGGCCGAGCCTTCTCGGTCCTTATGCCACAACTCTGGAACAGGCTGCCTGGTCAGCTCCGCTCCGAAAGCTGCCTCCTTCCATTCAGGAAGAAACTGAAGACCTTATTATTTACAGAAGCCTGGGCATAACATTCCCAGCTGTGATACATCTCTCCCCTGGTACTTCCGCTGACCCTCTTTAAGCGCTTAGAGACCTGCAGGTATTAAGCGCTCTACAAGTCAAAATTAACATAACATAACATAACTTTGTCACCCATACAGCCACTCACACACCCAGTAACCCACCCATACAGCCACTCACATAGCCACTCAGACACACATACAGCCATTGACACACCCACTCACTTACCAATAAAGCCACTCACAAAGTCATTTACTCACCCATACATCCACTCACACACCCACTCACACACCCACACAACCACTCACATGTCCACTCACTCACTCATACAGCCTCTCACACACCCACTCAGTTAACCAAACACTCACTCAAACAGCCAATCCCTCATCCATACAGCCAATTACACGCCCAGTCACTCACTCATACAGCCACTCACACAACTTTTCAAGCACTAATACAGCTCCTCATGTAGCCACTCACACAGCTACTCACACACCCATTTATTCACCCATACAGCTACTCACACACTTACACACTCACATATTCACCCGTACAGCCACTTGTACACCCACTCACACACCCATTCAGCCACTCACACACTCACTCACACATGGACTCACACAGCTAATCACAAAATATATGTTAGAAATTGTATCACTCATTAGTAGTACACAAAGTATATTAATTTAACTCTTGCAGTTCCTTAGTATATATGTTTAACACTCAAAAACTTTGAGAAAACCCTCACAATCACTAGATGATGTCATCAGTGATGTCTTTTGAGATGTCATCAGGGATGTCATCAGTAATGTCACTGAACATGTCATGAGTGATGAAATATGTGAGGTCATAAGCAGTGCAGCTCAGGTAACTATAACTGCTGAATTTCAATGGTTCTGTACGAATGAAATCTGAGCCTAACTATAATGTCCCTGTAACCTTTCATTTTTTCAGTGAATACATATGTACATATATCAGTACTTACCAGCAGTATTGTAGGATAACAGAACAGCAATGCAATATAAAGATTGTAAAAATTAGCACGTTGTATTATATGTGTTATAAATGTCTGCGTGGCAATAACTGATATTGATATTTTCATATTCTCCTTTTAGACTTAAAATAATGATGAATTTCCAATAAAAAATTAATTTGAAAATGTTGTGTATTTTAGTTTTCAGTGAGTTTCTTTCCTGACATCATGGCTTTTAATTTTATTAATACTCTTCAGAGAAGCTTAATTTGTTTAGCTTGTGCTGACTTTGCATGTGGCAAATCAATTCAAATGGTAAAAACCCAAACAATGGAGCAACATTAACTGCAGACTACTGGCGGAAGTTGCAAGTCTGAAGGATGTATAAGGAAATTCCCTCAGTGATAAGTGAACTGTACGAACTGTTTAATTTACTGAATCTGCCAGAATGCTTGGGGGTCTTGTGGAAGTCAGCCTTAGAGAAAGCACAAACCTATGAAAAGTTATGTATGGTATGTCTGAGTGCTTTTTACAATCTGTGTCAATCATATTGTGTCGATGTTCAGTTCCACTTGAGATTGCTGAGTATAACACTTAAATGTGGCGTCTGCGCTTCAAGTACACACTTTAGTTGCTTTACAATAATTTTCTTTAATGTCATGTCTGAAACCTCTTGGTCTGAAGGACTGTACGTGTATCTACCATGCTTTAGGTGGCACTTCCAGCTACCTAAACACCAAACAGAAATACAAGCTTGGGCCACTTAAAACAACAGATTATTCCACTGGCTGGGGAATATGCCAGATTGCTCTTTTCCCCAACTCTAGCAAGCAATATTCAATCAACAAGGTCTGCTTTCCTGGGTGACACAAGTTATCTTCACAATGTTGATAGCAAACTGTTTGGCGCTACATTCAAAGGGTGGCAACAGGATTAGTGAAAGGTTCAAGTATGTTTCCTAGCCAATAGCATATTTCTCCAACAGTTGGGCTGCTTGTTTTTTAGAGCAAAGTAGGATTGGCAAAAATCACAGGATAGTTCGATTATTCCCACTGAGTTCTCATTTGCGATTTACCATCAACTTACAACGATTGAGTGGTTTTCTCTCAAGCTGGAAGGAGGTTTCCTCTTCGTCTAACTAACCTTCTGCCAACTTGATCAAACGTATATAACAGATAATTCTCTCCTGTTTTAGTAAATGTAAAACATTTGCAAAAATATAATTGGGCGCCACTGCAGTCGTCCTGTGCATTTCATTTCTCCCTTCTCCCAGATGCCTCCACAACTGTAAAGTCTGAGATGTTTTGTCTACTGGCTCGCAATACCCTGAATCACAGTCGTTGGTTTCTGAGTTGTCTGTCACCTTCAGGATGGTATGGGGTATTGAGCAGGGTGCTCCATTTGACTCTAGCTGCCCCATACTAATCATGTGTCCCATTTTCATAGTAACTAGTTGCTCATCTGAGACCCATCTATCCAGGCTAATTAACAAGGTGATAAAAAAAAATCCCATCTCAGGCTCTCAAGTTAAGGCAACATCAGCGCTGAACCAATTAGTTGATGTATTTGTTCAAATTTTTCCAAAAATAAAAAATCAGATAAAGATATCTTGAGCCAATTCCAGTCAACTTTGTTATTAAACTCTGTAACTTTAGAACATGCGGAACAGGGTATCCTGTTGTGTTGTTATAATTCTCCTGCCTTCCTGAAGACGGCGCCATATCCCCAATAGTAGCAAATGCTGTCCTTTCTTTACTCTTTTTGCAGACATGACTATCTTTGATCTAGGAGAACAAACGGGTATTATGGCGTGGGACGGTACTGGAGCTGAAAACAAACCTTTGACAGACTGTTTTTTGTCAGACAACAAAGGTCGCTTCTTCCTCGCAGCTGGATAAAAGTGACCTTTTTATACTGTGTCAGAACTCCACTTTGGAAAGCAGCTTTGTAAAAAGAGAATAAAATCAAAAAATTACATTTCAGTGTTCATTGTGTTCCATGCATAGTGTATGTCTGACATCTGCTGCCACTTTCAAAGTTTAGTGAATATTTGGAAAAAAATGAAAGTGAAAACGAAATAATAGTTGGAGGACAATCTGTGGTGGAAGGACCAAGCCAATGGGGATCATAAGTAATTGTAATGACGATACTCATAAAGGTAGAAAAAATAGGACACCCAGAAACTGACTGTAACAAAGTAGCCTTTTCTGCAAGCTCACCATGGATAGTTCACCATTTTTCTGGAGCCAATTTTTATTGGCATTATGACACTGCTATATAGTGCCACAGTGTGAGCGCTCTGGTCCTTAAATGGTACAGTCCAAATTCGTTGTAACAAGTTGGTCTATTTCGTTTTCCTGTAAGGTCATGATCATGATATGCGTTGCAGAAACTGCTTCAGTGGAGTAAAAGTTAAATGTAAAATGTGGCTGCAATGTGTATTTTCAACACGCACATGTTGCAAAAAAATATATGGCTGCCAGGAGCACAAATTTTGCTTTTGCCGGACTGCATTTAAAGAACACATGGACAAGTAACACATGGACAAGAAAAGTGTATATGCAGTGTATCAAAACCTATTTTTATTTATTTATAAGTTATTGCTAAAGTAAGCCTTGTAAGCCCATAAGGCTGGATGCTTAATAAATAAATAAAAAGTGGGTCAGTGCATATTAGAAATAGTGCACCATCACAGTGATTACATATATAAATAAATGCTGTTTTCTCTGTGTAGGTCAGGGTAGATTCTCCATGACCAGGCCTAGGTATAATTAAAACCCTTAATGAATATCTTAGCCTGAGCAAAAACTAAGAAAATGATTAAACGTTTTTTTCTACTACATTTAAAAAATCTAATTTCCGGGTGAAAGTAGATGTGTGATAACTTCAGTAGAAACACAACTTTATAAAAATGTACTCATTTAGAAGCAGTTTTGCCACTCATCTTACTCTTAGAGGTCCGATAGACATTTCTTGCTCTAGTTAACAACCCTGCTCTCCAGAGGACAGTAGCCTGCCATTTTTTGCCAAGGAAGGCGGGGTTGTAGTTAGCAATCCCCACTTAGCTGGAATTTGCCATCAGGGAGGGGAACAGGAAGAAGTTAAGAGCAAACCATTCACACTACCGCTTTGGAATTGGAAATGCAACATGACCTGAAAGAATCTGCTTCTATTTATTCCTGGGGCCTTCCTAGACTCTCTGGTCAAGTTCCATCAGGGGAGGAACAATACTCGACCCTGTCATAGGGAGGAGATCTCATCTAAGTAGCAGAGTGTTTTAAAGAGAGACAGAGCCCTTTTAGGGTGTAATGAGCCCCGACGTACCCCACTAGAGGCCTAGGTAGTTGACCGACCTTTTACTAACATTTCTCTTACCTTGCTCTACATAACGGCTCTGGCGCTGACCTTTTGCCTAGTTAGGTGCTGAATAAGTGTTGTGTGGTTTTCTTCGAAAACTAGCCTCATTTATTATGCATGAGGATTCTTAGTATCACAGCAGGATAACCATCTTCTGCATAATAACTCTGTACAAAAGTTACCGCAATCGTCATCCTTGGCCGACATGCCCACAGTACCATGACGCATCTAGGTAGAACCCCTGAGGGTAACTTTTGGGTATATAAGTACCACATCTTCGCTGGGCAAACCAGAGGAGAAACTTCCATGTTGACATGAGACACTGAAGACCGTGCAAGCAGACACTCCAGCACACAGTGGTCTGACATCCCGCGCGGGGTGTCCAACTGGAGACCAAGATGGGGTCCTTCATTCTCTCCCATCAGGAAATGGGGTTGGCTCTTTCCTAGGGGAATTCTTGGCTTTACACCCACATACACGTTAGGTACACTTAGGTATACTTAGCTAGGGTTAGCATCCTAGGAGTACGCATGACTACCTCCATGTATCTATATTCCCTGTTTTAGCACCATGGTAGAATTCTACCTTTTATTTACTCTGTTGGTGCTTGCAATTGTATATATCTGTTTCTGTCTAATGGTTGTTGCAGCACAAGTATTTTATACTAGAATGACGCTGGTTCAATAAATACTTATTGAAAACGTCCCCACCATTTATTCTGTGTATCTCTCTGAGACAAAGTGAGCATGAGTGACTGAGCGAAAAGTGCTGTACTGTTTCCACGATCCCTGAGGGGTCAGGGTTGTCATGTTCAATAGTTGCCAGAAACTATTCGCTCCTTGGTAAGGTTGTGGGGCTTATAATGGCACTGTGAGATAGCTGGTCTACAGACTAACATATCCTTTGGGGGTGTCTGGAATCAGTCTGGACACCAATCCCTTAGTTTATGTCGTCTAAATGCGCAGATCCTATATAGATTTGTAGGAGCTACACAACATGGCGCCGCCAACATTGGTTTGGTTCTTCTTTAACTGTCAAATTCGAGTAGTTCAGTCGTGCTTTCTCAGAGACCCCTACTCACATTTACCCAGAGACGTCTGGAGTGGGGAGGGAAAATCCACCACAGCTGAGTAGGTATATCCAATGTATTGGCTGTAGGTATATTCAAGCTTGAAGGATTATAGTTCCCCATATTGTGCAAAACCTTATCACTTTCCCATACTAAAAAACTTCCTTGAAAAATGTCTGTCCAAGATGAGGCTGCGGCAGCATTACATGCAAATGCAGCAGAGGAAGGAGAGCAAGATGGTGCTATAAACATTTCAGAAAATTGCAGAAATGCACTTACTTTAAAAGTAGCAGATTTTGGGATCCCAGCATTAGGTGGGACCGTTACCTTCGTGATTGAGGCACACGAGGCATTCAGAACAGAGGTGTTCTATTCTTGGATAAAAATTCCCACCTGCAGATGCACTTACACATACATTTCATTCTTATACTGCGGATGAAATACCAGATGAATACTCTTCATACGAGGACATAGAAGTCCCATTAACTTACCAGGAGCATACAAACTGGTTTAAAGGCACCCTCTACCATACCACAGATAAAGTGAGACTTGGTCCGCTCAGCAGAGATGGAGCAACTTGGCCAGTTCTAGCTGCTTACACACTGCATCCAGAGATTGACACATTTCCAGCAGCAGTCAGGTCCACTTCATGGAGAAATAATAGAGCTATACAGAAATCTTACAGAGTTCGTTATGCGAACATTCACACTTCATCCTCCATGGGTCACTCAAACAGGTGAACTACAAGGGACTGCAACAAAAATCACCACACAAATGCTGAACGCGATTATGGGAAGAATGCCCACTAAACATGAGCAAATGCCATTTTGGATAGCACAGAAAATAGCACAGATTGAGTCAGTGTTTCCACACACAGGCCAGCAAGAAAAGCACAGAATACTGACAATTTGCTTGCCAATGGGGATAGCTCCCCTGATAGAAGATTTTACCACTTGGGGTATAGTCTTCGCTGCCGTCTATACCAGAACTCATTGTACCCTTTCAATAGCAGTCATACCAGAAGTATTGAAGCAAATAAAGAATGAGTATGGGGCAGAACCTGCCCTGGACTTGGGGATGAAATTGATAGACAATTTTGCCCAGGTATCCACGGTTATGTGGGCAAACATAAAAGGGGAGGCATCAGCGGTGGCTAAACGCCAACACCTGAGGGAATACACTCCTGCACAACAGGAAAAGGAATTACCTAAATTATCGAAGAGACCTATGCTTCACTGGGAAGAGATAATTTGGGAGCTAGACCAGTGAAACCACAATTAATGGGTAATTTAGATTTTTCACAGCCTGCTGGGCAGAAAATCTGGATTTTATTAAGGACACGGAGGCTAGTATTATGCAAATCTCCTTTATTGCCACAGCTCAGCAGCAACAATTGAAGAATATAGAACTTCAATGAACATTCCAACATGCTATAAAGTCCCCTCATGAGCAGCCATCTTCCTTCTTTGTTAAACTGCAAACAAAATAAAACAACGAGAAGAGATCAAACTCCAATTGAAGAACCATCTTCCAACTTGAGATCCGGAGAGAATAGGATTCTTATTCTGAAAGAAAAGAATAGATTCCGGTAATATCTCAAATAACATCATAAACATCAGGGTGGGTTACAATGAAAAAAGTGGAGGGATAATATTAGCCTCAGTGTCCTTAATAAAATCCAGATTTTCTGCCCAGCAGGCCGTGAAAAATCTACATTTTATGGCATGACACGGAGGCCAACATTATGCAAGTTTAAAATGCATTAAGAACATTATCAATCACATTAGAGATTGGTCTGAAATAACAATTCTTGAACATACAATCGTTCGACCAGTCTGCTGCCCTAAGGATTTCTTACAGCCCCCCTCCAAGAATAAAGGCTTTAGAAGCAGATGCACCTCTGAGGGAGTGTGCTCCAAAAATAGAGACATCTACACCGCTTTCATACATCACTTCCCTCACCCATCTTGCCAAAGTTGGTGAAGAAACTCCCTTATGAGGAGATCTGTGAGAAATTAGTAATTGACTCTCATTCATTCTGAGAATTTTAGTTCTTTTTCGTACTCTTTCAGGCATTTAACCACACAGAGTCTTTCATTCTGAGGAAAGAAGGGGTAAAAGATAGAAGTAGACATGGTTTTGGTTCTCTTCTTGAGGTAAAAGCAAACACCTTCTGGTTGGAAAGCCCTGCTAGAAAATCTAGAGCTTTGACGTCTGAAGTTCTTCTGAATGATACTAAACATAATAAAACAGTATGTTTATATGAAATGCGTTTTAAGGAAAGAGCGGAATTCTCGCCCCAGGAGGTTAGGGTTCATAACACATCTCTAACATCCCAAAGAGCGGTATATTTAGCGGTTGGAGGATTTAATACTCTCATACTTCTCATTATCTTCTTAATTAGTAAATTCTGGCCCACAGAAACACCATTTACTAAAGAGTGACCTGCAGATATAGCAGATCTATAAACATTTACGGTTCTGTAAGACAGACCTGATTTAAACAGTTCTGAAAAATAGTTCACGACATGCACTAGATCAGTTGAAATGGGATGAAAACCTCGTTGAAAACACCATCAAACCCATTTGTTCCATGCCAATCTATATGCCTTCCTTGTTCCAGATGCCCATGACTCGGATATGAGTCTGAAAGCATCTGTTGAAAGCCCTGGGATTCGCCACTGTCTCCTGAAATCTTCCATGCTGTCAGGACCAGAAGACCCTGTTCTACAAGGAGATGGATGTCTCCCTCTGGACCTAGGAGTAACTCTCTGAACGAAGGAATTAAATTGGGAAGTCTATGCTCATTTCCAGGATGATTGGAAACCAGGCTTGTGATCTCCAAAGGGGAGTTATCACCACTATGCTCTCTTTGTAACGTCGAGCATGAAGGAGTAGGCAAGGCAGCATTGCAAATGGCGGGAAAGCATAGGGAGCTAAACCTCTCCAATCTTGGAGGAAAGCATCTACCCTCAGAGCTTGAGGATCCGGTCTCCAACTGAAGAACTCTCTCAATTGAGTGTTCAACCAGTCTGCAAACAAGTCTGTCCTGAAGGGGCCCCATCTGGATTGGATATTCAGGAATATTTCTCTGTCTAGTCTCCTGTTGCTGGAGTCCTTGAAATTCCTTGAGAACCAGTCCGCTACACCATTGCTCAAACCAGGAATGTGTTCCGCTATAACTACAAAAAATCACTTCAGGAAGCGAAAAAGGCCTATTTTTCCGAACAGATCACTGGAGCCAAATCCTCTGCGAAGGAACTTTTCAGAACAGTAACTAATCTCATGAACCCCCCTAAACCTACTATTTATAGCAGTCCAGATTTCTGTGACGTCTTAGCCTCTTTTTTTCTGAATAAGTTGAGGTTATTTTCTCCTCCTTCAGGAATCTACAGGGTGAGGCCAGTGATTTGGCAGCCGGGACAATGGTAACTAACAATTCTCCTACGTTTAACTGTTTTACCCCTTTGGTGAACAAAGAGGTTACCAATCTGCTTATGGGTTGCAGATCTGGTTCCCCTATGGACCCGTGTCCGGCGGCAGTAATCAAAATTTCCCCGGAAGTTATCTCTGACACTCTAACCTCCTTATTGAACCTTATAATGGGGGCAGGTCACTACCCGATAGCATGGAAAACTACCTCAATTCTGCCACTGATTAAGAAACCCAACCTAGATCCTAGCGATCCTAATAGCTACCGACCCATCTCCCGACTCCCCTTACCAGCTAAAATACTGGAGAAGGCTATGAACATGCAACTAAGTCTGTTCATCGAGAAAAACAACACGTTGGACCCTTCTCAGTACGGTTTCCGAGCGGGACATAGTACGGAGTCAGCGTTGATCAAAGCCATGGAGGAGGTTCGCGAGGCGGTGGACCGGGGAGGCTCTGCCATTTTTATCATGCTGGATCTGTCGGCAGCCTTCGATACGGTCCATCACGAGGTGTTGTTGGGCCGTTTATCGGAGGCTGGGGTCCAGGGTACGGCCTGGAACCTACTAAAATCATTTTTGGCCGATAGAATACAAATGGTAGAACTAGGTGGGGACAAATCGAAACCATTTTCCATCCCCTGCGGAGTCCCACAGGGGTCCTCCCTTAGTCCAACGCTTTTCAATATGTATGTGAGACCGCTGGCTGCGCTTATAAGATCGGTTGGGCTACTCCTGACCTCTTACGCAGATGATACTCAAATTGTGTTATCTCTGCAGAGAGGTAAAGAAGCGGAAAAGGCCCCTAGTTGCCACGACTGTATGTTAGCAATAACTGGCTGGATGGCTGCTAATTGCCTGAAGTTAAACGCAGGCAAAACAGAGGTGATTATCTTTGGGAACAACCCCAACCTCTGGACCCCAGCATGGTGGCCCAGTGATATGGGCCTTCCCCCACCCCCTTCACGGAAAGTTAAGAACTTGGGGGTGATCATGGATAATACCCTCACATTTGGGGACCAGGTCAGCGGGGTGGTGTCAACAAGCTTTTTTATTCTGAGGACACTGAGGAAAATAAAACCTTTCCTTACGGAGGAAAGTTTTAGAACAGTCGTCTCAGCCCTCATTCTGTCCCGTCTGGATTACTGTAATAGTCTGTACTTGACTATTAATAAGAAACATCTCAACAGACTACAGATGGTGCAGAATGCGGCAGCTAGGTTGCTTACAGGCACTCCGAGGTTTAAGTCGGTCAGAAATGGCCTACGTTACCTTCACTGGCTCCCAATCAAACAACGAGTTCAATTGAAGGCTCTCTGTACGGTCTTTAAGTCCCTGATGGGAACTGGCCCTGAAGACCTACAAAAGCGTATCCAATGGTATGTCCCCGGGAGAACATTGCGCTCAACGGAAGCAAAGCGGGTGCCCGTTCCTAGAGCCAAAAAGGCTAACTGGGGTGGGAAGAGCTTTGTCCTTAGAGCCACCAATGCCTGGAATGATCTTCCTTTATATCTTAGGTCCGGTACGGAATTCCTTTCGTTCAGGAAAGGTCTGAAAACCTGGTTGCTTTCAGCTTAGTCTCAGTTGGGCTCAGGGGTGGAGGATGCCAGGTTATGTTGCCAGGTATACAGTGCTCAGCGCCAGGACACCCTTGGGTAACAGTGCGCTTTACAAACCTACAAACCTATATAACATAACTGATATTCCTTTGTTCAAGCAGTGTCCCCAGAAACCCTTCGCCAGATCTGATAGACCTTTGGAATGGGGTCCAGCCAGCTTGTTGACATATCTAACTGCTGACACATTGTCCATACATAGCATTACACAGCATTTCACTGACTTCTGGGTGAAGCAGCGAATTGCAAATGAACCTGCTAGTAATTCTAAGCAGTTGATATGCAATTTCTTCTCTTGATCTGTCCATCATCCCCCTGTTGAGGAGTTCCCACATCTCGCTCCCCATCCTTCCAAACTTGCCTCCAATTCTATTATTAGGTCTGGTTCTGCCCCAAAAATGGCTCTGCCATTCCATGCCTCCGCATTCTTCAACCACCAAAGGAGTTCCCTCCTTGATTCTTGGTCTAGAGAGACCATCTGGGAATACGAGTGTGTTGATCTCAGAGCCCCTGCTTTTAGCCTCTGCAGTGCTCGATAGTGTAGTGGGCCAGGGAAAATAGCCTGAAATGTGGATGATAGAAGACCCAGAATCCTTGCTAGAATTCTTAGGGGAAAAGTCTTTTTGAGAGTATCTTTCTTAATTCTTTTCTTACTTTCCTTACTTTGTCTCCTGGTAATTTCAGTTCTGCTTTTACTGTATCTACCACAAAGCCCAGGAATTGTGTCTGTTGGCTTGGTATTGTACAAGATTTTTTCTTGTTTATAACAAAACCTAGATGTTCTAAGAGTCGTATTGCGAGGTCTGTATGAAGGGAAACAGTCTCTTTTGATTGAGCCATTATAAGGATGTCGTCGAGATATATAATTAGTCTCACTCCCCTTTCCCTGAGCCAAGTAGTCACGGGGCGTAGTACCTTGGTGAAACACCAAGGGGTGGACGAAAGTCCGAAAGGGAGACTGCGAAATTGATAAAGCCTTCCTTCCCATGTGAATTGGAGGAATTTCTGATGAGGTCCCCAGATTGGGATTGTCAAATAGGCGTCTTTCAAGTCTAGTCTCATCAGCCAGTCCCCTTTACTTAAGATGTCTCTCAAAAGATGTATTCCCTCCGTCTTGAAATGATGGTAGATTACCCAATGATTTAAATCCTTTAGATTTATGACTGGTCTTTGTTCCTTGTTTTTCTTCTCTACCGGGAAGATATTGCTGAGGAAGCCTATTTGTGTGCCCTCTATAATTGCCCCTTTCGTTAAAAGGTCCTTTACCTCTTGAGAGACCAGTTTCTTGTCCTTGAGTGAGAATGAAATCTCCCGTGGGCGACTTGTCTGTGAAGGGCTGTCGAGGAAATCTATCTTGTAACCCTTCACTGTATTCAAGACCCATGGGTCTTGAGTTACTAAGTTCCAATTGCCAGAGAATTGGGGTAATCGCCCTCCCACCCTTGAAGGGATATCTGAATGGTCTTTCAAGGTTCCTACCTGAGGAAAAAGAACGCTGTCTCTGCTCGCCTCTGAAGGGACGTCCACGGTTCCTCTGTCTTTGAGGGTAGAAGTGCTGGGTGCCATAGGTATTCTGGAATTTTCCGCCATGGCCCAGGAAGGGTCTTGAGGGAGGTAGTCCACGGCCGGGGAAACTACCCCACATTCTCCTGGCCCTGCCAAAACCCCTATCGTGAAAGACCTTTTTAATTTCCTTTTGTGATTTTTGGATGGAGCTGAAGACTCCAACATATTTAGCCATCTCCTTAATAAAATCTTCCCCAAAGAGTAGACCCTGAGAACTAGGCCCTCCATCTTTATTAGCTAGTTCAATAAGTTTAGGGTCAATCTTAAGTAAGACCCCTTTGCGTCTCTCCGTGGAGATTGCAGTATTGGCATTTCCAATCAGGCATATTACCCTCTGAACCCATTGCCGACATGATGTTGAAAGAGATAAGATTACCTAAATAACTATTCAGATAAATAGAATATCCTAAATTAAATGCTTGTATCCTAAATAGCTCTTTTTTTCAGGTGATCGTTATGAAGGAGAACAGCTGACTGCCAAACAGCTGACTGGGCTCTGAAGATAGAGCGGGTAACTGTCATCGTCTTTTATCCCTATTAGCCAAAATGGAGGATGTATTGGGGACTGCTGTATTGTCCCAATTATTTAAAATGGCGGCCACGCACGTATTAAGCGTGCAAGGGCGCTTCCTAAGGCCTTTCCTCTAACACGTGTTCATGCGTTAAGTCGGTCCTCCTCCCGAAACGTATTGAGTGTCCGATCTATTGCCGATCCCTTACTTGTAACTCCGATCGCCTCCCTGCCTTCTTAGCAGGGAGAGCGTGACTCGGAGTGTAAGGGGTTCCGAGAAGTCACGGCCGAGAAGGCATTACAGGGAAGCATGCAGGCGCATGAGGAGCCTCGTGGTGGTGGCGCGCGAAAGCCCGGTAGCAAGAAGCATTTGAAGGTAAACAAAGCGAGAAAAAGGGGAATAATAAAGACTAGGTGCTAAGAAGAAAGGAATAATTCCGGTTCAAAATAAAACCGGAAGTTGTATTTAGTATTTAGTAAATGGAATTAAGACAGAAATGTTTACGTGCTAAACATATAAAAGTGAGGGGAGAAAATATAGGAAAAGCACGAAGTACTCTAGATAGTACTCTTAAAACTACATCTACTACATAAGCTACATATACTGTGTAAGTAAATAGCATGCTATAGAAAATAATAATGTAAGTAATATAAGAGAGCTAAAGCTCATAGTGATAGTACTTATCTTTGTGAGCAGCAGCAACAAAGAAGGAAGATGGCTGCTCATGAGGGGACTTTATAGCATGTTGGAATGTTCATTGAAGTTCTATATTCGTCAATTGTTGCTGCTGAGCTGTGGCAATAAAGGAGATTTGCATAATGTTGGCCTCCGTGTCATGCCATAAAATCCTGAAAAGGATAACTCACAGCAAGCACCTGAATCTTCCAAGAAGAAATGGGATAATAAACAATCAAAACACAAGCAGAATGCATCACAATCACAGGATGGGTCTCCTCTAAAGGAGCCCTCTGACAGGAAATATAACCAAAGAAACCATGATAATATTAAAAAACCTGACAGGTATCAGGATACTGATACACGTTCCTCTCGTTCCTTTCAGCGTTCATCAAAAAACTCCAAGAGGGACGGACAGTCAGAAAGCAGATCAGAAGAGCAAGCCAAGCCAAGAGACACACATCGCACTTCAGACTACATTATCAAAAAGAAGATAAACCAAAATCTGGCCTAAAAATAAGAAATACCCAGGCTACTGAGGACTCAACTTCTGAATGGGGAAGGGGCTCTGGCGATGCTAGACAGCGCAGCAGAAGTAACAATGGCTCGCCAGAACCTGATGGAATTTCTGGTGACAGATTTATTGTTATAAATTGTTCCTAAGTAGGAAGAGGTTAACGAAAGAACCTGAGTAGGGATAATGTTTTAGATCCTCACTCATTAAATCATGTTAATTTATGGTCTGGGAGGCAATCCACTATAGAGACGGTAGTGAGAGAAAGAGCACTAGCTCAGGGGAAACGCATAATTGTTGTGACTCCAGTACCGACCTTAGAGGTCGTTACAAAAGCAAGCGTTCCACGATGGATACTGTGAGATAACTTTTGAGTGTTTTCGTTGTGGAAGATCAGGACACAAAGCTAATTCTAAAACTTGTCCTGCGTTGAGTTTTGTTTGTCATGGTTGTAGGAAGAAGGGACATTTTATTAAGTTTTGTAGAACTAAACAAAGAAAGTTTCAAAATAGGGACATAAAAGAACTAATTTGTCAGGTCAGTGAGAGTAAATCTACTGATCATCCCATAGGAAGAGTAAAGATTGATGCGATTGATCTTGAAATGAAATTTGACTCATGCTCACATCTCACAATAATTTCTAAGGAAACTTTCTGTAAATGGTTTCAGAAAAAGAATACTCTTAAAAGAATGGATGTGAAACCAGGAGGTTATGGAGGCCAACCTATTAGTATGTTGGGATGCTTTGATGCTTGTATTGAGATGAAAGAGAAGTTGATTGTTGGTCAAATTTATGTGTCTAAACAAGGTGATGGATTACTTGGCTGGCCACATCAGCGTTTGTTGGGGGTTACTTTAAATCCCAATGCTGATCCACAAGTACAAGTTCAAGGTGTGGAAAGCAAGTTAAATGATTTTGTGACAGAATTTCCTCTTTTATTCAAAGATAACTTAGGTTGCTTGAAAGGATATAAACATTGTATCAAATTAAAAAATGGAGCTGTGTCCTCTGTAGCTAAAGTTAGGAGAGTTCCAATTGCTTTACAGGAGAAGGTTGAACATGAATTAGAAAAATTACTCAAACAAGATATCATTACTCCTGTGGAAGCATCTGAATGGTTGGCACCAGTTGTTGTTGTGAACAAACCCAATGGTGATATCAGACTGTGTATAGACCTTAGATCACTTAACAAGGAGGTAGTTGTGGATAAGTTTCCTTTGCCAAATATAGATGAAATTATGTCTACTTTGGGTGGTGCAAACTTTTTTACAACTCTTGAACTGACGCAGGCTTATTATCAGATGGAACTGACGCAGAGCTCACAGGATCTGACGGCATTCATCACTCCTATGGGTGCTTTCAAATATAAGAGAATGCCATTTGGTCTGGTGTCGGCAGCGTCAGTTTTTCAGAGGGTAATGTCTTCTATTTTGAAAGGTATGAAAGGGGTCAAGTACTATCAAGATGATCTACTAATATTTGGTTTGACTTAACAGGAACATGATGTTAATGTAAGAGTAGTTTTAAAGAAGCTTGAAAATGCTGGACTCACTTTGAAATTTGAAAAATGTAAGTTTTCAGTAAAAGAAGTAAATTATTTAGGACACTGTATTACTGCCACAGGTATTACTCCCAAGAAGGAATTAGTTGATACTATTTGTAATTTGGCATCTCCAAAAACAAAAGAGGAGGTTGTTTCATTCCCTGGAATGATTGAATATTATGCCAAATTTGTAAACAACTTAGCGAGTAAATCCTGTAACATGAGACAGTTACTTGGTAAGAACAAAGAGTTTCTTTTGTCTCATGAATGTCAAAATGAATTTAATGAGTTAAAGGAGGATTTAAAAAATGCTCCCAGTTTACAATCTTTTATTCCAGGAGAGGAAACTACAATTGTTACTGATGCAAGTTCTAAAGGGCTTGGCGCTATTTTAAAGCAAAGTAGAGATGGAAAAGAATATCTCATTGCATGTGCATCAAGGAGTTTACGTGGAGCTGAGATAAATTACTCAGTAATTGAAAAGGAGGCGTTGGCTATTTACTGGGCGCTTAACAAGTTTCGAAACTTTGTTTGGGGAACTTGTTTTAAGGTATGTTCAGATCACAAACCGTTAAAAGAAGTATTTTCAAAAAAAGGATTAGATTTGATTTCTTCTCGGATAAGACGTTGGGTAATTAGTCTTCAAGAATTCAATTTTGAGGTAGAATATCTTCCTGGTGTTGATAATACCTCTGCTGATTGTTTGTCGCGTCTGGTTTCTGATGTGGAAGAAGAAGAGTTATTGGATGATGTTTTGGATGAAGAGGTAAGTGTTTGTGAAATAACCTCTGGTGTTATAAAAGAGGATGAGTGGAAAGTTGAACTTCAAAAAGATAGTGAACTTATGAAAGTTATGAACATGATTCAATCTGAAGTTTTATTTGACAATTCCTTGTCGAAGATTTGGCGCACTATTTCTGATGAATTGTCTCTTGATAAAGGTATTTTGTTAAGGGGAACTAAATTATTTCCTCCTATCTCTTTAAGAAAAAGATTAATTGAGGAGGCACATCAAGGTCACTTAGGTATTGTAAAAACAAAGGAAAGATTGAGAGCCTGTTTCTGGTGGCCTGTTATGGATATTGAAATTGAGCGAGAGGTTAGAGAGTGTTTGCAATGCAAAGTAAGTGATAAAATGATTACTCCTCGAACCATGCCTATGGTTTGTCGTAGATTACCCAATAATCCATGGGATGACATCGCCATTGATATTGTTGGTCCTCTTAGTGGAGAACATCGTACACCGTATTTAATAGTCTTGATTGATCTGTATTCTAGATGGGTTGAGGTTTCATATGTATCTGACGTGAGTTCTGCGTGTGTTATCTCTTTTCTACAGGATGTATTTAAAAGAGAGGGTTTTCCGAAAAGTATTTTGTCAGATAATGGTCCTCAATTTTGTTCTGGGGAAATGAATGATTTCTTATTGTCCTGTGGTATTACACACAAAAAGTGCTCAATTTATCATCCTGAAACCAATGGTGCTGTTGAGAGATTTAATAGGGTGATAAAAGAAAATATTCAACTTTCCAGAGTTAATTCGTTGAATTGGAAGGAAGAGTTGCAAAAATGTATTTTAGCTCATCGTTTTACGCCTCACTCCACTACTCGGAAGTCTCCTTTTGAGTTATTCAAAGGAAGGACTCCTAATACAAATTTGTGCCCAAGCTGGATGACTTGGGATAAAGGTATGAAGGATAATAGTGTTAGTATGTGGAGAAAAAGAGAGGACAGACTACAACTAAAAGATAAATTGAATTTTGATGTAAGAAAAAGGGTAAAGCCAGTTGTTGTGAAAGTAGGTGATTTAGTTCGTGTTAAAGCTCCTGTAGGTTCTATGTCTTGGTCCAAATTCACTGTTCCTTTTCGTGTAACAAAGTGTTTTAAAAATGCTGTTAAATTAGAAAATGGAAGAATTTGGAATTTAAATCGTGTTGCCATTCTTAGACCTAACTCTGACAAGACTGTGCTTGGAAATATTTCATGTGATGTATCTAATAAGTTTTCTGGCTCAAATCCAAGACGAAGTGTTCGTAAGACAACTGTGCCATTGTATCTTAAGGATTATGTTAAGTAGTACTTCATTCAGTCTTCTAAAATAGTATGATTAATCTTCATGTATACTTATGTTTGTATTATCTGTTCATCTCAATATTGGAAGGAGATGTGTGGTGTCTTCCTTCACTCATTTCCTATGATGTTACTTCTATAGAACATAGAACTTAGAATGTAGGCAAGTTCTCAACTGTCAGTTGCTGCCTGGTAGCTGATGGATGAGGTGTTATTAATAAACCCTCATATCTAATCTAATCTGCGTTGTATATTAATTTGAAGAACTTTTCAGATACAATGGGCTAATTCTCTCACTGCAACAGATGTAGACTGCAAATTTGATTCCCCATTAAAAACGCAAGCATTCCTGCAGTACATACAAGAATATCCTCTCCCGAATGAAATAATGCCTCTAGATCAGTATGAATACATAATTTACACTGATGGATCTGCTCAGCCTGCCGTAGGAAGTAAACAGCAATACAGCGCTGCATGTGTGATTGTAAAGGGACGTATGCAGGACGGCAAGTTCTGTCCGAGCAATACACAGACGCAGTCTCTATGAGATTGCACGCACAGCTGGCAGAACTAAAAGCCCTGATACTGGCACAAAAAAATACAGATAGGGAAGTCCCCACACTAATTGTGTGCGATTCATTTTACTGTGTCCAGTCATACAACGAATATCTTCACTATTGGGGCCAGAATGAGTTTAGAGATTCCAAAGGTTGTACGATAACGCATAAGATGCTTTGGGAACAAGTGGCAGAGCTGAAAAAAGGCTTGCCACAGGCTCACGAGATTCATACGTTGAGTCATCAGCGTGTTGGCGTGCACGTTGAAGGGAATTTATTGGCTGATGAAGCCTCCAAGGCAACAGTGAGAACTACTGCCGTTGCTGCAATCACTCGTTCTAGTATGAGGATAGACGGACAGATAATTGTAGCTGTCAGCGCTACGCATAATAACAGCTCAGCCTTGCCTAAAGGTTTTCCACTCAAGTACTCCTACAAGTTAGATGTGCAAAACATACCGTATGCTCAAATTCCAGGAGTGGGGGATAGAGTAATACCAAACATGGATCGCAGATCAGGTTTATTACTAGCTGCACACGAGGGTCTGGGTTCAGCACACGCAGGTATTACTGTGACAGTTTCATTACTGAAACAATGTATTGGTGGCCAGGTCTTACCAAACAGACAAAGGGCTTTGTCCTTAAGTGTGACATCTGTCAACGGATGAAGGGTTCCACCGTAACAAATCCGCCACAGACACCACTACTGATATCAGACAGACCTCTCGCATGTGTCTATTTGGACCACTGCGGCCCCTTACAATCTGACAGGGCTTACAAGTACATCTTGGTGGCAGTGGATTCATGCTCTAGATTCCTGTGGGTTTGGCCCGAGTGCTCACCTGATGCTCGAACTGTTATAAAGGATTTGCGAGACTTCATAGGGACATACACAATAGGCACATTACATTCTGACCGTGGCCCTGCATTTAGCGCTTGGGCTTACGAAGAAGCCATGGAAAGTTTGGGTGTTGCATTGCAGTACTCCTCTCCGAAATTCGATTGTGGAGAGGAAAAACTGCATACTATGTAAAACATTCAAATGGATACCTGCAGACTCCAGGAAAATGGTCACTCACGCCCTCATCACCAGCAGATTGGACTTCGGCAACGCCCTCTATGCCGGAATCAAGAAAAAACTCCTCCGCAAACTCCAGACCGTCCAGAATGCTGCAGCCAGACTAATCCTCAACATCCCAAGGCACAACCACATCACCCAACACCTCTGTGACCTCCACTGGCTCCCCGTCGAAAGAAGGATAACTTTCAAGCTGCTCACGCATGCAAACAAGGCCCTCCACAACATCGGACCTCAACAACCGCCTCTCCTTCCACACACCCAAGAGAAACCTATGATCAGCTGACCTCTCCCTAGCCACCGTCCCACGCTTCTACAGGAACAGAGCGGGTGGAAGGTCCTTCTCCTACCTTGCAGCCAAGACATGGAACAAGCTCCCCCTCCACCTCCGGCGAAGCCCGACACTGGACCAATTCAGGAAGGACCTCAAGACCTGGCTCTTCGAATGACCCCAACGGAGCTGCACACTCTCCCCCAGCACCTTGAGACCCTAACGGGTGAGTAGCGCACTTTACAAAACCCTGATTGATTGATTGATTGAAAAAACGGGACTTAAAGCAATCCTTAACAGCAAGGGTATTAGGTTTGGGTGGCAGTTGGTTCAATCACCTATATGGTTTCCAGAGGGCACTTAATAACATGCCAAGAAGTTCTCCATATGAGGTCCTTTTTGGGACTAGAATGTGGGTACCGGACCTCGATTGTTGCAGCACAGTGGCGGTATATCAAAAGTACATCTCTGTTTTCTGCATACAATCTAACAGAAAGACAGACAACAATGGCACAAAGAGAAAAATTGGACCAATTACCTTTCACCATGGCTGAGTCACCCTCCACAGAATGGTTAATCCATGGCCTTATTACACTGCCAGTCACGACATTCCAATTTCAATATTATCTACAGTATCACCAAGTAGGCAGGTATGAAGCACTGGGTAGGGAATACATACATGACTCTTGGAAATAACCGTACAGATTTAGATGCAGGAATAGGGACACTGAAAACTATTGTAGCAGTTCAGAATGAAAAATTTGTAAAGTGGGTCTCTAATTTGTCAAGATATTATGCTTCACGGAGCTTGTAATGCTTCGGTTGCAAACCTATCTTGTCACTTGAAAGGATCCCCAGCTGCCGTGATTCATCCGGTGTTCAAACTGCTCTCGAATGGGAGTTATTTGATGTTGAATGATCAAGGTTGTTGTGGGATGCTGCCAGCCATCGCATATCTAGTAACAGTGAGTTCCAGGGTTAGTTGTTGTATGCAAGTATTGTTTCCACCGACCCACACAGTCAGGGAGGCGCCGCTATGGTCTTCGTTGAATGTTTCCCTTATAGGGTATGATTCTCTCAGCAGACTGAAAGCTATACTTTTACAGAAGGATGTGGCCTTAACCTTAGCCCGAGTGACTTTGATCTCCAGGTTGCAAGGTCTTCAGCTGAGATACAGGCACTAGTCCGAACTAACTTTCCGCTCCATTTCGGGGAAATGGTACATCGTATCTTTAACATGTCTGATATGAGTGGTATAGTGCACCTATTTAAGAGCATAGGTTCTGGGATATTAAGCGCCTTTCAGGCGATCTTTGGAGTTATTCCATCATTGATACACTCCGTATTGGGAAGCGTTTTTGGAGGGCTTCCGCTGGTCCTACTCCTTGTAGTGGGTATCCTGGTTTTAATTTTCCTGCTACGCAATGGACGTCCCAGCCTCCAAAGAGATGGAAAAAGCACTCCTAGTGCGACCCTGCCGTGAACGCATGGTACTCCATCTGGGCTCACCTCAGCTTTGGGAGCTAAGCGAGCATTGGTTCCTATCATTCAGATCACTATGGGTTGACTGCGTCTTGCCTGTACACCGCTACCTATTCTGCGGATACGATTGCGTGTTGGACATCTGTCTAACACTTCCATCAGTTGCGCCTCTGGAAGTGGATGTACTGCTGGACCCATTAAAGGCCCACATAGTGCAATGTCCTCATCATATCCCAATGTTAATGTCGGCATTCCTAGAGCCACCACGGGATGCTTCAGCTGTCAGAACGGACACCGGCTCTGCAACAGGCTCACAGGCATCGAGTGCTTCCTCAACAGCGGCTGTGGGAACTGGAGAAGATCACCTTTGCTCCATTGACCTGATCCAAGAGGTGTTACAGGGACCGTCGTCTGCGAAGGCAAGCAGCAGTGATGTTGCATCTCCCACACAGGACACATAAACATTCAGCTCTCCGTGTGATGGGAACAATTTGGACTTTTTTCAAAACAACCCAAATTGGAATTCAAAAACATCGTTTTTTTTTATAGTTCCTCCCTTGCTCTCACTGAGCACTATGGCTTTCGGCGTGCTCAGTGGGTCTAACAGTATATTGACTATTTAGGGGACTTATAGAGCTTTTTTAACTTTTGCATTGTTTTTAACGCATACTATGTTTTTAGATGTTTTGTACTCATATTTCAGCAATGTTTTTATGCTTTTTAAACAGGCATATTTTAGCATTTGTTAGTTTGTCATCCAGTCAGATGAGGAGTGGGTGTTATGAGCCCCAATGTACCCCAATATAGGCCTAGGTAGTTGCACAACCTTTTACCTACATTTGTCCTACCTTGCTCTACATAACAGCTCTGGTGCTGACCTTTAGCCGAATAAATGTTGTGTGGTTTTCTTCGAAAACTAGCCTAATTTATTATGCATGAGGATTCTTAGTATCACAGCAGGATTACCATCTTCTGCATAATAACTCTGTACAAAAGTCACCGCTATCGTCATCCTTGGCCGACATGCCCACAGAACCATGACACATCTAAGTAGAACCCATGAGGGTACCTTTTGGGTATGTAAGTACCACATCTTCGCTGGGCAAACCAGAGGAGAAACTTCCATGTTGACACAAGATGCTGAATTCACTGCACACAGACACTCCAGCACTCAGTGGTCTGACATCCCTTGCGGGGTGTCCAACTCGAAACCTAGATGGGGTCCTTCATTCTCTCCCATCAGGTAATGGGGTTGGCTCTTTCCTAGAGGGATTCTTGGCTTTACACCAACATACATGTTAGGTACACTTAGGTACACTTAGCTAGGGTTAGCATCTTAGGAGTACACATGATTACTGCCATGTATCTATATGCCTGCATATATTCACTGTTTTAGCACCATGGTAGAATTCTACCTTTTATTTACTCTGTTGGTGCTTGTAATCATATATATATGTTTCTGTCTAATCGTTGTTGCAGCACAGGTATTTTATACTAGAATGACGCTGGTTCAATAAATACTTATTGAAAACGTCCCTACCGTTTATTCTGTGTATCTCTCTGAGACAAAGTGAGCACGAGTGACTGAGCGAAAAGTGCTGTACTGCTTCCACGATCCCTGAGGGGTCAGGGTTGTCATGTTCGATAGTTGCCAGAAATTCGCTCCTTGGTAAGGTTGTGGGGCTTATAGTGGCACTGTGAGATAGCTGGTCTACAGACTTACAAATCCTTTGGGGGTGTCTGGAATCAGTCTGGACACCAATCCCTTAGTTTATGTTGTCTAAACGTGCAGATCCTATATAGATTTGTAGGAACTACACAACAAGGGCTTCTGGAAATGTTCACAGTAAAGTGAAAAGGAAGTGCTGCAAAAGGAGGTGGGTGTAGGGTCAGAAAGTAGACCAGACTGTGTAGGGAAAAATCACTGGCTAGTGCACAGGATACAATTGGCACTACCCCACTGCATCCTCATATTATTCCCAGCTGTCCCATGGAGTGCCGTATCAGCAGTGGCAGTTCCAGCATAGAGAGCTTGACGGTCCAACCGCTGTATTACGAGTTGGGCGGATTGGCTGTGGGAAGACTGCCGCTGGACTGCCGTGACCGACAGCAGACCGCTGGGTTCACGATCAGGAAAAGGCAGCCAACATAGGGTGATATGTGGGATCTGCACCGCCACGCGTATTACGAGTTGCATGGTCCATGAGCAGACCACAGCGGTCCAATCACCTGCTTCAAGGTGAAGGTGAAAAAGGATTTGGGGTGCGTAGTCACCTCTTTCTTCTTCTTCCAGGCAGAGTCCGACATGGATCCCTGTCTCCAGGTCCCCCTTTCATAGCAAGATCTTCACCCCAAGTATTATGCCCCTATGTACAGCGATATACAGGTGAGTCTTTTTTGTACCATATACCCATTGCCAGGATTGCCCACATATGGGCTGAACCCCGGTAGGGGTATATGGTATTTTTCCATCTATATCATGCATATGTGTGCATCCTACACATATGTAGTAGATGCACACACAGGCATCAATATATTTGGAAAAAGTACTCACCCCAGCGCAAGATCCCCACCTCCACACCACAGGCACCATGGTCAACTTGTAATATCTTCCCCCAAACTTTTTGTCCTAGTCCTCCTTTTTTGCTGATCTTATTTTTTTGGCCTCAGGACTCTGTGCACATAACCACTGCTAACCAGTGCTAAAGTGCTAAAGTCTCCTCTAAAGATGGTAAAATTGGCCTTTCAGTCAATTGGCACATTTAATTTACTTGTAAGTCCCTAGTAAAGTGGTATCCAGGACCTCTAAATTACATGCTACTAGTGGGCCTGCAGCACTGGCTGTGCCACCCACTTAAGTAGCCCTTTACAAATTGCACCCTGTATGCAGTTTTAAATTGCATTTTGACATGGCAAAATAAACCTTTTGCTAGGTCCAAACCTTAATTTCTAATACATATAAGTCACCCCTAAGGTAAGCCCTACACAGCCCAGAGGGCAGGGTGCAGTGTATTTAAGAAGATGGACATGCACCTTTAGATTTTACATGTCCTGGTAGTAAAAACCCCTAAATTCATTTTTCACTACCGTGAGGCCTATCTCTCCCATTGGATAACATTGGGTTGCCTTATAACATTTAATAAGTACTAACGTTTGATTGGGAACTGGTAAACCTTTCATATATGGTGTACGCAAAATTGTACATAAAAATCCTCTTTAATAGTATAGTTGGATTTTATGTTACAGTTTTGAAAATGCCACTTTTAGAAAGCTGGAATTCACCTTCCCTATTTGGTGCCTGCAGTCTGTTCTTGGGTCACATTGGTTGGTGCAGCTGACAGTTGGACTTTGTTTATGCTTCTAAGACAGACCCACAATAGAGGGATTATGTGTACCTGGATGGGTCATCGACTGGCAGGATGGCGGTGGAGCTAGGCACAGCCCCACTTGCAACTGAATAGGCTGTGCCCTGCCTTCTTACAAAGGAATGGTCACCACTGCATTGTTCATGTAGCCAGTTTGAAGCCAGAACAGGAGAGACAGGAAACTTCAGCGACTTCAAAGGGAATCCTCTAGAAACTTCTCCTACTTCAAAGCTGGCACCAGATATACTGGTACTACAGAAAAAGGACTGCTGTCCTGATTTGCGGCTAGAAAAACACTGCCACTCTGCAGCCCTGCTGCCTGTTGCCCTCCCTGCTGAGAAGGAAGACTGTACCTGTACCCTTCATCTTAGGCTGAAGTGACTCCATGGGTCAGCCAGCTGACCTCCTGTTCTGAGCTACTGGGCATAACAAGCTGCAGAAGGCCCCTGCAACTGCCCAGCTGATCTGCTACCTGGACCTGCAACCGGACCTGCCTGAGCTCAGCTGGACTCTACTTGAGTGAGTTCCTGACCCCCTAGTGGTGCCCCTCAGGTCCTGGACCCTTGGTGTAGCCTCAGTTGAGCTACCCTGAAGTTTTTGGGCTCTTCACAAACGGGCACATTTGCGCCAAGATCTTGCATTCCTTGCTGCCCGTCAAAGCGAAGTTCTGGTGAATCCGAATGTTCACGTTACAGCAACCTCCAATGCCTCCCAGCAGCGTGAGATCTGCACTTCATGCTACAGCATTGACAGCTCGCGGTGACCACCAACACGAAGCTCCAGCAACAACTTTCTGCAACGCTGACAGGAACCTCGTGCTATAACAAGTAATGTCGCTCCACATCGAAAACCATCTGCGACACTCTCCCGTCACCATGCAGCCCTTTCCACTGCAAACAGAACTCTTCATGCTGGACTTTGAAGGTAACTCTTTCAGAGGGACTAATCTAGCCCATGCTCCATTGCGGTCAACCTGAACTTGTGACTTTCACCCAGTCTCGCACGACCAGATAGCTGCAAGTGGCGTTTTGTGCTTTTTGACTTAATTTTCACTCAAATATTTCAAACTGCAAATATCCGGTTCTATGGACGGTATTTAAATTTTACTCTATTTCTCTAAATTGATGTAGGATTTTTCTTGCAATGTAATAATAATAATAATAATAATAATAATCTTTATTCGGCATTGGTCGCAGCCATAAAAGAGACAACATTAAAATTAAATAAAACATCAGCAACACGGTGTGTGAAGACAGTTGCTCTACCTAGGGCCGTTAGGGTATCCTTGACATATCTTAGCCATGGAATTTTTAAACCATGCTCAAGAAAGAGACAATCCTCAATCACTAGTTGGTTAAAACCCGCCTCCTGGCTTGTCCATATCTTCACCCAATGCATCAAAGGTTTAACCGCGGCCCAATCTGTTATGTACTTCATTCCTAATTCGTCGTGTGCTATATACGCAGCAGTACCCTGGGGCACTTTCAGAATTCTTCTGAGGTATTTATTTTCTGTAGTTTGGAGAGTGTTCACCGCTACATAGCCCCATACCTCACTACCATATAACGCCTTTTATATGCAAAAGGAGTTGTACAATTTTACTATTACCCCCAGTGACCAGGTACCCAGTCTATGTGCATAATTTGCGATTGCTCCCATTGATTTTCTCATCTCAAGTGTCTTCCCCTCCTGCAAAGGTTTAAAATTAAGCTTGTCATCAAATAAGAGACCTAAATAGGAGAATGCCAGGACCTTCACTAGCCTATGAGTGCCTATTTTGTAGGTATTATTCCTTGTGCTCTGCTTACCGATTTCCATTATGTATGATTTTGACAAGTTCGGTGAGAGGTCTATCCCACTCATGAAGGACGCAAATCAATCCAATAAGGCCTGAAAGCCTCTAGGGGTTCGTGCAAGCAATACCGCATCATCTGCGTACAACAAGACTGGGACGGATCTTCTTCCTATTCTTGGGGTATCAGCCTGCAGTGCAGTCAGGGACGCTTCCAATCCGTTAATATATAACATAAATAAAAATGGGACCAATATACAACCCTGTCTTACCCCTCTAGAACATTTAAAATGATCAGTCACATGCCCATCCTGAGTATATCTGACTGCAGCAGTGGTATTAAAATGTAGGGTCATTAAAACATTTATAATCGCGGAGTCAACCCCGAATTCACCCAAAAGTGCCCAGAGCTTGCAGCAGTTCACCCGATCGAACGCTGCAGTAAGGTCCAAAAAACCTAAGAAAAGAGCTCCAGGCTTAGCTATCGTGTATTTCGCTCTGAAAAGGTAAAGGTTTAAACATTGATCCGTGGTTGACCTACCTATGTGAAAGCCATATTGGACCTCTGAGATGACATGGTTAGTGTCTGCCCAGACTGAGAGCCTATTTAATAACACTCGTCCAAGGACTTTAACTGTAGCATCAATGAGCGATATAGGGCGGTAGCAGTGAGGACTGTCCCTGTCCCCTTTCTTGAAGATCGGGACAATGATTGCCGAGGACCACGAGGGGGGCATTGTTGTCCTCACAGCAGCGTTTAAAACCCTGGTTAAAAGCGGTGCCCAGACCTCGATGTTATCGCAAAGAAGGTCCGGGGGGATCCCATCGGGACCTGGAGTTTTGTTCCGTGATAATCCCTCAATTCCCAGTTTCACCTCATCTAGACTAAAGGTGATAGCTCTTGTGCTAGATGGAGAACTGTTGACCATAATGGATTCCTCACTGCAACCGTGGTTATACACACCCTCAAAGTGGTCCTTCCACTGTTGGGAGGTAATATTATGAGCTAACCCTGGCTTCTCTGGGTCTGTGTAACAGGGCCTATTGATGATCTTCCAAAAAAGTGTACAGTCCCTCTTTTCACAAGCGTCTGTCAGCTCCTCCCAAGCTCATTTCTGGAGGTATCGCTTCTGCCCTTTAATAGCCTCCTTGTAATTACTGCGGCATGTTGCCACCCAAGTACTGTTGCGTGGGATCTGTTTAGTGGCCTTCTTAAGTTGATGCAGAGCCTGGGAGCATTTGCTGTCAAACCATTTTGGTGAGTCAGTACTAACAGTAACTACTGGTACAGTTAGTAGACTAGCGACTGATTGAGCAATTTCAATAACTGCACCTATAGTTTCCTCTCCCGGGACTGATAAATCCAAACACTTAAAAATCTCCTGTTGCCTTAAACTAAAAAGTGCGCGATTAAAAAGAGTACTGTCCAACTGTGACCACCTTAGACGCCTCCCTTGATTAGTTGTGACAAGTGAACCCATCGTCACCCTTCGGGGCAATGTTGCTCTGCCCGGCACTTGAAGCACCAAGTTCAAGGGATTGTGATTTCTAAAAGGGCTGTGCTGAGTTTTAAAAAGGTGTATAAACCGCTTCAGGGAAAGGGAGATAAAAATAAAATCAATAATTGTAGCAGCACCCCTGCCTTTGTAGGTAGGCCGCAGGGAGAAATCAGGGCACGACCCACTCCAATCGAGGGTATAGATTAAACCATACGTATCTAACAAGGTATTCAGTCCCTGACCTTCCACAGAGTGTTCTATGTGCAACCCCTCCCTAATTGTGCATGTGGCCCACTCACTTGTGTTCAATAATAGCTCCATACAGAGATGACAATTAAAATCACCCGCTAAAATCAAATCACCCAGCGAAAAACCATCCCCCAGCAACGGCTCCATACAGCCATTCAGCTCAGCCAGGCTTGAGGGGCCATGGGTCTTTCATTTCACATCATAAAAATTAATTAAAGTAAACCGGAAAGATTTACCCACTGCAAGTGTCAGGCCTTGTGCGATTTTAGAATCCCAATTCAAATACTTCACAGCATAACAAAGTGTCAAATCTATAAAAATAATTAATCCACCGCTTGCTCTTC
Organism: Calotriton arnoldi; assembly: GCA_963921515.1. Classification (NCBI taxonomy): domain Eukaryota; kingdom Metazoa; phylum Chordata; class Amphibia; order Caudata; family Salamandridae; genus Calotriton; species Calotriton arnoldi. The sequence continues at coordinate 412,745 of CAWUFW010004193.1, forward strand.
CCATACTTAATCCCACTTCCGGGCAAAAGAAGGTTTTATAAACCTGAAGAAAAAGGTTATTTTCAATCTCCCAAGTCTCCTGTAGACAAATGATATTATAAGATCTAATAAATTGCAGCCATCTTTCATCCATAAATTTGGCGCTATAACATTGGCATTACTTATCCCATCTCCCTCATACAGTCAGTCTATATCATTCAGGTCTCTGAGCACCGCATAGGGGTTGAGCATTGACTGTATTCCTCCCACAGACGCAGGAGCCCCCCCCAGGGTTGAAGGATGGTTACTGAATGTAGCAATGTGTGAAGGCCTATAAAAGAAACCCAAGGGTAAAGCTTTGATGCCAGAATCATAATGATGGAACTGTGATGACTGATGTAAAATATTGCGCACTAGGTCTGGGTGTCTTAGTGTGACTATCACGCAATCACCCTCAAAGGTCTTCTTTGACCGTCCTAGCCACGCTACTCTCCTAGCCATCAAGATATTTCTGTAATCAGCCGTTTCAAATTCCTCGTGTTTACACAGCCAATGTGATACTTTGTTGATCAGCTGAACCGATGATTCGTCCCTTTGAACACACAATCCTGGGACCCCTACCAAAACCACCATATAGGGACAGCAAGCCGGTAGAAGATCGATTACAGGCAACCCCCGGCTGTTGGCTGTAAATGCACTGTCTATGGCTCCTTCCCTATGTTGTGGCAAGGACTGTGGTTGAGATGGGGTCAAGGCAGAACTGAGAGGCTTCTTACTAAGGGCCCTAAGTCTGGCATACCATATTCTCAGTTTCAATGTTCGTACATCCTACTGTTCTAGAGCTGGAGGGTCGAGGCTCAGCGGCACTCCGGTTGACTGCAAAAAGAGGTCCCATTTGCGCTGTATCTTGCTGCGTGGTAGCAATGGGCGGTGTTGAGCTAATGGAAACCAGGGTGTTTTCGACTCTAGCTAATGAGTCTCTGGACTCTCTCATGGTTTTGATAAGGTCATCACAAAATTTAGTCAATAACACAGTCATTACTTCAGTGATTTTTTGCTTCAGTGGAGCCCAGATCTCCTCTACAACCCTTGGGTCAATATTTGCCATTTCTTTCCCCTTCTTGACAGGATCTGGTTTTTTGTTCATTTTCCGTGGCTTTTTGGGTGCTGGGGGTCATCTTGAATCCGCTCCTTGTGCATTATCCGAGGTGGCCTTGCTCGCCTTGCTTGCGCTGTTAGTCCCGGGAGTGGTATTATTAGTGCTACTAGCTCTAGATATAGGGGCCCTGTGACCGCCAATACTGCCGCACGGGGTCCAGCGGGTGAGTTTTGAGTGGCCACATCTGCGGATTCACCACATGGTAGGGCAATGTGACTAACCAAGTCCAAAGAGAGCCTCCTCTCAGCCCTGTCAATTTCTTCGGTAATGGCCCCCACAGCTTTTGCCAAGAACGAGTCCATGGTAGTACACTTCCTTCCCACTGAGGGGCTCAGATGGACTACTTTCCTTTTCCCCATTGTGCTCTACTTCACCTACGCCTTCAAATATCCAGATCACAAGGTCACGAAAGGGGGTAAACCTTTCCACAATTGTCAATTGCCCAGTGACCATAAACAGATAACCGAGATTCTTCCCAGTAAACCACTGGGTCCCAGGGGTGTCTCAGTCCACCAAGCGGGCCCAAAAAAGTGAAAGGAATAATAACCCTCTGAGTTAAAGACCAAAGGAGCGGGCCTGCCTGGGACTACAAACAGGCACTACTAAAACCTACCAACTGTTGCTAAAATACTTCTACTTTGGGGTTAGAGGATAATCATTAAACAGTACCTTCAATAGCTGATGAGTCACAAATGTCAGAGGGGGGGCCCAGCCCGGCCTTCTCTGGTCAGTGACAGGCAAGGATGGGCCCGCCCTTGGCCTGGGCGCGGCCCACACAGCGGGGCCTCACAATACACTTTAAGCGCCTCCGGGCACAAGGAAAGGCGTCAGGTAGCGTTGGAGTCTGGGGGGGTGTGGTTTCCGTGCCCCAGCTCAGAAAGGAGAGGTCCCGTGCAGCGGGGCCTCGCAATACACTTTAAGCGACACTCTCCCATCACCATGCAGCCCTTTCCACTGCAAACAGAACTCTTCACGCTGGACTTTGAAGGTAACTTTTTCAGAGGGACTAATCTAGCCCATGCTCCATTGCGGTCAACCTGAACTTGTGACTTTCACCCAGTCTCGCACGATCAGATAGCTGCAAGTGGTGTTTCGTGCTTTTTGGCTTAATTTTCACTTAAATGTTTCAAACTGCAAATATCCGGTTCTACGGACGGTATTTAAATTTTACTCTATTTCTCTAAATTGATGTAGGATTTTTCTTTCAATGTGTTTTTACTTTATTACTGTTTGAACTGCTGCATAACTCCTTTACACATTGCCTCTAAGTGAAGCCTGTCTGCTTTAGTGCCTAGCTACCAGAGGGCTAAGAACAGGTTAATTTGGGGTTTGCTTGTGTTTCACCCTGACAAAGATTGTGGTTGCTGCTTGAGTAGGACTTCACCTCCCCTCCCCAACCAGTAATACATTTTCCAACATGCTCTTAAAAGTGCTTCCACATTGCTGATCAAATTTCACCAAGGGTGATTTTTCACTTAAATATGATTTTATACTTAAATTTCATACAAGAATACTGCTGCTATTGCACCAAGGGTAATTTTACACCTAAAAGTGATTTTGCACCTAAAGGTGATTTTACATTTGAAAGAGATATTTCTGATTAATAAATATTAATTGCTCAGTGACTTAAAAACTTTTGGCCCAAAAACAAAAAACAGTACTTTAGAGAACCAAGCTTTTCTTAGCATTTGCCAAACAAGGCCTAAACTAGGGCGAAATGCAAAACACACAAGATGATGGACGGAATGTTGCACATTGGCAAACATTCACCCCCAGTCACAGATCTGGGTTTAATCCATCATTATTTTGCTTCACCACGCCACCCCAGTTCAGACATAGCCATATGCAAATCAGTCTTGACCCTGTGCCTCATGGGAACAGTCCAGACCGAACTGCCAAGCCATGTCTTCCCTGGACCGGAATCAAGCATCCTAAGACCGGTTTCGGGCTTTCAGCCCTCATCAGCCAGGATAGCTTGACTCCAGTGGCGTAGTGAGCACGGGACCCACGTCTGGGCATACCCTTCCCACTTAGGGCGAAATGCAAAACACACAAGATGATGGACGGAATGTTGCACATTGGCAAACATTCACCCCCAGTCACAGATCTGGGTTTAATCCATCGTTATTTTGCTTCACCACGCCACCCCAGTTCAGACATAGCCATATGCAAATCAGTCTTGACCCTGTGCCTCATGGGAACAGTCCAGACCGAACTGCCAAGCCATGTCTTCCCTGGACCGGAAGCAAGCATAAACTAGGCCCTACTCATTCTTGTATTTCTACGTGCCCATATTTTCATCTCCCAATGTCTCCACATGTAGAAAAATGTGCACAAATTAAATGCTTTGTTGATGTTTTATTCTTGGTGAATTCTTGAGGTAGTGCACTGATTACTTGCCAGTAAACTTCTTTACTTTGATTACCCTTTTTCATCTCAGCACTTACAATATGAGTTCCTCCACCCCCATTCTGGCACCACATGACATGAATATAATGATCACCTCCTTTCCCTTTCTATGTCCTTCCTTCTCATTGGCCCTGCGTCTAACTTGGCAAAAAAGGAAAGTCAAATCCTAAATATGTAGTGTCATTACCAATCAGAGAGAATCAAGGGCATACGAATTTGAAAGATGAAGGATTTTAAGTACTGGAATGAGAAAGATTAATCAAAGTAATGCAGAGTACTAGAATGTAGTCAGTACATTACCTTCCTCATCCCCTTTTCTCATACGAGTCCTTACTATCTAAGTATTTACCAGAATTAAAATGGCAACTCAGTTACCTAAAACAAATACACAGCTAATGTTTCAATAAGAATTTACATGCAATTACAGGTGAAAAAAATGCTTTTGAAAAAGAATTGCTAGTACTTCAACACCAAACTGTAAAGTTTGTTGATTTCCCACATCACATGCATAGTAGGAAACAAAAGTAAATGGAGTAGCCCAAGTTGCACCATAAACCTCAGCCCAAAATGCAGCTATTCCTCAAGTGGATCTACGGTGAACAGATAATGAAAAGCAACTTTCTTGAGAAGAATATATGTGTAAACAGCAGCCCTAATCCAACAACTCTGTGTAAAGAAATGCCTTTGTTTATTAGGGTTCCAGAGAGATGAGCTGCCCTAGGGGGAGATGAATTGCTCAAGGTGAATGAATAAAGTTAAACTGGCATAGCCACATAAAGCCAATCCTACTGCGATAATCTGTTCAGACGCATAGTCTCACCTCTTGCCTTTCTCAGTTTGCTCATTTACAGTCTTGCTCTCCTATCCCCAGTATGTTCAGTTACTGATTGTAGTTCTCAAGCAAAGCCCTCTCTTACCACATCCCCAAAACACCCACCCCATTGCTGCGATAATCTGTTCAGACGCATAGTCTCACCTCTTGCCTTTCTCAGTTCGCTCATTTACAGTCTTGCTCTCCTATCCCCAGTATGTTCAGTTACTGATTGTAGTTCTCAAGAAAAGCCCTCTCTTAACACATCCCCAAAACACCCACCCCATTGACCACTCATCCTAACTCTTACCCTTGCCACCCAAATCCTAAACATTTTCATCTTTAGCCCTAAAACTAGAACTGGTGGTCCCACCTCTGAGCATCAGCACTCTCACGTCTGCCCCCATTCCACCTCTGCCATCCAAATATTTTACTAGCTGTATTCACATCCTTGTCCCTCTCCCCACTTTGTCAGTCATCTACACCATTGGTATGTCCATGACAGAGCCTCAATGCCATTGCCTGGTCCATTCACTCTTAGAATACATCAAGGAACTGCAGCATGACCCCTCCCAATTCCAAACACAGCAGCCTCAACCTTGACTGCTGTGAACAGTAAGAGAAAGTCCTGTGACTTGTGTGTGTGTGTTTATGAGGGGGCATGTATAACCCTTGCTGTGAAGACTAGATCTGTCCTACATAGTATGGGTAAACTCTGACAGAGCCAGACCAACACTATCTTTGTGAGGACAGGTACCCTATGAGGACTGGTACTTGTAGTGTGTTTAGGTACTTCAGAGCAAGTGTTTCAAAAAACTAAAAGTGCATTTATATTTGCCTTGGTCCGCTTTATAACCTCCCCCAGTATCAAAATGTGCATGGAATTAGAATAGTAAATACACACTTCATTACGGGATGATATGGTAGTTTATGCAGCCCAAACCATCTCATTCACCCATTACCCATTCAACACTCCATTCATTCCTTCACCTACTCATCCATTTCCCTTCGTCTAGTCATCTCCATGCTCATTCATACCTAATGTCTGAGTTCTCTTTGCTCTCATTACACCCATCTATGCTTTACATTGAACCGGGGGCAAGATGGCGTCTGAGTGAGACGGCTACTACTCACCTCCTCCTCTCTCGGATCCCCTTTGATTTTCTTCCGACTCGAGACAGGATTATGCGCGAGGGATTTCCTCGTTGGCCTCGATGGGCTGATATTGCCAAGTGTAGATTGCCAAGGTCAGGACGGGGGGTGTTGCTGACCGGGAGTCCAGGCAAAGTTTGTTGCGAGCGCTGGGAATCCTTGGCTCACCTGCTGCTGACGACGATTTCCGGGTTGGAAGGCTGCCAGATCGGGTTGCCTGGCTACGGAGTCGCTCACAGAGCTTGTGGAGTTCATTGCTCAGCAATGGCAGCACGGGGCAGACGAGGCAAGACACGCTCAAACATTCTACCTGCATCAGCGCGATGTGACGAAACCGGCCTGAAGAATGTCTGTAAGAAGGTCGATACACCAGCCGGTAAGGAAAGTAAGCCGGACAAAGACAAAGTAGATCTGAAAAAACATGCTATACATGCTACACAGAAAGAGATGCCAGCGGGGAAACTCGGGGGCAAAAAGCAACTCGCTATCCCCAGTATGTTTCTGTCTTCAGGCTCAAGTGATATTGTGAAAGGGAATATCAATGAGACAGGGGCTCAAGAGGAGTTGGGAGAACAAAGTACCACAAGCGAAGTACATGTTATAACACTAAACGAGCAGAGCAGCTCACAAGCTATATCAGTAGAACCTCCAAATGAAGATACGACATGGGGCTCGATGTGTGATAATACTGTGGTAGGAACTATGGAGATACCTGCAGATATTCAGGGAGACAGGGGTAACAATCATGAGACTGAAACTGCTAAGGGAAAGGGCTGCTCTATATTGGAAACTGCAAACTCCCCAGTAATTCTCAAAGAATGAACAAGCAGAACGCTCTGCAGATCAAAGGAAATTAAGCAGAGCAGAACCGACAAGAAACACAATTTGAAAAGCTCAGAGGCAGGCTATCTCTCCCCTGACTCCCTGGAAAAATTATTTTCCCTGACGGATGACTCAGGCGAGTCGGACCTTGGGGTGACAAGCAGTAGTGATGGGGATAGCAGGGATTCCCTAACTAGCAATTGCTGTACCCCAGTGGAGCAAAGATCGGCAAGGAGACCAAAACGGGTGTCTGGACAGAAAAAATCAAATCGTCAGAGAACCTCAGGAGAGGAAGTGGAGGAACTTGGCTGGGATTATTCAACTACCCAATTCTTTTTACCCCATGGATTAAGTGAAAAAAGAAATCTGGTCGGAGGTGAGCTACCAGATAAAACTACCCAGAAAGCTGATGAGCAGCCGTGCGAGCCTTCTCTCTCATTAATTTTGCAATCACTGAGATCTTTTCAGAACGAGGTTAAAACTGAAAACCGACATGCACGGCTGACATCTAAAAAACTACAAGGCTCAATCCGTAAGGTTGGGAAGACCTGCACTGAGATCGTAGAGAGATTAAGCATAGTGGAAGCACGTACAGAGGTCCTCGAGAATACGGTGGAAACTTTGAAAACCCAATCCTCATTACATGAAAGTGCCATGAAAGATGTTTGGTGGAAGCTAGAAGACGCAGAAAATCGTCAAAGACGGAACAATCTGAGGCTATTAGGGATACCCGAACATAGTGAGGGCAATGACATCAGGAAGTTTACTATTGATATGCTAAAAAACGCACTTCCGGAATTAGCACAATCGGATTGGGACAGAGAAATTCAATGCGTACATAGATTTCCCTTTACAATTTCAAAACGTCCGTCAAATTCTCAGTCATATCCACGTGCAATCTTGGTCTATTTTGGAAACTTTCTTCTGCGGCAGGCTGTGTATGAGCTGGCCAGACCTAATATGAAAAGAAAGTGGGAGAGCTTCTCTTTTTTCGCAAAACCAGATGTTGCCCACGCCACAGTGGAAAGAAGATGGAGGCTCAGGCAGCTCATCACACCCTTTCAAAATATCGGAGCTACAGCCTTTTTGCAGAATCCCGCTAAACTTAAAGTATCCATTCAAGGCCGGAATTACAACTTTACATCAGAAATCCAAGCACAGAAGGTTTTGGAGGATATATCAACTGGGAGTGCTAGACCTACCGAAAAATAATAGATTTTACCTCCAACAAGAATAGCTAAATAGAGATTGTGACGCGGACATGGTTATCAACCAAAAGACTGATATGTTCTATATTCTCCCTGTTATTTTTCTTCGATTTGTTGAAAACATACGTAAGCACCGGTGGAGGGGAAGGAGGGGGAGTGGGTAAGAGCGGTTTCAGATGCTATCACACAGGCTCAGGATTGAGCCTGATTGCCATAAGAAGGGTGGGGGAGGGGGGGTGGAGGGTAGGGTGGGGGTGGGGAGAGAAACCTCAGACCTCAGACAAGGGACGAAGCTAAATTGTGCAACTAAGAGAAGTGAGCCATGGTATAAAAAGCAGATTGGAAATCAGGAAGAGTATACTAAGATGGTAATCATAAAAGAGGTATATAAGCAGCCGGCTTTAGATACAGCTCTTAATGGGTAATCTGAAGATCCTCACTATTAATATTTGTGGACTTAATGATTTAAAAAAGAGACAAAGGGTAGCAGTGTATCTACAAACAATCGGGGCTAACATTATCTGTCTTCAAGAGACCCATATTGAGGGGCCACAACGGCACCTACTTAAAACCCTAGGATATAGATTGATCACGGCAACTACACAAGGGTCAAGGACTAGAGGGGTGGCAATTTTGGTGAAAGGGAATGAAATACAGATCGTTAGATCTGCGGCCGATAAATACGGGCAGTGGGCAATTGTAGAATGTCAAGTCAATCTTGTTAAAAAAATGACAATATGCTCAATATATGGAAGCGTCCTGGATGACCCTAGTGTGTTGGAGTTTATCTCTAACGAGCTGGGTCATTGGCCACTCCCATTGATAATATGTGGCGACTATAATCTAAACCTCCCTTGTGTGTGGTCTTCAAGTACAGAATTTCTATATAAGGGGAGGAAACCAAAAGTATTCCAGGCCCTCAAAGAGCTTTGTCAAACTCATGGTCTGGTAGATTGTTGGCAAACAAAGCACCCAAATGATCCAGGCTATACGTTTTTTTCTAACCCACATATAAAATTAGTGAGACTGGACTATATGTTTGTATCCAGTACTATAAATTCACGTTGTACAATAGATAAATTACCACGGGTGTTATCAGACCACAATCCTTTAATTTTGAATTTAGTAGATGGGGGATTGAATAGGGTAGAGAAAAGTTGGACCTTTGAGAGAGCTCTGTTGTTGAATGAAGAATACTGCCAACATATGCATAAATGGATTCCAGAGTTTTTGGAATTTAACCTAGGGAGTACCTCGATCGAGATAGTCTGGGACGCCATAAAAGCCGGAATAAGGGGGGAGACGTTGCGATTCTCTTTAAATCTTAATAAAAAAGTTAAACAGGAAATGGTGGCATTACAAAGCAATCTGGCCATAGCTGAGGAGGGTCTGATGAGGGCTGTACAAGAGGGACGTGAGATTAAAAGAGAGTTGGAACTAGTCTCTATTGCTAAAAATGCTATTAATAACATCTTCACGGAAAAGGCAATCATCAAAGCTACATTGAATAGGGAAATAACATATGAGCTGAGCGAGCAAGTGGGGCATCAGTTGGCTATATGTACGAGACAACAGAATACTGCCAACTTAATCAGTGAGATAAAAGATCCAAGACTTGGACAAATAGTTGACCCTAAAGAGATAATAGCTGCATTCCATAGATATTATCAAAATCTATATAAGGAGACGGGCATAAGACAGGATGAGATTGAGAAGTATCTGGATCTGGGTACACCTTTACGATTAGGACTGGAAGATCAAGACAACCTAGATGCTCTACCACAATGGGAGGAAATTTTACTTTCAATGAATAGTCTGGCCAAAGGGAAGGCAGCTGGAATGGATGGGATACCAACGGAATTTTATATACAATTCTTTAAGCCATTAAAAAGAATCCTTAGTGACCTTTTCATACATATATTTCAGGGTGGTAGACCTCCGGGGTCATGGTCCCGGGCCAAAATTGTGGTTTTTCTAAAAAAAAACAAAGATGCTACAGAACTTGGATCATATCGTCCCATCACCCTGATTAATGGGGATTCCAAAATCTATTCGAAATTGTTAGCTAGCAGATTGGCGCCAATTATCCATAAAATTGTGTCGGGTCACCAGCATGGGTTCATCCCCGGGAGGTCTACCACCGACCACGTCCAGAGAGTGATTACACTTTTCGATATTACCGCAGTAACAGGAGACCCTATGGCACTTATATTACTAGATGCCGAAAAGGCTTTTGATAGGGTCTCCTGGAACTATCTCTGGGCAGCTATGTCAAGAAGTGGTATTAGAGCACCTTTTATTAAAGCTACACAAATGCTCTATACAACACCGGAGGCCGTTGTGATGGTAAATGGGACAGTCTCAGACAGGATAGTTATTACTAGAGGGACAAGACAGGGGTGCCCATGCTCGCCCCTGTTATTAGCAATTTTTATCGACCCCTTTATTCACAGACTTGAAAATAATCTATCAATATCATCAATACGGACATTAACGTGGGATACCAAGACACTGGCTTATGCGGACGACATAGCATTAGTCACCACGGATCCGGTTATAGCAATAAAGGTAATAGAGGACGAGGCTAAACATTTTGGAGAGATTTCAGGGTATAAGTTAAACCGAGATAAAACCCAGATAGTGCTTAATAATAAACTTCAGATGAGGGATGATCGAGTAGTAGAGGAAGCGACGTACCTGGGAGTGAAAATCACAGCTAATCTGGATAATTTAGTCGAGGTTAATCTAGATCCATTAATTCAACATACCGAAAAAAGATTTAAACAGGCTCAATAATCTTCATCTTACGTTAGGGGGCAGGTGTAACGTGATCAAAATGATTTTTCTTCCAAAATTTTTATATTTTTTAGGACAATCTGTTTAGAGTTTTCTCCACATTGGTTTAAAAGTATAGAAAACATGTTCTCACGGTTCATATGGGGATACAAAAGGCCGCGCCGTGCAATCAAATTTTTAACATTGCCAAAAGATAGAGGTGGTTTTGCTCTTCCTAATCTTAAATTTTATTGGTTGGCCACAATATTAAAGTACTGCAACAAATTATTGTTGGATAATAGTGGCAATCGAATTAGTAATATGATACCAACACCTCAAGAACTTATTCTCGGCGACAAAGTTAACGGATACTTATGGCGGTATATGTATGACAACCACTTTAAAAAAGTTCGTTTTAAAACACTCATGGGTATTCATAAAGCCTGGAATAATGTGCGGAAAGTTCTGGGCATAGGAAGATTATCATTTTATACATTACTATCTAAAAATAATAACCTTCCGGTAATATTTAATGACGTATGTATGAATAGATGGATAAACTCAGGGATAACACATTTAGGATGTTTTTCCTCTACTTTCGGGCTGAAATCATTTGATGAACTTAAAACTGATTATGCATTAGACCAAAGGGACTTTTTTAAATTCTTACAAATTAGAGATTTTTTATCAAAGAAAGGGGGTGGCAGAGCTAAATTCCTAGAGATTCAAATTATGGAAAAGATAACTAATAACAGAGTTGTCAAAATTGGAGAAATCTACGGGTATATAATGGCAGCAATTCCAGATGATCTGGATAATTTCTCCACTAAATGGCAAGAGATACTAGGGATAACGTCGGAAACCTTTTTTAAGTCATATGAATTATCTCAGTCTATATTGATGTCTGCAAGACTACAAGCCCAGTATTACAAGACAATTTTTCAATTGTACTATACTCCAAATAAGATAGCCAAGTGGGGGCTGGTAAGGGAACGGTATGTCCACGGTGCGCCCTATATGAGGCCGATAGTGAACATATATTTGCATTATGTCATCATCTACAGGCACTAATTTCTGAAATATCGATGTTCCTATCAGAGATTTGTAAAGTAAGAATAGAAATCACTGTGGGAGAAATAATGTTGGGCATTGACGGAGATATTCGTTCAAAAAACCTCCAAGGATTGATCTTTATGTCAATGGCAGTTTTTAGAATGTGCCTGGCCTCTGCATGGTTGGATTCAAATCCGCCAGTATTCCAACAATGGTATGCCCGCCTGCTGGCAACGCATAGCTTGGAGACTGCTATTTACAGAAGGAAAGGAAGGAAAAAACGAAAAAAAGGGTTAAATACATGGGATCCCCTAAGCCAATGGATACAAACACGATAAAAAGCAAAATTGTAGCTCAGGGGCACCAAGTAACTGTATTATAAGTACCCATACTGAATTTAATATTGAATTTATAAATTTAATGAACTTAGCTGCACTAGCGAGATTTTGTATGTGTCGTATGTGTTGCTGCTTTATTATGTACTATGTAATTTGCTGTGTTAATAATTTAAGGTCTGAGGAGGAGGGGGGTGGGGTGGGGTTATGTATGTATCAAAATGTTAATAAAAAAAAGGTTAAAAAAAAAAAAGAACAATCTGTCCTGAAGATGGACTTATAGATATTTTCACAGCAAAGACCGAAACGTCGACAACTAAACCCATTTTGATTGTAACCATCATCTCAGGAATTATTCATTATATAATCAATGATGATTTGCCTGTGTTCTAATGTTTGAAATGTGTTATGGCAAAAGTGCCCATGAGACTAAATAATTATAGTGAAGAATCTCTGTCGCTTTTGTCTGTATGTGAATTGTATTTTGTACCCTTTTGAACAACACATTTTTTCAGCATAAATTTGTATTTTGAAAAGTAAAAAAAAATAAATAAAAAAAAAAATGGACCAATGGTTTATGCCTGGCTCCAAACCCTTCTGTTCCTCAACAGCCCCATATCTGTTTCCCACAACTGTAAATGTGCCTTTGTATATGTGCCAGTGTACGTTCATACATGTGTGTGTTTAATTAGGGTGTATGCATCAGTTTGTTGTGTGCTTTGCTGCCTGTGGAGGCTGGTAGGGAGTGGCTCCAGATAGAAGAGTCAGTCTGTGGGGCCACATAGAGGCCACCCTCTTTCAATCATCATTTTTGCCCATACCCATGCACCCACTTCTCACCTACTGCACTCCTTCAGGTCCCACCAAATGAAAGTATTTTCACCTGCATACCTTAAACCTCGCCCAGAACCACCAACTGCCCTCACCACTTCTCCATTGATATGAGGATTCTCACCCCCAATCCTTTCACTTGTTGAAGTATTTTTAATGAGCAATTTTGGGTGACAAATTGCTTGTGCGAATTAATGATTTTGATGATGCATATGGCCACAACCGATGAACTAATAATGTTGCACCCAAAATTATTTGATTGCTTTGTTTAGAAGTGAGATTAATGAACTACCATAGGTATGCCACATTTTCGTGCAAGACACCATTTGTTTAAAATGGATGCAGTTTCTGGTATTCTGCTCATCTTGCTCCTGCTCCTTCCCCCTCCCAATCAGTGACCAGGTGTGCTTCTCTGCCCATAGTTTTCATGGAGCACAGATTGCTATGACGTAAAGAGGGCAGTTGTATTATTGCATTATTATGAATGAAACTTTCCATTGTGTACCTGAAATATTGTTTGGAAGGATTTCCACTGGAAGTTCTGATGCAGGTGTGCAGAAGAACATAATTCTAGGGGCTATTGTTTGAGAAATGTTTCGTATTATGTTGTAAATCTCCTGAGTGCAGTTGCTGAAAAAACAAGCAGAAGATTTCTCTTCACTTAGGAAATGGGTTAGTGCTATGTAGTTGGGGTTAATACGAAGTTGTTTTCAATTTGCCAATGCGATCTAACCATGATCATACCATGCTGAATTTGCAGTTTTTGCTAACTGTTACGCATAGATTGTGTATAAAAATCCCTGATTTTAGGGATCAGGGGCGACTTCTAATATCCCCTCCTAAAACTCTGATGATTTTGAAACTTTCTTTTCCTCACTTAAGATGCTGTCAGTACTCTTTATGAGTTTGACACTTAAAATCTAGAGAGATTTAATTGCTTAAATAAGGATTTTATTATGATTTTATGATTCAGAGCCTTTATGGAACAATTATGTCTTTATTCTCTATCGTATATATAACAATTCTGCATTAAACCTTTTAAAACTTAATTATAATTTAGAAGTCAGTTCTTGAGTGGTCCCTGTTTCTATTTTTAGTTCTACTCTGCTAAATTATTGTGTTATTAATAGGGATGGTAGTCTCTTGCTGCTAGATCAACAAGAAATCCAAACCCAGCTGATCTGCCTAAGGTAAGTTTGGAATGCATAAGAGATTGGCGTTCCGAATAGGATTGGGATTCGGCTCCCACACACCCACGCCTGCGTGGTTATCTCTGGAACCCATACCCCAGGAGCAGAGACCACATCACTGGCACTCAGATCTCCAGTTTTCAGATCTCTCTCTCTTAAATTCACAGTCTTCTCCCCAAGTAACTGATATCCCCCTGATTGGGCCTCATTTGCTACTGTCCTAATGTGCCTGCATCCCTCCCTCCCCCCGAGGCCGAAACCATAAACCTCAGCATGGTCCCTCCCAAACCCAAACACCCCAGACTCGACCTAGAGCTAGGTGAACACTATTATCAGACCCCTAAAATCACTAGTGAGATGGTGTGGAACTTGCCATTGTGTGGGCATGTAGATTGTGTGAATGTGAGGGAGAGTTGCACACCTGTTCCCATTGTTTTACTAGTTCTGGGCAAGTATAAATCTTGCAATACCTCTGTCAGTGCTTACATATTCTCTGTTAAGAAAGTATGGTGTGATGCTACCCATACAGTCTTTACCTGTCACCTTGTGTATATGTATGTGTGCCTGTGTGTCTCAGTGTGAGTGTGTGCTCCGGTAGAGGATAAGTGTGTTTGTTGGAACACATAATGGTCATCTCTTCACTCACCCACTTATCGATCAATCCACACAGCTATGTGTCAGAAACTTATCTATCCACCTGCCTGTCCGTACATCCATCAATCTAGCCATCCATGATCAATCCAAATCCACTTGCTCACTCGCTTACTCGCGTGACTCAGCCACCCACCAACCTCCAATTAATTGACTGTCCTTTCTTTAAAATATAAATAATATAATCAGCAACCACTTAATAGGCAGTCTTATTCAGCAGGTAGTGATAGACGGGGCTATGCCTTGTTTCTCATACTATCTCTCTGTGTAACAGAGTGGAAGAATATGTTAAACAACCAATATAATTGTAGCAGTAAAATAAGTGAAAATCTCAGCCTGACCTGTATGCTTTGCCAATGTATGTTCGGAGAAGCGGGCATGAATAGATATCTAGAAAGATCTACTGACCTGCTGTACACTGAGGAAACTGCAGAAGAAATCATTTTGAAATATTTTACACTTATGTTGTGGACTTTGGTGTTTGACACCCTTTAGGTATGGCTTAGGAGTGTAGTTGTTGCTTTACCTTATATGATCAACAGAAAAACAACCTTTAAGACGCACTACTGAAAAGGGCTCTGGCTCCACATGTTGGTTCATGTGTGTACATAACTTGATAGGGCAAAAGTTGTGTGCTTCTTCTGCAAACAGAGCTAGCTGCACTCCTGTTGGTCTCTGCTTTGTGTTCCCTCACCCAGCATGCTTGTCGTTTTCAGATTACGCTGTAGTGTTGAGGAGGAAAAAACTCAACCATGTTCTATTACTATTGGATGAGGGTGTATCCCATCACCTAATATGGCCGCCATGCTGAAATGTGAGGAGCAGATCCAGTTTGTCTTTCCTCTATTGCCATGGAAATAACAAAGGCTGCTTTAATTGAGCTTTGAAAAGCAGCTTCCCCAACTTGTATTTTTAAGATTGCAGCTGGCTCAAGCCTCCTGCATTTCACCCAACACCCCCCTGCTTTTCTGAGTTGGTATCAGTAAGAAGAACTCCCAGGGCAGTTTCTGAACCATTGATCACAACTCCAGAGCCGCCCATAAGTCATTTCCAGTGGGTTTGACTGCCGACTACTTCCACTGCCAGCACAGACTGCACAGCGGCACTGGAGGAGGCTGACACTGCCTGGTGTCCATGTGGCTGCTAAGTGTTAAGGCCAAGCAGCCATGTTGCTTCAGATGTACAGTAGAGGCCTTGGATAAGCCCTGAGGGCAGCACAATACGCAGGCCCCACTGTGTGATCTGTAGGGTGCAAGGTCGACCATCCACTGCAGGTATCTGCGTGACTGCTCCTGCAGCAAACTGCAAAGTCCTTTCCCCAAACCAAGCACTCAGATAGGGCTAGTCAAACCCAATAAGGAACCAAATGCAGCATCAGTAGTGCTGGTGTCCCTTGCCCTGTCAAGTCAAGCACACTCTGTGCTTTGGGTGTATATCAGGAGCAGCAGGGACAATCACCAGCACCCCCCCGCCCCCCAGCCCCCGCCCGCCGAGACACATAAAAGTTCAGGAAATGATTACTCCCTGCTGCTGTGCACAAATGTTGCACCAAGGTCAGGCACCAGCAATGGTAGACACCGCCGTCTCAGCTCTTTTATGCTGTTTGCAGTCAGATCCTTTGCCTAGCAGCGGCTTCGAGAGTTTCCCTTCACAAGTTATGTCAGGCTTTCCCCCCCCCCCTGGACTTAAATTCACGTGACGTTCTTAGTTGTCTTTTTGGGGTGCACCGAAGTTTTCTTGTGAAATAACTAAGTGAAGCCTCAATATGCATTTTGATGCTCATAGTTATCCCCCATTCTGCACCTTACTTGTCCAGCTATTTTTACATTACTTGTGCATGTGACCATATTGTCTTTTGTCTCATATTTTCAACTATTCATACCAAAAATGTGCGATCGTGTTTTTTAACAGAGCTCAAGAACTTTATAAGCACCAGTTTATAATGCACAGTATCTGCGTGTGTTCTGCCAATCTAACAAATGACAACAAACAATACCTTTTAATTGAAAAAATCTCCATTTACAGTCGCATATAAACCTTGTGCTCTACGGCAGAGCCATGGGAAGTCCGTGGCTGTAGATTGTGAAGTTTGTTTATAAAGTATGGTCAGTGGAGATATTCTAGATCCTTCTGCGAAGTTAAAACATCAGTTTATTCAGAGCACCTGTCAATAAGAAATAGCAAACTAATACATACAGCCAATTAGGCATTAAATACATATTACATGGAAGTCCCATACACGGTCTTTCAAATTTCATAATTCATCAAACCTTCCTAATGCCAGGTATCAAGTCACTGTTTTTATTATCAATTGCCAAAATTTGCTTATGCAAGTAAATATTCCCATATGCATTTGCTGCATTTTGGAAAAACTGTTAAATTTTGTTGTTGATATTCTGGTCAAGGGAGGAGAGGTCATTTATGTGAGCTGAAAGCGTTTCTCCAAGATAAGCTTTTGCCTTAGTGCTCTACCTGTAAGTGAAGCCTGTTCACAAATATTTTATTTTTAGGTCTTGGCTCTAGACAGCGCATGCGCTGTCTTGACAAGAGACATGTTGCACCTACTTTGTGGACTTAAGCCCGCCCATAGGCTTGCCATTTGCTGTCTCCATCATCACTCCAATAGTCTTCTTCCCCATCAAGATAATGTCAGGCGTGCCACACTTTTGTAATAAATATAGAATGTTAGAAATTTAGTTGTCCATTAGAATACTGTTGGGAGGCAGATGTCAGAGGCACTGGGTCGGATAATTGAGTGCAGGGAGGAGGGTGCAGAGGCAACAAGTTGACCATGCTGGGCAGGCGGGAGGGGCAGTGGCAGCACAATGGACCATGGAGGGCAGGGGAAAGGGGGGCAGGGGCAATAAACTCATCATGAAGGACAGGCAAGAGAGGCTGTGGAAATATATCAGACCATTGAGGCCAGAAGGAAGAGACAGTGTAAGTACAATCATAAATGACAACAGACCCGATTCAGGCAGAAGACTCCCTATGTTTTTAAGCCCAAAAGGGATTTATTTTGTCTGTCTCCTGCCTATAATCTCCTCTTTTTCACTGTAAGTCAATGGGAAAAATTAATTCCCCAGGTTTTTTTTTAAATCTCCCTCTTACCAAGTTCAAAATGTTGGCAAGTATGGTACATTGGATTACAGAGGGCAGGAGGAATGGGGTAGGGAATGGGCTTGGATAACAGAGGGCAGGTGGAAGATGAGCAGAAGCAACAAGCTGACCTTACAGGACAGACATCAAGGGTTGCAATAGCACAATCCACCACACAGGGCAAGCGGAACGGCAGTGTAACACAATGGACCATGGAAAGCAATAGGGAGGGGACAGGGCCATGCACATTAGCAACAGCAGAGGTGAAAGAGACAAGGGCAGCAACTGACCATACAGGACAGACAAGAGGGACAGTTCCAGCATAATGGACCACGAAGGGCAAGAGGGAGGGGGCAGGGGCACGACAACGGAATAGAGAAGGCAGGAGGGAGGGGATAGGGGCCTGCACATGGAAAACAGAGGGCAGGGGTCAAGGGAGCAAGGCTGGGTGGGAAGCTGACCATGGAGGACAGGCAGGATGGGCACTGGAAGCACAACACACCATTGAGGGCAACAGTGCGACTATAATGGCATACACACAGACAACAGAGGGAAGGTAGGAGGATGAAAGAGGGTGTGAGGCAGCAAGCTGACCACACAGGGCAGGTGGAAGGGACTGTGGCAGAACAGAAAACCATGCATGGCAAGTGGGAGGGTTAGTGGTAGGTCAACATCATGGTGGGCAAGAGGGAGGGGGCAGGGGCATGTACAAGCAAGACACAGGCAAGAGAGGGTAGGGGAAGGGGCTTCACAACAGACCACACAGGGAAGGCAGGAGAAGAGAGCATGGAGGGCAGAAGGGCACAACAGAGCATGGAGTGCAGAAGGTAGTGGCAGCAAAATGAACCATGGAGGACAGGAGGGAGGGGATAGGGGCATGGAACTCGGACAGGCAGGGTGGAGGTGGCAGGGACTGGCGGTAGTCATCTGACTATGCCAGGCCGGCAGGAGGGGCAGTGGCAGTTCAACAGAACACTCAGAGTAGATAGGAGGGGCATTGACAGGTCCATGGAACATGGTGAGCAAACAGGAGGGAGCAGGGGCAAGCACACTGATATCGAAGGGTGGAGAAGCAGGGTAGGGGCAGCAAGCTAAGCAAAGAGGCTAAGTAGGAGGGCAATAAATGTGCATAGAATTGGGCAACGGAGGGCTAAAGGAGTGGACAGGGACATCAAGCTAAATGGAGGGCAGTGTCAGCACATTGGACCATGCAGGGCAGGATGGAGGAGGCTGGTGCATGGACTCGGACAACAGACGGTGGGGAGGAGGTGGATGGGGCAGCAAGCTAACTGTTCATGGCAGGCGGTAAGGGCAGTGGCAGAAAAACGGCCACACAGGGCTGTAATGAGGGAGCAGGGGAATGGACTTGGACAATGGATGGCAAGGAGGAGGGGAGGAAGGAGTAGCAAGCTTGGGTGGGGAAAGCTTAATGCCAAGCAAGGCCCTGCATGCAGCTCCTGCCCAACCATGCATTGTGATGGACATTTTACTTAACGTTAAAATAAACCTAGAAATTCACTGAAAAAAGCAAAAGTTACAGGGACATTATAGTTAGGAAATAGAATTTTAAAAAAACCTTAGAAATTCGATAAAAAAACCAAAGGTTACAGGGACTTTAGAGTTAGGTTCAATCAATCAGTATTTGTAGTGCGTGCCATAGAAATTCAGCTGTTATAGATAGAGTTATTTCAAGTAACTATAACTTGTGCCCTGAGGTAACTATAAATCACGCCCTCGCCATGCACTGGTAATTACCCCAGATATTCCATCACTCATGACATCTTCTATGACATCATTGATAATATTACTGTAACATTTGCAGTAAAATTATTAATGAGAAAACTGTGAATGGCGAGGGTGCGAGTTAGAGTTATTTGAAATAACTCTAACAGCTGAATTTCTAAGGTTTTGAGCATGTAAAATCTGAACCTAACTATAAATTGCCTATAACCTTTGGTTTTTTAGTGAATATATATACATTTACCATGCCTATGCCTTTACCATTCATGCTTTTACAATAAAATTCTTGGTAAAGGCATAATCATTGTAAAAACATGAGCGATAAAGTTTATTCTTGGTAATAGCATTCATGTTGTAACGACTGGGTCGTAATGGCATGCGTTACAACAGAATGCATGGTTTTGTCATACATCCCTTTCGCAGCGAAGCTCATAGGGGACATTCTATGTTCTTAGCTTGTGAAAACTCCTCTTCTGGGCCATTCCCATTCGAGTATAATCCACATTGCTCCCTACATACCTCTGGTCCTTCAGATGCTGTTTCATCAGTTTTGATAGTATCTTCTTTTGCACTGCTAGAAGTTCTCATGACCTTCTTTTGTTTACCCCTGTAATCAGTCAACCCCAGCGTATCTGGCTCTCCTAGCACCAGTGTCTTCTGCTGCTGCTGCCCCTTGTGCTTGTAAATCCTCACTTGTTGAACAGGTGGTAGGTTGTCTCCACTGGTCTCCTTGTACTGCCTCTTTTCCCATCTTTTATTTTACAGTTATTACAGTTTTGGACAGTGTAGGAAAGTGCCCTTCCTGTATGGTCACTCCCCCACACTTTTTGCTCCAATGCTGATGGTTATGACTTTGAAAGTGCAATGGAGCCTGCTGCCCAGGCCTCACTGCCAGTGGTCTCTCCCTAAAACTGTTATGTGTGAATTGGTATCCCCAATTGGCAAATTACTTTAACCCCCTTATAAGTCCCTAGTATATGGTATCAGTGGTACCCAGGGCATGGGTGTTACAGGGTTTATTAGTGCCTAAAGCACTGGCTGTTCACCCTGAGTGACTCAAGTAAACTACTGACAGCAGGCCTGCCATTACAGACTGCAGGAGCAGTGCAAACTAGTCAAACTCAACTTTGCCCTCACCATGTGCTGCAAAGTCAATGCACTATTTTTAACTTATGCCAGTAACCCCTAAGGAAGACCTCCTAAAACCCAGAAGGCAGAGTGCATTATATTAAAGGTGTGGGCATGTAAGTTCAAGCTTATATGTCCTTATAGTGGCCTTTACTATTAAAGGACACTTTAAGTGGTAGAGGGTACATAGGATAACATGGGCTGGCACCTGGGCAAATCCAAGGTTGGCAGCTCCATAGTGATACCACCTAAATATGTCATGTTTGGTATCAAACAACATGCCTCCTCACCCCTGACACGAGGGCTATGTGGTATGCACCAGGTGGCTACCTTAGAGGTTTCCCACCTGGTTGCCCCAGCCTTTCCTCTGCTCTGGCTGCCAGACCGTGCTTGCTGCTGCCAAGACAGGAATCTGAACCCCTGCCAGGAGGTGTGAACTCTCCCAGATGTCACAAAAAAAGCCTGTACAGGAAGGAGGTCACACCTCCATCCCTGACAGGCTGGCTGGTGTAGTGGCACATCAAGGCGGTGAGCTTCAAAGGCTGCACTGCCTGTGATATGTAACCAGGCGGCCTCCCAATGGAGGAAACAGCCCTCTGCCCCAGGCACATTTGCACCAAAGCAGGTGGGAAAATTAGGTAGTCAGGAGGTTTACACCCCGAAAAGGCTAGCCACACCTCTATGGTGGGCTACCTGGTCAGTACAGCTGAGGAAGACTTCGGCCATTTTTAAAAGTGGTAGAATAGTGGGTTCTGGGTAGAAAAGGTGACCTACAACCCCGGAAGTGGTCACTTCAGGGGCAGATTAGCTGCTAGAGCTAGTAGCCAATGGCCACTTGCACCCACACCCCTAACACCCTCAAATCTAGTATTTAAGGGCTACCCCTGGCACCAGAACCTCAGTTCTGATCTGACTTGCAACATGGAAAAAAGAAGGGACCTGTGTCTGTGACAACAGAAGCTGCACAAACCAAAGGTGTGATACTCTGCACCTGTGGCAACCTTCCTGGAACTGCATGAACGTGGCTCGTCCTGAACCAAAGCTTGGTTATCCCAGACAGAGGGACTCCTTTGAACGGAGGCATCACCATACTCCCCAGGACTAGTGACATTAGACCCCTGCAACTGCAAGTAAAACAACGTCCCAGAACCAAAGAATTGCTAGCCATTGGGCCCTCCATGGGATCGCCCAGAAGTAGATGGTTCAGTGCATTGTGGGAAACATAGTCCTGACCTCCAAAAAGTTTCAGATTGCTACCGTGTTCCCCCAGACATCGAATTAACTTTCTGCTATACCTACCGCAGTCATGGCTTACTGGTTGCCAGTCTGGCAACCACCACCTTTACTCAACACTGCACCTCAAGGGAACTCCGCGTGGGAGCACCCATGCAACACCCAAGGAACGCCTTCCCAGGGCAGTGTAAAGCAACACAGATATTTTTGCTGCGTTGCCTTACTACAGATTTATGGAGCCAGTCAGGGCCACACAAAGTGGCCCTGTGTGGCTTCATAAATCACATTTAAGGCTTGCGTCACTCTTGCACCACATTGCGTGGTGCAATAGTAATGCAAACCGGGTCATAAATAGGTCCCTAAGTTCTAGTTCATGACTAGTTCAATTAAATGTCCTACCAACTAATTGTTACGAGTGATGTTCCATGAGGGGACACAGGACATACTGCTGTGAAGACCAAACCAACGCTGTACATTAACCTTTGCTGATTCGCAGTGAATATAGATGCATTTTTTGTAATTGGCCCCCCTGCAACTCTAGAACTAAAACAGAATGAAATATATTTGACACAGTATATGTTGCTCGTCATATAAACCAGTAGAAATTTCAAGGGATGCATTTTTCTCAAACACATTATTACTATAGGATTAGCACTAAGAGCAATAATCTTCTATTGGAGATGAACACTTAAACTGGTTAGTGGCTAATGTATTAAAGTTTGTGACATCTACCACTCCATTAATTTTAAAAACATACCAGTCGCCTAAGATGTACACGAAAATAAGAAACTGGACAGTATTTTCCTAGAGTGCAGGAAAAACATTGGTGCTAAGGAACCATATGTATGTATATATGTGCTTGCACTTATAGTCAGTGCTTAATTTGTGCAGGTGAGTGTCGATGGGCCCTAATGGCACAAAGTTTTGGAGACCAGTACTCTTATTGCAAGTCCTGCGCATTGCAATCCTGATCCTTTAAAACTTCAAATGTTCTTTGGCTGCCTGTCCCCAGGACTCACTCATTCCAAGGCATTGATGTGACAGCCTCAGTGTGTATTAGGGTGCTGATCAGCTGGGGCAGTCGGGTCATGTGCAGTCGGGTTGCACATACAGTTCTTTTTCACTATTTGAGACATGGGCAACGGAATGCGAAGCCAAACCAAGTAGGGGCCCGTGGAGAATGCCTTCCGGGGACGGGAGCACACGAGGGCGAAGGAGAAAGCCAGTGAAAAGGGACGTGCAGGAATTGGGTGCGCCCATTGAAATCTGCAAACTGCCCAATGGCAGAGGGGAAGGGGGGGGCGGAGCGGGGCGGGGCGAGGAAGTCAAAAGGGGACACAGGCTCCCCCTTTGGCCTCATACTCTGACCATCACTTCGGAACACTGTTCAATGTCGATTACACAGATCAGTAGTCTTCCTTCCTAGGCTACGCAGTTTGTACTGTGCCAGCCTGTCCCGTGGGTTCCCTTCCTGTGCCTTTTGTTTTTACTGCAGATTAAGTGGTCTACCATTACTTTGGCCATGCCCCGGGCTGAGCAATGGCCAGAAACTGGACACGGAGCAGCGTAGCGATGGATGCACTGGTGGAGTCAGTCCCTGTTAGTTATTAACTCCACTCAGGAATCGGCCACGCATCAGACTGACCAATATCAGAAAGCATTGACACTGCCTCAACCAATCCAGTTGCACACAGGAAACATGGCAAACGACATGGGTGGGACTCAAAAGGTGTCAGCAGCCCACATAAGCTTTTAAAGTGAGACACACCCTGCATTCAGGGCATGCCTTATCTCTTCCCCTGTTAATGCAGAGACTGGTCTCACTCGCTTCTGCCTGAGCTTCTACTGCCATTTCCATATCAGACCTGACAACACAGAAAGGAAACACAGCATTAATTTCAGATTCGTCTTGACTCTACTCATTTGTGCTGCAGTGGTGTATCCGCCCTAGAGCAAACCGAAACAGTAAAGAATAATACGTCTGGCCAGCACTAAAATTTGAGATTACTAAACCTAAAGGGAGCCTTCACTTTAGTTGGACAAAATACTTGCCACATTAAGTTGCATTATTCCACCCCGTGAACAGTATGATCTTACACACGACTTGGCAAACATTGCAGGAAGTTATGTGCATTAAAAGCTCTAAAAACATCTGGGGTTAATTTACAAACCCCTTGCACCGTTGGTGCGTCACTTTTGTTGACACACCGGCGGCCCATTTTGCTGGCCCATATTTACAAGGCCACACAAAGCCAACCTGCATGACTTTTCATGGCCTTGTGTAAATACAGCCCCTATTCAGGGATCACTTTGCGTGAAAGGGGCACGCCATGGGTGTTGCTTTGGGTGTTCCAACACAACACCCATGGATTCTGCCGCATTCCCAGATTTACAACATTTTGTAAACCTGGGAATGTGTCAGAATCCTGCGCCTCCCCAGGGGAGGCGTAAGGAGGCGCAACGAGGAGAAATACTTTTATTTCTCTTTGTTTATTCCTCTATTTATGTGTGCTGCAGAACAGCACGCATACAAAGAGGAAAAGACCATCAATGATTGTTTTTGTGCAGGAAGGTGTTCCTTCGTGCACAACAACAATTATCCCCGCAACGCAGGCACCCTTGCACAATGGTGCAAGGGTGCCTGTATTGGCACATGGCAGCCAATTGTGCGGCAGTGCAGGGGAAAGCACAGGGATGCGTCATATCGTTGTAAATGTGACCATATCTGTGCTTTTAATATGACGCAGAACGGCGCAGCAAAATGGCTTGCAGCACTGCATCACTTTGCTGTAAATGAGGACCTTCGCTTTTTAAATATTTAAGTAAAGTTTCTAAAGAATTCTTTGCCATTTTGAAACAATTTGGAATACTGGCATATATTAAACAAAGCATAGAAAATCATGGAAGACTTAATTGTAGTCAGAGGAAGAGGTAACAGAGCACGTAGAGGAGAGGCGACAGACAGTACAGTAAAGATAGAGGGGATAAAGAGCAGAGAAGAGGTAGCAGATAGAGGTGGAGGCAACGCCTGTGGTGGAATTAGTCCGCACCAGTGGTGGAAGTTGACTGCAGCCTCCTTTAAAAAGTGCAGGGTACAGCCCTTATTTATTTATTTATTTTAGAAATATAGCACTTCTTAAAAAACCCACACGTAACAGGGAAGCAAGGAAGCGTTGCGGATTAAGAGATTTGTAAACGCTTTTCACTTGTTCCCTGAACGTTGGTGTCTAATCTTTGTTTTACATCTTTTAATATGACGTGTTTTACTTAGTAAACTCCCTGTGTTTGTATTTGTGTGATGTTCTGAAGAGTTGCTAAATTGTTGCTGCAACATATTTTCTTTGCTTCACACACAGTCACCTTGTTCCCTTATTCTCAACGGTAATGTTGAAATATGAGAGGATGTGTGTGGTGGATAATCCGCTAGAACATTTTATATTTCCTCTCTGAACTAAATGAGGAAGTGTTTGTGTTTGCCCTCTCATGACTCAATGTGACCTTAATATTTGTTAGATACAAGGTCCACGTGGGATGAATTGTATTACCTCATTGGTGACAGAGATTTCCTCTGTCTTTATGAGTTCAACTCTAAAGAATATTGGCTGCAGAGTGTGTTCTTTTCTCTTTAAATCTCAAAATCCCAAATTCATTCATACTGCTCGTTCCGGGTCAGTGAAGACCTCCGATGGCTCTTTGAAGACAGAGAGATATACTGATTCATTGCACCGTCCAATACCATTTTTTAATGGGAACAGTTCTATTTCATCCGCCTGTGAATCTGTGTGAGCAGTAAAGCCTCACCACACTGTCAAAACTTTTTTTATCTGCCATAGCTTCCTGATCACATCACATCAAATGAGACCTGGCAGCCATGCGAGCTGAACAAAGGTAGTTTCATTTCCAAGGGCAGAGCAGTGTTCCTATCTGAAGAGAGAGACAGATGTATGAATATTGGGATATTTCTTAACTGCAGCTGACACATAAAGGCTTTTCTTGATCATCTTCTCAAGTAAAAATAGATGCAGAGCTGTTAGCGGGTGGGATGATGAATGCCTGGCCTTGTGGATGTTGGATTGCAACAATGTGTCTGCATCTATTTTTTAGAACTACTACATTACCGTTAGCTTGGTATGGTGGACATGTCGGCAAGCTCTATACCTATACTTACGTCATCGAACACCCAAAGACTGTCACTAACCTCATTACTCTTCAGCCAACCCCCAGCCTTGTCAGTCCTCCATTCACATGTCTCGCCCGACCCTCCCCTTCACCAGTAACTGAGCTGCTTCCTCAACAGGGCTGACATTCTTCCACTGGGATGCCTCGAATGCGCCCTCAGCTCCATGACCAAGAGTCCTCTGATGGTGGCATGCGTTGAACAGGACAAGACACTTAGGGAGAGAAGTGTCCTGCCTACCACAGGCGGATTAAAAGTTGGCACTGTCAAAAAACAACAACGAGTGACAACGTAACATGGCAAAGCATACGTGCATTTGCACCTAAGTACAAAGGCATTCTTCTGACCACAGGTTGCGGAAGGAGAAAGGGCCTGTTCATATTCTTATTTTTCTCCATTATGAGTATGAGAAGAAGTACTGCATGAGCTACTTTACTCATACTTCCGTTGCTTTGTGAATCAGCCCCAAAATGTCCAACTCCCTATTAGTAAACATACAAAGAGGGCACAATCTTTTCTACTTGTACGAATTGTATATGAATATTCCATGAATATTCATATTTTATTCCCCTTTTAGATGTTTTGGGCTCAAATTCACAAAGGCACGTATGATGATGTAAAAAAGTACTACATGAGTACTATTTTTCAAATCCTAAATGCATTTATGAATAGTCCCCAGAATTGTTTAATGGACCAACCAACCAACAATATACACTTTTTTTCAATTACTTAAGACTATCTATAACTTCAAAAAGCATCAACAGCTTTCAGCATAACTGAAATTAGTAGTTCATCACAATGATTAAGTGCAAAGATTTGCTCATACATGCTACATTTGGTAAAACCAATGCAATAACAGTTTAATCAGCCATTAATACCTGTAAGGAAGTACAATTAATCAAATATAGTGATGTGTTCAGACTTAGGGGCCCATTACGATACCCGGCGTAAAAAAATCCGCCAGGCATGGAAGCGGCAAAAATCCGCCCGCACACACCGCCTGAACACCGACCACGCCATTATGAGTACACAAACCGAAAACCGCCATCGGCGGAAAAATCACACAAAATACCGCCCGCCATCGTCCGAGTCGGAGTCAAACCGCCCGCCACGGACGGAAACACGCACGACAACACAAAACCGCCCGCCCACACGGCCGACACACCGCACGTGAAATTACGATCGCACCGCCATGAGCGCGGAAAACAACAAATATACCGCCCGCCAGCGCAAACAACGCCGATGAGAATCGACACGGCAGAAGCCATGGCGCCCACGTACCTGCACAGAAACCATCCGCACACAAAACCAATAGCACACAACATGGCCAACAAGTCCACACAGCAAGGCACACACAAATACACAAGCACAGTACACATCCCGAAAACACCCCCGGACAAACAAAAAATACAAAGGCCAGAACCCCAGACACAACACACCTGAAAACAACAGACCATGAGGACACACCCACATAGGTGAGTACAAAAGCAGCACTCCCACAGACCACAACCCCTTGCTACATTGCAAACCAGAGAGGAGAGGAGAGGACACAGTGACACAGCAAGGACAGCAGCACACCACAGAAACGCACACATCACAACCACCACCACCACCACCACCACCACCAAACACCGGCACCACAAACCCCCTGCACATTACACAACACACACCGCACCAGCACCACAAACACCATGGCACCACAAAGGATGCCCAAGTTCACGCCCATGGAGCTGACGGTCATGGTCGACGAGATCATCAAGGTGTACCCACAAATCTATGGGAACATGGTCCAGCACACACCACTAGCCACCAGAAACAGAATGTGGACCCGGATCGTAGACCAGGTCAATGCAGTCGGGACCCTGCCCAGGAACAGAACCGAGATAAACAAACGTTGGAATGACGTAAAGAGCCTGGTCAAGAAGAAGGAGGGCAAAAACAGAGAGCTGGCTGCCGTCACTGGCGGAGGGAATCCCGCGCTCTTTAAGACCTTCAAAGCGTGGGAGGAGAAGGTGCGAGTCGTAATACATCCGGAGATCCTCGCCGGATTAGCAGGGGGAGTGGAGGCTGGTAAGTACAAACTAATGTATACCAGCACACCGCTATGTACTCACATGCGCAACTACCATGCCACAGCTCCCAGGGACAAACACCCCCATGTCCAGCACACAATACACAACACATCACACACACATGCAACAGACACTACCACACACAGCCCAAACCGAACAACTGTAAGATGCGTGGGGACATGTGTACACTAAGCCAGCCACGTAACCACCAACAGGTCCCCAAATATGCCAGAAGCGCCACAACGAGCACCCACCACACCCATGTGTCCGCCACAGCTGCACTAACCGACAAGTAACAGGTAAGTGGCAGGAACACAAAGTGCAGTGGGTGGGACGGTGGACAGCCCAAGTACAACACACACCAGGCCCCAGTCCCACAGCACAGCAAGGAGGAGCATCCCCCACACCCCACAGCCACGTGTCAGCCACCGCAGTGCACAACGACAGCCGAAAGGCAGACATCACGGTCCACAGCAATCGGTGTCAGTGGGTGTACAGCCACCCCCACGACCCACTACACCCCCCCACCCCCACAGACCTGCAACATGGAGCACCCCCGCTTAGAGCCATGTGGCATCCAGTACAGTGCACGCACGAACAACTTGCAGGTGGGAAACTGGACAGGGCTGGATTACTGGAGGCATGAGGACCATAACACCACCAACACATGGGACATGTCACGTAGCACACGGACACGCAGCACCGCCCACCGTCACGAACAAGTGAACAATGTGCACACGGACATGAACAGCAGACTCACACCCCACATGACCCATCACAGACATAGCAACACCCAAGGAGCCACGTCTGCATGCACAAGCCACACTGAATATAGTCCCACACGGCAGCCACTGTGCAACTCATCACACACAACCGAAACACCATTGAAGTCCTGTCCATGTAGCCCCTACTGCCTGTCAACCACACACCCCACAACTACGCCTATGTAAGACAAACAACACTAGACGCAACAGAGCGGAACAACAGAAATGCACACGAACACCACTGAACCCATCAAACTCACAGACACACCATGCACATACAACATACCATCCATCCCATCCGTCAGCCCCAGTCTCATGAAAGGCATGTCATCCGCACAGCTGCCACACATACAGCAGTCACGCTAAGACACATGCCCATGACCAACCATGTGCCAGAAGTCAATTAAGCGCACGACACACTGTGAGCAACAACACACAACATGGGCCACACCCCCCCGAGCACTGCAGTGATGCACATGGCACAGGGCAGCACGCACACCAAGGAGATGGGACAACTGCAATACGTTGGCTGGCACACAACTATCACTCACTCATAACGATGCGTCCAATGCCATGTCCAGTAACCACAACAGACAGCAAATATGCAGGGCATGTCAGGCATGCACACACCTCAGACCATGCACTGTCATGCTGCCACAACACATGTCACGTTCGGCACCCATGGCTCACAGCATGTACCCCGAAAGCATATCCCCTCCCAAATGCGAATCTGGGGCATGGCCCCCATGTTGCCATATGCGTTCCTAAGCGTTCCATTTGAACCCCAAAAGCATATTCCATCCCAAATGCGAATCTGGGGCATGGCCCCCATGTTGCCATATGCGTTCCTAAGCGTTCCATTTGAACCCCAAAAGCATATTCCATCCCAAATGCGAATCAGGGGCATGGCCCCCATGTTGCCATATGCGTTCCTAAGCGTTCCATTTGAACTCCAAAAGCATATCCCCTCCCAAATGCGAATCTGGGGCATGGCCCCCATGTTGCCATATGCGTTCCTAAGCGTTCCATTTGAACTCCAAAAGCAAAGTACAAACCAGACCCAGGATGGGCCAGGAGCCCGCATACACCAGAGTCACAATGAGTAGGGGCAAAGCAACACACCCATCGGCATGGCCAATCCGTCCCATGCCACATGTGCACAGCACACAGTCCCATTGCCTAGCACACACAACTACAGATGCCACAGCCACACACTCGCCTCCGGGAAACCCATGTACGAGATTGCACGAACTGCCAATGTCAGACGACTAATACATACTTCGCCAGGTGCAACACAATAACAAATCTCATTCTCTCCACAGGTGACGAACTGCTGGACGCTGGGTTGGAGACAGCAGCCAGCACAGCCAGCCTACAAGCCCCCAACGAGGACACACGGATCTGGAGGATCTGTCCACCTCTTCGGACACGGACCACCAAGCTGGCCCATCTGGCGTGGCAGGGCCCAGCCGCTCCCCAGGACCCCTCCTACCCACCAACCCATCATCCAGGGATGCTGAACAGTCCCAGTCCCCTGCTGCCACTGTCGTTGCGGCCACACCCACGGTCATTGCGGCCACTACCACTGCCGCAACCGCCACCATCGCCGCACCGACCACCACCGCCTCCACCACCACCACGTCTTCGCTGGCACCAGCCCCAGCGCAGGTGGTGGCCCGGCCGACTGGATCCACCCTGGGAGCCACAGCGAGGACCGTGGTGAGCAATGTGGCTAGTGGGCAGGCCGGTGGCAGCAGGACTGGTAGGAGGAGCAGGGTCAGGGAAACGCCAGCCTCCCCTGGGAGCCATGCCCTGCCTCAAATGGCCAGAGTCCTTGGGGCCTATGAAGAGGCCCAAGGACAATGGGCCAGGTCTGCTACTGACACGCGGGAGGTGCTGGGGGTGCTG
Organism: Calotriton arnoldi; assembly: GCA_963921515.1. Lineage (NCBI taxonomy): Eukaryota > Metazoa > Chordata > Amphibia > Caudata > Salamandridae > Calotriton > Calotriton arnoldi. The sequence continues at coordinate 443,241 of CAWUFW010004193.1, forward strand.
AGGTCCATGGACGCCCATATGGGCCAATTCGTGTCCCGTATGGACCAACTCGTGGACCTCATGGGCCAGCTGGTGGTGGCGGTGGGGTCACAGGCAAGGCCAGCAACACCACCTCCGCCACCACCTGCTAGGGCGCAGGCTCGGCCAGCAGTGTCCACTTCCCCTGCGTCCACAGCCAGTGAGCACACCTCACCCACCACCAGCAGGTCGCCACCACACCCCCCCCCTCCCAAACGTGGAAGGGGCCGTCCGAAGAGGAAACAGATCTCCCGGGAGGACTTCGCACGCTCCAGTCGCAAGTGAGGCAGCCAGCCAGCCTTCCGCCAGCCTTCCTTGACCAGCCACTGCATTGACTTGCTCTACGATCCCACTCCACACAGCCATCTGGATGGCATGTGTGTGTTGGACTATGGACATAGAACCAGTGGGTACACCCTGATCATCACGCAGCCATGACCGACAGCTCATTGTCACTGCACGCACCACTTTTGTCATCACCTTACACACAATCACATGTCACAGTTTGTAATAAATGCACCTTTTTCACTAACTGCTGTTTGTGCCCTGTGTTTTATTTGTACGGAATACATCGGCCACCTTGGGCGGAAGGGCACCTGATGCGTGGCATGGCAATGGAATCCGGAGGGCCTGTAGGGACCTAGGGGTGGGAGACAGAACAGGAGCACATTCAATGAGTGTGTCACACACCCATCACACAGTACATGTCAACAACTACAAGCAATGTACACACATCGCACAGAGCAATAGGGCACAATGCCACAGTCACCAACAGTGGCATACTACCCTGGCCATGGAGCGTTGACACACTGCACGCAGTGAACATACGGCCACCCTGACACAGCACACATACACCTGCATAGATACAGACACATCATCCGTCGTACATGGACACTCACCGTCAAGTGAAGTAGCGGGCGATGAGCTGCTGGCGCACATTCCCAGCTTCCTCCTCTCCGCTGTCCACCTCACTCGAGCTGTCCTGGTCTGCGGGCTGGGGCCCTGGTTGATCTCCGTCATCCACAATGAGGGGGATCTGCTTCCGAATGGCCAGATTGTGCAGCATGCAGCACGCCACCACTATCTGGCACACCTTCTGTGGGGAGTACGCCAGTGCACTCTCGGTGCGGTCCAGGCACCTGAACCTGGACTTGAGGAGGCCAAAGGTACGCTCGACCACACGTCTGGTCCTCCCATGTGCCTCATTGTATCGATCGTCTGCTGGGGTGCGAGGATTCCTCAATGGACTGAGCAGCCATGCCCCATTCGGATACGCAGAGTCACCTGGGTGTGAGGGACACAGAGAACCGTTGCTATTCCAACTGGACAGGGGACAGCATCGCACAACCAGCACGCTACACCACTCCACATACTCACCGACAATACAGCCACGATCCTGTTGCAGATTGGCCATCAGTCGTGGCAAGATGCTGTTGCGCATTATGTGTGCGTCATGTGCCGAGCCTGGAAACTTGGCACACACGTGGGTGATCACCATGTCCGCAAGGCACACCACTTGCACATTCAGGGAGTGCGTGTGCTTCCTGTTGCGGTACAGGTGCTCAGTGGCCTGTGGTGGAACAAGGCCAACATGTGTGCAGTCAATGGCTCCCACGACGTGTGGGATTCTGCCAAGGGCATAGAATGCACCCTTCACTGCCGCCAATTCACGAGCCCTGGGGAATCTGATGTACCTGTTTCGGCACAGCATCATGGCTGCCAGTACATCCCTCAGCACCTTGCTGAACATGGGCTGGGACATCCCTCCTCCAATGCCCACTGTGTGCTGGAATGACCCAGTGGCGAAGAAATGCATGGCGGCCATCACCTTAGCCGTGGGGGTGACAGCAGTCGGATACACCCTGCGGGGACGGAGATGGGGCTCTAACATGGCACACAGTCGATGCAGGGTTGGCCTGTCCAGCCGAAACTTCCTGATAACCTCTGTATCGTCCATGTCCGCCAGCAATTGGTATGGGCGGTCAATGTTCGGTCTCCGCCTGGGGTAAATGGCAGAGGACACATGTCAAAGCAACACGGCACATAGCAATTTCGCATACACATCACTGACATGACTGAGCAAGCACATGAGCCACAGCCCAGCTGTCAAGCTGGGACGGCACGGCCACAATACACTTACACAGGTCTCCCAACAATGGCAATGGCAAGTGAGACATACCACTGCCATGTGCATGCACATGGGGATCTAGGCCCCAATGACTTGCGGGGCGTGCTGATGGGGACTGACTGCATATTCGTCAAGCGGCAACGCCACGGCAACATGAGTGTCTGCTGAGCATGGAACTGCTTCCGAGGCTGGATGAGTATGGCACACGACGACGACGATGTGGGCACAGGCTGAGCGGCCAAAACAAGTGGGACCTGTGGCACGAGGGGATATGAGACAGTAGTAGGTGTCAGCACTGCACCCTATGTACAGCACTGTACGGATCACACCTCCCGAAACATTGACAGGTGTCCACATTGACAGCCCCATGCCAAGACGGCTGTGTGCTTGCAGTCACACGTCACAGGTGAGTGGTTACATTGCACGTGCCAGGTGGCAGACGTACATAGTGGGAGCTGGCATGTGTGTGCATGTGTCTCCTGTTCAGGATCCACCAGATGGGCGCTGACTCTGTACTGACCATTGGACACAGCATGTTCCGTGGAAGGCTTGTGTGTGTGGGATGGTGGCACTGGATGTGCCTCCGTTGGGTGGGGGGCCATGCACAGGGCGGGTACGTCGATGATTGCGCATTGTTGGTCACGGTGGGTGCACCAACTAAGATGTGTTGCCCTGTGTTCAATTCCTATGTCCGCATGATGATGGACTGTGGATGTGGGCAGACTACACATTGGTCGATGTGCTGTCTATATGCATGTGCCTTCACACCAGGCACAGCTGCCCCTGCACATGTGACCCCTGCTGGACTCGCTGCTGGGTCTGTGGAGCTGATGCACCTTCTGCGCGTGGGGCGGACAGCTCTCCTCACTTCCCTCATTGCGCATGTCATGTCTTTGCCGCAGGTGACATGGATCATGGAGGGCCCACATGTACGCGTGGGTAGGCTACACATGATTGTTCACTGGTCGCCACCCCCAGTCAGTGTTTCGAATGGGAAGGTTGTCGTGCTGGTGGTATGTTCGATGTGGCGGATGGGCGGGCCTAGGTGCGGGCTTACATTCCGGACATGGGGGTAGTTGGATTGGCGACTAGTTGCAGTACACACGGGACACGTCTCTTCCTTTCCACATCTGGGTCATCCCTTGTACTAACTGACAGTGATACAGTCATCTTCGCCCCAGCCCTCATGTCCTCCCCTCGCCCCCCAATATGCATGCTCACCTGCGAGGCTAGCGCTTGCACAGGCAGCCCCAAGCTCGCACCAGAGAGGGCAAGGAGTGTATGTGTGGGTCCAGTTGCACGAGTGGGCTGTCTCAGGGTATGATGTGTGGCGGGACGCCGTCCACCTGCGTGGTGCCCCAAATGGAGACCCGGCCTGCATGGACTATGCATCACAGTCTTCGCCTTCCGGATCCGCCACCTGCGACACCCAGTGGCTGTGGCTGCCCTTGCGGCCAGGCCGCGTCCGTCTGTGGCTGATGGCCCACACATTCACTCTTTGGCCTCTCTGGGGAGGGCTCGGGGTGGTGGCGCACGCGCTTGCACTTAGTCGCAATGGCATGTGGCGTGGTTGGTATGATGGGCAATGGATGGGATGGTGCGAGCCACCTCCCGTGACGTCAGTGCTGCTCGTGCTGTGGTGCGTCCCCCTACACTTCCATTTGACTTGTGCCATGCTAGACGTTGAGGTTCTATTGCCTGCGTGATATGACCAGGAGGAGCGCGAGGAGACCTGTCACACACCATGCTCCACTGCCATCCCGTGCCCTGTATCGCCTGTGCGGATTGACTATGTTGGGGTTACACCTGGTCGACTGGGGCTGTGTGTGCCTTGTCAAGGGGCATGGCGGGCGCACAACAGGATCCAGCTTGTCCACAGAGGGTGGGCTGAGGTGCGCCTGGTACCGCCTTGTACGTGTGCCCGGCTGCTGTGCACACACGTGTTCACTCCCCCGACAGGTGTCCTCTCACAATGCCCAGGGAAGCGGTGGTGTACTGTTCATGACCCCTCCCAACACGGCGTGCTCCAACTTGGCATGTGCGCATCTACCCGTCGCACCCACCCACCTGAGCACTGCGTCCATACGACTTCACACGACACATGTGTGTCTTCCACAGTAGTGCTTCTCATTTGCGTTGACATCCAATACCAGTGGACTACATGGTCATGTCACGACTGCCGTGTACTTCACATACTCTCATCCTCTCTCATTCGTACTTGTGAAATGAGTCAGCGGAGACAGTTTTGGTTTCAGACATTATATTGAGTCTTCTGTCCTCTGTGATGCAGTATAGTGGACACTACTGGCAGCGGAATACATGTTGAGGATATACTGAGCATGATTACAAATGGGATAGGGTGTGGGTTACATCTGCTTGGCCAAGGCTGTGCTAATGTACATTTACGTATAGCTGCGGAGCTGCGGACTTTGACACAGACGGTATACATGTAGCCTACCAGACCGCTCGGCATCATGGGCACAGTCCATCTCAGTTCCATGTGACAGGTTTGCTGCGGTTGTTCCTCATGCACGCGTGCATGTGAGATGACATCAGGGCATGTGCTTGCGTAGCATGCAGCGGCGTGCCACTTGTTGTTGCACTGTGGTGGTTACTGGACATGTCACAGTCACTGGGGTCGTGTTGTTGTTGTATGCACTTGTCGTCCATGCAAAGGTCCTGGTATGGGATTCCCGGGGCGGGGGTGGGAGGGGTGCAGCACCCACAGACTCCAGGCGACCTATTCATGTCCACTGAGCGGTGTGTGTGTCCATGTGCGCTGGATCCATGTCGTGTCCTGGTTGTTCGTGCAGTTCCGTCCATGTGGGTGCGATGCACAGAGCCCATGCCACTGCCTCCCACGATGCATGCGGTGTTCCTGGATGTGATGGGGAACAGTGTGCATGTCCCGGTCATATCCGATGTCATGGCGATGTCGTTGATGGTGTGGTTACAGTTGCCGGTCGTTTGGTATGGCTGTTGTGGTGGTGACTGGCCAGTCCGTGCGGAAGCTGAGCATGGGTGCGGGGTTGGACTTCATAGGTCACTCGGGGAACCTGCGTTGTGGTCCGACGTATTTACAGGTTGTCAGGTATGCGATGCCGCCCAGCAGGGCTTCCATGTCATTGGTGGTGTACATGTTTGCCAGCCAATGAAGCGGATGGTGGCTGTCAAGGTGTTGTTCGTAGGTTGTCCCTTGGAGGACCATGATGGGGCATGCTGGGTGACATTCGATGTAGCTGTTCTCGATGATCCGTCGTGTGGAGGCACAGTGGTTCCATTTCAGTGCGCGTGCGATGTTGGCCACATACGCCATGCCCCCATAGGCAGAGCAGGCCCTGTCGTGTGCGTCCAGAGGGAGGAGTAGTGGTAGCAGGTCCGCCTTCAGACATGCCGGGTTGGAGAGGCATATCTCGACGGGATGCTGGTAGGGACACCTCCGACAGTAGAAGACGGGCATGACGCAGCTGAACAATGTGATGCGGTAAGTCAGTCGGTAACTTACGTTCAGCAGGGACAGGAGATCGCATCCCAATGTATGTATCGTGTTGGTTTGGTACAGCTTGAGCTGTTCGGCGTAGTTGGGTAGGTGTGTTGCGGTTGCCATTTCGCAGCGGTTCGTAGAGGTGGCGTGCTCCGGCTGTGTGTGCAGTCTGCAATGTGCACGCTCCGGGGTTGCTGTGAGCTCTGTGTAGTCGTGGGGAGACAGGACTTGTGTTCTGTTGGCTTGTTTGGAGGACACGGGCCCTCTTCCCACATGCTTCTCAGACAGTTCAAGGTCGGTGCTGTGTGACTCCTTCCAATTAACTTGCATGTGGCCGACATGGGGGAGTGTTTTCTTCTTTCTTCCCCGTCCGTTGTGTGCTTCTGTGATATGCGCTATCTGCCCTGTGGTCGGTCTCCTCGGCATGCCTGTGTTGGTCTATTCTTGGACAATGGCTGTATTCACCGGCTTCTGTCGTAGGGCTGTGGTTTCGGTGTTGGAATGGAAGGTCATTCAGTGCTGTCTGCTCTCCCTTGTGTGGGCGGCAGGCTGCCTTTCCGCTCTGCGTTGGGCCTTGTGTGTGGATGTAATTCTTGGGCCACCTGTTGTCGGTCACCGGGCTCTTTGGTGTTCCGTTTCATGTGTCTTGTTCATATGTGCAGGGTGGTATGGGTTTTTCAGTGTGGTACTGGCGTTCCTCTTCCCGAAGGGGCCCTGCTTCTCCTAGTTGGTGTTGCCGCCGCTGTGTGCTTCGCCATGTTTGTTACACTGGGGTGTGTCCTGCTGTTGCGTGACTTCACTGACATGTGTGCGTCGGTTGTGTGGCGTTGGGTGTTGTCCGTGAATTGGGCGTTGGGGACATGTCTGTGGCCGGCCTGTCACGTGTCATGTGCGTTCGGGGTGGGGCTGGTGTGTGTGCTGCTTGGTTGTGTCCCTGTGTCTGTGTGCGACGCATGCATGGCGCTGCGGTTGGCCTCTGCGTTGTGCGCATGTGTGGCGGCGTCATCGGCGCTTTGGGGCCGTGACGGGGTGGTTGGTTCCTAGTCCCAGGTGGTGTGTACACATGTGTTCTGCGATGTTAGGATTTGGCCTGTGTGTCATATGTGGATGCAATGGTGGATGTGTAGTGTGCACGCGCTGGTGGGGGTTGTCCGCTTTTTCCGCCCTTGCACTGTGTGCGCTGTTTGCGTGCACTTGTTGTGTGTGTGCCTACCTGCGTCTCCGCGGTACGTTGCGTCCTTGGTGGTGCATCAGCAGAAGCATGGGAAGGGCCTGCAGTGCTGGATTCATGCCCGGGGTGCCGCTTCTTCGTTGTCCGTGCTCTGCGTCCGTGTTTCCGCCTCTCTTTCACGTGCGGTGTCTCTTTGCCGTGGGAGCCGTTTGTTTGCGGCATCGTAATTTATGCGCCGGGCGGGACGTGTTTCGTCGGACGGTGTGTGTCAGTTGAGCTGCGCCGCTACGTGTGCGGGCGCACTTTGATGGCGGACGGTGTTGCTGGCTTGCCGGCGGTGTTTGGCCTGCTTTTCGCATCGTAATTGGGCGGGCGTGTGGACTGCTGCGTGCCGGCAGTAACTGGTGGTTTTTGCATCCGCCAGCACGGCGGTTGTGCTTCCGCCCGCCATCGTAATGGGCCCCTTAGAGTGCCTTAAAACATTTTTAAAACAGTATTGTAAAGAAACGCTATGTTTTTCACGCGTCATAAGTGCACAAAGAAAGGAAACATACTTGTTGTGCAGAATTCCCTTACAACCTGGAATCTCCGAGAGAGGAGGACCCTGTAGTCACACTATGTGGGGTCACAAATATGGTCAGATACTGCCCTTGTCTCTTCGGGCATAAACGTGGCTTTTAAAAAAGCTTCACCCCCCACTTATTTAATCAAGGTTTCTCGCCCGCTAATACCTCATTTGCTCAATTTAAGCTCAGTATCCTACTCGCCCCATAGCAGCGCCGGAATATATACTTTTTAGCCAGCAGCGGGGAGAAGTGCTTCTGAGTGCACATAATGCGCATGTGGGCATCTATCAGTGACACACCTTTGCTGGCGTCCATGTATTTTAGTCCGTGGGCATGGCCGGTCTTTGTTTTGGTCTCTAGCACACTCCTAGTGGGTGTGGTGGCTCTCAAATCTATCTGTAGTACAGAAATAGTTAGGCTATGATCAATAACGCTGAACCAATGATGCGTCATATTTTAAGGACTATGAGAGGTGCTATAAAAACACACTACAATCAGTTTCTCAATGGGAATGTTGCTTTGGCTAATTCGAGACAAATGCTGGTTGCTTCCCACTTATATCATAAATAATGTGTTAGTACTGGTCACATTCATGATCAAGATATCCTCATGGTATTATTGAGCCCTCAATTATGGTTGTATTATAAGTAGAGATTTCAACCAAATGGTGCGCAGCTTAGTGTATCTGCAGTTTTACCTCTGAAGAAGTGATTGGCTTGAGGCAAGCAATTTATGATCCCAGCTTGTATTCAGTGCATTATATTGCGTGTGTTCCGTAAGTGTTGTGATAATGGGTTGTTTTTCCAACGGGTTCGAGTTACAGTGTAAATGGATGGTCCGTGTTTAGGGTCTTTTTATGGCTGTATTGTATTCCACAGTATGTTGTCATTCAACCCGGTTCTGCATGTGGGCAAATGGTATATCCACTGTTGCTCTTTTTCTAAAAGCAGTTTCTCAGTGTTACTGGTGTTGCTCTCCAACTGTTCTATAATGATGCATTTCATGTCATTTGTAGTGTGTCCCTCTCTGAGAAAATGATCTGTCATTTTTGTAGAGTTCCATTTACACCATTGGTTGCCAGGATGTTCACATATACGTGCATTTATCTTTCTTGTTGTCATCCCCACATAGTGGAGTCCGCATGGGCAAGTTATTAAGCATACTACATTCATAGAGTAGAAGTTTGTGTGTTTCCTTATAGTCTACACTCTCCCTGGTTCCAGATTCAGTGTATTGATGGTGGAGGTTAGATAGCAAATGCTACAGTTCCCACAAGCGTAGTGTCCCACAACGTCAAGTAGACCCCAATTATTAAGAACTGTAGTTCTTTTTTCCAAAATTTTTTTCTTGGGGTGGGTTGACAATGGGCTATCCTTCAGGCTTCTTTTCCCATCTCAGTTTACCTGTTTCTAGTATCTGCGAATGTTTATTAATCGCCTTTTTCACCTTGTTGGAAATTGTGTTGAAGGTTGTGATGCAAGTGATTGAGATAGTTGTGTTATTACGGGCATGGTTCTCCAACAACGCCTCTTGGTTTTGATTTTTTGCCTGCATATAGGTTGTATTTATCACCCTCTTGGGATAGTCACAAGCCCGTAACTTTCCTGGGAGGGCCTCGGTCTTAAGGTTAAGGTCAGATGTTTTACTGCAGTTTCTCCTAAGTCTGAGAAATTGCCCATAAAGTAGGTTTCCCTCAGGGTTCTGGGATGGAAGCTGTCAAATCTTAGTAATGTGTTCCTGTCTGTGGGTTTGTGATATGTTTTTGTGTATAGCTTTCTCTGTTCAGCAAAAATTGCCACATCCAAGAATGTGATAAAATCCCTTGTTCATAGTGTAGGTGAACTTAAGGTTGTTATCGTGGTCATTAATCCAGGTAATGAAAGGGCTGATAGCAGTGCTATCCCCCTCCCAAATGATCAGGATATCTTCTATGCACCGCCTTCACAGCACTATGGGGCTGATTACGATGGCGGGCGAACTTGGCCTGCCCGCCACCTTAGCGGTGATTGGGACCGCCCGCCAGACATGCGGCGGTCCCAACACTGCAATTAGGATGCACCCGCCATACTGGCGGGCGCATCCTGGGGTTTCAACATTGCAGGCGGTGATGCTGGCTGCAGCACCGTCCGCAATGTTGAAAGTGCTTGCACTGCATTTCCCTGCACCGCATGGCAGGCACCACGCGGTGCCTGCCACTTGGTGCATGGAAATGCAGGGGGGTACCATGGGTACCCCCCAGTGGAGCGACACCCCCCCCACACAAGAGGGGCCCGCAACGGGCCCCCAAACCCAATCCCCACCAGCCTTTCCATGGCGGCATCGCCACCATGGAAAGGCGCCTGGCCACACACATCCTAATATGGCAGACGGTGCCTGCTAGGCACCGCCACCATATTAGTGGCCCTGCTCCGCCCGCCAGGCAATCAGTGCGATTGCCACCGGCGGAAAAGCGGTGGACGGACTTTGCGTCTGCCGCGATACCCACCGCCATCCTAATATGGCAGTGGGCAAATCTCAATATGATGGCGGAAAGATCGCCACCGCCGGCCCGGCGGTGGCGATCATTCCGCCATCGTAATGAGCCCCTATGTTCTTTTTGTATGGATTTTTGATTTGTAGGATATTTTGATTTCAAAACTGAATATGTGCAATCCTGCCACACTTTGGGCGAATGTACTGCCCATAGAAGTGCCAAATGTTTGTAGGTAGAGTGCGCCTTCAAACTCGAAGAAGTTCTTATCCAAAGACCTCTTAGCAATCCCGCTATGTGGGACTTACTGGAGATAACAGGAGGGGTAGTTGACCCCCAAGGGCGTCCTTGGGGGCCAACTACCCCTCCTGATACCTCCAGTAAGTCCCACAGAGCTGGATTGCTGAGACCTGGTAGGAGGCCATGCCCCCTTTCTCCACCACTCTGCAAACGTGCCGCCTGGTGCACTGCCAGTAGGGGAATGAAGTCCCCTTGGCTATTGAGGGTCCTTGGGGACCAACTACTCCTCCTGTTACCTCCAGCAAGTCCCACACAGTAGGTTTGCTGAGAGGTTTTTGGTGGCCACATCCCCTTTCTCCACCACTCTGTAAACGCACCTCCTGGCGCACTGCTGCTTGGGGGAAGAAGTCCACTTTAGTCCTGAGGCCCTCAAGAGGCAAGGGGACCTCACCCCCCCCACCAGTAGTACACTGAGAGGCGCATTTGCAGAGTGGTGGAGAAAGGGGGCAGGACCTCTGGCGAGTTGCAGCTTTTTTTCTATTTTTTAGGAAGGGGGACCACGTGGCCCCCCTTCCCTGGACCATTTTGGGCCCTGGGGACCCCATCCCCCAGGGCCTGCCTCTTTTAAATATATTTTTATGAAAAAAACAAAGGGGGGGCAGCGTAGCCCCCTCCTAGGCCGATTTCGCCACAAGGGGACCCCATCCCCCAGGGCCTGGACTTTTCTTTAAAAAATTGATTGAAAGGAGGAGGGCCAAGCATCCCCGCTCCCAGCCATTTTCGATCCCGGTGACCCCATCCCCTGGGGTCCTGCCCTTTTAAAAAAAAACTATTTTTACAAAAGGGAGGGGGCTGCGCGGCCCACCACCCAGGCCATTTTCGGTCCCAGGGACCCCATCCACCGGGGCCTGCCCTTTTTTTAATAAATATAAATTAAACTAGAGAGGTGGGATGCGCGTCCCTCCTCCCCAGGCCGATTTCGGTCCCGGGGACCCCATCACCCAGGGCCAGGCCTTAATATATTTTCTTAAAAAGGGGAGGGGGGCCCCAGGGCTGTGGGGGCACTGCGGACCCTCCACATCACATTATGAATCTTTGCCCCGGGAGGTGGTGGTCCCTGGGGCACGGGGGTCCATAAGGGCCTCCCTGCAGTAATTTAATTCATTAGCCCCGGGGAGGTGGCAGTCACATTATAAATCTTTGGTGCAGGGGTTAACACATGGGCATCCCCCCGCATTCCTATAAGAACTTGCCCCCGGGACCTAAGCCAACCGGGGGCCTATATTAAATGAAGTGCGGGAGTCCGAGCTTCGTTTTGTTTTTTTAATTCATCCGCTTTTAATCCAGCGCGACTCCCACCGAAATCTTTTGAAAAATACTTTTTTGGCCCTGGGAGGTCCCCGTGGGACCCCCCCAAAAGGCCTAGGAGGTCAGGGTGCTCCTATCCTGTCCCCTTTTCTTTTTTTAAAATCTTTTTTATGTGACGTGGTCCAATCTGTGGCAAAATTGAATAATAAAAGACATGCGGACTCCTGCTCGTCTTTTTCAGGAAGCCCCCGGGTGGCCCAAACCCCGGGGGCAGTGTTTTTAATTATGTGTGTGGTGCCTACCTCCCTGGGGCAGACAATAGTAAAATGATGTAGCAGGTCCCGTACGGCCCCCTGCAGCTCAGGGACCACTATCTCCCTGGGCTATTTATTAAATTAGTGTGGGGGAGGCCCGTACCACCATCTCCCCGGGCCTAATGGTAATGAAATGGGAGGGCCTCACTGACACCCATGCCCCAGGGACCTCCGCCTCCTAAGGGCTGTTTAATTTTCAAATGGGGGGCCTCAAGGACCCCCCATGCCCAGAAGATCACCACCTCCCTAGGGCCAAATATACTCTTAAAATGGGAGGGGGGCCATGGGCTGTTCTCAGGCCCAGGGGCAGCCACCTCCCAGGGGCAGGCCCTAAAACAAGAAAGGGGGGGCTCTGCGGCCCCATTCCTGGAGCCGTACATGGCCCTCGGACCCACCATCCCCCAAGGCCGGCTCCTGCTATGTCCCAGGGTGCCCACCCCAGGACATAGCTGTTTGCTATGACTGGCTGGGAGCTTTACTGCTCCCGCCAAGCCATAACAAACTGTGCTCTGCTTCTAGCAAGCAAGAGCATAAAAAGGTTTCTTGCTTGCCTGAAGCAAAACACAATTGCTTTTACAGAGAGGGAGCTGCATGTTCAGCAGCTACCTCTCTGTAAAAGTAATGCCAGTGACTGCAGAAGGCGGGGAGCCGGCAGGGACCACGGGGGCCTTCAGGCTCCCCCACGGTCCCCAACAGATGTTGGTGGGTGCTCTGGGGGCACCCACAATACAGGCCAGGCCCCAGAGAATGGGGTCTCCAAGGCCAAAATCGGTCTTGGGAGGGGGGACGCGTGGCCCGCCTCCCTTAAAAGAATAAAATTAATTTAAAAAGGTTGGGCCCCGGGGATGGGGTCCCCGGGGCTGAAATCAGCCCAGGGGGGGGGGGGGTCACGCAGCCCCTCTCCACTATTACATATAGGCTTGGGCTCGGGAATGGGATCCTGGGACGGAAATCGTTTCCGGGAGGGGGGCCACACGGCTCCCATCCCCATTTAAAAAATGCCTGGCCACAGGAGATAGGATCCCCGGGGCCCAAATAGGCCCAGGGAAGGGGGGCACACAGGCCCCCTCCTGTAAAAAAAAAAGAAAAAATGCTAGACCAGCAAGTTATTAAAGGCCCCACCGCCTTTCTGCACTACTCTGCAAACGGACCTCTTGGTGCACTGCTGTAGGAAAGTGCCCCTTTGTGCGTGGTTGCCCCCACTTTTTGCCTAAATGTTGATGTGCTTCGACTGAGTGTGCCCTGGGCTCCTGCCAAAGAGGTACCCAGGGCCTATGTTATTTCCCTAAACTGTACTATTGCAACACTCAATTGGCAACTTTCTGGCCACATGTAAGTCCCTTGTAACAGGTACCATAGGTACCAAGGGCACTGTGACCAGGGAAGACCTCTAAGGGCTGCATCACTTATTTTGCCACCCTGAGGGGCTCTGTACCTTTACACACACACACTGTCATTGCAGGCTGCGTGCTTTGGTGCTGAACAAAGTTAAGAGTCGACATGACACACATCCCTGTGTGCATTGCCTACAACCCACTGCCCTGGCATAGGTAAGCCACCCCTCTAGATGGGTGCACTATACCAGTGGTGAGGGTACAGGTGCATGAGCCCTGAACCCCTACAGTGTCTTAATCAATTCTTAGACAAGTGCAGTACTGTCAGAAAGAGTATATGGTATGGGAGTTTGTCATTACGAACTCCACAGCAGCACAATGGCTTAACTAAAATCTGGGAAGTTTGGCACCAAACTTTTTAGCACATTAAACCCACATTGATGCCAGAGTGGGATTTAATGAAAAATGCTCTCACAGGGCATCTTAGAGATGCCCCCTGAAAAATGACCTAACTCTAGTGTCCTGGTTGGTTGGCTGCTTGCCAGCTGCCACCACCAGGCATGCTTCTGGACCCCTGGGCTGAGAGCCTGGCACTCTTGGGGTCCTGAAACAATGCATATCCTGGGACGAGGTGCCAAGCCTCCTCCCCAAGGTGGGCAGGGTCCACGAAGGGGAAGCATCAAAGGCCTGCAGCCTTTGTGAGCTACCCCAGCCATTTGCTGCTGTCAGCAACTCGCTCCTATCGGCTCTGACTCCCACTTTGGGCGGGAGAATCGGCGGGAAAACCAAGATATCAAGAGGGATGTGCCCACCTTTGCCCACTCTACCCCTCAGGTGGGGGAGGAGAGGCAAAGCACAACTCTTAGTCCCATCCTCTTGAAGATGGGGGTACCCAGCCAACCCGAGTGAGGCTCATGCCCCCCTCCCACTGGAGAGTGGCATAATAGGCAGTGTACCCACCCCAAGGAAGGGACCTATTGGTCCCGACCTGTACCTAACTGTAATGCCCCTAAATGTAGTATTTAGGGGCCACCCTGAACTTTGCCTCCTCAGACCAGAGCCGAAAAGAAGAAGCAAGAAGGCGAAGGACCGATCAGACGTGCGGAGAGAAGAGGAGGACACCAACTGACTTGGCCCCAGTCCTACCGGCCTGCCCCAACCTCGGACTTCTCCAACAGAACCTTGGTGTGTCCTGTAGTCAACAGTCCGTGAAAACCCAGAGAACCTGCCCTGCCTTTGCAACTAAAAAGGACTTTGTCTCCTGTGAGCACCGAACTTGCTCAAAAGTAACCGACTCTGACTCCGTCCGACTCTGTGAGTCTCCACCACTCTGCTCCTGGCACCCCAAGCCCGAGTGACCCAATACCCTAAGGAGGTCCCCCCATGATCCTAGCCTGGATCCCAGTGACCCCTGAACCTCCATAAGTTCCCAAAGCAAACCTGCAGGCAACAACTGAAAGGTCCCCTCAACTGTGACAGAAGGCAACCCCCCGGACTGACTCCATGACCGAAGCGGTCTAGAAAAAGGAACCTTACCGTCTAGACCGACTCCGTCACTGAATGCCTGCGGTCAGAGGATGACGACTCTCAAAGCCCCCATTCGCCTCAACATCAGCTGACCGACTCCGAGGGAACCGCAACCGAATCTGCCGCATCAGCCAAGACTGCACCCTACACCCGGCCGCTGCTGGTGTGGTTCTTATGTTGGCCATTGGGCCCTTCAGTGCTGACCTTGACCCCTGGAGCTTTTTGTTCCCCAACCTGGTGGCCTGCTCGACGCAGTCCCCAAGACCTCGACCGTGCTTAGCCCCTTGGCTAACGTGGGGTCCCTGTACTCTGCACCCAGCCGCTTCTGTGCTGCTGGCGGTGCGGCCCAAGTGCCCATTTGACCGAATCTTACCCATGGACCCGTAAACTCAGTTCTGCCTTCTCAGGACTAAATGTGGCTCATGAGTAGTACTGTAAACCTGTATTAAGTTTCCAAACGCATTGACTCCTTTTTCTTTTCCTCAGGAATTGCACCAGCCTACCATCTAGCGATACCTGGCTGTGTAAGAAAAGTAATTGCAAAGTAGCTCTGACTATCTGGAAATACAAAGTAATTATCATGTAACTCATTTATTGCATTCAATCTCTATTTAAACTGCATTTGCTTGCAAAGTATATCTATACTGATCTGTACCAGGCCTGGCTTGGTTTTTAGAAAATAAACATAACTAAATAATATTTTTATACAAACCAATTGGTCTGCTTTCAGTCCTTGAGTCCGTGAAAATATCGCTTACATACTACACACACTGTAGCTTCTACAGTGTGTGTATTTGGTAGGTTTGGAAGCCAGCTCACCCTGAAGACCCTGTAGCCTCTAGTTCCCTCCCTTGGATAGTTCTAAGGGTCCTGTGTTTGTGAAATCATCATATGCTTGCAAAGTATATCTATACTGACCAGTACCAAGCTTGGCTTGGTTTTAGAAAATAAACATAACTAAATAATATTTTTATACAAACCAATTGGTCTGAGTTCAGTCCTTGAGTGTGTGAAATCATCTCTTGTGCCAGTTGTACAATAAATGCTTAGTACTACCCTCTGATAAGGCCTTACTGCTCACCCACACTACCACAAATAGAGAGTAAGGTACTGTCTACATTTACCTCTGCCTAGCCTTGGGGATCCACTGGACTCTGTGCACACTATACCTTACTTTGGTATAGTATATTCAGAGCAAAACCAAAATGACACCTTGTGTAAAACGTTTCTTTGGCCTTGATAGCCTGGCTGATGACGGCTGTAAGCCAGAAACCGGTCCCAGGATGCTTGTTTCCGGTCCAGGGAAGACATGGCTTGGCAGTTCGGGCTGGACTGTTCCCATGAGGCACAGGGTCAGACTGATTTGCATATGGCCATGTCTGAACTGGGGTGGCGGAGTGAGCTAAAGAATGATGATGGATTAAACCCAGATCAGTTGACTGGGGGTGAGTGCTTGCATTGTTCAACACTCCGTCCATCATCCCCTTTGGTTTTGCCATAGTATATTCAGAGCCAGCTTCCTACAACTTCTGGTTGGGAGATGAAGTCCCCTTAGATGCTGAGGGTCTTTGGGGGGCAGAAACCCCTTCTGTTATCTCCAGTAAGTCCCAGACAGCGGCATTGTTGAGAGGTTGTTGGTGGCTATGTCCGCTTTCTCCACCACTCTGCAAACGTGCCTCCTGGCACACTATTAGTTGGAGGATGAAGTCCCCTTGGCTGCTGAAGTACTTGGGGTGAACAACCGCTCCTGTTACCTTCAGTATGTCCCATACAGTGGGATTGCTAGGAGATCTTCGGAGGCCACACCCCCTTTTTCCACCACTCTGCAAACGTACCTCCTGGCGCACTACTTGTTGGGGAATGAAGTCCACTTTACTCCCGAGGGTCCCTGGGCACCAACTACCCCTCCTGTTACCTCCAGTAAGTCCCATACAGCAGGATTGCTGAAAGGTTGTCGGTGGCCAAGCACCCTTTCTGTACCACTCTGCAAATGTGCCTCATGGCACACTACCAGTTGAAGAATGAAGTCCCCTTGGCTTCTGAGGTGCTTGGGGCGAACAACCCCTCCTGTTACCTCCAGTAAGTCCACACAGTGGGATTGGTAGGAGGCCTTTGGAGGCCACGCCCCCTTTTCCCACCACTCTGCAAACGCGTCTCCTGGTGCACTAATGGCTGGGGGATGAAATCCACTTTACTCCTGAGGGTACTTGGGGACCAGCTACCCGTCCTGTTACCTCCAGTAAGTTCCACACAGCTGGATTGCTAAGAGCTGTTGGAGGCCACACACCATTTCTAAGTCACAATGCAAACGTGCCTCCTGGTGCACTACTTGTTGGGGGAAGAAGTCCACTTTAGTCTTTAGACCCTCAGGAGGTAAAAGGACTTTATTCCCCAACCAGCAACAAACAACAAAGATAGGGAGACCATTCTGTTTTTCAAACAACACAAGAAAAAGCCAAGAGTAAGCAAAACAGAATTGAGGTTTATTACAACGTATATTAATCAACAAAAGAAACTGGGAGCCAGTTTTTGAAAGAATGGCCCATTGTTAAAACAGATCCGATAATAGGTACACACATACACAAATGGCTGTGGATAACCCATAAACGAGCACCTTCAATGAAGGATGCTCTTGTGCATAGCATCCTGAAATTTTAGATATGGGGAATTGTTACGGCCTCAGGCAGGCTTTAGAACATGCTCAAAGTGCAAAGCCTGCAGTATAGGCCAGAACACCACAACTTATCTGTCACAATTCAGCACAAAGCAAATCAAAATAAAGGGCACATATAGCTGTACAACTAAGTATGCAATGTAAATACTGACATGGACATTTAATTTGAGCTACATAACAGTACAACATTACCTGTTTACAAGAGGATCATGCAACATATGAGTGCTATTACAAACAGTTATCTAGCCTACCCAGGTGCAAGACATTGTGCAACATATCACCACAATGACCTCAAGCAGATAAAGTATTATGTGATTGATGCTGTACCCCCTAACAGGAGAGGTGAAAACTGGGTAAAAGGGCAATAAGGGAATTGGGAACCAGGTACATTATAAATCTCAACTGTAAGGTACAGAATGGTCTTAACATAGATGAGGAATTGCATTCTTGCCTCTAGTAAGAGTGGTATGAGTATTGATGAATGACTGTTTGCCCACATGGGCAATAGTTTAGGTGTATATAGTATTTCCATCAAGTGTGTAAGGTGGTTTTTCTCTTCAATTAAAGTTTATCATTTCAATAATTAGATTTAAGATATTTTACCCCTGTATATCACGGTTATGTTTCAGGTCAATGATTTTGATGTATAATCTTTTGATGAGAATTTGGTCATTTGAAAAAATTGCCAGATGGATTTCTATGACTGGGTGATTGCCCACTTGGGCTTAATGAAATGTTGCAGAAACAAATGACATACAGTTACAGTGTGACCAGTGCAATATAGTTACCATACAAATGGAACCCTATACAATGGGAGGCTTTTGCACCCATAAAGTTGTTAGTTGGCACCATAGATGTGTCAGAGGTGAATGGTAGCAAACACATATGACCACATAAGGGTAGCGAGAGTGGTATGCATAGTATTTGCACAGAGGTCACTAAATATGTGAATTTTTTTTACATGGACTGATTTATTTTGAGCTTGAATCATAAACAATGTGATAAACACCTTTTTTTTAAAAATACGAAAAAGAGAATATTTTTAAAAATGACCAGGGGATTATAATAAGTAGTAATAAGAAAGTAACGTGATTACAATCATGAAAGTACGATATGTGCTGCCACAATGAATTGCGATTAAATTTTTGTCTTGGTGCCTATGATAAAAAAAGGAAAAGCTTTGTCAGTATGTGGGCATGTCATGTGACCGAGGCCGCTGTGTTATGCGGAAACACATAATGGAGGAAAGAAAATTAATATTCAAAATTAGTACGACGCTCACTTCAGCTGCTGTCTTGAAACTTTCAGGGTGATCCATCAAGCTGAGGTAGAGAAAAAGGGGGGGGTCCCAAAATGCCTTTTCCCCATGCAAATTCCCGTAGGGATTTTAGAAACGACTACAGCCTGAACTGCTGAGTGGAATTACACCAAATTTAGCAGAAAGGTCACTGTTGCTTCAGAAAACGACCTTTTTGTGAATTGGAGTAAATCTGTTCAGTAGTTTTTGAGGTATTAAAAGAAATCTAAATTTAGATATATAGGAATGTGGATCCCTTTGAGGATCCAAAAGTCTTCATGCTGAAATCTGATTGGCTGCCAATACTTCAACTAGGAAGCTTCAGCTGAGTCCAGCAAAAAATTGGTCTTGGGGTCCCAGAGGAAAGCACATTTTTTTGCAGTGGAAACGTGATTAAGGTGGGAATCTGTGGCAAAAAATTTGAAATAAACAAGCGCAGACGCCGGCACTTGTTTTTAATAAATCCGCTGGGTGGGCCTGTTCTCAAGGGTATGCCGCATATAGTAAATTTAAAAGGAGGGGGCGCACGTGGCCCCCCACCAATGGCATTTTTATACCCTAGGGCCCACCACCTCCCCGAGGCTACACAAACATATGGGGGGGCGCGGACCCCCCTAAGCTCCAGGGACTACCACCTTCCCAGGGCTAAATAAACAAAATTAAGGGGGTCCATGCAGACCGCTGACCCTGGGGACCACCACCTTCATGGGGCCAAATCAAAATACACATGGAAGGGAGCTGCGCAGCTCCCTCCCTGGCCATATATGGCCCGGGGATCACCACCTCCCCGGGTCCAGTCGGTTCAGATCAAAGGAGGGGGCCACACAGCCCCACTTCCTGTATCCATATGGCCCTGGGGATCGCCACCCCTCAGGGCCGGCTCCTGCTATGTCCCATTTTGCCCACCCCAGGACATAGCTGTTTGCTTTAGCTCAGTGGGAGTTGTGACAGCTCCCGCCAAGCTAAAGCAAACACTCTGGTTCCAGTGGGCGGTAGCTGTCAATGTGCTCCTACCCACTGGAAGCTGAGGTTACATCTCTTCCTCTTCCCGCAGGGAGAGGTAAAGAGATGAAACGATTGCTCATGCACCAGAGGGAGCTGCCTTTCCAGCAACTCCCTCTGTGCAGCAGCAATGCTGGCTCCTGCAGGAGGCAGGGAGCCGGGGGAGCCTCAAGGCCCAGGCGGTCCCAGGAAAAAGAGAAGAAAGAGGCAAAATAAAGGTCAGAAGCAAACAGAAAGAGGCAGAATAAAAGTAGGAAACAAGCAGAAAGAGGCAAAATAAAGGAGAGGAATTAGCAGAAAGAGGCAAGATAAAGGTGAGAAACGAGCAGAAAGATGCAGAATAAAGTTCAGAAAGAGACAATAAAGGTCAGCAATGAGAAGAAAGAGGCAAGATAAAGGAGAAAAATTAGCAGAAAGAGGCAAGTTAAAGGTGAGAAACAAGCAGAAAGAGTCAGAATAAAGGTCAGAAAGAGTGAGAGAAAGGTCAGAAATGAGCAGAAAGAGGCATAATAAAGGTCAGCAATGAGCAGAAAGAGTCAGAATAAAGGTGCGAAACGAGCAGAAAGAAGCAAAATAAAGGTCAGCGACGATCAGAAATAGGAAAAATAAAGGTCGGCAAGGAGCAGAAAGAGGCAAAATAGAGATGACAAACAGCAGAAAGAGGCAATATAAAGGTCAAAAATGAGCAGAAAGAGTCAAAATAAAGGTCAGAAATGAGCAGAAAGAAGCCAAATAGAAATCCAAAACAAGCAGAAAGAGGAAAAACAAAGGTCAACAGTGAGCAGAAAGATGCAAAATAAAGTTCATAAGTGAGCAGAAAAAAGGAGTAAACAAGCAGAACCCACTCAGGCACTCATGCACTCATAGAACAACTCAGACACTCACACACCCATTCAGACACCCACTCAGACACTCGAGCACCCACTCACAGACCCATTCAGGCACTCATGCACCCACTCACACACCCAGTGAGACACTGACGCACTCACTCACACACCCACTGAGACACTCATGCACTCACTCACACATTCACTCTCAAAGGTTACAGGTTACACTTAGAAAATAACATTAAAAAACTGTAGTAATTCATTGAAAAAACCAAAGGTTACAGGGATGTGACAGTTAGGAAATAGGGGGGCATATTAGCAAGACCCACGTTAAAATTATCGCCGTTTTAGCGGCAGGAAACTGCCGCTAAAACAGCGATAATGGGCTTGCTAATATGCGTTATGGAATTCCAATAGAAGCCCAGGTTAGATGTCCTGCACATCTAACCTGGGCTTCTATTGAATTCTATAACGCATATTAGCAAGCCCATTATCGCCGCTTTAGCTGCAGTTTCCTGCCGCTAAACGGCGATAATTTTAACGTGGGTCTTGCTAATATGCCCCAGAATTTTTAAAAACCTTACAAATTCACTGAAAAAAACAAAGGTTACAGGGACTTTATAGTTAGGCTCTGATTTCACTCATACAAAACCATAGAAATTCAGCAGTTACCTTAGCTAACTATAACTTATGCCCCCACAATGCACTACTTAGGACCTCACATATTATATCACTCATGACATTGTCAGTGACATCACTGCTGGCATCTCAAATGACATCAATGAAGACATCATCCACATCACTACTCACACACCTACTCATTCCCCCATGCAACATCTCATATACCCCCTCACACACCCGACCAATAATTCACATACCCTTTCACAAACCCATACAAATGCTCATGCACCCACTCACTCATGAATACAGCCACTTACACACCCACTCACTCACTTGTACAGACACTCACACAACCAGTTCACTCACCCATACAGATACTCACACACCCACTCACTCATACAGATACCAACACATGTACTCAGTCACCTAAACAGTCATTGATACAACTACATATTCTCCCATACAGCCTCTCTAACACTCACTTACTCACCCATACAGGCACTCACACAACCACTCACTCACCCATGTACCCACTTACACACCCATACAGCCACTCATGTACCCTCACACTCACCCATATAGACACTCATGCATTTGCTCACTCACCCATGCAGACACTCATACACTCACTCCTTCACCATTTACAACCATATTCACACCTGCTCACTCACCCATACATCCTCTCATGCACCCTCTCATTCCCCATTTCCAGCCACTTGCACACCCACTCACTCACCTATACAGCCACTCACTTACTCATTCAGCCACTGACACAGCCACTCGCTTACCTATATAAAAACTCACACAACCACTCACTGATCTATACAGTCTCTCATATACCCACTCACTCATCCATACACCACTTACCCACCCACACACTTACCTATACAAATATTCGCACAGCCATGTATTCACCCATAAAGCTACTCACACACCCACATATTCACCCATACAGCCACACACACACATACACACACACATACTCTCATACCTAGAGATACACAGTTAAACAGACACTCACAAATTCTATGTTTTTAAGTAGAATCACTCATTAGTAGTACACAAAGTGAACTAATTTAACTGTTGTGATACCCTAGTATATATGTTTAACACTCAGAAACATTTAGGAAACGCTCACAATCACTGGATGATATTAATAGTGATGTAATTTGAGATGTCATCAATGATGTCATCAGTAATGTCACTGACCAAGTCATGAGTGATATATGTGAGGCCATAAGCAGTGATTTGCAGGGGCATACATTATAGTAGTTAGCTCAGGTAACTATAACTGCTGAGAGGTTGTTTGGGTATGTGGGTATGTGGGAGCTTAACTATAATGTCCCTGTAACCTTTGTTTTTTCAGCGAATATTATAGATATTATAGTTAGGCTCAGATTTCACTCATTTCACTGGGTGTGTGAGTACCTGTGTGGGTGAGTGAGATGCTGTGTGAGAGGCTGTATTGGTGAGTGAGTGGGTGTGTCAGTGGCTGTCTGGGTGAGTGAGTAGAGGTGTGTGAGTGGCTCTATGGGTGTGTAACTGGGTGTGTAGTGACTGTATGGGTGAGTAAGTAGGTATATGAATGGTTGTATGAGTGAGTGTTTGGGAGTGTAATTGGTTGTATGGGTTAGTGAGTGACTGTTTTGGCTGTGTTTGGTTAATTGAGTTGGTGTGTGAATGGCGGTATTGGAGAATGAGTGTCTGTGTGGATAGCTGTATGGGTGAGTGAGCAGATGTTTGAGTGCTTGTATGGATGTATATGTATATATGTATATAAAATCATGAACTTTCAAACTATGGTGTTGTGATGCTATTCAAGCATTATTAAGCATTGCACCACAGTATAAAGTTTGATTAACAACACTGGTGCATTCTGGTATTCGTAGGAGTATGTCACAAGCCATGTGACAATCTGGATTTAAGCACCTGAACTCTACAGACTGCAATCCTTCTCACCTGTGAACAAGGCACGATCGCCGAAATGCGCAAGGACTTCAACTTGCAGCCACCTACATGAGAAATAAAACGCTTGGATTTAATCCGGAATTGGGCCTCTGTGCTTCTTATTTTTGTGAACTGCTGTGCTTTAACAGGTCTCTCCATTCCAGTCAGCAGAAACCGCCCTGCAGGGTTAAGGGCCCCCTTCATGGAGCTTTGCTTTGTGGATATATATATATATATACATATATATATATATATCAAATTACACTCCCTTGTGCCCTAGACGCACGAAAACAGGTACGGACAACTTCTTGAGCTGATGCCAGATTTTTTATTGATGAATTATTAAAGTTGCGTGCAAAGCTCCTTCATGACGCGTTTCGGGCCACTTAGCCCTTGGTCACATGTATATATATGTATCCCAAAAAACCTCTCTGTACAGAAAGGAGCGAGCCGCACACTTACGGTGATTTGAATTAACTTTATTCTGCAGCGCTGGCGATCCTTATGCATTTCGGTCTCCTAGACCTTTCTCAAAGGGGTGCCACGGCATCTGGAGGTTAGAGCACACACCAACAAACAATTGCGCTATTTCAAGAGTTTTTGCCCCCTGGTGGGCGCCCTGATGGGTTGGCTTCTCACGCATGCTGGTACTTGTGGTGTGCTTTCAAACGCATAATTACTTCCCTTCAGTGGGTGATGCCGAATATTTTGCTGTTTTAAAAGTTCATCGTAACTCCTTTGCATGCCATTTTCAAGCTGCTGGAGACCAAACCAAAGCACAATCCTTGGCGGCTACCTACTGCCCATGTTGCTTTCGCACTACAACAAACAGGGTCCATTTCGGGCAGTCTTGGCGCTCTTTTTACGGAGGTGCGTAGCTCAACGGCAGGACCAAGCCGGATAATTATCCCAAAAAACCTCTCTGTACAGAAAGGAGCGAGCTGCACACTTACGGTGATTTGAATTAACTTTATTCTGCAGCGCTGGCGATCCTTATGCATTTTGGTCTCCTAGACCTTTCTCAAAAGGGTGCCACGGCATCGGGAGGTTAGAGCACACACCAACAAACAATTGCGCTATTTCAAGAGTTTTTGCCCCCTGGTGGGCGCTCTGATGGGTTGGCTTCTCACGCATGTATATATATATTACCTACTGGCGGTCGCCAGTAGGTAGTTATAGTTAGGACCTCGTTTCTATTCATAAAGCGTTTTTTGTTTTCCCAATAACTTTGGCGTCGTTTGACGAATCTTTGCAAAATTTTCGAAACTAGTGGCCCGCTCCGGTCAGCTCCTGTCTTGAACATTTCGGGGTGATTCGTCAAGCGGGGGCCGAGAAAAAAGGGGGGTCCCAAAACGCATTTTCCATGTTAATTTCCATAGGAAACTTTAGACAAAGCTACAGCCCGAACTGCTGAACGGAATTTCACCAAATTTGGCAAAAAGGTAGGTCTTGGTTCAGAAAGAGCCCTTTTTGTTAAATGGTGTTACTCTGTTCAGTAGTTCCTGAGAAATTAGAAAAAGAAAAAGTATCGATATCTGACACCGAGGAGGAGTCGCGAACCCTCCCGAGCACGAGCTGCACTCTGATTGGCTGCCCACACTCCAAACCAGGAACTGTTGGCAGCCATCTTGTGACTCGGTAACCGAGTCACAAGAGAAGAGTGGAAAAAAGGTTGAAAAACAAGAAAAGGGGGCAGGGTAGGAACACCCTGACCCCCAGGCCTGCTCAGGGGCTCCCACAAGGACCCCCAGGGCCAAAAAACGCATTTTCTTTTTTAAACGACAGAATTCGCGTTGGGGTCGCGAATCCTGCCATGAAAATAAAACAAAAACAAAGCGCGGACCGCCACCTCCCCGGGGCTTATTAATATGAATGCGGAGGGCACGTGGCCCCCCCGCAGCCCCGGGGACCCCCACCTCCCCGGGGCTCTGTTTATAAAGGCGTGGGGGGGCCCAACCCCCCCACGCTGCCCCGGGGACCGCTACCTCCCCGGGGCATTGAAATTTAAAAGGTGGGGGGGGCCTCGCTGGGGCTGAATTTTTAAAAAAAAAGTGTGTGGGGGGCTCCTGCCCCTCCCCACACTGCCCTGGGGACCAACACCTCCCCGGGGCATTAACTATTCAAATGTGGGGGTCCGTTACGGACCTCCAGGCCCCGGGGACCACCACCTCCCCAGGGCTTTGAAAATGTTGGCCCCCCTCCAGGAGCCCTCGATGGCTCTGGGGACCGCCACCCCCCAGGGCCAGCTCCTGCAATGTCCCAGGGTGCCCACCCCCGGGACACTGCTGTTTGCTCTGGCAGGGAGGGAGCACGGCTCCCGCCCTGCCATAGCAAACTCTGCTCTTGCTTCAATGAAGCAAAGCAGGATTGCATGTCAGCAGCTCCCCTTGCTCAAAAGCAATGCCGGCTCCCGCAGGAGGCGGGGAGCTAGCGGACCTTGGGGGCATTGGGGCTCCCCCCACGGTCCCCATCACAGAGGCCAGGCCCCGGGGGATGGGGTCCCTAGGGCCAGAAGTGGCCTGGGAGGGGGGCCATGTGGCCACCTCCCTCAATAAAATAAAAAAAACATTTTAAAAGAGGCACAGCCCCGGGGGATGGGGTCCCCGGGGCCAATAGAGGCCTCAGGAGGGGGGCCACGCAGCCCCCCTCCTTAAAAAAAAATATTTTTTTAAATAATAAATATGTGGCTATGTCCCGGGGGATGGGGTCCCCGAGGCCGAAATTTTCCTCGGGAGGGGGGCCGCGCAGCCCCCTTCCCGTTTTTTTTTTCTAGAAAAAAACGGGTCAGGCCCTGGTGGATGGGGTCCCCACGACCCCAAATATTGTAAAAGAAGGGGGGCCACACAGCTCCCCTTCTAAAAAAATAAAATTGTAAAAAAGCCGGCATCGCGCCGGAGGCCCCGCCCCCTCCCTGCAGCACTCTGCAAACACGCCCCTGGCGTGTTGTAAGTTGGGGAATTAATTCCCCTTGAATACTGAGGGTCCCTGGGGGCCAAGTAGCCCACCAGGTACCTCCAGTATGCGCCACAGAGCTGCGTTGCAGAGAGGTGGTCCGAGGCCTTGCCCCTTTTTACACCTCTCTGCAATGCAGCTCTGTGGCGCTTACTGGAGGTAACTGGTGGGCTAGTTGGCCCACAGGGACCCTCAGGACTCAAGGGGACTTAATCCCCCAATTTACAACGCGCCAGAGGGCGCGTTTGCACAGTGGTGCAGGGTGGGGGCGGGGCCTGACATAACAAGTGTGCAAACGCGCCCCCTGGCACATTGTAAATTGGGGGATTAAGTCCCCTTCAATACTGAGGGTGCCTGGGGGCCAACTAGCCCACCAGGTACCTCCAGTAAGCGCCACAGAGCTGCGTTGCAGAGAGGTGGTCTGTGGCCACGCCCCTTTTTACACCTCTCTGCAACGCAGCTCTGTGGCGCTTACTGGAGGTACCTGGTGGGCTAGTTGGCCCCCAGGGACCCTGAGGATTCAAGGGGACTTAATCAATCAATCAATCAATCAACACATTTATAGAGCGCGCTACTCACCTGTGAGGGTCTCAAGGCGCTAGGGGGGAGGGATGAAGCAGCTACTGATCGAACAGCCAGGTCTTAAGAAGTCTCCTGAAGGTCAGCAGGTCCTGGGTCTGTCGCAGGTGGATGGGGAGGGTGTTCCAAGTCTTGGCGGCGAGGTGGGAGAATGATCTGCCGCCGGTGGTCGTTCGGGCGGATGCGTGGGATGGTGGCGAGGGCGAGGTCAGCGGAGCGGGAGCTGGCGGTTCGGGGTGTAGAAGGTGAGTCGTTCGCTGAGGTATGCTGGTCCGGCGTTGTGGAGTGCTTTGTGGGCGTGGGTGAGGAGCTTGAAGGTGATCCTCTTGTTGACCGGGAGCCAGTGCAGGTCTCTCAGGTGGGCGGTGATGTGGCTGTGGCGAGGGGTTCCGAGGATGAGGCGTGCGGAGGCGTTTTGTATGTGTTGGAGTCATTTCTGGAGTTTGGTCGTGGTTCCCGCGTAGAGGGCGTTGCCGTGGTCCAGCCTGCTGCTGACGAGGGCTTGGGTGACCGTCCTTCTGGTTTCGGTGGGGATCCATCGTAGATCTTGCGGAGCATGCAGAGGGTGTTGAAGCAGGAGGAGGAGACAGCGTTGACTTGCTGGGTCATGGAGAGCGTTGAGTCCAGGATGAAACCCAGGTTGCATGCGTGGTTGGTGGGTGTCGGAGGAGCTCCCAACGTGGCCGGCCACCAGGAGTCATCCCATGCGGAGGGGGTGGAGCCGAGGATGAGGACCTCCGACTTGTCATAGTTCAGTTTCAGACAGCTGGTCTTCATCCACTCTGCAACGGCCTTCATTCCCTCATGGAGGTTGGATTTGGCGGTGGCCGGGTCCTTGGTGAGGGAGAGGATCAGCTGGGTGTCGTCGGCGTACGAGATGATGTTGAGGTGGTGCGCTCGGACGATGTTGGCGAGCGGTGCCATGTAGATGTTGAAAAGGGTCGGGCTGAGGGATGATCCTTGGGGTACGCCGCAGGTGATCGTGGTGGCTTCGGATCTGAATGGGGGGAGACGGACTCTCTGGGTTCTGCTGGTGAGGAAGGAGGTGATCCAGTTCAGGGTTTTGTCACGGATCCCTGCGTCGTGGAGGCGTGTGCGTAGGGTGTGGTGGCAGACAGTGTCGAAGGCGGCCGAGAGGTCCAGGAGGATGAGGGCCGCGGTTTTGCCATTGTCCAGCAGGGTCCTGATGTCGTCTGTGGCAGCGATGAGGGCGGTTTCGGATTGCTGCAGAAGCCAGATTGGGAGGAGTCCAGGATGTTGTTCTCCTCCAGGAAGTGGGTTAGTTGTCTGTTGGCGGTCTTCTCAATGACTTTTGCCGGGAACGGGAGCAGGGAGATGGGTCGAAAGTTCTTGAGGTCCTTTGGGTCCGCCTTAGGTTTCTTGAGAAGGGCGTTGATCTCGGCGTGTTTCCAGCTCTCCGGAAAGGTGGCTGTCTTGAAGGAGCTGTTGATGATCTTTCGGAGTTGGGGTGCGATGATGGAGCTTGCTTTGTTGAAGATGTGGTGGGGGCAGGGGTTGGAAGGAGAGCCGGAGTGGATGGTGTTCATGATTTTGATGGTGTCTTCGTCGTTGACGTGGTTCCAGGAGAGCAGGAGGTCGGTGTGTTTGGTGGGTGTTGAGTCGGGGGTGTCGGCGTCTGTCGTCGGTGTCTGGGCGTCGAAGCTGTTGTGGATGTCTGCAATCTTGCGGTGGAAGAAAGTTGCCAGGGAGTCGCAGAGTTCTTGCGACTGCGGGATGTAATTTGTGCTGGAGCTGGGGGATGCGAGTTCTTTCACGATGCTGAAGAGCTCTTTGCTGTTGTGTGCGTTGTTGTCGATGCCTTCCTTGAAGGAGGTCCTTTTGGCGGATCGGATGAGTTGGTGGTGCTTGCGTCTGGCGTTCTTGAGAGCTGCGTGGTTGTCTGGTGTCTGGTCTTGGCACCACTGCTTCTCGATTCTTCGGCAGGTTAGTTTGGAAGTCTGGAGGTCGGCGTTGAACCAGGTGGCTCTCGTGTTGGTGCACCTGTTAGAGGGTCTCCTGATCGGGGTGAGGGTGTTGGCGCAGTCGTCGATCCATTGTCTGAAGTTGTGGGCCACTGCGTTGGTGTCAGAGGGTTCGGTTGGAGGGTCATGGGCGAGGGTGGTGAGGAGCTGGTCTTCGGTGACTTTGTTCCAGCTGCGGTGTGGAATTCGTTGCGGTTGGATGTGCGCGGTGTGTTTCTCGAAGGAGAAGTGGATGCAGTGGTGGTCGGTCCAGTGGAGTTGGGTGGTGTGGCTGAAGGTGACGTGCCTGCTGGCGGAGAAGATGGGGTCGAGCGTGTGTCCGGCGGAGTGGGTGGGTGTCGTGACGATCTGTTTGAGTCCGAGGTTGGCTAGGTTGTCGATCAGGGTTGTGGAGTTGCTGTCGTTGGAGTTCTCGAGGTGGAAGTTCAGGTCTCCGAGGAGGATGTAGTCTGTGGAGGCGAGGGAGTGCATGCTGATGAGGTCGGCGATGGAGTCGCTGAACTGTGGTCGGGATCCCTGGGGTCTGTAGACAAGGGTTCCTCTGAGGGTGATGTTGTGGTCGACGTGGATCTGAAAGTGTAGGTGTTCGGCCATGCTGAGGGAGTCATCGATGTTGGTAGAAATTCTGATGGTGTTCCTGTGGACGATGGCGATTCCTCCTCCTGGTTTGTTGTTTCTGTCCCTGCGGGTGATCTTGTAGCCGTCCGGGATGGCTATCGCTATGTCTGGCGCCGAGGAGGCGTTCGTCCAGGTCTCCGTCAGGAAGGCGACGTCCGGGGAGGAAGAATCGAGCAGGTCCCAGAGTTCGACGGCGTGCTTGTGGACTGAGCGGGTGTTGAGCAGTATGCATCTGAGACTGTTGTGGCCTGCTTTGGTGGGATGGGCAGGAAATGCCGGTGTGCGCTGGCTGGTGTAGCTGCAGTTTCGGCAGGTGAAGGGTCCGTGGGTGAGCTTCGGGGTGGCCTGGAAGCAGGTGGAGGGTCGGCCGGCGTTGAGTGCGTGGAGGGTTTTGGAGTCGTATCGGCGTCGGGTGTCGTGGCGCACGCGGAGGCCAGGGGGTCTGGCACTAGGCGCGGTCCAGGCACGGACGGGCGCAGACGGGCTTGCCTTAGGCGCGCCAGCGGCGCAGCCGTGCAGCGGCCGCCATTAAGTAGGGGTCGGGGAGGGCTGGACAGCTGGGAGGCGGGAGCGGGGAGGGGAGCTGGATTGGGCCGGTCGCGCTGGGGGGGAGGGGCTGCGGGGGTAGCAGCGGCGGGGAAAAAAGGGCTAAAGAAGTGAAGGAAAGGGGGAGAAATAGGCAAAATAAGCACAGAAGAGCAGAGGTGCAGAAAAGTGCAGAAAGGTGAAAAATAGAAGGGGCAGAAAAACGAGTGAAAACGAGTGAAGAGCAGAAATAAGGCACAGAGGAGCAGAGGTGCAGAAAGGTGAAAATAGAAGGGGCAGAAAACGAGTGCAGAGCAGAAATAAGGCACAGAGGAGCAGAGGTGCAGAAAAGTGCAGAAAGGTGAAAAATAGAAGGGGCAGAAAAACGAGTGAAAACGAGTGAAGAGCAGAGCGAGAGGAAGGAGACAGAGGTCCACTGGACCACCAGGGATGAGGCGCAGGGAAGACCTGCGGGTGGAGGAGGGCCTCGAACACCAACACACGAGAGTGCACCAGGGGGCGCGTTTGCGCAGTGGTGCAGGGAGGGGGCGGGGCTTGACATAACAAATGTGCAAATGTGCCCCTGGCACGTTGTAAATTGGGGGATTAAGTCTCCTTCAATCCTGAGGTCTTGGGCCATTCAGCCCACCAGGTACCTCCAGTGCCACAGAGCTGCGTTGCAGAGAGGGGTCCGAGGCCATGCCCTTTACACCACTCAGCAAACGCGGCTTCGGGTGCACTTCTGGGGGGGCGATGAGGTCCTCTTGTATCCTGAGGACCTCAGGATACAAGTCGACTTCATCCTCCGAGCAGCAGTGCGCCAGAAGCCACGTTTGCAGCGTGGTGTAAAAAGGGGCGTGGCCTCGGAACACCTCTCTGCAACGCAGCTCTGTGGTGCTTACTGGAGGTACCTGGTGGGCTAGTTGGCCCCCAGGGACCCTCAGGATTCAAGGGGACTTAATAGGGACGTTATAGTTAGAAATTAGCATTTAAAAAACCTCAGAACTTCACTAAAAAAAACATAGGTTTTAGGGACATTATATTTAGAAATTAGCATTTAAAAAACCTTAGAAATTCACTGAAAAAAACATAGGTTTTAGGGACGTTATAGTTAGAAATTAGCATTTAAAAAACCTTAGAAATTCACTGAAAAAACCACAGGTTTCAGGGACGTTATATTTAGTTGGACATTTCACTCGTACAAAACCAGAGAAATTCAGCCGTTATAGTTAGTAGAGGTAACTATAACTCGCGCCCCCGCAATGCACTGCTGATGACGTAACATATTACATCACTCATGACATGGTCAGTGACATCACTGATGACATCTCAAATGACATCACTGATGACATCACTGATGACATCATCCAGTGAATGTGTGTGTCTGTAAAGTTTAAATATGTTTTATATATATATATATATATGCCAAGGTGTATTGAAGAATGAGTGGGTGTATAAGTGTCTGAATGGATGATTTAGTAGGTGCGTGACTGATTGTATAAGTGACTGATTAAGGGTATCTTACTGAATGCATGGGTTAGTGAGTAAACTGTGTAAATGTCTGTATCAGTCTGTCAGTTGGTGTATAAGCGGCTGCATGGGTTGGTGAGTAGCTACATTACTGTCTATATGGGTTATTGATTGGTTGTCTGAGTATCTGTATGGGTGCCTGAGTGTCTGTGTGAGTGGGTGGGAGGTGGGTGACTCTGTGCATAGATGTGTGAGTGGGTGATTCACTGGGTGTATGGGTTCAAGAGTGCATCTGTGAAGGGCTGTATGGGTGGGTGAGTGTGTGTACGGGTGTGTTGGTGAGTGAATGGATGTCTCAGTGGTATATGTGTGAGTAACTACATATGTGAAAGGCAGTATATGTGAGTGTTGGAGTATATAAATGACTATACGTGAGAGTGAGTGATTGTGAGAATGGCTGTATGGATGAGTGTGTGCTTGTATCAGTGATTGTATAAGAGAGTAAGTATGTGTTAGTATTTGTATAAATAAGTGAGGTGGTCTGTGTATAACTGTATAGGTGAGTAAATGGGTGTGATTGATTCTTTGCATGACTGAGTAGGTGTGTGAGTAAGTCTATGGATGAGTGGTGGTATGTGAGTGTATGTATAGGTGTATGAGTGCATATGATAGTGCTGTATTGATGAGTGACTGCATGTATGAGTTACTGTATGGGTGAATGAGTGGATGTGTGTGTGTGTAGAACTAGGAATCACTGAGCGGGTATGTACTAACTGCTATTGGTCTGTCTATGGTTTCGATATTGGTAGTCTGTATTTTAGAGTGGGTGTATAAAAGGTATTATTAGGGTGTGAGGAGGTGCATCAGATTATCACATGGATGATGTCATCAGTGATGTCATCATTGATGTCATTTGAGATGTCATCAGTGATGTCATCAGTGATGTCACTGACCATGTCATGAGTGATGTAATATGTGACGTCATCAGCAGTGCATTGCGGGGGCGCGAGTTATATTTACCTCTACTAACGATAACAGCTGAATTTCTCTGGTTTTGTATGAGTGAAATGTCCAACTAACTATAACGTCCCTGAAACCTGTGGTTTTTTCAGTGAATTTCGAAGGTTTTTTAAATGCTAATTTCTAACTATAACGTCCC
This sequence comes from Calotriton arnoldi, assembly GCA_963921515.1. Taxonomy (NCBI): domain Eukaryota; kingdom Metazoa; phylum Chordata; class Amphibia; order Caudata; family Salamandridae; genus Calotriton; species Calotriton arnoldi. Next base: position 475,454 of record CAWUFW010004193.1, read on the forward strand.
TGAAACCTATGGTTTTTTCAGTGAATTTCGAAGGTTTTTTAAATACTAATTTCTAACTATAACGTCCCTGAAACCTATGGTTTTTTCAGTGAATATATATATACATTAGGGCCACTGGAATTATGGGGCGGGCCAAATTATGTGGCAGGGATTAGTAACTTATGTGGCAAGAAAAAGCAACTTATGCGGTGTAATGTGACATATTTTATGGTAGTATTACTTTAATATTTTGTCATTTTTACACTTGTTAACATTGTCTGGGCATTAGTTGCAACTCATTAGTACCAACGTAACACCCAAATATGGCTATGAGCAACTGAAAGGTGACCAGTCAGGCTTTGAATGGGGCCTTCTATTATGCAGGAATGTGTTGCTGCATATTTAGTAACTTTTGGACCATTTGAGCTAGAAACACTATTTGTTTTGTTAAAATCTACAGATTATGCAGCAGATGATGTAATATGTGGCAAATGCAGCAAATCTATAATTATGTGAAAAACACCATGGCCGCACATTCACATTATTCCAGTGACCCTGAGATAGCCAAGAAAGAGGCTGCCTCTTTGTGTGGACTCTGACAGTTGCCTCTTTAAAAAAAAAATAACAGTCCAAACTGAAGATAAACAGTCTAGAAGCAATTTTTTGTAACAACAGCTCAATATTATCCCAAAATATTCAATGCGATAAGAATTATTTAAGCCAGATCTGACAATTGAGAAGTATTCTTCGGTACTTGTCATAAAATTATACATGGATTGCTACCTCTTCTGGTTCAATTTCTGGTAATTTATCATATGACATGACAAAGCGAATAGGTCCCTTTAATATTAATTTAAAGTCTATCATTCCTGAACTGCATGTTGGATGAACACTAACAATCTGTACCTTAACCACTCTAAGACTGAGGCTCTCATTCTTGCCATCTGTGTCAAATTACAACTGATAGCTGGTTGAGTTAGGCCATATCACCACACCATTTCCTGCAGCCCGTAACCTTTGGATGATTTTTGATCCCACCCATCCTTTCAAAACCATATTTTTAAACTGGTCTCTACCTCTTTTTTTTTTTTTTAATGTTAAACAAAATCCTTCCTCAATTTTTGGAAAAGCTTAGGGCCTGATTCACAGAACTAACTTACGTCAAAAACGTAAACTTACTACCATTTTGGTATTCACAGAATGCACTTACTCATTTTGGTATTCACAGAAGGCACTTACTTACTCATTTTGAGTAACTTACTCATTTGTGTAACTTACTCATTTTGGTATTCACAGAAGGCACTTACTCATTGATGAGTAAGTGCCTTCTGTGAATACCAAAATGAGTAAGTTACACAAAATGAGTAAGTTACACAAAATGAGTAAGTTACACAAAATGAGTAAGTTACACAAAATGCGTTACACAAAATGAGTAAGTTACACAAAATGAGTAAGTTACACAAAATGAGTAAGTTACACAAAATGAGTTACACAAAATGAGTAAGTTACACAAAATGAGTAAGTTACACAAAATGAGCTACACAAAATGAGTAAGTTACACAAAATGAGTTACACAAAATGAGTAAGTTACACAAAATGAGTAAGTTACACAAAATGAGTTACACAAAATGAGTTACACAAAATGAGTAAGTTACACAAAATGAGTAAGTTACACAAAATAAGTTACACAAAATGAGTAAGTTACACAAAATGAGTTACACAAAATGAGTAAGTTACTCATTTTGGTATTCACAGAAGGCACTTACTCATCAATGAGTAAGTGCCTTCTGTGAATACCAAAATGAGTAAGTTACATAAAATGAGTAAGTTACTCAAAATGAGTAAGTAAGTGCCTTCTGTGAATACCAAAATGAGTAATTGCATTCTGTGAATACCAATATGGTAGTAAGTTTACGTTTTTGACGTAAGTTAGTTCTGTGAATCAGGCCCGTAGTACAGGTGGTTATTTTGTCCCACCTCAACAACTTTAACTCTTTTTTTCTAGGTTTGCCCAATTACCTTCTAAGTCTTCTCTATATTATACAAAATGCTACTGCCTGCTCTATAAAGAGTTGAAAGGAACATTCTCTCATCTCTCCTCGTTTGGTTTCATTCAATTTGCTTTCCATTAAAAAGTGATGCCTTTTTTAAATCTCTTTGCCTCTGCTACTGTGATTTTCGTCAAACCAGTCTCATATTTAGTAAGAACGTTTTCATTTGTTATCATCCTACTAGACTTCTTCATTCCTCCTCTTCTCTTATGCTTCATGTTCCAAGGTTTTACCCATGCTGGGATGGGAAGGAGATCATTCAATCACCTCACTGCAAAAGCATGGAACTGACTTCCCTTTTCTCTTCGAAGCTCCCTGACCTCCACTTCTACTTCCTAAACAGCTCATTTCAGATTTTTTTCAGAATTTAAGGCCATATGTACTAACACATTTTCCTATAGACACAGAATTGGTCAACTCTTTGATACATCTCACACCTGAGACTCTTCTCTTAATACAAGGTTCTTCCCCAATGCGAGGACACATCCTGTGGATAATAGTGTGCTTTACAAACCACCATTCATTTGCAAATTATTGTTCATTTAAGTAGATGTGCGTGGGGAGAATAATCATTTGCGTGCCACCCTTGCAGCCTAAGACATACAAAAAGTATGCAATCATGACAAATTGCACCTTGTTGACCTCCAATTCACATGTCTAACTAGCAAAGGCTGCTTTGTTATTCTGGACAACATAGCATGTACAAATGTCCTGAAAGCTCTTGATAAGCATCCTCGGAGATGCCACCAACCACAGTTAAAGAGAAAGGGTAGTTTCCACATTTGAACAGGTGTGTGATCACAGTACCTGGACATAAGTTGGGTTTGCCTGCTGCATAGGGTGATCAGTCTAGCATAGGCCATAGCTCTTCAATGAGGTCTAGAATAATTTATTTGCCAAATATATACCTCCCATGAACTTCTTTTGCTGTTTAGCCAATGAGTGTACTTCTCGTCTAAAAATTATTTCCCTTCTCCTCCCTCTCCTTTGCATCTCATTTGCACCTCCCTGGAGAGGGCTGCCACTGTGAATGCTTCAGGTGCTGTAGAAATGACTGCCTAACACTTGAGACTAGTAGATAGCAGTTTGGAGAGGTAGCTGTTATTTGCACATGAGCCACCAACTTGGCGAATGTAAAATATAAGCAAAGATGGAGTTAATAGCAAACTTTTTGCTTTCTAGAACCTAGAGTAAGGTGAGGTACTTTACCAGGCCTAAATGGGCATTACAGAAATGCTGTTAAACAGTATAGGAAATATTAGCGTGTTTACTGGGGCTTACATGGAGTATTCAGATAGAGATAGTAAAATAAACTATATATGCCTAAAGACTTGTGCCGTCCAATATGTTCCCTAAAATTGTAGGAGAAAGAAAGACTGCACAAATAACAATGGCTTCATGCTCAGTATTCAGCCCCATTCCATGTCCCCATCCCCTGCCTTGTGTCATCCAACATGAGAAAATGAAACAAACTGAAAACGTAATGGGTGTAGACACACAGAATTAGCTGCGACTTACTATTAGAGTACCTTTGTTTGCTAATAAATTTCAAGAGGAGGCCATGTGTACTCCTGGCTTATTTCTGGAATTTAGTAGTATTAAAAAGTTCTAAAATTCATACCGACTAATAGACAAATCTTGTGAATCCAGCCTTATGGATAAACCCTTTACCATAGAATAGTATCTATGCTTCCCTCATCATCCAAAAGTGTAAAAAGCATGAAAATATCTTACATATATACACAAAATCTTCAGAGACTTCTCACAGCAGATGGTTGTATGATGAATTATTGGAGACAAAAATATTTAAATACAAAAATATCACCAAATATTGAGGACATAAATATAATCTTTCCATACTTTGGGCCCGATTCCGGTCTTGAGTGGAAAGCAAACCGAACGACTCGTGTCCGGAATGCTTTCCATACGACTGGTGTCAGGGGAGTCCGACCGAACAAGTACGATGCATTTGAATGCATCCAGATACGATTCGGTTGCACTCCCACTGACTTCAATGGGAGCCTGTGTACTGAACGCGTACACAGGCTCCCATTGACAAAATGGGTGGTTGGTGATCATCGTGCACCCTGTGGCGAGCACCCCTTGGTACCTGCCACACTGTGCATGGTCTGAAAGGGGGACCCATGGGTACCCCCAAGGGCACAAATCAGAGGGCCCCGGGTGAAGAGGGGCCTGCTATAGGCCCTCAAAGACCGATTCCGGCAGCCTTTTCGATCCGGGCAAAAGGAATCGTAAAGGCTGTCCGAATCGTTCATCGTACTTGCTCGTTCGGAATATGGCTCCATTGCGCGGCACGATTCGGCTACAAACGAGTCGGACGGACAGGTCTGGGTTCGGAAACGATTCGGTCGACGCAGACGAGATCTTCGCATCGTCCTTGGTCATTCGGAATGGGGGACAATTTGGTCGGAAACATAGGCTCCGAACCCATCTGGAGGCCTTGCTAACAACATCGGAATCGAGCCCTTTGTATGTGAATGACAAAATATAGACAAAAAAATTATAGACAATGGAAATATTGTTACATCAAATTATTTATATTAAACAATATACTATACAAAATAATTTTACTTAAAAAAATTACATTTACAAAAACTACAATAAGAAAACAATACAAAAATACAATAAAATTAAGTTGTATATATTGCTAACATAAAATAAAAATAAAAAATTTTTTTTAAAAGAAATGTAGAATATTCATAAACAGAAATCAAATACGAAATACTCATGATAATTAACAATAATTATAACACTATATAAATATAAAAAATAGATATATAATAAAACAATAGCATTAAAACCAAAAGTATTTAAATTAAAACGATATTGAATTAGAAATAAAAATACTTCCAAAAATAAAAATACATAGGTATAAAATACATTAAAATAACTTTTAAAATTAGATCACAAAAAACAAAGCTTAAAAGAACTTCACATACAAATTTTAGACTTGTAGGGGTAAGATGTACTACTCACACTCCAAAGAAAGCAAAAGTCGGAAATGTGTTGGAATTTAGAGGGGTCAGATTTACTATTCCAACTCAATTGTGAACAACAGTAGGGAAACTGTTTGATTTTGGAGGGGTAATATGTACTATTCCCACTCCAATTTAAGTAACTATAGGGAAAGTGTTGGAAAGGTTTACTATTCATGCTCAACCTTGAGCAATAGTAGGGGGAAGGAGTAGGACCCTGGAGGGGTCAGCTTTACTATACCGACTCCAACGTAAACATGAGTAGTGAGAGGTACGATTTACAATCACCACTCTAACCTAAGATAAGTAGGGAAAGTGTTGAACTTTGGAGGGGTCAAATTTACTATTCTGACTCCAAAGTAAGCTACTGTAGTGAAAGTGTTGGAGAATTGAAAACTTAAATTTACTATCCACCCAAATAAAAAAAATATACTTAAAATTATTAACATAAAATATAATTTAATATTAAAAAATGCACAAAATATTTACATGCTAAAATATAACAGTCGAATTACAATGTTATTTAAAAAATATCGAATAAGCAATTTACAACTAAAATAATGTACACAACTATTAATCAAATTAAAAATCAATAATATATAAAAGATTTATAAACATTTAAAAAAAATATAAAACATCTGACCCTATTCCCTGGCAAACCCAAAAACATAAATATAAAAAATTCAAATAAAATGAAATTTAATATTTAGATATATTACCAACTATACTAAAAGATATACTCGCTTAAAAATAAATTAATAACTAACAAAACAAAAAATAGTAAAAATGGTAAAACATAACAAAATAATTTTAAAAAGATATATACTTTAAAACACAATAAAAGTCCTCCAAAAAATATATTCTTACCTTTTAACTACTGTCCCACGATACTTTTGACATCACAATATTTTTGACCCAATATTTGTGTGAAATAATTTTTTTAACAATATTTTGACAGAACAGCCAGCCGATCAAATAATGGATTTCAGTTAGGGGTGTGAGGAAATAAAGCATCACCAGCAAAGTTGTGCGATGTTCACAACATTTGCACTTTGTAATGAAGTGAAATAATTTTAACTTTGCACACTTCATCAGGAGGTGTATTTCCTAACAAAAATGTCCCGCATGCATTTATTTGATGGGGAATGCACCCTCATCCCAACATTAGGCTTTTCCAGGGTTCCTTCCTACAAAACCCTCAGCTCTTCCACCAACATTAGGATCACAAAGTTTTCGACGTTTTATAAAGAAATTTCTATAATTTGTAAAATTGAAAAATCACAATTTTAAACATCAATGTCTCAAGAACTTTCCACTCATGAGAATGGCTGATTCATAACAAGTCAGTCACAAAGATGACCTGGAGTGGTGTTCTATCTATAGAGTAAAATACACTACTGGTCGTCTATAACATTCCTTAAACTAAATTTAAAACTACAAATTATTTGTTGGAAATATATTTTGCGATATATGTGTGGCAAGAATTATTATTTGCATAATATTTCTGACGGTAAAAATGGAAAAACTTTGTTTTAAGCAAAAACATATTGGAAATGCCTTTTGTGGACGAAAATAATTACTGACGTTTTTCTCATATATATAACTTCTGCTGCAATATATGATATTCATACTTTTTTCTGATTGATGTGGCCCAAATGAAGAACTTTGCAAATATGTGGAATCTGTAAGGGACTTACAAAATAGGTGTTAAGTGCTCCTGTTTGCTTACTACTGGTCAGTGATAACAATTCAGGTGTATGCATCAACACGTATTCCTGTTATACTGGTGTGTCTTTCGTAGGTGTACGAGGGGTGAATATATACTAGGTTTTCATGATTATCACCTAAGGTAAATTTACATATACTGAAACCAAATTTATCTCAGTTACATGACCATTAGTTATCCTGTAAACCTCAGTTGATGTTTTTGAATTAAATATAACAGAGAAGCAATTTTCCAAACACATTAACATTTTAAAAATGTTTCCCTTTTCTCAAGGTAGTAGCCCTATTTCCCAGCTGCCCAATTAGTGTTCTCTATTTTATTTTGTTTCCCTTGGTTTCCAGTCTTTTGGCCATTGTCGAAATAAAAATGATACATACATATATTACATGGGAGTGGTGAATAGGAGTGGTCCTCTCCAACCTACATTCAATATCGGCAACCCACATCATTAAACATTTCGGCTTCACCAACATCCTAAATTCACATTTTCTGAAAAAATCTTTTAATTTGACAGAGCAAGACAACCATGTCTGCATAGTCTGCCTTTACTCATCTTACTGCAACATCATACACTATTTTATTCGGCACTTAAAATTGGCTTAGTCATTCGATTTTTGTGATTTGTAGTTGTTTTTATGTCACTACAGTGTCAGAAAGCACCTCAAAGGACCTGAGGCATATTTATGAGCCCCTTGCACCACTAGAGCATCACTTTTTGTGACACTCCGGCGGCACAAATCACAAAATCATATTTAAGAGGTCACGCAAAGCCAAGTTGCTTCGCTTTTAATGGCCTCATAGATATGGAATAAAGCAAGGCAACGCAAATCGCTGGGGTGCCTTAATCTGCACTAGGGAGGCGTTCCATGGGCCTTGCGGTGGGTATTCCCACGCAACAGCCATGGATTTTAATGCTTCCCCAGATTTACAAAACTATGTAAACCTGGGGATGGGCAAAAACCTTATGCCTCCCCAGGGAAGGCAGAACGAGAAGAAATAACTTTATTTCTCCTTGTTTTTTCCTCTTTCCATGTGTGTTGCATTCTGCAGCGCACAAAGAAAGAGGAAAAAGCCTCCAAGGATTGTTTTCATGCAGGAAGGTGCCCCTTCCTGCACAAAAACAATCCTGCCGACAACACAGGCACCCTTGCACCCTGGTGCAAGGGTGCCTGCGTTGGCAGTAGACTGCCAAAACATCACCAGCACAGGAGGAAAGGACAGGAATGCACCGTTTTGGATAAATACGGTGCATTCTTGCCCTTTCACTTTGACATAGGGCTGCGCAGCAAGGTAACTTGTTACACTGCCCTATGCCAAAACCCCATAAATGAGAGTCCTAGTAACTATTACCTCTTTACGTTTACAACATCAAAATTCTAACTTATGCCCCCGAATCACCCTAGGTTGATAGTAGCACATCATAAGGGACAACGTTTTACCCAATCATAAGCTTTATAAAAACATGTACATGCTCAGCCTCCTGATCACACAGAAGTGATCAGGCCATTTTCCAAACTAAGCAGCTTGCAGCTCCTGACTCAGCTAATCATTACTCCATACATCTGTGCCCTGGAACTCCCTCTTCCTTTTTAGTAAAGATGTGTTTGCCCTTCTTTAACCAGTAAAGGACATTTCTCCTTAAATCTTTTTAACACCTATGACATCACTGAGGTATCTCTGCTGGGAGAAAACACTTGCCCAAACATTCGTCAGATAGATAGGTAAATCATCCTGGGCAAAGCACATCCCACATGTCCTTAACAGCTATCTAGATGTTAATATACTTCTCTTCTCCTCTCTTTCCAATCTGGCAACATATCCGTATAGCTCTAGCCTAGGATGCCGTCTAATAAATAGCATACTCAACTTCAGGAGCTGTGCAAATATAGGTCCCATTAGGCCTTGATTACAGCCTACTGACCGACCTCAACAATTATGCTTTTGCTTCCACATTGAAAATTGCAGCGTGCCCACTGAGTCTGACAAGGCTTCTGTTTCTATCACTTCTATGCACTTCTTATCCCACCAATGACTCTAGGAGGAAGAGAAAGCCCAGTTCAAACCAGCTTGTTTTGCACACAGTGTTCAATGTCCAAACGGCCTCCCTTGCCAAAGTAGATCACCTCAGTCCCCCAAAGACCCAGCTCACTCTATGAATGTAAATGTATTCATTTTCTCAAAGCATACTATGAACAAGACTTTTTCGAGCTAGTAAGTTGTCTGGAAAAGATTAGTGAAAATTCACAAGCAAGAATCAAACCTATTGCTGTGGAAGAAGCTAAAACTGTTCAAAGTTATCAAAGTTGGACTTCACCAAATTCACCAATTTCCCATCTTTATTAATATGACAATGTTTAAAAAATGACTGAGGTTGAAAAATCCAGTTAAAAGTAAGTTCTGTTGACAAAAAGCAAACAAAGTATTGTTACTGGAAAAATTCTTATGTAAATAAAGTTTCAAATGAAAAATGGCATGCAAAGCTTTTTTACATTAAATGTAACCCATGGTTTAAAATTTTAAAGGTTTAGCACCTCTGCAAAGCTGTACTGGTGGAATTTTTATGTTCACACACCTATCCATCATACTCTTTCCGTCTCAGCTTAGCCAACTTATGTGAATCACTGACAACATTCGCCCCTCTTTTTGTGGTATAGAAAACCCCAATATGGACTGATACATTTTAAACAATTGCATTAAATTGTACATGAACCTTAAAACCAAAGTCTTAATTTATTTTAGACTATATACACCCACAATAAAACAGATTTGGGCACATGCATAATTACTATTAAAACAGCCCTCCTAGACCATGTTAAAACATTCTAACTGGCCAGGTGACTGTAACATTGTTAAATTATTAATTTCATTAATGCATAGTTACCTAAGAATGTTCCGACTAGAGCGACATCAATACCATACAGTTATTCAGCTGTACATTCCACTTACATCAGTGAGATTGGTGGTGGGATAATTGAAGGAACCGTAGGTATAGTGACATGGAGGGCCATGATGTTCACATGAGATATTTGTCTATCATTGGTGAATAATTATTTGTCATAAGGATGGTGGCTGTAAAGCTTGATCTATTGCACTGTTTTTATTGGAAATAGATAAAGGGGAAATACAGCCTTTTGTATTTGTGGCAATTGCTATGCCCAGCTTAGGGCCTCATTTGGAGGCCCATTAGGATGGCGGGCGGACTTCCGTCCGCCCGCCACCCTAGCGGTGCTGGGACCGGCCGCCAGTGGTGCGGCGGTCCCGCACCGGCGATTAGGATGCCACCGCGGCGGTGGCATCCTCCATTCCCAGCATTGTGGCGGGCGGTGCTCACAGCACCGCCCGCCACAATGCTGGGAATGCACTGCGTGCATTGTCATGCACAAGGTGACAGGCACCGCGAGGTGCCTGCCACCATGTCCATGACAATGCAGGGGGGTACCATAGGTACCCTCCATGTGCACCCCCACCCCCCCAATACCCTGGGGGCCCGCAACGGGCCCCCGGAAGAGAATTCCGCATGCCTTTCCGTGGCGGCAATGCCGCCACGGAAAGGCATGTTTCCGCCCCATGCTAATAAGGATGGCGGTGTCTAGCAGACACCACCACCATATTAAACCCTTTTCCGCCCGGTCGACTTGTCGACCAGGCGGAAAAGCGGCGGACGGTCTTCCCGTCCGCCGCGGTACCCCCGCCATACTAATATGGCGGGGGTAAATGGGTGGCGGGCGGGGAAGGATGTAGGGCGGATCGCCTCCGCCATGCGGGCGGTGGCGATCCGCCCTACATCCTAATGGGCCCCTTAGAGTGTTGTGCATGGGACAGTCCATCTAAACGTGGAGGATATCCCACCTGGATCACTGACATAATATCGTCAGTCAAAATATCGAGCTACCAGAATATCGTCGCCAAAATATCGATGGTCAAAATATCGACTTCCTATCTCCCTAAAGGTAAGTACCAAAATATCGAAACCAAAATATCGTTGTTAAAAATATAGTTATACAAAAATATCGATTTTTTTAAATGTCTTAAAAATAATATAAAATGAATTACATTATAAATATAATTAAATAAAACATAGTTAGAATTATTTAAAAAATGTTAAAATTAATAAATAATAAATATAATGTAAAAAAATATTAAACATGCATAGTTTTTTTTATATATAGTATCTTAATAATATTAATAAATAATTATTAAATATAATTATAAAATGTTAAAAACATAATTTAAATTATAATTACATATATATCTAAATAAACCTGTAATATAAATATAAAAATAAATTTTGTATATAATAAATTAAATTATTAAAATTCAATTTTTTTTAAAATAATATTTCACACAACATTAATTATAACAGTAGGGAAAACATTACATAGCGTAGGGGATAAAATTACTATTCCCACTCCAGCGAGTGTAACAGTAGAGAAAGTGTTGGATAGCGGGTGGGTAAAAATTACTATTCCCACTCTAAAGAGTGCAACAGTAGGGAAAGTGTTGGATAGCGAATGGGAGTAATGTACTATTTCCACACCACCAAATGTAACAATCGGGAAAGCGTTGGATAGCGGGAGTGTAAAAATTACTATTCCCACTCCAGTGAGTGCAACAGTAGGGAAAGTGTTGGATAGCGGATGTGTAAAAATTACTATTCCCACTCCAGCAAGTGCAACAGTAGGGAAAGTGTTGGATAGCATGTGGGAATAATTTACTATTCCCACTCCAGTGAGTGCAACAGTAGGGAAAAAGTTGGATAGCGGGAGGGTAAAAATTACTATTCCCACTCCAGCGAGTGCAACAGTAGGGAAACTGTTGGATAGCGGGTGGGTAAAAATTACTATTCCCACTCCAGAGAGTGCAACAGTAGGGAAAGTGTTGGATTGCGAATGGGAATAATGTACTATTCCCACTCCAGTGAGTGCAACAGTAGGGAAAGTGTTGGATAGCGGGAGGGTAAAAATTACTATTCCCACTCCAGTGAGTGCAACAGTAGGGAAGGTGTTGGATAGCAAGTGGGTAAAAATTACTATTCCCACTCCACCGAGTGCAACAGTAGGGAAACTGTTGGATAGCGGGTGGGTAAAAATTACTATTCCCACTCCAGATAGTGCAACAGTAGGGAAAGTGTTGGATTGCGAATGGGAATAATGTACTATTCCCACTCCAGTGAGTGCAACAGTAGGGAAAGTGTTGGATAGCGGGAGGGTAAAAATTACTATTCCCACTCCAGTGAGTGCAACAGTAGGGAAAGTGTTGGATAGTGGGAGGGTAAAAATTACTATTCCCACTCCAGTGAGTGCAACAGTAGGGAAAAAGTTGGATAGCGGGAGGGTAAAAATGACTATTCACACTCCAGCGAGTGCAACAGTAGGGAAACTGTTGGATTGCGAATGGGAATAATGTACTATTCCCACTCCAGTGAGTGCAACAGTAGGGAAAGTGTTGGATAGCGGGAGGGTAAAAATTACTATTTTCACTCCAGTGAGTGCAACAGTAGGGAAAGTGTTGGATAGTGGGAGGGTAAAAATTACTATTCCCACTCCAGTGAGGGCAACAGTAGGGAAAGTGTTGGATAGTGGGAGGGTAAAAATTACTATTCCCACTCCAACGAGTGTAACAGTAGGGAAAGTGTTGGATAGCGGGTGGGAATAATTTACTATTCCCACTCCACCAAGTATAACAGTAGGGAAAGTGTTGGATAGCGTAGGGGATTAATTTAGTATTCCCACTGCTGCAGTATAATTAACATTAACAATTAATTAATTATAAAAAAATGTTTTACCTCCCACCATATTCCCCTATAAACATCACCACCAATATTGTAAAAAATTAATAAATTAACATAATTATCAATTAATTAACTAATAACAATTAACGATAAAATTAATTTCCATCAAATCTAAATTAATTCACACAATTAACACTATAAAATAACTTTAAAAAATATTATATAAAAAATATTTAAAATGTTATTAAAAATTAAATTACTTCCCACCCTACTCCCCTATCAACAATGAACCCACTCCTAAAAAAAGTACACAATTAACATATTAACAAATTAAGTATTAATAATTAATATTAAATTAATAACTAATTATTAACTTTTTAAACACAATTAACATATTTACCAATAAATTATTAATTATTATTAATAAATGTATAATTAATTGATAATTAATTAATTAGCTCAATTAACAATATAAATTATTACATACAAAAATATTAATTAATTAATTTATTTATTAATTAATTAATTTACATTAAATTATTTCCCACCCTATTCCCCTATAAACCCACAACCCGCTACAGAACTAAAATACGCAAAAATAATTTAACATACAATTAATTACTTTTAAAAAATTCAAACATACATTACAAATATAATATATACTTTTAACACATATACTTACATTTACAACACTAAAAAAAATCGATATTTTTAACAACGATTTTATGACTGACAATATTACTAACTTCGATATTATGACAATCTATATTTCTTACCTGCATTCCGATATTCTGTACCACTATATTTTTGAAAGTCGATATTCTGTCCACTCGATATTTTAAACTCGATATTTTGTCATATCGATATTTAAAATTCGATATTTAGGGGCTCATTACGATACCCGGCGTAAAAAAATCCGCCAGGCATGGAAGCGGCAAAAATCCGCCCGCACACACCGCCTGAACACCGACCACGCCATTATGAGTACACAAACCGAAAACCGCCATCGGCGGAAAAAGCACACAAAATACCGCCCGCCATCGTCCGAGTCGGAGTCAAACCGCCCGCCACGGACGGAAACACGCACGACAACACAAAACCGCCCGCCCACACGGCCGACACACCGCACGTGAAATTACGATCGCACCGCCATGAGCGCGGAAAAACCACAAATATACCGCCCGCCAGCGCAAACAACGCCGATGAGAATCGACACGGCAGAAGCCATGGCGCCCACGTACCTGCACAGAAACCATCCGCACACAAAACCAATAGCACACAACATGGCCAACAAGTCCACACAGCAAGGCACACACAAATACACAAGCACAGTACACATCCCGAAAACAGCCCCCCGGACAAACAAAAAATACAAAGGCCAGAACCCCAGACACAACACACCTGAAAACAACAGACCATGAGGACACACCCACATAGGTGAGTACAAAAGCAGCACTCCCACAGACCACAACCCCTTGCTACATTGCAAACCAGAGAGGAGAGGAGAGGACACAGTGACACAGCAAGGACAGCAGCACACCACAGAAACGCACACATCACAACCACCACCACCACCACCAAACACCGGCACCACAAACCCCCTGCACATTACACAACACACACCGCACCAGCACCACAAACACCATGGCACCACAAAGGATGCCCAAGTTCACGCCCATGGAGCTGACGGTCATGGTCGACGAGATCATCAAGGTGTACCCACAAATCTATGGGAACATGGTCCAGCACACACCACTAGCCACCAGAAACAGAATGTGGACCCGGATCGTAGACCAGGTCAATGCAGTCGGGACCCTGCCCAGGAACAGAACCGAGATAAACAAACGTTGGAATGACGTAAAGAGCCTGGTCAAGAAGAAGGAGGGCAAAAACAGAGAGCTGGCTGCCGTCACTGGCGGAGGGAATCCCGCGCTCTTTAAGACCTTCAAAGCGTGGGAGGAGAAGGTGCGAGTCGTAATCCATCCGGAGATCCTCGCCGGATTAGCAGGGGAGTGGAGGCTGGTAAGTACAAACTAATGTATACTAGCACACCGCTATGTACTCACATGCGCAACCACCATGCCACAGCTCCCAGGGACAAACACCCCCATGTCCAGCACACAATACACAACACATCACACGCACATGCAACAGACACTACCACACACAGGCCAAACCGAACAACTGTAAGATGCGTGGGGACATGTGTACACTAAGCCAGCCACGTAACCACCAACAGGTCCCCAAATATGCCAGAAGCGCCACAACGAGCACCCACCACACCCATGTGTCCGCCACAGCTGCACTAACCGACAAGTAACAGGTAAGTGGCAGGAACACAAAGTGCAGTGGGTGGGAGGGTGGACAGCCCAAGTACAACACACACCAGGCCCCAGTCCCACAGCACAGCAAGGAGGAGCATCACCCACACCCCACAGCCACGTGTCAGCCACTGCAGTGCACAACGACAGCCGAAAGGCAGACATCACGGTCCACAGCAATCGGTGTCAGTGGGTGTACAGCCACCCCCACGACCCACTACACCCCCCACCCCCACAGACCTGCAACATGGAGCACCCCCGCTTAGAGCCATGTGGCATCCAGTACAGTGCACGCACGAACAACTTGCAGGTGGGAAACTGGACAGGGCTGGATTACTGGAGGCATGAGGACCATAACACCACCAACACATGGGACATGTCACGTAGCACACGGACACGCAGCACCGCCCACCGTCACGAACAAGTGAACAATGTGCACACGGACATGAACAGCAGACTCACACCCCACATGACCCATCACAGACATAGCAACACCCAAGGAGCCACGTCTGCATGCACAAGCCACACTGAATATAGTCCCACACGGCAGCCACAGTGCAACTCATCACACACAACCGAAACACCATTGAAGTCCTGTCCATGTAGCCCCCACTGCCTGTCAACCCCACACCCCACAACTACGCCTATGTAAGACAAACAACACTAGACGCAACAGAGCGGAACAACAGAAATGCACACGAACACCACTGAACCCATCAAACTCACAGACACACCATGCACATACAACATACCATCCATCCCATCCGTCAGCCCCAGTCACATGAAAGGCATGTCATCCGCACAGCTGCCACACATACAGCAGTCACGCTAAGACACATGCCCATGACCAACCATGTGCCAGAAGTCAATTAAGCGCACGACACACTGTGAGCAACAACACACAACATGGGCCACACCCCCCGAGCACTGCAGTGATGCACATGGCACAGGGCAGCACGCACACCAAGGAGATGGGACAACTGCAATACGTTGGCTGGCACACAACTATCACTCACTCATAACGATGCGTCCAATGCCATGTCCAGTAACCACAACAGACAGCAAATATGCAGGGCATGTCAGGCATGCACACACCTCAGACCATGCACTGTCATGCTGCCACAACACATGTCACGTTCGGCACCCATGGCTCACAGCATGTACCCCAAAAGCATATCCCCTCCCAAATGCGAATCTGGGGCATGGCCCCCATGTTGTCATATGCGTTCCTAAGCGTTCCATTTGAACCCCAAAAGCATATCCCCTCCCAAATGCGAATCTGGGGCATGGCCCCCATGTTGCCATATGCGTTCCTAAGCGTTCCATTTGAACCCCAAAAGCATATTCCATCCCAAATGCGAATCTGGGGCATGGCCCCCATGTTGCCATATGCGTTCCTAAGCGTTCCATTTGAACCCCAAAAGCATATCCCCTCCCAAATGCGAATCTGGGGCATGGCCCCCATGTTGCCATATGCGTTCCTAAGCGTTTCATTTGAACCCCAAAAGCATATTCCCTCCCAAATGCGAATCTGGGGCATGGCCCCCATGTTGCCATATGCGTTCCTAAGCGTTCCATTTGAACCCCAAAAGCATATTCCATCCCAAATGCGAATCTGGGGCATGGCCCCCATGTTGCCATATGCGTTCCTAAGCGTTCCATATGAACTCCAAAAGCAAAGTACAAACCAGACCCAGGATGGGCCAGGAGCCCGCATACACCAGAGTCACAATGAGTAGGGGCAAAGCAACACACCCATCGGCATGGCCAATCCGTCCCATGCCACATGTGCACAGCACACAGTCCCATTGCCTAGCACACACAACTACAGATGCCACAGCCACACACTCGCCTCCGGGAAACCCATGTACGAGATTGCACGAACTGCCAATGTCAGACGACTAATACATACTTCGCCAGGTGCAACACAATAACAAATCTCATTTTCTCCACAGGTGACGAACTGCTGGACGCTGGGGATGGAGACAGCAGCCAGCACAGCCAGCCTACAAGCCCCCAACAAGGACACACGGATCTGGAGGATCTGTCCACCTCTTCGGACACGGACCACCAAGCTGGCCCATCTGGCGTGGCAGGGCCCAGCCGCTCCCCAGGACCCCTCCTACCCACCAACCCATCATCCAGGGATGCTGAACAGTCCCAGTCCCCTGCTGCCACTGTCGTTGCGGCCACACCCACGGTCATTGCGGCCACTACCACTGCCGCAACCGCCACCATCGCCGCACCGACCACCACCGCCTCCACCACCACCACGTCTTCGCTGGCACCAGCCCCAGCGCAGGTGGTGGCCCGGCCGACTGGATCCACCCTGGGAGCCACAGCGAGGACCGTGGTGAGCAATGTGGCTAGTGGGCAGGCCGGTGGCAGCAGGACTGGTAGGAGGAGCAGGGTCAGGGAAACGCCAGCCTCCCCTGGGAGCCATGCCCTGCCTCAAATGGCCAGAGTCCTTGGGGCCTATGAAGAGGCCCAAGGACAATGGGCCAGGTCTGCTACTGACACGCGGGAGGTGCTGGGGGTGCTGAGGTCCATGGACGCCCATATGGGCCAATTCGTGTCCCGTATGGACCAACTCGTGGACCTCATGGGCCAGCTGGTGGTGGCGGTGGGGTCACAGGCAAGGCCAGCAACACCACCTCCGCCACCACCTGCTAGGGCGCAGGGTCGGCCAGCAGTGTCCACTTCCCCTGCGTCCACAGCCAGTGAGCACACCTCACCCACCACCAGCAGGTCGCCACCACACACCCCCTCCCAAACGTGGAAGGGGCCGTCCGAAGAGGAAACAGATCTCCCGGGAGGACTTCGCACGCTCCAGTCGCAAGTGAGGCAGCCAGCCAGCCTTCCGCCAGCCTTCCTTGACCAGCCACTGCATTGACTTGCTCTACGATCCCACTCCACACAGCCAGCTGGATGGCATGTGTGTGTTGGACTATGGACATAGAACCAGTGGGTACACCCTGATCATCACGCAGCCATGACCGACAGCTCATTGTCACTGCACGCACCACTTTTGTTATCACCTTACACACAATCACATGTCACAGTTCGTAATAAATGCACCTTATTCACTAACTGCTGTTTGTGCCCTGTGTTTTATTTGTACGGAATACAACGGCCACCTTGGGCGGAAGGGCACCTGATGCGTGGCATGGCAATGGAATCCGGAGGGCCTGTAGGGACCTAGGGGTGGGAGACAGAACAGGAGCACATTCAATGAGTGTGTCACACACCCATCACACAGTACATGTCAACAACTACAAGCAATGTACACACATCGCACAGAGCAATAGGGCACAATGCCACAGTCACCAACAGTGGCATACTACCCTGGCCATGGAGCGTTGACACACTGCACGCAGTGAACATACGGCCACCCTGACACAGCACACACACACCTGCACAGATACAGACACATCATCCGTCGTACATGGACACTCACCGTCAAGTGAAGTAGCGGGCGATGAGCTGCTGGCGCACATTCCCAGCTTCCTCCTCTCCGCTGTCCACCTCACTCGAGCTGTCCTGGTCTGCGGGCTGGGGCCCTGGTTGATCTCCGTCATCCACAATGAGGGGGATCTGCTTCCGAATGGCCAGATTGTGCAGCATGCAGCACGCCACCACTATCTGGCACACCTTCTGTGGGGAGTACGCCAGTGCACCCCCGGTGCGGTCCAGGCACCTGAACCTGGACTTGAGGAGGCCAAAGGTACGCTCGACCACACGTCTGGTCCTCCCATGTGCCTCATTGTATCGATCGTCTGCTGGGGTGCGAGGATTCCTCAATGGACTGAGCAGCCATGCCCCATTCGGGTACGCAGAGTCACCTGGGTGTGAGGGACACAGAGAACCGTAGCTATTCCAACTGGACAGGGGACAGCATCGCACAACCAGCACGCTACACCACTCCACATACTCACCGACAATACAGGCACGATCCTGTTGCAGATTGGCCATCAGTCGTGGCAAGATGCTGTTGCGCATTATGTGTGCGTCATGGGCCGAGCCTGGAAACTTTGCACACACGTGGGTGATCACCATGTCCGCAAGGCACACCACTTGCACATTCAGGGAGTGCGTGTGCTTCCTGTTGCGGTACAGGTGCTCAGTGGCCTGTGGTGGAACAAGGCCAACATGAGTGCAGTCAATGGCTCCCACGACGTGTGGGATTCTGCCAAGGGCATAGAATGCACCCTTCACTGCCGCCAATTCACGAGCCCTGGGGAAGCGGATGTACCTGTTCCGGTACAGCATCATGGCTGCCAGTACATCCCTCAGCACCTTGCTGAACATGGGCTGGGACATCCCTCCTCCACTGCCCACTGTGTGCTGGAATGACCCAGTGGCGAAGAAATGCATGGCGGCCATCACCTTAGCCGTGGGGGTGACAGCAGTCGGATACACCCTGCGGGGACGGAGATGGGGCTCTAACATGGCACACAGTCGATGCAGAGTTGGCCTGTCCAGCCGAAACTTCCTGATTACCTCTGTATCGTCCATGTCCGCCAGCAATTGGTATGGGCGGTCAATGTTCGGTCTCCGCCTGGGTTAAATGGCAGAGGACACATGTCAAAGCAACACGGCACATAGCAATTTCGCATACACATCACTGACATGACTGAGCAAGCACATGAGCCACAGCCCAGCTGTCAAGCTGGGACGGCACGGCCACAATACACTTACACAGGTCTCCCAACAATGGCAATGGCAAGTGAGACATACCACTGCCATGTGCATGCACATGGGGATCTAGGCCCCAATGACTTGCGGGGCGTGCTGATGGGGACTGACTGCATATTCGTCAAGCGGCAACGCCACGGCAACATGAGTGTCTGCTGAGCATGGAACTGCTTCCGAGGCTGGATGAGTATGGCACACGACGACGACGATGTGGGCACGGGCTGAGCGGCCAATACAAGTGGGACCTGTGGCACGAGGGGATATGAGACAGTAGTAGGTGTCAGCACTGCACCCTATGTACAGCACTGTACGGATCACAGCTCCCGAAACATTGACTGGTGTCCACATTGACAGCCCCATGCCAAGACGGCTGTGTGCTTGCAGTCACACGTCACAGGTGAGAGGTTACATTGCACGTGCCAGGTGGCAGTCATACATAGTGGGAGCTGGCATGTGTGTGCATGTGTCTCCTGTTCAGGATCCACCAGATGGGCGCTGACTCTGTACTGACCATTGGACACAGCATGTTCCGTGGAAGGCTTGTGTGTGTGGGATGGTGGCACTGGATGTGCCTCCGTTGGGTGGGGGGCCATGCACAGGGCGGGTACGTCGATGATTGCGCATTGTTGGTCACGGTGGGTGCACCAGCTAAGATGTGTTGCCCTGTGTTCAATTCCTATGTCCGCATGATGATGGACTGTAGATGTGGGCAGACTACACATTGGTCGATGTGCTGTCTATATGCATGTGCCTTCACACCAGGCACAGCTGCCCCTGCACATGTGACCCCTGCTGGACTCGCTGCTGGGTCTGTGGAGCTGATGCACCTTCTGCGCGTGGGGCGGACAGCTCTCCTCACTTCCCTCATTGCGCATGTCATGACTTTGCCGCAGGTGACATGGATCATGGAGGGCCCACATGTACGCGTGGGTAGGCTACACATGATTGTACACTGGTCGCCACCCCCAGTCAGTGTTTCGAATGGGAAGGTTGTCGTGCTGGTGGTATGTTCGATGTGGCGGATGGGCGGGCCTAGGTGCGGGCTTACATTCCGGACATGGGGGGGTAGTTGGATTGGCGACTAGTTGCAGTGCACACGGGACACGTCTCTTCCTTTCCACATCTGGGTCATCCCTTGTACTAACTGACAGTGATACAGTCATCTTCGCCCCAGCCCTCATGTCCTCCCCTCGCTCCCCCAATATGCATGCTCACCTGCGAGGCTAGCGCTTGCACAGGCAGCCCCAAGCTCGCACCAGAGAGGGCAAGGAGTGTATGTGTGGGTCCAGTTGCACGAGTGGGCTGTCTCAGGGTATGATGTGTGGCGGGACGCCGTCCACCTGCGTGGTGCCCCAAATGGAGACCCGGCCTGCATGGACTATGCATCACAGTCTTCGCCTTCCGGATCCGCCACCTGCGACACCCAGTGGCTGTGGCTGCCCTTGCGGCCAGGCCGCGTCCGTCTGTGGCTGATGGCCCACACATTCACTCTTTGGCCTCTCTGGGGAGGGCTCGGGGGTGGTGGCGCACGCGCTTGCACTTAGTCGCAATGGCATGTGGCGTGGTTGGTATGATGGGCAATGGATGGGATGGTGCGAGCCACCTCCCGTGACGTCAGTGCTGCTCGTGCTGTGGTGCGTCCCCCTACACTTCCATCTGACTTGTGCCATGCTAGACGTTGAGGTTCTATTGCCTGCGTGATATGAGCAGGAGGAGCGCGAGGAGACCTCTCACACACCATGCTCCACTGCCATGCCGTGCCCTGTATCGCCTGTGCGGATTGACTATGTTGGGGTTACACCTGGTCGACTGGGGCTGTGTGTGCCTTGTCAAGGGGCATGGCGGGCGCACAACAGGATCCAGCTTGTCCACAGAGGGTGGGCTGAGGTGCGCCTGGTACCGCCTTGTACGTGTGCCCGGCTGCTGTGCACACACGTGTTCACTCCCCCCGACAGGTGTCCTCTCACAATGCCCAGGGAAGCGGTGGTGTACTGTTCATGACCCCTCCCAACACGGCGTGCTCCAACTTGGCATGTGCGCATCTACCCGTCGCACCCACCCACCTGAGCACTGCGTCCATACGACTTCACACGACACATGTGTGTCTTCCACAGTAGTGCTACTCATTTGCGTTGACATCCAATACCAGTGGACTACATGGTCATGTCACGACTGCCGTGTACTTCACATACTCTCATCCTCTCTCATTCGTACTTGTGAAATGAGTCAGCGGAGACAGTTTTGGTTTCAAACATTATATTGAGTCTTCTGTCCTCTGTGATGCAGTATAGTGGACACTACTGGCAGCGGAATACATGTTGAGGATATACTGAGCATGATTACGAATGGGATAGGGTGTGGGGTTACATCTGCTTGGCCAAGGCTGTGCTAATGTACATTTACGTATAGCTGCGGAGCTGCGGACTTTGACACAGACGGTATACATGTAGCCTACCAGACCGCTCGGCATCATGGGCACAGTCCATCTCAGTTCCATGTGACAGGTTTGCTGCGGTTGTTCCTCATGCACGCGTGCATGTGAGATGACATCAGGGCATGTGCTTGCGTGCATGCAGCGGCGTGCCACTTGTTGTTGCACTGTGGTGGTTACTGGACATGTCACAGTCACTGGGGTCGTGTTGTTGTTGTATGCACTTGTCGTCCATGCAAAGGTCCTGGTATGGGATTCCCGGGGCGGGGGTGGGAGGGGTGCAGCACCCACAGACTCCAGGCGACCTATTCATGTCCACTGAGCGGTGTGTGTGTCCATGTGCGCTGGATCCATGTCGTGTCCTGGTTGTTCGTGCAGTTCCGTCCATGTGGGTGCGATGCACAGAGCCCATGCCACTGCCTCCCACGATGCATGCGGTGTTCCTGGATGTGATGGGGAACAGTGTGCATGTCCCGGTCATGTCCGATGTCATGGCGATGTCGTTGATGGTGTGGTTACAGTTGCCGGTCGTTTGGTATGGCTGTTGTGGTGGTGACTGGCCAGTCCGTGCGGAAGCTGAGCATGGGTGTGGGGTTGGACTTCATAGGTCACTCGGGGAACCTGCGTTGTGGTCCGACGTATTTACAGGTTGTCAGGTATGCGATGCCGTCCAGCAGGGCTTCCATGTCATTGGTGGTGTACATGTTTGCCAGCCAATGAAGCGGATGGTGGCTGTCAAGGTGTTGTTCGTAGGTTGTCCCTTGGAGGACCATGATGGGGCATGCTGGGTGACATTCGATGTAGCTGTTCTCGATGATCCGTCGTGTGGAGGCACAGTGGTTCCATTTCAGTGCGCGTGCGATGTTGGCCACATACGCCATGCCCCCATAGGCAGAGCAGGCCCTGTCGTGTGCGTCCAGAGGGAGGAGTAGTGGTAGCAGGTCCGCCTTCAGACATGCCGGGTTGGAGAGGCATATCTCGACGGGATGCTGGTAGGGACACCTCCGACAGTAGAAGACGGGCATGACGCAGCTGAACAATGTGATGCGGTAAGTCAGTCGGTAACTTACGTTCAGCAGGGACAGGAGATCGCATCCCAATGTATGTATCGTGTTGGTTTGGTACAGCTTGAGCTGTTCGGCGTAGTTGGGTAGGTGTGTTGCGGTTGCCATTTCGCAGCGGTTCGTAGAGGTGGCGTGCTCCGGCTGTGTGTGCAGTCTGCAATGTGCACGCTCCGGGGTTGCTGTGAGCTCTGTGTAGTCGTGGGGAGACAGGACTTGTGTTCTGTTGGCTTGTTTGGAGGACACGGGCCCTCTTCCCACATGCTTCTCAGACAGTTCAAGGTCAGTGCTGTGTGACTCCTTCCAATTAACTTGCATGTGGCCGACATGGGGGAGTGTTTTCTTCTTTCTTCCCCGTCCGTTGTGTGCTTCTGTGATATGCGCTATCTGCCGTGTGGTCGGTCTCCTCGGCATGCCTGTGTTGGTCTATTCTTGGACAATGGCTGTATTCACCGGCTTCTGTCGTAGGGCTGTGGTTTCGGTGTTGGAATGGAAGGTCATTCAGTGCTGTCTGCTCTCCCTTGTGTGGGCGGCAGGCTGCCTTTCCGCTCTGCGTTGGGCCTTGTGTGTGGATGTAATTCTTGGGCCACCTGTTGTCGGTCCCCGGGCTCTTTGGTGTTCCGTTTCATGTGTCTTGTTCATATGTGCAGGGTGGTATGGGTTTTTCAGTGTGGTACTGGCGTTCCTCTTCCCGAAGGGGCCCTGCTTCTCCTAGTTGGTGTTGCCGCCGCTGTGTGCTTCGCCATGTTTGTTACACTGGGGTGTGTCCTGCTGTTGCGTGACTTCACTGACATGTGTGCGTCGGTTGTGTGGCGTTGGGTGTTGTCCGTGAATTGGGCGTTGGGGACATGTCTGTGGCCGGCCTGTCACGTGTCATGTGCGTTCGGGGTGGGGCTGATGTGTGTGCTGCTTGGTTGTGTCCCTGTGTCTGTGTGCGACGCATGCATGGCGCTGCGGTTGGCCTCTGCGTTGTGCGCATGTGTGGCGGCGTCATCGGCGCTTTGGGGCCGTGACGGGGTGGTTGGTTCCTAGTCCCAGGTGGTGTGTACACATGTGTTCTGCGATGTTAGGATTTGGCCTGTGTGTCATATGTGGATGCAATGGTGGATGTGTAGTGTGCACGCGCTGGTGGGGGGTTGTCCGCTTTTTCCGCCCTTGCACTGTGTGCGCTGTTTGCGTGCACTTGTTGTGTGTGTGCCTACCTGCGTCTCCGCTGTACGTTGCGTCCTTGGTGGTGCATCAGCAGAAGCATGGGAAGGGCCTGCAGTGCTGGATTCATGCCCGGGGTGCCGCTTCTTCGTTGTCCGTGCTCTGCGTCCGTGTTTCCGCCTCTCTTTCACGTGCGGTGTCTCTTTGCCGTGGGAGCCGTTTGTTTGCGGCATCGTAATTTATGCGCCGGGCGGGACGTGTTTCGTCGGACGGTGTGTGTCAGTTGGGCTGCGCCGCTACGTGTGCGGGCGCACTTTGATGGCGGACGGTGTTGCTGGCTTGCCGGCGGTGTTTGGCCTGCTTTTCGCATCATAATTGGGCGGGCGTGTGGACTGCTGCGTGCCGGCGGTAACTGGTGGTTTTTGCATCCGCCAGCACGGCGGTTGTGCTTCCGCCCGCCATCGTAATGGGCCCCTTAGACTCTATACCATCCCACCTGCCATGTTACAAGTGCTTGTAATATGCCAGAAGGGATATCTTAGTTTATGTATAAATGTATAAATTTGCAATGCACAAATCGCTGGAGGATGTCTGGGTGCTGTGAGAGTGCCTTTCAACCCCATAGGACACATAAATAAGTCCAAGTATAGCTCTCTCCTATGCTGAAGAAATCCTTCAACACAATCCTGTTTTAGCTAAAAGCCTATACCATTCATCATAACTTTATAATGTGCCTTCTCACAAGTAATCACAAAACTCCTTTATTTATTAATTTATTTATTTGTATAGCGCCTGAATTGACCCCCGAAGGGGTATCTCTGCGCTTTGGGCGGGCAGCATGGGTGGAATGCGGCTTTAATTAAATCAGAGACAAAGACAGGAGAATCAAAGACAGAAGAGGGTGGTCTTAAGCAGCTTCCTGAAATGCAAATAATCTGTGGATTGTCTCAGGAGTAGTGGGAGTTTGTTCCAGTAACGAGGACCAAGATGTGAGAGGGCCTTTCCTCCCAATCTAGCCTTCCTGACTCGAGGTACCACCAGAAGATGTTTGGAACCTGAGCGCAGAGATATGGAAGGTAAATACGGAGTGAATTTCTCTGAGAGGTAAGAAGGGCCCAGATCGAACAGTGCCTTGTGTATAATGCAACAGACTTTAAATCTTATCCGTTGACGGATAGGAAGCCAGTGAAGTTGCAGAAGCAGAGGGCGGGAGTGAGTCCTGGGGGGGGCATTGAGGACCAATCGCGCTGCCATATTCTGGACTACCTGTAGTCTGCTGAGCGAGGCCTCATTGGCAGAGATCAACAGCCTGTTACAGTACTCTAAGCGGCTTAGTACAAGGGCCTGTGTTATAGTTTTCCGAGTTGAGTCAGGGAGCAAAGGAAAGACTCAACGGAGCAGGCTCATTGTGTGGAAGCAGGAACCCAATGTCTGAGCAGTGTGTTCCTTCATAGTAAGGGCTTTGTCCAATCGAACGCCCAAGTTCTTCACAGTAGATTTGGGGGCAGGATAGGTACCCAAATCGGTCGGCCACCACTCTGGTGTCCACAAGGAGGGGGCCTCACCAAAGAGCAGAATCTCTGTTTTCCCCACATTACACTGGAGGAAATTACTCTTCATCCAGTGCGAGATGGCTCTCATCCCAGAAGAGAAGGCCAACTGTACAGATGGATCAAATTTGTCAAATGGGAAAAGTAGCTGCGTATCGTCCGCATAGGATATGGGAATAAACCCATGTGTCCGTAGGAGATTGGCCAAGGGAGCAACATATATGTTGAACAGTGTAGGGCTCAAACAGGAGCCCTGAGGTACTCCCTTGGGCAGTTCCATAGGTGCGGAGCGATACGGGCCTAAGTTGACAGTTTGGGAGCGAGCAGATAGAAAGCTCGTCATCCATTGTAAGGCAGAGTCCCTTAATCCGATCTCCTTTAGTCTTCTGAGCAATATCCGGTGTGACACTGTGTCGAACGCGGCGGATAGATCCAACAGCACCAGTATCGTGGAGTATCCCTTGTCTAGGGTCATCCTGATGTTATCTGTGACCACTAGCAGGGCATATTCGGTGCTGTATTTGGGTCTAAAGCCGGACTGGGAGGAATCTAAGCACCCAGTGAGTTCGACATGGTTCGAGAGATGGGTGTTAACATGTTTCTCCAGGAGTTTGCTCAGAAACGGAAGGAGCGAGATAGGGCGGAGGTTGGTAAGATCCGTCAAGGGGACTTTTGGGTTCTTACGGATAGGCCTAACCTGTGCCGCTTTCCATTCTAGTGGTACTTGGCCCTCTCTCAGAGAGAGATTAAGGAGAGATTCGATCGAGGGGGACAATTGATCAGCGAGAGAGGTGACCACTTTAGCCGGAATAAGGTCTAAAGGGGATCCTGATTTAACCTTAGAAATCAGTGACTTGACCTCTGTTGATGTCAGCATAGGGAAACATTCTAACAGCTGCGGGGTTGTCTGTTGAGGTTGGTCAGATATTAGTGGGGTCAGAGGCTGAGGTCCTGGGGAGATGATTTTTTCATAAATAAGCTCTATTTTTTTAGAGAAATATAGAGCAATGTTGTCACATAACGTTTGTGTGGGTGCCTCGGAATTTTCACAGGCCTTAGGGTTGATAAAGGACTGGAGAATGTGATGTAGGATTTTGGGGGCGTTTCCAGCCTGGGCTAGTTGTGAAGCTATGTAGGTTTTTCGCGCAGCTTTTAAGTTTTTATGGTAGCTGGACAGAGTGGCGAGGAATGAATCTTTGTCCTTTTCGTCATGAGAGATGCGCCAACATCTCTCTTTTTTCCTGCATAGTTGTTTCTGTACTCGCAATTGAAGGGAGTACCAGGCATTCTGTGGGCGTTCAGGGAGTTTTGGGAGGGGTTTTAGTGGTGCGAGATCCTTGTGTATGTAAATGCAATTCATTTATAAGAGTTAACATAAAAACCATCAAATCATCGATCAACTCACCAGCCATCGTCCCTGTAGTAAGATTTATAACATCTGATTATTATTAGTCTTCCTCGCTGTATCTTCAAAGCATTTCAGACCAAATTCTGACCCTTCATCGGGGCCACCCCTGAATCTGTTAAATTCTAAAATGCAAATAAACAAACTAACATTTAATTCATTTTTACTTCACACTAATTCCTAAAACATTCAATGAAACTCCGTGTAATGCAGATGTTTGTATAATAATTTCCAAAAATTACCACTGTTCATAGTTGACATACCATCATGCCCTGTTAGAGTCTTTGTCACGATGATTAAAATGTCATACTTTTTTAAGCATTTCCAAAGATGTTAAATAGGAATTTGCCTATCAGTTCATGTCAAGTAATGTGGCTATTGAAGCAACTGGTTTTGGTAACAAAAGGGGATCAAAACTGGATTTGTCACCGAGGTTGCTTCGTCACTGGCACAGATTTACCCCGGTCCAAGATTTTACCTTCAGACAAGTTCACAAAATCCTCTAGCAGGGAAAGGCTATTAGCTATACCTGGGCATGGTTCTGCAAGGTTGGGTTCCTTTAGTGCAAAGTTCCTCTGAACCTACTTTCAGTGTGGCGGAAACCTCTGAGTGGGACAAACCTGGTTTCCTTTCCCTTCTTGACAGTGATCTCTGTGGACAAGTCTCAGCACCTTGTCCCAGTCCTCCCCAGGTGAAACTACTTCTAGGTTCTACTTTTCGACAACTGCTGGGAAAGTTCTTTCTCGTTAATACTGGAGCCCCCAGCTCCTCAATACAGACTTCTAAGCACTAGTGGGCCTATTACGATGGCGGGCGGACTTGAGTCCGCCCGCCATCGTAGCGGGGACTGGGACTGCCCGCCGGTAAGGTAGTGGTCCAACACCCCAGATTATGATGCGACTGCCACCATGGCGGTCGCATCCTACTACATTAACATTGCGGTGGGTGCTGCTGGCTGCAGCTCCCGCCGCAATGCTAAAACAGCATGTCGTGCATTTCCCTGCACTACGTGGCAGGCACCGAGCGGTGCCTTCCACTTAGTGCAGGGAAAGTGCACCCCCCAACACAAGGGGGGCCCGCAACGGGCCCCCGAATCTAATCCCCTCCAGCCTTTCCATGGCGCTTTCACCCCCATGGAAAGGCTGGCTTGAGCCAGCACTGTAATTTGGCTAGGCACCGCCACCATTATACACATCAGAACGATTGCCTGTGGCGGAACCGTGGCGGGCGGTCTTTGCGACCGCCACGCTGCCCCAACAATTCCCCCCGCCATCGTAATATGGCTGGGGAAAATTTCAGTTCGATGGCGGAGGGCCCGCCACCGCACGACTGGCGGTGGCGGGCCTTCCGCCATCGTAATCGGCCCCTAGGTTTCTCTCTAATCAGGACTCCTGCAGGGTACAGACCTCTGTGATTAGCTGGGCGTTGCTGGATTCAGGAGTGATTCAACATTTTTGTGTCTCTAGAGCAGACAGAGAGAAGATCAGCTACCTGGCCATTGGGGAGTAGTACCAGTCTTTGAGTTCAAGCAGTAGTCAGCAATTCTTGAATCTAGCTGGAATCTGGAGTCTTCTTTCTTACCGCAGGGTTTCTTCTTCTCTTCAGGTGTAGTCTTCCCTGCTTCAGCAATGTACTAAGGAGTTGCCAGTCCTATCCTGTGTACTCTACAATGATTGGAGATTTCCCACTAATTCTGGCTACTTTCTTAACCTATGTCCACCTCCTTATGCAGTACTTCCTCTATGCTTTACTGTAACTAATTCGCAGTAGCCCCAAATTCAAGATGGATGACCCACTCTTCCTTCTGCAGGGGCTTAAGGCAGGACCATAGCCACACCCCTATATAGATAAGCTTTCCTCCTCTCTATCACTATCTTAACTGGTTCTCCCTCCTGCTGAGGCTGGAGCCAAAGGGCCCAAGTGGCCCTGGGACTAAATGGGAGCAGATTGTGTCAGCAACAGTTGTTATCAGCAAGTCAAAAAAGGAAGCATTAAGCCTGTTCTTTGTTCTGCCAACTGTCCTCTACTCTCCCCAATGACTTATACCTCCTAAGTGGCCAGTTGTTGACAACACTTCTGGACAATAACTTTGAATTATTTTTCTGCCATTTTCCCAAGTGAAGATGTAAAATATGTATTTTGGCTTACACAGAGGAAATAGCTTCTGGCCCTTTAGTTACTGTGAGCGCCCCACTTTTTATATATTAGACAGCCTCCCTTGTGGGCTTTGAAAGAACACTTTGGGAGTAATTTCGTAATATATAAAATTACATTTTAGAACATGGCCTTGGCGCCTTTCCGTGCCATGAATCACTGGAGTGATTTTAAACTGGAGACCAGCCAGAGCACCATGGTTGTTCTGGAAGCCACATATTTTTGTCTTCTAGTGGATGATCTCAAAATACATCACAGGCCACATATTTATTTGTGTATTGACTTATTTAGTTACGTTTGTTTATAACGCCACATCATAGTATTGGAGGGCTTTACAAAGAATATATGAAGCTGTATGTGAGCATACGTGTACAAAAGCAACACTGGAAGAGGGAGTAAATGTAAAAGACTTTGGTTGAAGGTAAAGGTAAAGCATCTCTGGCTAGGAGATGGAGTGGGGGGTGAGGCAACACAGGGCCGAGGAAAGGAAGGTGTGTTCAGATCAAAGTTCATGAAATGATTAGGTGAGGGGTAGCAAGAGACAGGAAAACTAGGATTGGATTGTCTAAAAAATAGGGTTTTTGAAACATGGAATTCCCTTTTAGGGTGTGCTTTCAGCTCCATTTCTTCTTCCTCCTCAGTGTTTCTTTAAAAGGAGAGCCATTAACCCTTTTGGAATTACCGGATGTCGGGTATGTTCCTAGTGGAGTCAACAGTTTCTTCAAGATGATCACAGCAGATCCAAAAAAGTATTGCCTTTGACCGTATGCAGTTTAGGGTTTAAGCATTCCTAGAGTAAGAGGGTTCTTCCTCCTGGACTCTTTTGAACTACCTGAAATAGTCAATAGGTCTGCTAAATTGCCCAGACTCCTGTGTAGAGGGCTTTGAAAATGAGACAGATCATTTTGATTTTTATCCTAGTAAATGAAGATTCCTCAGAATTGGGGAGATGTGTTCAAATTTCTTTTTCTCAGCAATCAGACTTGAAGTAGATTGGACAGGCATTAGAATGTTAGCCAGTTGCAGGTTGTAGAATGAGTGCATTAGTTTTATATTTTTTGAGAGCTTATCCAGTTATAGTTCTGCAAAGGAGACCAATGTGTTGGGGATTTTTGGGCACTTTTCAGATGTGGATGAATGACATATGGTAACGTTCATCTGATTTTTGAGATTTTATCAAAGAAAAAGGGTGAAAATCCATTGTACTACCCTTTCAATAGAATGGTCAGGTGATTTTTGGGTTCAATGGTGTTCTCTTTTATGAACTTGAACACTGCCTTTGCTGGAGTCTGCAAGTGTATTTTGTGATCGTGTTTAAAACAACAGTATACATTTTGAATAACTTGTTTATATGTTTTTTGCATTGTTTAGCCTTACCTTATTCCATCATGAATTGGTGATTTGTCATTTCTTCTTCAGAAATCTAATTGCTTTCCTGAGTCTGAGCAGCTCTTCATTAAACCACTATTTACTTGGAGTTATTCTGGGGTATTAAGGTTTTGCTGGAACCACTTTGTTGAGGAAGTCTAACAAAAAATCTGGAATATTACTTTAGTAAGGTGTCAAAATTTGTATTGTAGTCCAGCATTTATAGTTTGAGGATCAGTGTGGATTATTCATGTCTTCCTCTGTATTGAAAAGTGATTAGAACAATCAACTTTGATCAGGGAAAGAAGTGATAGCTTAAATAGGGGTCATGATTAGATTTAATTGGACCTGGCCCTTTATGCAGGCTTATCCCCAAAATGTTTGCCTTTTTCGTACTATTGTTTCTGACCTGCTTTTACTGGTTTTAGGACTCTGGGCACTTTACCACTGCTGACCAGTGCTAAAGTGCAAGTGCTCCCTTTGTAAATTGTATATATAATTGGTTATCCGTAATTGGCCTATTTGATTTACTGGTAAGTCCCTAGTAAAGTGCAGTGTGTGTGCCCAGGGCCTTTAAATCAAATGCTACAAGTGGGCCTGCAGCACTGATTGTGCTACCCACATGAATAGTCCTGAAACCATGTCTCAGATCTGCCACTGCAATGTCTGTGAGTGCAGTTTTAAACTGCTATGTCGACCTGGCAAGTGCACTCACTTGCCAGGCCCAAACCTTATCTTTTACTACATGTAAGGCACCCCTAAGGTAGACCCAAGGTATCCCCTTGGACAGGGTGCAGTGTATTTAATAAGTAGGACATGTACTGGTGTGTTTTACATGTCCTGATACTGAAATACTGCTAATTTCGTTTTCCACTATGCAAGGACTATCTCACCCATAGAGTATCATTGGAGCTGCCTTGTAACCTCTTACAAGTTTAACTTCCAATTGGGAAGGGATAGAGATTTGGAGTTTGGGGTTCCTGAACTCACAATTTAAAAATACATCTTTTAGTGAAGTTGGTTTTTAAATTGCGTGTTTGAAAATGCCACTTTTAGAAAGTGGGCATTTTCTTACTTTACCATTCTGTGCCTCTGCCTGCCTATGGAATGCACGTCTGAGGGAGGGTGAAAGTTGGGCTGTTTGTGCATTCAGTAGACAGTCACACAAAGGGAGCTGAGGTGTGACCTGCATATCCTGATGGCCCATCACCAGGCTGATGGGTCTTCCTGAGCTAGAGTGGTGGGAGGAGTTGTCACTGACACCTGGATAGGGCTGTAACTGTCCTCTCCCAAATCTGTTTCCAGCCCCCTCTAGTGTGTCTGGAGCCAGGTCAGGGAAAGGCTGGGTCTTGTGCACTACAAAGACTTTCCTTTGAAGTTTGTCTACTTCAAAGGCAGAAACTGGTATAAGTACTGGAGCTGTGACACCATAACTTCGGAACACTTCTGGACTAAAAGGACATTCTGCCAGGAAGAAGAGCTGGATTCTGTAGGAGAGACTGACACTCTGTTTGTTGCTTTGCTGTGCTGGCCTGAGGTTTGCTGCTTCTGTCCTGGGAGTGAAAGGACTGGACTTTGCTTTCTACATCCTGCTTTCTAAGGTTCTCCAAGGGCTTGTGTGTGCTTCCCTCCTATTAAGAAGTCTCAGGGCCATCAAAGACTTCACCTAGTAGTACCTGGGCTCTTCTGCTGAGAGCCCTGACTTGCCAAGTGGTGCCAATTCCAGTTCCTGGGCCCCTGGAAGTAGAATCTGGTAATCTGAGAAGGAAATCCCTGCATCCCCTCTCAGCACCTGACGTGCTGCTGAAAGGTCACCACAACCTAAGTCCCAAAACCCTGTGTCACCGACGTCCGTGGCACATGCTCTGACTCCAACGTGGGCCCTGCTGTGCGGCAGAAAAATCGCTGCACCACCTACTTCACATCTGTGAATTTGACGCATCGCCTGTTCTACCTCTGCCACATCAACTCAGCGCATCTGGATTTTCAAAGCATTGTCCCTGGGCACCAAGTTGCATCGACGTCGCCCAGTAGTAGGGAACCAAGGCAGAGCGTCCAGAGATCGACTAATCACTTCCCTTCACAGTAAGGAACCGACGTATCACCTTCCCTGACAGTAAGGAACCGATGCCTCGCCTCCCCTGTGCTGCAGTAAGGGACCAACGCAGCATCTCCCCTGGCAGTAAGGAACCGATGCATCGCTTTGCTTTTCCGGTGCCTCACCTCCCATGCACCAGTTTTCCTCTTTGATTTTGATGCATCCCAGGTACTTGGTACTAAAAGAAAGACATCCATAGATCTCTATGGACTGAACTTACTTTACCCTTGAAATGTGATATCTTTACCTGTGTATGTTGGATTTTGTCATTTTAGTCATGTTTCCTTTAGTTATATATTGGTTATTTTTTGGTATGGTGTCCATTTGTAGTGTTTTCACTGTTACTGTGTGTGTATGTACAAGTGCTTTACACATTACCTCTGATATAAGCCTGACTGCTTGTGCCAAGACACCAAGAGGGTGATCAGGGCTTATTTTAGCTGTGTAATCCCCTTACCTTGACTAAAATAAGGGTCCCTGCTTGGACGGGGTGCAAACCCCTGCCAACTAGAGATCCCGTTTCTAAGAGATTTGAATTTCTTTCTTTGTGTCGGTCAAGAGTGAGAAAAGTTGTAATCTTGTGTAATGTTAGAATGCTGTCTGCTTCCAGAAACAGCTCAGATTTCCCCAATCTGTGTTAAAGTCACCCATGTATACACTGTTGTGAAATAGCATTCAATTTAGTATTTTGATATGCACTCTACAAAGCCATGAGAATATTTAGAATGTCTGTAGGTTACATGCATGTAGAGGGAGCATAAGAGGTCTACTATATTGGCCACTTTCAGGCTTTCAAAAGATGAGAGGCAGGAAGTAGGTTCTGGTTTGCAGGAAGTGACTCTCTTAAGATTAATGTGACTCAACCACCTGTTGTGGACTGTCTGACTGACCTAACTATCTTATATCCTGGGGTACCTGGAAATCCAGGCTATTTTGAGAGAAATCATTCAGCAAGGACCCTGTTATACGGTGTGTACAATCCCCGAAATGCGTGGGCTTTCCAGGGCGTTGCAGTAGATCGCTTTCAAACATTTGATTTTTTTTAAGTGATCGAGGTTAGCTTTATTTTTATGGAAGTTTTTGAGGACAGGACCCTTGTGGTCAACTGGTATTAGTTTGAGGTTTCCATGTAAACACATTTTTTCTGTGGTAATGGTCGCACTGCCTTAAGTGTTCGCCCTGTCTTCGGTGAGAACCTATTGGCACTTCACAAGATCTCAATATAACTGTGATGTGACTAGGAACTCTCAGCAAGATGGATAGATCATTTTGAACTGTTTCCCTTTTCCAGTGTCCTTCAAAGGACTGTCCACAATGATCAATTTGTAGTCTGTGCCCTGCATAATTCAAATATAGAGACATCATAGGTTTTCTCCTGCTGCCTTCAAAAAATCCAGATGATGTTCCAGATGTTTCCTAGAAGATGTAAATGTCATTCTGGTTGACTGGCTTGGTGAGGAACCAGTGTTTCTTTCTCTTTGGTCATGCAGGTAGGGAGTAAAGGCCAAGAATGACATACCTTTTGGATTTTGTTAGTTGAGTTGTAGGAATGATGTGGAATAGCACGTAAAACAGGGCGGATCTTTTATTCATGGAGCTTGAGATTGGGAGGTACTATGTGTGCTAATACGAGAAATTACTGACTCAAGTCGCCCGCTCTACTTCCGGTCAGGTCCTTACCTGTTAATTGTAAATAACCAAACCTGCTGGATTACAAGACCAAAGGAGCCTTTGAAGGCAGCAATTTTGAAGGCAGAAGAACATGCGCCGTAAAAGTTCCTTGTTTGGTGCCTCATAAACTTTAACAAGGTTGACTGTGCTTTTGGGTGTGGATAATGACTGGGACCTTCATCTTCTACATTATGGGTGAAATCAGTTTTGCAAATACCATTTTAGGGCCAAAGCACAAACACTGTGGCATTTAATAATTCTGCGATTTTAGAAGTAGACCCTAATAAGGGGCATATGTATCAAGCCTTTTTCCCGTTCGCAAACGGCCAATTCTCAGAATCGGCCCGTTTGCGAACGGGAAAAAGCCTTTTGAGATGTATCATCCCAAAAGGGATCGCAAAATAGGGAATCGCAAAATTTGCGATTCCCTATTTTGCGATTGCATTTAAGGAATTGCAAATTGCGATTCCTTAAATGCAATTCTGGAAGCACCCAAGTTGTGCGAATTTGCCTTAAGAAATCGCAAATTACCACCAACTTCATGTTGGTGGTAATTTGCGATTTCCTAGAAAAATGCACTTTTTTGCATTTTTCAAAGTGCCATGTGGCGCACATACATGCCCTTAGGGCATGTATGTGCGCCACATGTGCACCCATGCATATTTCAGGGGTGCAACAGGGTGTCCTTTTGACACCCTTGCACCCTTGAAATTGCATTCGCAATTTGCGAGTACCTAATGGGTACTCGCAAATTGCGAATGTCTTCCCATTCATTCCTATGGGCCTCTAGGCCCATAGGAATGAATGGGAAGGTATTCCTTAATTGCGAATCGCAATTTGCGATTCGCAATTAAGGAATACGTAGGAATCGCAATTAATATTGCGAAACCTACATACATTTCATTTTGCGAGTCCTTAATGGCGATTCGCAAAAATTCGCTATTAAGGACTCGCAAAATGAAATGTTGATACATATGCCCCTAAATGTCCCAGACAGTTAAAATCTGTTAACAGAGAGATCTCTAACTCTAAAGATTTCAGTTTTTGATCCATTCTGGCTGAGATCATTTTATTTTATCCATCCAGACACAGCTGTCAGGCACCCAGCTACGATCTTTCACTGTTCCCTATGGCCCCTCATGCAAATATATAGATGGATATTATCTGCTACATTAGAACCTGAGACTGGTGCTGTGATATCAACTCGTTAAGTATTCTCCTATATACAATCCATAACAATGGAGTTCAAGGAGAACCCTGGAACCCTCCAGGTGAGGGTTTACACGGAGAATGACGAGGCTCTGCCATTATATTGAGGGTGCAAGACCTCACTAACTACATCAATTATTTTTCCGGATACTACTTGGTAGATTCCTTTGCATTCAGATATTTTGTATTGAATAGTTTGAGCCATAATCACTAGATTCCAAAATATTACTAAAATGTGTAAGGACATGATACACAGTAACACATGTTAAAGTCCCAGGAGTGTGACATCACATTCTGCCTAAAATGACATCATTTCCGTAGAATGGCAAAAAATCCTCAGCATCTATTGTCCGGTGTTCGATGTGATGCTGCCAGGCGTCGTTTGACTAAAAATAACATTGAACTTTATTAAAGAAAAAATATTTCTGACTATTTTGTTCCTCTTACTGACGTAAATGAAGAAACATATGTTCGTTTGAATTCAAGCAGCCCCCTTTCATCTAAAAATTAAACCGCAGAAAGTTCCGCATTCATTTGGAGCAGCACTTGACTTGAAATGTCTACAAAGCTTGCTTCGCGTGAGACAAAGGATAAGTGCCTTTTCGGCCTGCTCGTCTGTGTCAGAGAGCTCATGTCATGAACTGTGCGGTGCACTTCACTGTTGCCGACAAGGATCATTGATATTTAATGGAACAGAACTATAAGGAACGTGAAGATGTAAAATTCGGGTTTACTTTTGAAATGCTGCAGAAATAGGTCAGGCGTGAAAAGGACTGCATGTGCACGTGCAATAGTAGCTGCTAATCCCTTTGCCCCTCTTTTGAGCATTTTGAATGCTCTCACTGGCACCATTTTAAAAGCAAACATTGGTAAAGACAAGAGGCCTGTCCTTGGACGTCTGATCAAACCACAAAAACCTTGGATAACCTCCACAGTAAAGACCCACCAGAGGCAATGGGGCCTCTAGGGTGAGCTGGCCCCCAATCACAACTGTTATGCTCAAGAAAAGCCACCCGAGAAAATATTTGACTAGTCTTTCTACATATTTCTGTCCACCTCGAGCCTATCTCTGGACATACACAAAAAAGTGCCAGGATGCCTTTACACACCACCAGTTGTCATGGTCTCCCTCGCTCTTCAAAAACCTCGTTTGATGAAGAGCGGGCCTACACTTTTAGGTAAAGGAGTCACTTCTACCTAACTTTTGACCCATGATATGAATATGTTAAAAATACATAGGCTGAAAGTGAAAGACAAATAAAAGCATGCATTTTTGTGAGTGTGACACTGCACTCTTGCATCACACGGTCCAAATTGTGATGATATGAGACCAGCTCACATCCCTCTTAACCTAAATATGGGTCATCAGGGCCCCATGAAGGAAGGACTCAGAAACCCCTGTAGTCACACACTATGTATGTGGGGGAAACACAACACTAATCATCAAGGATGCCTCCTAATTAAGGAGTTATCCAGAGGCTGTAGTGAGAGAGGCCTGTCTCCCCCCACTACCCGCTTACTACTCCAATGTGCATCCCTCATTAATAGCCTAGTGGTATTAGCTCCTTCCTCCCAATGATCGGTAGAGTCATGGAAGCTGGGTTTACATATCTCAGTCAACACACGTCTGATTGGTGGAGCATTTCACCTGTAATCATTCTGAGCTGATTCTCCCGTTTTTAGGTCTCGCCTAGCGACGCAGCGCATGCGCTGTCGCCTTGGCGAGATCTATTGTTGTCGATTTCTTTGCCGAAGGGTGACAGTACATGTGCACGCGTACGGAGGACAGGCGATGTGCACGCGTACGCCTCACGGCGTTAGCACAAGGGACAGCAGATGTGCACGTACGGAGGACAGGAGATGTGCACGCGTACGGCTCGCGGCGTCAGCACAACTCCTGCTCGCTCGCTGCCTCCCTGTCTGTGTGTACGGAGGACAGGAGATGTGCTTCAACACTTGTCTGGCCATTCTCTTTCCTATCCATCTTTCCTCACCCACTTTTCCCTCTTTTCTTGCCCCCCACTCCCACTCTCTCTTAAATCTTTCTCTGTACCTGCGCTTGGCACCTTTGCCCTAGAAAAGCACCATGTCTGCCCGCCAGCGGCGCCCAGCGCCTGCCTCCCGTCCCTCCTTGTCGGCGTTCATCGAAGGCGCTCATGGACCTCTCTTGTTCCTCGTCGCAGATTTCAACTACGGCACCGAGGTTTACGACGCAAATGGGCCCGAGGAGCAGGAGCTGGCGCAGGAAGGGTCGGAGACCATGCCCTACATCGACGAGTCGCCCACCATGTCGCTGCAACTCAGCGCCTGCAGCCAGGACAGCGGCAACGGGGGAGTGTCGCCCACCCCATCAGAGGTCCTGCTACCTGGGATAGGTGTGCATCTTCTTAATACCTGGAAAAGTAACACCACTTCCATAATAGGAAATACATGTATATGTGTGTTCGTGCCTGTGCTAAATATATATTGTATCTGAGTCATTTGGGGGCATATTAACAACGAGGCGATAAGCAATTATCGCCGCTTTAGCGTCCGTTTTCGGACGGAAAGCGGCGATAATTCTATCGCCTAATCAGCAAGGTCACGCTATCGCGTGAATCCTTGCACTATCGCCCTTTCCCCCAACGCCCATCCTTGCATCTCTAATGAGATGCAAAGTGGGCGTTACTGGCGTACCCCGGATGGGCTACGTTGCAAATATCGCCGATGTTCACATCGCGATATTTACAAGGCAGCCCACAGGATTATAGCAGACGTTAGATTTCGGCGAAAACTGCCGTTTCGCCAAAATCTAACGTCTGCTATAATCCTGACTTACCTATGTTAGGCATAGGAGGTGGATTCTGCTGATACGACCACAGGGTCGTATCAGCAGAAGTTATCGCCCTTTTGCAGGGAACATCGCTGGAAAACCAGCGATGTTCCCTGCAAAAGGGCGATAACCTCGCTATCTCTGGAATTTTTATCGCCCTGGAGTAACGCGTTGTTAATAACGCGCTACCAGGGCGATAAATGCCAGAGATAGCCTGCGATAATATAATTATCGTTAAGCACGGCCAGCGATAATTATCGCTGGCCGTTGTTAATATGCCCCCTGGCTTTTGAAACTATTTACTCAGATGAACCCCTTGGTTTCAAAAAGCACGGAGAATCGAATTCATACATTCTATTTGTGAACATTGCTAGCTCTACCTAGCAACGGCGGAATGACCCAGAGTGTGCTGTTTTTCCCGAGATAAAAAAAAGCCTTACTTTTCCCTCCTACAGTTATGCCCCCCATCGCAAATTGAATAGATTGCCACCCTTCTTGAAAATTGCATAGTCGCAACTGTGCCAAAAGCGTTGTTTTATCATCAAGTTGCCACTATTTTCCCCACATGCCCTGCAGTCGTTATGATGGCAAAGAACATTTTTTTGCAGTGGCAACAGAATTGGTAGAAATTCCTGCACATTTTCGACTTGTTTGAGATCAGACGTGGAAGTGACCGTTTGCTTCTTGCATGATGTTAGTAGGTTGTTTTTTTACGCAGGATTTAAGAGGATGCTAGCGCTATAAGGGTAGGTACTGTTGCTAGAGGCTAGTATGATTTCTGATAAACTGGCAAGAAGTTTCGATTGAACTCGTCCCAATCACAAATTGGGACGATGTCTGTCTGTCCACTGTCTGTAGACATGGACAGTGTTCTTGCGATTGGTAAAAAAATGTGTGGGTTCTACATAGGAGAGGTATTTCTGGACCAGTAAAAGTTTTGTGAGGCTGTTTGAATGGGTTTTTCTGTCTCAGTAAATTGCAGAAATAGGCAGTACTCACTCATTCGAGCTATTTTCTACCAGTTGAAAGAGGAGGGCCTTAAGTAAGATGGGGTTCTTGGTTTAGACAATGCGTTCGAGTGAACAGCTGCTGGAAGAGCCTGGCTTGCTGTGCAGACCAGTCCGTTAGTCAGCAGTGAGAGGAGTGCGTGGGCCGCTAGACTCCTGTAGTAGCCCTTTACAAGGACCTTGTTGCATAGGTGGCTCAATTTTGTAACAGAAAATGTCAGTGTGTAGTGCAGATTTTATATTAATTATTGCATTACCCATGATTGGGCATCTCTTAGTCAAATATCAAGGCAAAAACACACAATTATAAATGTGTAAGAGTTTCCCAGCAGTAAATATTTCTCTTCTTTTGGGCGGGCTGAGTCAGCAGAGGTGTCAGGGCGGCCCTCCATGTTTTGTGTCTGCGTTGTGTACACTGTAAATACTACCTTGTCTGTGCACGTGCCACACCAGTCGTTTACCGGTCGCCAGCCTGCCGCGTGCTTGCTGTTACTGAGTAAAGATTAATTCTTTAGGGAACCTTTCCTTAGCTGAGAACAGGGTAGTGTTTCTACAGTGTGAACGGTAACACCCTTGGCTGTGACAGGAGGACACGTAGGGACAAAGCCGTCGTCTTCCCAGGTGAGGGGGCTGTGCCTGTGCACCCTGAATACTCCAGGTCTAATCCCGGCTTTCCTACTAGAGGACATCCTTTGATCTTGGCCAGATCCCCGCATCCCCTACCTCCCATTATATGGCGCACTTATCAAAAGGTTAAACCAGTTACTTGTAATCGAGCAGATTTCAGTTCACACACTTCGTCCTCTTCCAGACGGAATCCATTCATTACCTTCCCCCTTTTCGTATTCATCTTTCCTTTTCCGTGGGTTGGCCTACATGTATTCCCCTAGATTTAGAACTACTTGTCGTTCCCTCTACCTGCATAGTCTCTTTTCTTTGGTTTGCTTAGTATTGTTTATGGTTATTGCAGAGGGCTAAATACGTTTTAGTCCTTCTCCGTTCGTTTTAAGCAGGTTATGAGATCTGGCATGTGCTCAAGTTTTGTATTTGCATTTTGTTTTTCAAGCCCCACATTGCTCGTGTTGCATCAACGCACTATAACAAGCATTTGCAATGCAATAGGTCTCGCATTTACGAGAGTTTCAGCTATTGGCATTATAAATGATAATGCCTTTTATTTATGTTTTGGTTTTTAAAACATAAATAAAAGGCATTGTTATTTTAAATGCCAATAGCTTAAACTCGCGTAAATGCGAGACCTATTGCATTGCAAATGCTTGTTTACATTCCAATTGCCAGGTTCTCAAGTGGATTTGGTGCCTTCTGTTGTTTTTCCAGGCACACATGCACCACCAGTGTTAACTGGTCCAACCAAGCAGCAACTTGGATGTCTCTGCACCTGTGCTGCCCTCGCCTGCTGAGACAAGGTGGCACCATGGCGTGTCGACTTGTGACCCCTCACAGAGCACTGTGTGGAAGTGGTGACCATCCATCTCTAACAGGCAGTGGAGGAGAGGGTACAGGATTTGTGGGGCTTGGACAGCACCACCAAGGGGGAGGGCAATTATGTCACTTGGTTCTCCCCTCACTCCTGGACCCCCAGGTTCCCCTGGAACAACATGACATTAAGTGATTAATGATTGTCAAATGTGTCATCAATTTTGATCAAATCAGACTGAGGCATCAAAGAGAAAACGAATGTGGTGCCAGTGAAGCGACCAGGCAAGCCAGCCAGGCCTCTCTGAGCAGCACAGGCAGCAGCCACACGACCGGCAGCCTACAGCACTGCCTGTAGCTCACTGTCTCCTGCTGCATAAGAACCCATCCAAAGACGCTCTCTAGCTCAGCCTCGCACTGCAATAAGGAGGACTTCTGGTGGCATAGGACAGAGTCCAGTGCAGTGGTGGCGATGTCTGTCAGAGTGTGGGTGCAGTGTCAAAGACATTATGGCTTTTAAGGCCAAAATATTCTGTAACTACTTTGATGTTTGTTGTTCATTGTTTAATATTATGGTGTCATAATTGTTTTGCAGTAAGATCATCTTAGAAAAGGTTAGAAAGTTAGTGGCCTTTCATTTCAGGTCTTATGCAGTAGTTTCAAGATCTTTGTAGAGCATCTGATTGCTCACAATTGTGTAATTTCTGATATGTATCTGTTCCCATGAATTTCATTGCTTTGTTTTAATCGCGATAAAGAGCCGTTCTATAAGTCAGACCTTTGGTCATTGAATATCACACATAAGTGTACTGGTGACTTTCACTTGACGTCTGTGGCAAAATCCTACCCATCTACAACAGCACTGTATTAATTTGAATTCTAGTTATTTAGCAGAATGTGCATGCCATTTCTTTAACAATTTAAAACCAGAACTGGAGTGTCTGCTGCCATTATGCAAGTCTAGTTTAGGCATGCCAAAACTATTAGCATTATTGTGTTCACTTTGCCATTGCTGTGCAATAATCCATGTTACTTTAAATAGGTTACATGATATGATATTCAATGGGGTTCCGAGGTTGCAGTTTGTGGAAGTTCAGCTGTCTATTCTCCCTCTTCATGTGGTTTTGCTTTTAGATTTCCCAGACTTTATATTCAATGCTCTATGTTTACTAACCTTGTCTTTTGATGCCATAGTTTTAGGTTATATTACTTTTATAACTATTATTTGTTGCGCTCCTTTTTCAATTCAGTGACAACAGCTAATATTTTCTGCTTCTGTAGAGGTGTTTTCTTAAATTGTAATGACGCTTTTAGCTGTCATGCAGACTGTTGGACCTGGCCCTCTCTGGAAGGTCACCCCCAAAAGGTTTTGCCTTCTCCCGTCCTGCTTTCTCAACCCGTTTTTGTTGGCCTTTAGGACTCTGTGCACTCTACCACTGCTAACCAGAGCTAAAGTGCTTGTGCCCTTTCCTTTAAACATGGTAAACTTGCTTACACCCAATTAGCATATTTAATTTACTTATAAGTTCCTAGTAAAGTGGTACTGACTGTACCGAGGGCCTGTAAATTAAATGATTCTAGTGGGCTTGTAGCATTGATTGTGCTACCCACTTAAATAGCCCTTTAAAACCTGCCTCAGGCCTGCCATTGCAGACTGTGTGTGCAGTTTTATACTGCGATTTTGACTTGGCAAAATACATCTTTAACCAAGCCTAAAACCCCCTTTTATTAAATATACATCAACCCTAAGGTAGGCCCTAAACAGCCTATATGGCAGGGTACCTTGCATTTAAAAAGTTGGACTCATGCTTATAAGTTTTATATGCCCTGGTAGTGAAAAACTCCTCAATATGTTTTTCACTACTGTGAGGCCTACCTCTCCCATGGGATAACATTGGGTCGTAAGTGATAACGTTTCTCTGGGAACAGCTAGCGAAGTCATGTCTTGTGTCTGAGGAGTTTTAATTTAAAATCCTCTTTAATGCTACCATTGGATTATAAGTTCCAATTCTGAA
This sequence comes from Calotriton arnoldi, assembly GCA_963921515.1. Classification (NCBI taxonomy): domain Eukaryota; kingdom Metazoa; phylum Chordata; class Amphibia; order Caudata; family Salamandridae; genus Calotriton; species Calotriton arnoldi. The sequence goes on from CAWUFW010004193.1 coordinate 518,320, forward strand.
AATGCCACTTTTAGAAAGTTGGCATTTTCTTGTCCTAACTATTTGGTGCCTGCCTGCAGCCTGTTCCTGGGTCACATGACTAGGTGTAGTTGGCAGTTGGCCTTTGTGTATTCCTCTCAGACAGCCACACAATAGAGGGACTAGGTGTGCCTAGATGGACCATCTCAGGCAGGATGGGGGAGGTTGTGCACAGCCCCACCTGCACTTCAAAAGACTGCGCCTCAGATCTCACACAAAGAACTTCACATTGTGCCTGCAGACAGACTGGGACAAGGGCAGGGAGACAGCAAATTCCAGACACCCCCGTGGGGGGGGGGGGTGAGACTCCAGAAGCTTCTCCCACTTCATAAGGGGCACCAGGTATAAAATTGGGACCCTCAGATTCACTTTTCAGTACAATCCTGGACGTGCAGATACTACAGAAGAAGGGCGCCCTGCTGCTCTGCTGCAAGGACTGTCCAGCTGCTCTGTTGCTCTTCTTCCCTGTTGCCCTGCTTGCAAGAGGGACTGCTCTGCTGCCCTCCTACCTAAAGAAGAAGAACTGGACCTACACCCTGAATCCAAGACCAGCAGAGTGACTCCCAGGACTAACTGGCTGGCCCCCTGTTCTGAGCTACAAGGATACAACAAGCTCCAACACCCTTGAACACTGCACCTGTATTCTGCCTGCTGTGAATCCTAACCCCCCAAGCGATGCCTCGCCAGTGCTGGACTCTTGGAAGTGGGTATAAAGGTGCTCTGCCAGCCCAGCTGTGGTCCCCATCAGAACCAATGCAGCATGTCGCAACCCGACGCAGCCCTCACAGCTCTTCATTGGATCCGATGCAGCCCGATGCAACTCGGCACAGGACCCCGCATGGCTCATTGGAATTGATGCTGCACGGCGCATCTCCACGCAAGACCCTGCATCACTCCTCAGAACCGCTACAACACAACGCCCCACATCAAGGATGTAAGGTACAATTCTCAGTGGGCGAAACCGTGTCCCTGTATCTCACCCATGCTCCATTGAGGTCGGACTGAACTTGTGACTTTGTCCCAGTCATGTGTGACCATATAAGCACAGCTGGCCTTCCCGCTTTTAAGCACTATTTTCACCTAAACCTTTAAAATTGCATATCTCTGATTCTACTAATTGGATTTTTGTTGTTTTGGTGTCAAACAATTTATTCGTTTTTATTCTATTTTTCTAAACTGGTGTGGGAGTTTTCTGGTGTTGTGTTTTCACTGTATTACTGTTTGTGCACTGCATAAATACTTTACACGTTGCCTCTAAGTTAAGCCTGACTGCTTTTGTGCCACTCTACCAGATGGTTAAGCACAGGGTAATTTAGTGATGTTTTGTGGTTCACCCTGGCAAGGATTGCGGCTGTTGCTTGAGGAGGGTTCGACCCTCCCAACCAACAACCCAATTTCTCACACAGATGCATGTTTTTCTACTAGTAGAGGCAGCTAGATTTATCTCAGGTTTCTATGTATTGTTTAATATCTTACTATGCTTTCCTCTATTTATTTTAAGGGGGATTCTTTATCTGTTATCTCTATAATAATTATTATTATCAATTTGTTTAGACAGCAGGATGTTTATTCTATTTTGTTATAAATTTTTTTTTCATGGTTAGTATTTCGAGTGTATTTGTATGGTGCCTTTTCTCCCTAGTTTTCATTTTGAGTAGTATTTAACTTCTGTTCTTTTTAGGTAAGACTGTTCTCACTTTCAGTGTTGTTCAGTGATATAAAAAAGCAATGGCAAAGCCTATGGGTCTGGCTTTAATGTGATAATACATGTAAGCACATGCAATCGCAAATGGTATTTCAAGTAGTTGCACATAAAAGCCAGACTTATTGCCACTATCAAAATGTATCTGCATTTGTTTGAAAAATTAAAACACATTCAAACTTGTATTCCTCCAGGAGTAATAAGCAAGTATTTACATAGAACATGGCATGCAAATGTTGTGCTGTTTACCTCCAGCACTATATGGTGCCTCTTCAAAGCTTTTGCCTCACCATCAAGATATCTCAATGGGCTAACTGTTTACCAATAAAAATGCATTAGTTTGAAAGTTTACGTCATGGTAAGGCAAATTCAGTCTTTCATCTTTCTACTCTCACTGATTTAAGCATCATACTTTAGGTAGTGCTCATATTAATTATTTACAGTTCTTATATATGCCACGATCACAGGATGAAGTTCTGCACAAGACCACCTTCTTATTATTAAAATTACATGGAAAAGTAGAACAGTCCATGGTATGATTACTATGATTATTATTATAGCAATTGTGATTATGATTATTAATATCTATATACCTATCTTTGAGGTATTTGTATAGATCAAACTTAACCGAAAAGGCCATGGAGGTTAAAGGCAACCTTATAGTCAATGAGAGATAAAAGAGGGGGGGGGACGTGGCCGCGACCGCCACCAAGATGTCAGCGCACTTGTGAGGCTCCGTTGTGGGCTGTCTGTTTTTTCTGCACCAGCTGCTCCATCGGCACGCCTGGAGACCACGGAGGCCATGCAACACCGGCAGAGACTCCTGTGACCTGCCCGGGAGGCACAGAATCGCTCTGTGGGCGGGTCTGGGAACATACCAGGTGGCGGCGTGGAGACAGGGCGGGCGCCGTTGCCATTGCCTCAGAGACGCATCAGGGATAGGGGCCGTGGGCGAGCCTGAGGCCGGGGCCGCCAGGCCTTACTGACACATGCGCCCCCTGTATCTCATCGCCATCCTCCACATCACCGGGCCGCTGGCGGCATATGTTGCCACTGCCTGTTTCTGGATTGCAGTGAAATGATTTTTAGACTCTGCGGGCGTGTGGCTGGCCTACAGAGTCGATATGCCCAGACGGCCTGCTTCTACACAAGGTAGGAGTGATAAGAAGCACTCAAAACCCCGTCCCTAATGACCTAGGCCCCCGGCGCCCATCACCCGCTTTGCATACAGATAGACTGGAGGCACGATGGGTGGAGGGATGGATTTTCACTATTGAGATGGCCTACTGAAGCAGGCCTCTACATCCCTCCTGTCCCCTGAGCAGGTTACGCGAGCTATTGGAGGCTAAGACCTCATCACAGAGGATAACTGGGGAGCTTTTGAACATGAAGCCTGGGGCTCACATCCCCCCCGGGGCTCGGCGGTGGCCCCCCTGCTGCCCATAACTTTCAGCATCCTGCAACCACTGCCCCCCCCCTGAAAAACGTCAGATACATGGGATCCCTCCCACGTCAGCATCACCGAACACCTAAATACACACCATGGGCCGCACAGATTCCAAGCAGCGTCGACTCCCATTCGACCGAACTAAGCCCACAGGAAACCACGGCTCCCACTCGGACTCTGAGGAGCATGCCGGGAGGAGCCAAGACGATATACCAGCTGGCAACATGGCAACCTTGATGGCGGAGCTGAAGGCGGGGTTCAACGCTATGGATGCACGGTTCGACACTCTCGCCGGCCGCATTGACAAGATGGGGGAGATCGACAAGCAGGGAGCACGCCTGGGAGAGACAGAAAAAAGGGTCTCGACCTAGAGGATACAGCTACCATAACGCAGAAACAGCTGGAGAAGGCAGAGAAAGTATTGGAGCAGATAGCCATAAAGTACGAGGACCTCCAAGCAAGATCCCGCCGCAACAACATATGCGTTTCTGGCTTAGCGGAGACTACAAACATCGGGCGCCCAGAGATATACATCGAGCAACTTCTAACCAATCTATTTGACCGTGCCAGCTTCTCGACTACCTTTGCGGTGGAGCAGGCGCACCGCTCACTGGGCCTGCGCCCAATGGAGGACGTCCCCCCAGGTACATAATAGCTCGCCTCCTCAATTACAGGGACAGAGACACTGCGCTCAGACTGGCATTAAGAAAAGGCCCTCTCCACCACCAGGGTGCTACCATCTCAATTTTCCCTGATTTCACACCCATGGTCCAGGAAGCAAGGTGGAAATACAACGACATTAAAAACACACTACGCAGAATGGGCATCAAATATGCAATGCTCTACCCGGCACGCCTGCGTGTGAAACATGAAGTTCGCTCCAGAATTCTGGATACACCGGCAGATGCTGTAGCCTTCTGCAAAACGCTACGTACTGAGCCACCCTCCACAGTCCATCGTGGCCCGGCCGCTCAGATCCGGATCGTGCACAGTGCTCGCCTCCTCCCACACAGGATGTCGCAATATCAGTTAGTATCTCACTCATGTACCATTTCACACCAACCCAAACCACAAAGCTTACTCCTCAAGGACAAGATAATGGACTCCATTCAGGAAACGCATGATTGTCCTCAATGATGCAGTTAGACTACACACTGTCACTTATCCTGTACTACACGGGCTGCCCTGACCAAGTTGCCGGCACACCGGCATGGCGGATGCCAAATGTTAAATTTTGGGAATATTTTTGTTTCAGTTCATTTGCTATTTAAGAATATATGGGAATCACTGGATGCAGTTATATCTAGTGTGGGAGGGAGAATGGGGTATTTGGGGATTGATCTTTTTTGTCATTGAAATTTCGGTCACTATCTTCCTGGTAATACTGTGCATGCTCCTAATCACACACCTCCGAACAGCACTTACCATAGGTCCCACAACACTTGAAATTGCAAACCACCCACGACATGGCTAAGACAATGGAATTATCGCTAATGTCTTGGAACATCTGTGGCATTAATAATCCGTGGAAAGGGAAACAAGTACTAGCTTATTTAAACAGGCATAACATTAAGATTGCCCGACTCCAGGAGACACACTTGGCCCCATGCAACGACCACCTTTTTGCCAGGCAGTGGGGTATGCACCAATACTTCTCCAGCTTCAGCTCATATTCTTGGGGCACCTGCATAATGATTCCTAGGAATGTACCGTTCACCCCAGTGGCTCAGTACTCAGACCCTAACGGCAGATACCAATATGTGCAGGGATCACTGGCAGACCATAAGTTCCTCATAGTCAACATCTACGCACCCAACACTGACGACCCCGAGTTCTTTCGGGAAGTGCACACACGACTGGACAACCTAGAGACTGATCATTTACTATTAGGTAGTGACTTTAATATGACATATTGTCCGCAGACAGACACAACCAGCGCACAACCTGCCAGTAAGGTGCATGCCAGAGAAGCACTTCGACAACTTACTGACTCCTATTTTCTGCTAGACACCTGGTGCACACACCATCCACACACAAACTACTGGTTTGTCTCGGCAACTGTACATCAATGGCTAGACAGCATTGCAATTCTCCCGGAACACTGTCTGACCACAGCCCTATTCTACTACAGTTAAAAATTCATTATGAATGCACTGCAGCTTATAGCTGGAGATTCAAAGGAGACGCCCTGCTAGACCCGGTATGCCATAATGACTCACTAACCTCAATCACAGAGTATTTTGAACTAAACACTGCAGAGTCTCCATGCAGGCAGTCCTACGGGAGGCCTTTAAAGCATAAATCGGTGGAGTGTGCATTTCTAAGCACACGGGTATACTACGTGATATCCGCTCCCAACTGCAATAAATTGAGCATGCCATACACGAGCTTGACCGGGCCACTGCAGGGGAGGGCTCACATTCGGCACACAAGCGAAATGTCCTTCTGACTGAATTCCATGACCTGGCAGAAAGGGAAATTAAATACATGAATAAGTACGCCAAGGCGCGCAGGTACGGGGAGGGGGAATGACCTGGCCGCAAACTGGCTCACTTGCTATGCCCAAACAGGCAACAAAACTACATTCCCGGCCTTTGTACAGACTCTGGAGACATTATCACTGGCAGCAAAAATATTCTGCTTAAATTTAAGACCAATTATCAACACCTATACTCCTCTAACGCGGCATGTACCTTCATGGAGATCCCTCCCTACCTGGCAGACATTGCCATGGTATGGCTGTCCAACAGGCAGCAGGAGTTTCTTAGCAAACCCATAACATTAGAGGACGTCACGCAGGCCATCATGGCTCTGGACTGGTCCAAGGTGCCAGGCCTGGACGGTCTGACTGGAACCTTCTATAAAGCCTTCAAACAACAGCTCGCCCCACAACTCCTCTCTCTATACAATGAGTCCTTAAATACCAGTGAACTACCTCCCACGCTTCGAGAGGAGGTTCTCACCATATTACTGAAGCCAGGAAAAGACCCTATTAAATGTACATCTTATCGACCTTTGTCACTGTTAAGTCTTTATAACAAGATCCTCGCCAAAGTACTGGCCAGTAGACTGGCTTTGCTAATGGAGCAGATTGTTTCACTAGCCCAGTCAGGCTTTGTCCCACCCCGCTCCACCACCTTCAACCTAAAGACGGTGTTCGCGGTACTCAATAAGATTTGCCTGAGACACGCCAGCCGCGGTGGCCCTCCTCGATGCCGAGAAGGCTTTTGACTCGCTTGAGTGACCTTTCCTAAGAGTCGTCTTGGCAAAGCTGGGAATACCCTCCCCATTCCTATTGTTGATTATGTTGTTATACATTACACCCACAGCTCGCCTCAGGATAAATGGAGCCCTCACGGACCCCATTTCTATATATCATGGCACCAGGCAGGGATGCCCCCTCTCCCCGCTACTTTTTATACACGCGATGGACCCCCTAGTCAGGTCACTGCAGGATAACCAAGCCCATAGAGGATTGCAACTTACACATGGTCCATTGTTAATTTCGCTGTATGCAGATGACATATTACTGTTTGTGCGTCACCCGGAAGACAATCTGCCCTCACTCATGCAGGAAACAGCCAAATTTGGTCAGCTCTCCGGGCTTCGCATTAACTGGACTAAGGGGGTCATTACGATGATGGGTGGATCGCCACCACCCGTATGGCGGTGGCGATCCGCTCGCCATTCCCCTACGCCCGCATGCCATTTCCCCCACCACATTACGATGGCGGGGGGGAGCCCGGCAGACGAAAAGACCATCCGCCGGTTTTCCGCCGGTCACACAGGTGACCGGGCGGAAAAGGGCACTAATATGGTGGCAGTGTCTGCAAGACACCGCCATCCATATTAGGATGGTCGCGGAGAGCAGCCTTTCCATTGGGGCAACGCCGCCATGGAAAGGCATACGGTCTTCTCTATTGGGGGCCTGTTGTGGGCCCCCAGAGTGTTGTGGGGGTGGGGGGTGCACATGGGTGGTACCTATGGTACCCCCCTGCATTGGCATGGACAAGGTGGCAGGCACCGTGCGGTGCCTGTCACCTTGTGCATGCCAATGCACGACGTGCATTCCCAGCATTGTGGCGGGCAGTGCTGTGAACACCGCCCGCCACAATGTTGGCAATAGGGGGTGCCACTGCCACCGTGGTGGTGGCATCCTAATACTCGCGGCGGGACCGCCGCTCCTATGGCGGACGGTCCCATTCACCGCTACGGTGGCGGGCGGACTTTGTCCGCCCGCCATCGTAATGGACCCCTAAGTCCGAGCTCTTCCCACTCACTGATGTCACCCAGCCCCCTTCAAAGGAGCCCCTCTTGGATGGGCCACAGACGGTACCAAATACCTGAGCATTCACCTACACAGGGATAGGGAGCAGGTCCTCCAGCACAACTACAGGCCAGCAGTGGACGCCCTTTGTACACAAGTAGACAGATGGATAAAACTGCCTCTATCACTTATTGGGCGGGGGGCCATTATTAAAATGGTGGTACTGCCACGCTTTCTATATCTGTTCACTAATATTCCCATTCCGCTTCCAAACACCTTTTTCAGCAGCCTCCGTAGTATATTACTGCGGCTGATATGGGCAGGGGGCTGCACTCGAGTGCGATGGTAGATACTGACTCTGCTCTAGGAGCGGGTAGGCCTCAGGGTCCCTGAACTCCATCTTTATTACCTCGCAGCCCAATGCCAATACACATACCACTGGTACCACCCAGATGCACGCATTCCATATCTACATGCAGAGTGCGCTCAACTGGATGGCCCTCTGCATTCCCAGATATTACCCCAGGGTATACCGTTGGACACTGAGGATATACAGACAGTGTCTACGACCTGCTGGGCGGGCCTAGGCTACGGCGCATGCTGCCGGGGGGCATCCTTTACTCCGATTCCATCCCTGTCTCAGATAATCCGTGGATCCCCCCGCTAGGGAAACACTAGTTAAACGTACACTGGACAAGCACTCAATGTCCCCTCTGGGCGACCTCTTCCCGGACGGCCATGCTCTACATCTAGCAAACAACACACCTACACAAAATGTTTCCTACATGGATCTCTTCATCCTCAAAAGGCTTCAAAGCCCCCTCTGATCCCTCGTACCCACATACCCGCTCCTACCGGAGGACTTCCCGCCTCTGTCACTGGTGATTAAGGCATCAGATGGCAGACACATGACATCTAAGCTCTACCTCGCGTACATGGCCATGAAGCCGGATACTACCGCCAGGATACAAGAAGTCTTAGAGCGGTAGCTGGGAGTCCTGATTACTGACCACATATGGGGCTATTGCTGTGCACAAATAAAACGTATCTCGATAAGCCACAGACACAAGTTGACACACTTTAAATGTCTACATAGGTACTATCTTACCCCAAAAGGCATCGCTAAATTTGACCCTACCAGGCCCGATAATTGCATAAAATGCCAAGCCCCCGGAGCAGATTTGGCCCACCACACTTAGACCTGCCCGGTGATTGCTGGCTACTGGGAGAATGTAGATAGGCAAATTTCTGACATGACTGGCTGCAAATTGACCCCCAACCCCTTGACTGCCTTACTGGGCTACACCAATGAAGTCCCTCAGGGGATCCGCCGACTAGTCTCTATGGCGCTGTTGCTCGGCAAGAGGGAGATATCTCTGAGATGGGGGGAAATAGACCCCCTTCCGTTAAAGACTGGCTTGATAGCATGAGTAGATCTGAGAGCATTGGGAGGAGATTATGCCAGCTTGCAAACCCCCACCTCACGCCCCAGGGATGTCTGGTCCTGCTTCCGTGGGTACCTTCGTGCTTCAGACCAGGGCTCGAGGGAGACCGCCCAATCCCCATAATTCTCCACATAGACCCGCCATTACATATCTAGACATGCGACCTAAATGTAAAATTGCAAGTGGTGTGTTCCGTTGCCTCTCCTGAGACCTTACATGTTATTTCACAATCTCTGCATGAACACCAGGCTTTGTGATTAGAAGAGATATACTATCTGTATTGTGTACTACCAGATGTGACTGTATTTTGTATTTGAAATTTAATAAAACCATTTTTTTTTATATGAGAGATAAATGAGATAGCTGGTTGTGGATTGTTACTGTGTTGTAATGTTGTGTTCTGTAAAGAGTTGCATCTTCAACTATTTTCTAAATTGGAGTTTTGCTGCAGAAGTCCTCATGCATATTGTGATGTTGTTCCAGATTCTCTGAGCCTAGACTGAAAAGGCCTGCTGTCTCGTTTTTCTTTACCCATCTTAGTCTCCAGTCAGATGGTGGCACGGCTACGGGTGTGCTTTGAGCCAACAGAGATGGTGAATTTGCCTGAAAAATAAGTGGGGTTGCTGGTCATGATAACTTTGTCATTGGAGCAGCTGGGTTTGAAGATGATGCGGGCCAGCAAGGAGAGTAAACAGAGTGCCTCTAGAATGGGGGTGATGTGATAATATTGCTTCCGGACTTGAATGAAAAGTGCTGCATTAGGTAGGATGTCCTTAAGGGTGCCAGTGTCGAGTCAAGGAGGCCATGGAGCAGGGAAATAATACCATTGAGATGCAAGAGTAAGAGGACTTGAACAGCAGTTCTGAAGTTGCTTTCTTGAAGAAACACTTTCACTTTCTTTAGGAGAGAGAGCTGGTACCAGACCGTCTGTGTCTTTTTTGGGGGTGGGGGGTGTTTGTAATGTGTTACTTGAGGGTAAGATTAGTGTCCAAGGTAGATCTAAGTGACTTGGGATTTGTTGAAAGTTTGTTTTCAAAGCCCTCAAGGTTAGTGTCATTGAGTCACCTTTGCACTATTCCTTGCTTGTTTTTCTTGGCAAGCAACACAAATTTAGTCTGGGTGAGATTGATCTTCAGATAGGCACTGCACATCCAGGTTTAAATGAATTGCAGGCAGTGTTTGAGGCATAGGATAGGAGACCTTCAGACAGAGATGTGTATGACCAGCATATTGGTGAATCTTGATACTGGTATCTATGAGTAAAGTCTCAAGGGGCTCCATCTAGTGGTTCAAGATGACAGGATGCAATACAAAATCCCAGGGACTCCGCAGGGGATAGGAATCTTTTGGGACCTGCAAGTGCCCATGGATAGGTAGGAGGAGAAGCAGTGAATGACATTGCAAGTGAACCCATTCCAGTCTCCAGAGTGTAGATAAGCATTGGCTGGCTGATTGTGTCGAAGTCAAGTTAGAGGCCCAGAAATAACAGGAGGCAGGAGACATCTTCATCTGTGCTCATGAGGTCTTCATCTATGATGTGTAAGGTAGTGGGCTCCATGTTGCAATGTGAAATGAAGCCGGATTGGTAGTTATGCAGGACATGGTGAGCATTGATGTGATGATGAAGTTTAGTGTCAACTCTTTTTTCAATGACCTTGCAGATAAAGGGTAGGTGACTGATAATCCAAACGTTGACAAGGTCATAGGGGTCTAATGTAGGTTTCTTTAAGATTGGGAGAATCTGACCTGTCCTGAGAGCTCCTGGGAAGATGCCTTGAGTGAGGGAAGCACTGACAATGTTGAGTAGGGGTGGGAGAGCTTCCCCAGAGAGAGCTTTGATGAAGGCCAAGGGTAAGACGTCATCTTCATAGAAAGTGGCTTTGAGGGAGTATGTCAACAAGATTTGTGAGAGACAGGGCTTTGAAGGATGGCCTGTGTAGTATACTATGAGAAGGGTGGGCTTAATATTATTACTACAAGAAGAGGAAAAACAGGCCACACAACAGGATAGTGGCTTAAACTCACTTGAGTCGACACATGTGCAAATGCACAAAGGAACACCAATTTATGTTTTCCCCACACAGAACTTGCATCATCTTCAATGCTACATGATGCAATAATAAGCTTGTGCACCTATGTCTGAATAAGTCCATTAATATTAACATTCAAGAATAAACCCAAATGCACAGAATTATTTGCAATGGAGAGACAGTGAAGTGTCTTTGAATTGTAAACAACAAATGCCATGCCAAAATCTTTCTTGCAATGCTGTCTTTGCATATATATGGGGAAGCAAATTTACCCATACTTTTTGTTATACTCAAATAGGTTTCAAGTATCAACTAAACACAACATGGTCACAAATGTTTGCTTCCACTTTAAAGACATGGGACCCAATTCACAAAAGTAATTTGAGACAAAATCCTAACTTTACGACTTTCGGTATTCACAAAAGGCATTTAGGAGTAGTAAAGTTAGGATTCTTAACTTTACTCCTAAATGCCTTTTGTGAATACCAAAAGTCGTTAAGTTAGGATTTTGTCTCAGTTTAGGAGTAGTAAAGTTAGGAATCCCAACTTCACTACTCCTAAATGCCTTTTGTGAATTCCGAAAGTCCTAAAGTTAGGATTTTGTTTCAGATTACTTTTATGAATCAGGCCCATGGTTTTCTTGCCTAAGCAGGTGGTATGTAAAACAAATTGCTGTTGCTCTTTCAAAACCCTTTTCTCAGGGTTGATGTATGTGCAAACTATGGGGCTGATTACGATGGCGGGCGGACCAATCGTAGCGGTGTTTGGAACCGCTTGCCAGTCATGCGGCGGTCCCACCACTGCAATTACGATGTGCCCGCCAGTATGGCAGGTGCATCCAGGGTATTTAGCATTGCGGATGGTGCTGCTGGCTGCAGCACTGTACGCAATGTCAAATTGTCATGCTGTGCATTTCCCTGCACTACGTGGCAGGCACCACGCGGTGCCTGCCACACAGTGCAGGGAAATGCAGTGGGGTACCTTGGGTACCCCCCCAGTGCAGCAACACCTCCCCCAACACAGAGGGGGCTCGCAACGGGCCCCCGAATCCAGCCTCCGCCAGCCTTTCCATGGCGGTTCCACCGCCATGGAAAGGCTGGCTGACGCCAGCATTGTAATCTGGCGGGCGGTGCCTGCTAGGCACCGCCACCATTTCCCCGGTCCTATCCTCTCCGCAAGGCAATCGTAACGATTGCCTGTGGTGGGAGCATGGTGGGCGGTCTTTGCGCCCGCCATGCTTGCGGAACGATTCCCCCCGCCATCCTAATGTGGCGGGGGGAAATAGGCAATCAGATGGCGGAGGGACCGCCACCGCTGGGCTGGCGGGCCTTCTGCCATCCTAATGAGCCCCTATGTGAGGAGTCCTGGAACACCCTTAAAATTAGACTGGATTACTTAAAGTATGATCCAGAAAAGTATGTAAAGTATGTTGTTTGTGTATTACTAGTGTAGATTTCTTAGCACACAAGAATTGTTTTCTTTACACATAACACCTGAAAAATAATATAGAGCATTAATATATTTATTTACATCATACCTGAGATGGACATGGGGTTAAAGAGCAAAATGTGGTGCTTTTAGTAGGGCAAGCATTCTTCAATATGGGTTCTATATTCACCAAATAGCTGCAGAAAACAATCCCCATCTCATGCATTACAATGGAACTCCCTAGAAAGAGGATCCATACACCCCATAAAAATAACATGATGGTGAGGCAGGACTTCGCCTCTGAGCTGACCCAATGTTTGCTTGACACTGTCTCAAAGGGTAATTTCTAACAAGGACTGACCCAGAAAAGCCTATGTTTAAAGCGGCTTACCCAAACCCCGCTCTCTAGAGTACAGTATACAAAAGGCTGGCTTTGCAAGGATAAAAAGGGAGAATTAGCTCTTGTGATGCAACAGGTTTTACTATATTAAAAAGTATGTAGGTAAAGGTCTAAGCTGTGTCTGTTGTTAACTGTTTTCTATTTCAATATCCAACAGGATTTTAGTTGTCTAAGATGCAGGCTCCTATTACCAAGCCTTATTTATGGTTTTATTTAGTCTGCGCCAAATAATTACAATAAAATCGGAAGTCTGCACTAGTAATCTTCCAAAGGTGTTCTAAGAAATAGAAATAAATATGTTATTTAAAGAAAAAAGTATTTACTCTGTACTAATTTCATGAGAGAAAGGTTTTTCAGTGCAAAGAGAGTTTGTAAACATAAATTTGACCGTTTTGAAAAAGCCAGTTTGAGTGTAAAAATGTGTTGATTAAATGAGGTGGTTTGTCCGCACTCTGAGATCTCCTCCCTCCCAACATCCAGTAACCATAATCCGTGCATGCTAACTTGTAGTGTCTGCTGAAGCCTATATCTTAAGCTAAACACTTGCTATCTTGCCTTCCTTCTCGGTTCCCACAACAGTCTTCTATTTGCTTTACCCTTCAGCCTCCAGTTGCGTGTAGATATATAAACATGTTTTATCTAGTGGCTTGGTTATAGCTTTGCTTATTAAATATATCAGAGTGCAAATGTCATCAACAGAGAAAAGGTGCTGTTGTTGGATGGATGGTTGAATGGATAGATTAGGGTTAAATGGATTGATTGATGCTGCGGTAGATGGGTGGATGGATGAATTATCTCACAGATTAGGTCACCATCCCATATCTGACATAGATTACTCAGCCCTGCATGGTCAGCAAATGAAGTCCCCATTGTATCATGTAGAAATCTTGTTCACCGTTCAACTGACTTAATCCTCAGGTGTCCCCTAGTTGATGACATGGGGGATCGAACAAATGAGGCCACATTTCATGTTCACGCTACCACCACAATCCCAATGTTATTGTATCTCATACCAGGCAACTCTTCACTACTCATGCGACAGTATATTTTGTTTCAGCCTATGGCACACTCCACTGCTGGCCCTCCTTCCTCCCAGGTTCATCCTACCGCTCCCTGGGAGCATGCATTATGCGTATAGCATGTGTATCATGCCCAGATGTCACACAGTAACACTTGCATGTTCCTGCTTGCTATACTGCTAGCACTGCTAAATGTTCCAGAGTTTTATTATAATAATAATAATACTCGGATTTGTATAGCGTGCTAATCACTCGTGAGGGTCTCTAGGTGCTGTTCCTAGGCACGGGGTGATTAAGTGATTTGCCTAGAATCACAGGATGTTGAACAGACACCCAGACATGAACCTGGATCCCCAGCCTCAAAATCATCAGCTCTGGCAGTTATGCCACACCTGCTCTTTTCCCCAGCACCATCTCCTTTCTCCATAATGGTAGCATCACCGAATTTAGGGCCTGAGGCATTAATTAACACAGTCACCACACCCCCTTTGATAAATATATGTTCAGACCCTGTTGGTCCCAAAAGTTCCTATCAAACACCAGGATTGTCAGTAATAAGGAACTGGCTAGAGAATGCAGCGCCAGAGCACCTCCAGGGACATTTGCATGATATTTTATTCCCGATTAGTCAGACTATAACCTTCTCTTTTTATGAGGTCTGCTCTTTTTAATATGAATGGCAACTTGCATCTATCATAATCTAGGATGTCCGTGAGTTCCAGGTGCTGGATCTTTCAGTAGAATGTGAAAGAATGACTATCTTCTGGTATGAAGAATAAAATACCAGTGGTTGCGTTGCAAACGATAACTCCGCCCAGTAGCGGCCCGTAGAGGGAGTTCTGTGGGGCGGTGAGGCGGGGCGGGGGAGGGGAGGGGAGGGGGGTAGTAAACACCGGAATATGGATGAATGGAGGTAAGTAAACAATTAAATAAATAAAATCAATTTCGTTGCACGCGCTGCATCGCATTTTGCAATGCAGCGAACGCAACGAAATTCGTTTTATTTATTTAATTGTTTACTTACCTCCATTCATCCATATTCCGGTGTTTACTACCCCCCACCCTGCCCCTCCCCCGCCCCGCCTCACCGCCCCACGGAACTCCCTCCACGGGCCGCTACTGACTCCGCCATTTACTTTAATTGCAAAGCTTGTTAACTTTGCAAAACTGCACCTGAAAGTTCAATTTCCCACAAAAATGTTGTGGGGGGAGGGTTCACTGTAACTTCTTTTTACTGAGAACATTCTCTACAATGGAAGCATTTCTGTTTTGAGCTCAAAGTCTACCAGCGCAGCTGGTTGCAAAGACATATTAAGGATATTGTGAAAGCTGACCCAGAAATGCATTCTGCCCATAACTTACCATTGGCTTTTTGATTTGTCACTCAATGTTGCTTTCTTGCTATTTGCTGGCTCTGTTTGTTTTAGCCCATCCAGCGTGGGCTTGTCCCTCCCATGGAGCGTAGCTTTTTAACCACACTTTTGATTTGCTTCTTTCACAATGCTTGCCTTTCTGAAGTCTTTTTTCTTTTTCCTGAAGCAGTCCAGGAGCTTGCATGTTTTATCAAGCTCTGCAACTCCCATGCTCCATGTTAGTGTGTTGCCCATGTGCTTCTAATCCCACCCTACCCATATTGCTACCCCTCCCCTCCAGAGGGGTGAGTGCCCTCGATACCTGCACCCCACCTTCCCTTGTTGTAAGAGATGAAACAAGCTTCTGATGGTGCAAAACAGCCGCAGCTTCTCTTTATTCACATATTGACTTAAGAACGCACAGTTCAAGTTTAAACATGCATAACATCATCATTGCCCCAAATTGTCTGTACCTCAAGTCCAGTTTCCATTGTCCATAACAGCACCTTGTGGCAGTGCCCTGAGCGAATGCCCCTTCCCAGCCAGGGTCTAGCACCTCTCCTGCAGCTTCTAGGCTACACCTTGCTGCAAAATGTTGTGGGCGGCCCGTGCCTGCCTGGCCTGCAACTGCTGTGTCCACCCTCTGCTGGCCACATGATGACCCATAACCTGCTCCCCGTGCCCCTGCCATAAGGCATCCCAAGGGCACGCGCTTGAGTGGCTCCACCTTTGTCTATTGCTCTCCTTCTGCTGTTCCTTTGTGCTGTCCCTGCCTTGCCTGAGCCCACCTGCAATCCGTAGCTACGACACCAGTGTTACCGGGGTGGGTGGGCATTCCAATGGCGAAGGCACATGACTCTTGGGGGGAGCCCATACATCCTTTTATCCTTGTGGTGCACCCAGGGCCCCCCTCCCATTGGTCACTTGAAACCCAGCTGACCAATCGGCACCTGGGCTCAGCTACCACCCGCTCTCCCCCCCCCGGTAGGAGTTTGTCACGGGCCCCTCACAAGTCCGGCTGCGCCTCCCCGACCTGCATGCTGACCCCTCCCAGAAGGGCTACTGCGCTTGAGCTCCCTGGCTGATCTATGCACCCCACCATTCCTTGTTTTAACAGATGAAACAAGCTTCTGATGGTGAAAATGGCCACAGCTTCTCTTTATTCACATTGACTTAAGAAAACACACAGTGCAAGTTTAAACGTGCATAATGTCATCAATGCCCCAAAGTGTCTGTATCTCAAGTCATTTGGTCCTTACACCATACCAGCACCATGTGACAGCGCCCTGAGTGAATGCCCCTTCCCAACCAGGGTTAAGTACCTCTCTTGCAGCTTCTAGTCTACACCTTGCTGCCAAAAGTTGTGGGTGGCCCTCACGTCTGCCTGGGTTGCAAGTGCATTGTCCACTCTCTGCTGACCCCATGCTGACCCATAGCCTGCTCCCCGTGCCCCTGCTGTAAGGCATTCCACGCGCTTGAGCAGCGTTACCGTTGGCTATTGTGCTCCTTCTGCTGTCCTTTTGTGCTGTCCCCACCATGCTATGCTGCCTGTGGTTTAATGACCTCAGGCAGCTCCCCCACATGCTCGCCTCCTGACGCTCCCTAGCTAAAGCCTAATTGCTTGAGCCCCCCCCCAGTGTTGAGGAGAAACACGCCCATACCAACATCCGACAACTGTAACCCGTCTGGTTCATGGTATCCTCGTGTTTTAAGGTTACTGAGGCCATGCCTCACAAAACCCCACCCATTAGCCTTGCACACTCTTGTCATGGTGATGTTCAATTTCTTCCTAGACCTTTCTACAGCTGTGTTATCCAAGGCCCCCCTCCAAACGACTTGTGGTATGATCTCAGACCATACTAGCTTTGGTGGTCTTATGAGTCGGGCAACTGCTGTCAGTCCCGCTGTCATGGGCCCAATTAAATCCCTGTGCCCCAGGTCGGCCAAGTCATTCTTACCAGATGTACCACTACTGCGTCAGGTTTCCCTTTGCGCTTCATTGCATCTTGCATTGTAGGCAGCAGGTGTTCCCATCGCATTCCCGGCCTGCCCATCCATGAGGCCTTGGTGTTGTGCAGCCACATTCCTTCATTAGTCCTCTGCGCTGCCATGCACCGCCGTGCCCTGGTGATAAACGAGTGTCCTAGGATCCACACCCTGCGCACCTGACCGAGGGAACCTGTTGTGATGGAAAAAAAACTTAGATTAAGCTAGGTCGGATATAGCCCCCAAACTTAGGTTACGCTAGGGCGGATATAGCCCCATCCACCGGCCTATCTGTTTCATGCATTCTGCCTCCAGGCCGCTGCCAGGAGCCGTTGTGGCGGCACCTAAGCAAAAGAAATGTGTCTCTTTGATGAGTTCTGCCTCCAGGCCACTGCCCGCAACCGTCGTGGCAGTGCCTATGCAAAAAGAATGTGGCCCACATTCTTCCGGTGGGAGTCCTGCTGCCCTAATGGCCATTTTAAATACTGCATTAAATTAGAAACGGCCAAGGCGTGTGTCATCCTTATGGATGAAAAGTAACTGCTCGCCCTGGGTTGGGTTCTTTAAGCTATTGCACATTCAGCAAATGACGCAGCATTCGCTTTCTTTGAGGTGATCCAGCGCAACCCCTAAATTCCTGACGTCAGGGACCAAAGGAAATCTCGTCATGCATAAATGTCTTTATCAAACAATGGGGCCCATCACACATTACCCATAAATGATCCCTGATGACTGGCGCTGGATTTGGGGGTTTAATTTGTCAGTTTTATTAAATACTATACATCACATCAATAACATTTGTATCTTTCCTAACTATTAGTAATTCAACTTCTTCTTCTTCTGGTCGATGGACCATTAGTTGAAGAGTTGATGGTGACTATGATTAACTAAACAGTTTAACATTTAACTAAATAACCACAAAGTCATTTCTTCAGTTAATGATTTTATCTTAATAATGCTCGTAATGAAAATTGTCAGTGCACATACAAGATTGCATATAAGAGAACAAATTATCAAGCAATGTAATCAAAATGAATCATCTGCACCGATATCAAAGCAATGCAAGGGAATGGGGAAAGAAGGTACAGCATAAATACTTGCAGAAAATATATTTGCAACTTTAAGCAAACAAGGAGGGCAATACCCACCAAAGAAATAGGAAACCACTTCTTTGGCCGAGGTTGTGGCAAAAGGTCCCCAGAGATAGGCTCGGAGGACAAAGTTAAACAGGACAGATGCAGCAGAATTTACTATACTAACAACTAGAATTAATCTCTTACTTAATCTACCTCCTCGGTCGCAGTCTCCTCCCCAGCACTCCCGCAACGTTCTTGTACCTAAAGTTCTCTGATTCAGTGCAGGACTGCTCTCTCTGTCTTGGATCTTCTCTATGCATTCTGTTCTGCGTTCTCTCCTTTCTCCTCTCTTCTCTTTCCTCTCTCCTCTCTGATTCCGCCACACCCCCAATTGGGATATCAGTTATACCTTTCTGCCTAACTCACTATCTTACAATGTTGCATTATCAGTCGAAACTCAGTCTGTGATTGGTTGTCGTAAAGCCCACTAGGGTCGTCTCATCCAGTTCTCCCCACAAATCCATCCTATACCGGTTCTGACAAAGGAAGGATTTAAGACTATTGAATTTGTATACTACTAACATTCATAGTTATACATTTGGCTACAATGTTTATTATGATATCCGCTTTCACATTCGCATTGCACGTAGTGCTGGCTGTTCCCACAGTCGCTGTCACATCTTGGCACATAAACAATAAGACGCAGGTCAACATGGCCTTCACACGGATTGCATCATCGGGTACACTCAACAGTCTGCGAGCAGGCAACCCCTCTTGGCACATGCGCACTTCATACCGACCAGGCCAACCACATGCTGGCTTGAACGAGAGGCCATTTTCATGCAGGCCCAATCCCGTACTAAAATAAACAAACACAAAAGAATATTAATTCGTGAAATAAAACCCATTATGTTTACCTCCCACCATACTAATGCCCTGTGGTAAACAAATCCTAGTGAAAGCTTATTAGTTTAAAGCAAACTTCTCATTATTCGTGCACAACATGCAAAATGTGCAATGTACAACACAACATAAACATGCATTAGTACAGTTTTTCAAAGCGCAGACAGTTAATACATACTCATGCCAACATGTTTTAGTATATTATGTAAATTGCGTTTGCCCCCTGTGTACATGTGTGTATCCGGAGTTGATTAGTTCATGCAGTCAATACATTATTATGGAGTTACTTAATTTCATGAGGATGTATTTTACAAACCTCACTCCATCAATCCCCCTTTGATGGTTTTACCATCATAAAATCCCAAACATACGGTTTTTCAAGTTATACTGTTGTTATTTTGTCTTTTGACCCTTTCTCCTTACATTTTTCATACAATTTCTCTTTGAAATTTTCCATCTCTAACTCTTCTATCTCTCTTTCCCTTTCCTTATGTTCCTTACTCAATTTCCTTTCTTTCTTTTCTTTGCGACTCTTCTTTACGCAAACATAGGTCATTCGTATCATGAGTATCATAGTGACTACAAAAGCTACTGGTACTATTATTTTTGCAACTAAGGAACTACCTATAGCAGAAAACCACTTGATTATGGTAGAGAAACTTTTACTTAGTCTCTCCCAAACACCATCAACCTCCAGTTGGGTTAATTTCTTATGCAAATTAGTGATATTCTGAATGTATCCTTCCAAATTCTTACTTTTGTCTGGAATGTAAGTACAACAATGTTGAACTTTCAGCATTCCGCAGACTCCACCCTCTTTTGCCAATAATATATCAAGGGCAAGTCGATTTTGCATAACCATAGATCTCATGGCAATCATTTCTGTGTCAATCATCAAGAATCCTCCAGCAGTATCAGTTGATAAACGATCAACCACTGTCAAATTTTGTATGCATTCAGTGTAACTCCAACTCCAGGTATCAATGCTCCAAATATATCTCCTACAATTTCTGAAAAACGTTCTCTTTTTACACGGTTTAGTCCTTGCCTTACTTCATCGATTCCATTTGTACTTTTGTCTAAATGATAGACCTTTGGAAAGACAATCCCAAGGTAACATGTCCCATACCAGTGATCTGGCAACCGATAATAGGCTTTCTTCCCACAGACATAATATATACCTGGTAAGACAGTATCAGTTCCTCCCTTTAATCCCCAACCCCCTATAATTTTATAGGTATCTTCACATTCACTGGAACCGATGAAATAGGAATTATAATTCGTCTTCTCCCTACGTAAGCATAATTTTCCCTTCTATGACCAATCCAGAGCCTTTGCAGCATTAGTCTCGCTTTTGTCATAGTTGCCTTCTCTGAAAACCCAAGGTGGTGTTTTCAATTTTTCTTCAACAGCTTTCCTCTGGAACTTAGCCCTTCTTTCTTCTACCATCTCCAAAAATATTTTCTCTTCCTTTTCCAATCTACACGTTAAGTTATTTTTACTAGCATAAGCTATATCTAAAGGCTTTCTCGTCAGGAAAAAATCTCCCATGACATTTGCATGTGCTATCTTATTCACCTCTGGTACTACAGGGACTTTAGAAAAAATTGTATCTACATTTGAATAGTAATAATCTAATTTTCCTGTTCTATACAATAAGCTTGATAAAACACTACAGGTCACACCATATGTCAAAGGAAGGTGATGATATGTCACACCCTCTGAAACAGACAATGGTAACTGTATACATACATAACAATCCTTCACTTCCATTGTTTCCACATATTCGTAAAGTAGTTTAGTGAAAACATTTGAGGAAAAATTTGTAACTGATCTATCATGATGCAAATTATTAGCGTCTGTTTCAAGTGAGTAATCGGAATTTGCTTACTGTCAGTGTCTACCTTTGGACTTGTCAAGTTATTATAATGTATTGTATCGTCTTTAATCAAATGTAAAGGTATTATAATTGTTAATATTATCCAAAATACTATTAATATGCAAAAGAAACAGACAGGCTTTATAACACCTACGCATAAAACTACATCTAGATCTTGTTTCCTGTGTATCTGCCATAATAATACTAATCTTTATATAATTCTAATAGATTTTCTAATTCCATCAAAAAAAATTCAAAAATAAAAATGTTGTGTGATCCCACACTTCAAAAGCTTTCTTTACCCCTTCTTTTATTTTAACTAATCCAAATCTCCAAGTCGTCTTCAGGAAATTCTCTTCTGTTGCTAGCGTGACACCTTAATTTGTTTACAGTCTCTTAAGGTGGATCTAAATCACTCTTTTCTTCTTGCTTGCTGTCAGTGCTGTTTCTTTCTTTGTTTAAATCTTCTTCTTCAATTTCTTCCAACACTATGTAAATCCAGTCAGGTGACTTGAACTTTTTGTTTGGTTTTCCCACTCTCTTTGGTCGCAGCACTGATTCGTCATCCGACTCTCCTTGTTCTATTTCACCTGAAACTTCCTTTATCTGTTCCAACTTGCTCTCGGGTCTTCTTTTTACCACTCTGTATTTCAGTCTTTTCACTCCACTTGGCCAATGATCATCTGTCTTTGCCCTTTTTGGTTGTACTTCTTCTTCTTCCATGTTCAAATCATACCTTCGTTTCTTTGCTTTTGCTTTCAGTTTGCTTTCTTTTTCTTTTTCTTCTTCTGTATTTCTTTCACTTATTTCTCTTCCATCTTTTTCTTTTCTATCAGGAAGTTGTCTCTCTTCTCATTCAACAGTAGTTTCTTCAGTCCCAGTAGCTGGTACCCACTTTACTTGACTTGAGCTAGGCAACTCTTCCTCAATCTGCTCTCCAGAGTCTTTTAGTTTATGTTCACCAGTTTCAGAGTCTAGTGCTCCAACTTCACCAGTTTCTTGTGCTTCAGCCTCTGATTCAGAGCTTGTACTTGAGATCTCCAGATGCCGCTCTACTCGTGGTTCAAGTGGATTTGGGACTCGATAAGTATGGCTGGCATGGATCCAATTCGGTAGACCAGCACACTTTACTGCTGTGGTCGTCACCAATATGACCTGATAGGGTCCTTCCCAGCGGGGCTCCAGGCAAGTTTTTCTTCTATGCCTTTTCACCTGAACCCACTGACCAGGACTTAGATTATGCGCTTGAGTCTGTTGTGTTGTAGTTGCGTCAGCTCCAAGCTGATGAAACACAGAACGTACTACATCAGCCAATCCTTTGCAATAGTCAAGGATGAGATCATCAGATATATTTATTAATTTGTTCGCAGGTACAAATGCTGGTCTCATCGCTCTTCCCATCAGTATTTCGTGAGGACTTAGTCCTGTCTTTTTGTCAGGAATGCTTCTGAGACTCATCAAAACTAGGGGTAAAGCGTCAGGCCATTTCAGTGCTGTGGATCTACACACATTCCCTAATCTGCTCTTTATTGTACCATTTATCTGCTCTACTATTCCAGAAGCCTCTGGACGATAAACACAATGAAGTTTTGGTTGAATACTCAATGCTTCACAAATCAGTTTAATTGTTTCACTAGCAATATGTGTTCCTCTATCTGTTTCCATCGTGACTGGAAAACCATATCTAGGAATGTATTCCCTCAACAAAAGTTTGGCCACTGTTAGGCTGTCATTCCTCCTTGTGGGATAAGCTTCTACCAATCTAGAAAACAAACACACAATTACTAACACATATTTGAGCTTGTTACAGGGAGGCAACTCAATAAAATCGAGTTGCAATCTGGTACAAGGACCACCTGCTCTCCCTATTGTTCCCATACTAACTATTGTTTTTCTTCCTGGGTTTTGCTGTTGGCACGTCAGGCATCTCTGACAAAGGCTCTCTGCGATAGTCCTGAACTTAGGATTGAACCATGTCTGTTGGAATGATCTAACCATGGCGTCACAGCCTATGTGTGTCATTCCATGATACATCCTTGCCATATAAGAAAGTAAACTGTCTGGCATGACTGGTCTTCCATCAGTGTATACCCATACATCGTCATCTTCTCGTCTCCTACATCCTACTTTTTCCCATTGCTGTCTCTCTTCATCATCTGCCTCTTCCTGCAACTGTCTCACTTCATCCCATGTTTCAATAGTGTTAGTAAACATAAGTTAACAAACTGTATGTTCTTTTGCTCTTCCCCGATTTATGGAAGTCTCATTCTTTGCACAATATTGTGCTACTTGGTCAGCAAATCTGTTGCCTTGAGTCACATAATCATTTCCTGACTTATGTGCGGCACATTTGACCACTGCAATTCATTTTGGCAATTGTAATGCTTCCAGTAATTCTTTTACAAATTCACTATTCCTGATGGGGGACCCTGAAGAGGTCAAGAATCCCCTCTGCATTCATAGTTCTCCAAAATCATGCACAATACCAAAGCCATATTGACTATCAGTAATTATGGTCACTTTCTGGCTTTTTCCCAATTTACAGGCATGAATTAGAGCTATCAATTCAGCCACGTGTGCAGATTTTATCCCTTTTAAACAGGATGCTTCCAGAATTTCCGCTACAGTACAAACAGCATAAGCAGAACTCAATATACCTCTTTCAGTTCGCAAACAAGAACCATCAACAAACATCACACGATCTGATTCCTCAAGAGGAACGTCCTTTATATCAGGACGGGGCTTGGTACAAAATTCAGTCACATCCGAACAATCATGTTCAACTTCATCCTTTGCTTCTTCATCCCAAGCATCCGGCAATAGAGTAGAAGGATTCACATTCGTACATCTCACTATTGTCACATTTTCTGCTCCCAGAATCACTCTCTCATACCTAGTCAGCCGACTATAGGTGAGGTGCTGTGTCCGTGTCCTTGTTAAAAGGATCTCCACTGATTGTGGCACATACACTCTTACAGGATGACCCATTATGATCCCTTCACTCTGTTCCGGACTCACACAAGTAGCAGCTACTGCTTTCAAACATCCAGGCAATGCAGCAGCCACTGAATCTAAAGTAGCTGAAAAGTAGGCCACAGGCCGTCTTGACATTCCATGCCTTTGAGTTAAAACTGCAAGTGCACATCCATCTCTTTCACTGCAATACAATGCAAAATCCTTTGAATAATCAAGCATTCCCAATGCCGGAGCCTTACACAGACTATCTTTCAGTTTAACAAAAGCATCCATACTTTCTTCATCCAATTTAACTGGATCTTTCACATCATTCCTCGTCAACCTCTGTAGAGGTTTTGCCATCAGTGAAAATCCACTGATCCACTGTCTGCAATATCCAACCACTCCCAAAAACATTCGCACTTCCTTTTGTGTCGCTGGAGGCTTCATGTCCCTAATCACTTGAATGCGCTCCTATGTAACCTTTCTAACTCCCTTCTCAATCTTATGACCTAAATATTGGACTTCTCGTTGGCAGAATTGCAATTTTGCAGGGGACACTTTATGTCCACCTTCTGCCAAATGGTTCAGTAAAGCGACTGTGTCTGCAACACAGGCTTCTCGAGTCTTTGATGCCACTAGTAGGTCATCAATGTATGGAACCAAAACAGACTCTTCAGACATTCTCAAGTCTTCCAAACACTTTTTCAATATCTTATTAAAAATTGAAGGGCTCTCAGTATAGCCTTGAGGAACTCGGCACCATGCCAAAACACGATCTCCAAACCGGAAAGTAAACAAGTACTAGCTATCTTGATGCAAAGGAATCGAAAAGAATGCATGACACAAGTCTATCACAGTATACCACTCCGCATCATGTGGGATTTGGTATAGAATCACTGCAGGGTTTGGCACAACTGGACAACAAGGCACAACAATTTTGTTTATCTTCCTCAAATCTTGTACTATTCTATATGTTCCATTTGGCTTTTTCAATCCCATAATAGTTGAATTACAAGGACTACTCATTATTTCTTTTAAAATTCCTTGTTCAATCATCTGATCAATCACAGGAGTTATTCCTGCTATAACTTCTGGCTTCATTTTATACTGTGGTGTATTTGGATAGTCAATACCATCTTTCACTGTAATTCTAATCGGATCCACTTTCTTCATCAGTCCAATCTCCTGTGAAATCCCATACCTCTGAATTTACTACCTTCATCAATTCTTCAGACACACTTTTGTCTGTAAGAAGTGAAAATAATTAATTCACTTCTGTTCCTTGCTTTGCTAGCACCATTTTAAATGCGACATCCTCATCTGGTGTCTGAAATGCAATACCATCCGGAGTACAATAGATTGTGCAGTTCATTTTGCACAGCAAATCCCTTCCTAACAAATTAACTGGTCTCGAGTCACACACTACAAACCTATGCATATCTTTAAAAGGACCAATATGTACTTCAATTGGTTTAGTAACTGGAGTATTTATCTGTTTATTTGAGACTCCTATTACCTGGCTAGTTTTTCCCGAGAGGGGTAGGTTTGGAATTTCTGCTGCTCTCACAGTAGAACGGGTAGCACCAGTGTCCACAAGAAAGGTGATATCATTTCCTTCCACTTTTCCATCAACGAATGGACCTGACTGATCTACCTCTAGAGTTGCGCCAAGCACGCACTCTTCCTCCCCCCTCATTGATTCGATTCAACATCACTCCCATCACATTGCATCCAAAATTGGGGAATCACATTTGTGTTAGTATTTTTACCAACCTGGTCTCTTCCGTGAAACCCTGTATCCGCACTGTATCTTTGAGCATTTACACTATGTGGTAACAGTGGTTGCGGGACCTGATATTAAGTAGTAACTACCTGTTGCTGCGGTGTTTGTTGCACAACTATCTCACTCTGCACCTGTGGGGTTAAAATTTTATTTTCTCCATTAGTTCTCTGCACTGATCTACACTCATTCTTCCAGTGTCCATACTTTCCGCACCCATGACAAGGAAATTTCTTTTTCGCTTCTTCTCTGCTCATTTGTCCTCTACCTCTACCTCCACTTGGTTTCTGAGCATTCTGATTAACTCCTCCCATTTGGTTTATACCCTGAGAATTCAATTGATTTTCTTGCTGCTCTGCTGCCTTTACTTGTGCCCACATCATCTTTTCTTTTAACTTACGATGACGAGACTCAATGTCGTCACTGCAATACTTCACATACCTCAAGATTTCATCTATAGTTTTGGCTTGCCAACACAACATATGCTGCTGTATCATTTGGCTAATCTCGGGTTTTAATCCATACACAAATCTATACACAAAGTGACCCATATCTTTATCTCCAAAATTCTCAAAACCACTAAACTGCTTAAAAGCTTGCAATAACCTCTCATAATAGGCATGAACAGATTCATTCGGTTCCTGGGTTGTTCTATAAATTTTTACCCAATCAGTTTCTGTTGGAAAACGAGGCAGCATCTGTGAGGCCTGCACAAATAACATAACTACATTTGTCCTTCACTGGGAACCAAACACCCAATTGTAGCGCCTGACTCTCAGAGGGTAGCGTTGCAGAGCAGTCTGAGGCTTACTCAAGGGAGGTGGTGTGGGCTAGTAATCGCCATTTGCAGGTGCGCAGAAATAACACTCAATAATTGATTGTCCAGCCTGTACTTTGCTTTATAAAAGTAAGAGTACATTTATTAAACACACACACTACTCAATACTATGCACCAATTTTCAAATATACATAAGCTGTTGGAATTACTTTGTGACATTGCGTAACATCTCCACCCCTCCCAAAAGGGGGGGTGGGGTCTAGTACCACCACTCCCATGTATGCACATCATCTTGCCCCCTAATGCAGTTAGTTGAACATAACCTGGAGCGAGGGCCTTGCGCACTGGCACAATCCCAGTGGCGACCCACCCCATTACCTCAACACGTATTAAAAGTAGGTTCACCTGCCCTAGTGACACATAACCCTGACTGAGCATCTTATATTGACCATACAGTATGCACCCCTACATATTCAGGGCTAACAGTCTGGGTTGTTCCTCACTTAAGCGCAGCAGCAAGAATACATGTTTACGCATTACCTTAGAATGACAGTACTCATCACATTTGTTGGACATTAGAATGCGTTGCAATTACAGCCCCTAAAGGCATCACAGATGAAATCACAGTGTTACACTTATACAGCCAGACACCCTAGCAGAAATGTCTGGCAACATAACCCCACTTTGCTTATGACATCACCTTCCATAGGTACTTCACATTACACATGACTTTCAGTCCCTCTAAAAAGAAATAACCTTTAGTAAACGCATTTCTGGTGCAATTACACCTCTTCACCTCCAGGGGATGCCCTTCTCCAGACATCCCCAACTCAGCCCTTTACTCCGTGAGGCACTTCTCCTTACACCCTCAGCAGTAGAACAAAAGTTCCAGCCTAGAAGGTGTGAAATGCTGGTTGAGCCCTTGAGGGGTTATCCTTTTTAAGTCCCTAAGACACTTAGGGTGGGACTTTTCTTCGTGCTGGGGGGGAGACTGCGCTTCTCCAGCAGCTCCCCCAGCACCTTGGCACATGTGTGGTGGTGACCCCGTCCTCCTGGGGCTACCACAACCAGAGGAAATGCTGTTTTGCCCTTGCAGGCCGGTCCTGGCCTGCAAGGCATCATGGGTACTCCAGCATATTTGATGAGCGGCTCTCCCACTGTGCCGGGGAGAGCCGCGATCGTGCTGGCGCTTCGCGCCTTGCTCCTTCCTTGGTAGGGGGCCCGGTCCCACCCAGACCCCCAGGTGAGTGTAGCGGCTCGGGGAGCCCACCCCCGGCCGATCTGCCACTTTTCAGGGGCCCGGTCCCACTCGGGCCTCGACCTTCTCTCTTCCGCTTGGGGGGGGGGCGGTCCAACCCGGACACCCACATGGCTCCAGGGTTGGAGGGCAGCCAGGGGGGGGCCCACCCCTGGCTGCCCCCGCCGGCTCCCCGAGCGGCAGCACCCTGGCGTGCTGCTGCAGGAGCCGGCTCAGCACTTCAGGTCTGCCCGCTCCAGACGTGCAGGACTCCGCCGGCTTCTCCGGCTCTCTCCGGACCTCGGGGGAGTGCGGCTGCACTCCCCCGGCCTCCTACTTCATTTCGGGGCCCGGGGATGGGGGTCCTCCTCGCGGGGAGCGCGCCGGCGCTCCCCGTCTTCGGCGGTTTCGGCGGGGGCCAGGGTGGGCTCCTGGCGCCCCGCTTGTAGGGATCTTTGCCGGGAGCGAGACGGCGCTCCCCGACTTTACTTCGGGGATGGGGTCCCGAGCCCCTTGGGTCATCTTTGCGGGGGCGTGACGGTGCTCCCCGCCCCCGGCAACTCTTCACGGGGAGCGCGATGGCGCTCCCCAGCTTTGTTTTTCAGCGGTGGGCTCCTGGCACCCCGCGGGGGCACTTTCACGGGGTGCGCGACGGCACACTTCGACTTTCCCTCTTTGGGGGGCAGCCCCCGGGACCTGACCCACCCCGGGGGCAGTTTCCAGACCGGCAGCGGAGCCCCACGTGCTTCGTCGTCGGTCCCATCAAAGGTCAAAGGTCGCGTACCTTCTGGGGGGCATATCTCAGCCCCCAGGGGTCCGATCTCCTCCATTTTTGCGTCTTCTTGCTCCGGGTGGTGTCCCCCAGCCACTGGGAGCACTCTCCTTTGCCCTCGGGGTCTCCAAGAGGGGGCATTCTGCAGGGAGCGGTCTTCACTGGCTCCCTGCGCCAGCCTTTCACCTGGCTCTCCTCCTGGGCCTCTCTTCTCCCTGCGCAGAGGCCCCTGCTTCTGCGCACCGGTCCTGGGCTCTTCTTCTGGCGCTGTTAGGGGCCTGGGGGGCAGTCAGGGGGTACCTCCTTCCAACTGCCCATTGCCAGGCTCCAGCACCTTCCGCCTCAGCAGACCACACCCCAGAGAGAGCTTCTCTTCCTGTGCAAGCACTTTTTAAAAGTTGAGTAGGGGGCTGGCAGGAAGTCTTTGTTGGTCCTATCAAACAGCAACACATCACTTCCCTGCCCCGGCTCCCTCCTTCTTGTCCAGCCTCTGGGCTGGTTCAAAATGGCGTCGTCCAGGGTCTCTGGCCACATGGTCTCTGAAACATGAGCCCTTCCCTCCTTGGTGCAGCCTGGTGCCTGGCACCAGTGATAGCTGCTGATGGATGAGCCTGTAGCCCCACCCATCTTCTTCTTCGTGGAGAGGAGGCCTTAGCTTGTGGAAAAAAAGGTTATCAATCCATCCAGCTGAGGTCAGCCCTCAGCCTGGCCCTGGTTATGACTGACTCAGAGAAATGTGATATTTCTGGATGACCCAAAAGCAGTACAAATATGACTTTGGACTCTGCAGAATACTTCTTCTCACACCCGTTTCAGTGGACTTTAGTGCGTGTCTAGAATCTGTAGGCCTTAGGAAAGTGACACTAGCCCATGGGCTCCACTTCCCCATAGGGGAATAATGAAGTGAAAAACACAGTAAAGCACACTGACTTTCCCTGGCATGTTTCTTCCCAGTGTATAAAGCCTATTCCATGTCACCACCCAATTCTGCATAAGTCCTGCCACACCATTCACTTTGTAGCTGCTCCTGGACTGCGCACGCTAGGAATCTCCCCTGCGCAGCCCCTACACGTGTGCACACGCATGTACACAGGTGTCTGCATGTAACCAAAAGCACCCTTTGGCCACTGGCCTGGCTCCCTGATAGGACCTCAGACTGGCCTCACCACCACACTGGCAGTGCCAGGGAGGAACACTGAGGGTGCCTCGTCAGACATCCTACAGCTCATTCCCCCCGTCAGTAGCTCCACATGGAAACTACCCCGGGAACCTAGACCCCTTCTTTGTTCTCCGCTGCGAGAACAGGGCCTATGCACCCTTCCCTCCGAGAGGCGCGCTCTCTTCCCGGAGTACCCTTAGAGAGCCTGTGGGCACCGAGTTAGCTAGACCCAGGCCCACCTCTCATGGCTCTCCCCGGTCTCCCAGCAGCGCCTTGGGAGACCACCCAGGGACCTACATGGTCCCTGGATGGCCTGCACCACCCCTTATGAAGAGCAGGGTCCCTTCCCTAAGATAGGCCCCACCTGCCTTCAGGGTAGTACTACCACACCAAGCCAGGGACCCTAAAGATCCCGGCTAGGCCTGCACCACCCCTTTGCGAAACACAGGGTCCCTTCACTTAAGATAGGCCCCACCTGTGTTCAGGGTGGTACTACCTTGCAGAAGTCCACCTCCTCCCTCGAGCTGGGGAACACCCTCATGCTTCGGTCCTGGGATACAAGTCCCCTAGGACCTACCTGACTGGTCACCTGGCCAGGCATCGCCCCAGCCACCACCTCAGGCTCACCACACAAGCTCCAGGGTGACATCCTAGCTCGAGCACTACCCCACCTTTGGGGCCACCCATCACCATGGGCCACCCCGGGGTAACCATTCACCGAACCCTGAAACCTCAGGGTCCACCCCTAACCCCTCACCTGGAAACAAGGGAGTACATCACCCCCACTCAGATCTCCACTGGGTCAGTTACCTCGCCCACCTAGTGTACCTAGGGGCTACCACTACACACCATCACTCAAGAACTACCCTCCTTTGGGGCCACCCACTACCAGGGGCCACCCCTGGGTCGCTCACCTCCCCACCAGTTAACCTGGGTGCCTGCCGGACACCCAACTCTACCACACCCTCCTCCCACCGTGGGAAAAGTTCCTGGGGGTCCCCCACCATGGGAACCCCTGGGGCGTTACTACCCGAGGTAAAGAAACCTCCTGCCCCACCCTTCCAGTGGTTTTGGCCTGCGCCAATGGCAAGTAAACTTTCAGCGGGGGAAGGATACCTGGGGCCCCTTCTGTGGAAACCCTCCCTGCCCTTAAAAAGCGCGGGAATCTCCCAGGACCCCCTCTCTCTCCTGTCCCCCACAAAGGTCAATCCACCCCTACACCCCCACCTGTGATGTAGGTATCAGTTGCTGTCCCTATCTCTTGAGGAGACACCCTCCTCATGCAGGTGTAGTGCGTGTAGTGTTAGGGTTCAAAGGTGTACAATATGGCTTAGAACATTTGTATGCAATCATTTCCTGGAAAGCACCATCCCGCTAGCACATGATAATCAACATAGCGCGGTCACATCAATACAGTTCACATTTAAACCATAATCTCTTCACATGACACATATGTGCGCGGGGCTTTCCTTTCCCATACTTTTAGTTCACCTAACCAAAACTTTGAACCCTTCTCAGAGCCTTGCGCTCTTCCATTTGCTCATTGCTGCATAGGTAATGTGTGGCAAAACTGGACTTATCAAATGCTATAAATGCGCACCAGAATGGGATACTATGTTTCCCGCCCTAGACACCAATGTTGGAAAACGAGGCAGCATCTGTGAGGCCTGCACAAATAACATGACTACATTTGTCCTTCACTGGGAACCAAACACCCAATTGTAGCGCCTGACTCTCAGAGGGTAGCGTTGCAGAGCAGTCTCAGGCTTACTCAAGGGAGGTGGTGTGGGCTAGTAATCGCCATTTGCAGGTGCGCAGAAATAACACTCAATAATTGATTGTCCAGCCTGTACTTTGCTTTATAAAAGTAAGAGTTACATTTATTAAACACACACACTACTCAATACTATGCACCAATTTTCAAATATACATAAGCTGTTGGAATTACTTTGTGACATTGCGTAACATCTCCACCCCTCCCAAAAGGGGGGGTGGGGTCTAGTACCACCACTCCCATGTATGCACATCATCTTGCCCCCTAATGCAGTTAGTTGAACATAACCTGGAACGAGGGCCTTGCGCACTGGCACAATCCCAGTGGCGACCCACCCCATTACCTCAACACGTATTAAAAGTAGGTTCACCTGCCCTAGTGACACATAACCCTGACTGAGCATCTTATATTGACCATACAGTATGCACCCCTACATATTCAGGGCTAACAGTCTGGGTTGTTCCTCACTTAAGCGCAGCAGCAAGAATACATGTTTACGCATTACTTTAGAATGACAGTACTCATCACATTTGTTGGACATTAGAATGCGTTGCAATTACAGCCCCTAAAGGCATCACAGATGAAATCACAGGGTTACACTTATACAGCCAGACACCCTAGCAGAAATGTCTGGCAACATAACCCCACTTTGCTTATGACATCACCTTACATAGGTACTTCACATTACACATGA
The DNA here is from genome assembly GCA_963921515.1 of Calotriton arnoldi. Lineage (NCBI taxonomy): Eukaryota > Metazoa > Chordata > Amphibia > Caudata > Salamandridae > Calotriton > Calotriton arnoldi. The sequence goes on from CAWUFW010004193.1 coordinate 550,424, forward strand.
CTTTCAGTCCCTCTAAAAAGAAATAACCTTTAGTAAACGCATTTCTGGTGCAATTACACCTCTTCACCTCCAGGGGATGCCCTTCTCCAGACATCCCCAACTCAGCCCTTTACTCCGTGAGGCACTTCTCCTTACACCCTCAGCTGTAGAACAAAAGTTCCAACCTAGAAGGTGTGAAATGCTGGTTGAGCCCTTGAGGGGTTATCCTTTTTAAGTCCCCAAGACACTTAGGGTGGGACTCTTCTTCGTGCTGGGGGGGAGACTGCGCTTCTCCAGCAGCTACCCCAGCACCGTGGCACATGTGTGGTGGTGACCCCGTCCTCCTGGGGCCACCACAACCAGAGGAAACGCTGTTTTGCCCTTGCAGGCCGGTCCTGGCCTGCAAGGCATCATGGGTACTCCCACATATTTGATGAGCGGCTCTCCCGCTGTGCCGGGGAGAGCCGCGATCGTGCTGGCGCTTCGCACCTTGCTCCTTCCTTGGTAGGGGGCCCGGTCCCACACGGACCCCCAGGTGAGTGTAGCGGCTCAAGGAGCCCACCCCCGGCCGTTCTGCCACTTTTCAGGGGCCCGGTCCCACCCGGGCCCCGACCTTCTCTCTTCTGCTTGGGGGGGGGCCCGGTCCTACCCGGACCCCCACATGGCTCCAGGGTTGGAGGGCAGCCCGGGGAGCCCACCCCCGGCTGCCCCGCCGGCTCCCCGAGCGGCCAGCACCCTGGCGTGCTGCCGCGGGAGCCGGCTCAGCACTTCAGGTCTGCCCGCTCCAGACGTGCAGGACTCCGCCGGCTTCTCCGGCTCTCTCCGGACCTCGGGGGAGTGCGGCTACACTCCCCCGGCCTCCTACTTCATTTCGGGGCCCGGGGATGGGGTCCCGGGCCCCCAGACCTCTTCGGGGGGGCGCGACGGCGCTCCCCTCCAACACGTCACTTCGGGGCCCGGGGATGGGGCCCGAGCCCCCTCCTCCTCCTTGCGGGGAGCGCGCCGGTGCTCCCCGTCTTCGGCGGTTTCGGCGGGGGCCAGGGTGGGCTCCTGGTGCCCCGCTTGTAGGGATCTTCGCGGGGAGCGCGACGGCGCTCCCCGACTTTACTTCGGGGCCCGGGGATGGGGTCCCGGGCCCCTTGGGTCATCTTTGCGGGGGCGCGACAGTGCTCCCCGCCCCCCGGCAACTCTTTACGAGGAGCGCGATGGTGCTCCCCGGCTTCGCTTTTCAGCGGGGGCCAGGGTGGGCTCCTGGCACCCCGCGGGGACACTTTCACGGGGTGCGCGACGGCGCACCTTGACTTTCCTTCTTTGGGGGGCAGCCCCCGGGACCTGACCCACCCCGGGGGCAGTTTCCAGACCGGCGGCGGAGCCCCACGTGCTACGTTGTCGGTCCCATCAAAGGTCAAAGGTTGCGTACCTTCTGGGGGGCATATCTCAGCCCCCAGGGGTCTGATCTCCTCCATTTTCGGGTCTTCTTCCTCCGGGTGGTGTCCCCCAGCCACTGGGAGCACTCTCCTTCGCCCTCGGGGTCTCCAAGAGGGGGCATTCTGCAGGGAGCGGTCTTCACTGGCTCCCTGCGCCAGCCTTTCGCCTGGCTCTCCTCCTGGGCCTCTCTTCTCCCTGCGCAGAGGCCCCTGCTTCTGCGCACCGGTCCTGGGCTCTTCTTCTGGCACTGTTAGAGGCCTGGGGGCAGTCAGGGGGTACCTCCTTCCAACTGCCCATTGCCAGGCTCCAGCACCTTCCGCCTCAGCAGACCACACCCCAGAGAGAGCTTCTCTTCCTGTGCAAGCACTTTTTAAAAGTTGAGTAGGGGGCTGGCAGGAAGTCTCTGTTGGTCCTATCAAACAGCGACACATCACTTCCCTGCCCCTGCTCCCTCCTTCTTGTCCAGCCTCTGGGCTGGTTCAAAATGGCGTCGTCCAGAGTCTCTGGCCACATGGTCTCTGAAACACGAGCCCTTCCCTCCTTGGTGCAGCCTGGTGCCTGGCACCAGTGATAGCTGCTGATGGATGAGCCTGTAGCCCCACCCATCTTCTTCTTCGTGGGGAGGAGGCCTTAGCTTGTGGAAAAAAAGGTTATCAATCCATCCAGCTGAGGTCAGCCCTCAGCCTGGCCCTGGTTATGACTGACTCAGAGAAATGTGACATTTCTGGATGACCCAAAAGCAGTACAAATATGACTTTGGACTCTGCAGAATACTTCTTCTCACACCCGTTACAGTGGACTTTAGGGCGTGTCTGGAATCTGTAGGCTTTAGGAAAGTGACACTAGCCCATGGGCTCCACTTCCCCATAGGGGAATAATGAAGTGAAAAACACAGTAAAGCACACTGACTTTCCCTGGCATGTTTCTTCCCAGTGTATAAAGCCTATTCCATGTCACCACCCAATTCTGCATAAGTCCTGCCACACCATTCACTTTGTAGCTGCTCCTGGACTGCGCACGCCAGGAATCTCCCCTGCGCAACCCCTACACGTGTGCACACGCATGTACACAGGTGTCTGCATGTAACCAGCCTGGTGCCCCGTACTCCAGCTGCTGCGCAGCGGCCTAGTCAAGCCAGGGGGACACCAGTAAAATCCACATGCAGTCTCTTTCATCTTGAGTTCACTGTGGATGAGTCCCAATTTATGAGGCTCTCCCACAGTAAAAGCTCAACACACAGGTGCTCAAAAAGCGAAAAATCCGGGCGGCCCATAGTGTCAGAACCACCTTCTAACAGTTTCCTTAGGAGAAATTTTGCTTTTCAAGAAAGTAATCACTTGATGATACTTTTTCATCACCTCATCCGAAGGTGCGCCTGTTTTGGCGTCCCTAGGATATTCATCCTTTGGCCAATCAACTGTAATCTTACATTCAGTCCATAAATCTGCAGGGACAACAATTTCAAATAATCCATCTAAATCTTTCAACAATACTTTCGACACTTTCACAAATCTCTCAACTTGTTTGTACCATTCCACTGGCTTTTCTCTCAATCTAGGAAACTCATTGGTGAAAGATAATATATCTTGTCTAGTCCACGGAACATTCACATAACCTCCTCCTGGAACTTCTCTCATGGGACATTCCATAGCTACATTTTCAACTTCTCTTACTGGACGCAAATGTACTTCTTTAGCAGCCAATTCTTCTTTCTTCCTCATCCATCTACCCTTCCATCTTTCTACGTCTCCCTATTTTCTCAAAACAACCATTAACTCTTTTACCTGCAATCGTCTACCATACGTATTCATATTTTCTATATCTTTTTCAGTGAAATCCACTCTATATGTCTTCTGCAACACCTTTGATCTACTTATGTCCATTCCCAACTCTTCTGCGGCTTCCACTAACCTCTCATGTAGATTTTTCGCTTTCCAAGTAATACTCTTACACAGATACATCAATTCATCATCCTGATACGTCTTTAACCTGTCTGGACTTATTGTTCCAATAATCATTTCTTCCAAATCTACTCTCAACTTACATACATCTATAGGTTGCGGCTGTGTTTTTCTCCTTTGTAACCCTTTCACCCAATCATCTAATTCTTCAGTAGTTGGTCCTATTAGTACATCACTTCTGGGAATCTCATCCAACTCTATCCTTTTAGGCTGAAACTGCATTATTCCCCTAGGCGTTTCAATAATTGTTAAATTAGTCGGAGGTGTTGATCTAGCAACTGTATTGGGCTGTTCATTTTGGATACTTATATCGTTAATTCTACTATTAGCCAATGTTATAGCTGAATTTAATGGGACAGTTAAAGAAGGTTCATGGATAAGTCTATTTTCAAATACAGGTATTGCTGGACCTATAGTCACGTGCACAGTTATTGCATCTATTTTCATGTTCATCTGATTCAATTTTTCAACTAATTCTTTAGTTTGTATGGCAAATTCAACTTCTCCTTCCTGCTCTACTTCACTTTCAATTGGAGCTGGTGTCGTTTGAGATGTCATTGGGGTTTCCATTGACGGTGCATTTGGTGGTACCGTCGCTGAATTCTCCTGATAGGGTTTTGGTTGTTTAACTAATATATCATCCAGAAGCTCATCATCAGATTCATTCGGGTTGTACCCATAACCGAATTGCTCTAAATGTCTCTTTTTCTCTTTGCATTTAGTTCCTGCAGTCTCTCCTACCATTAAAACTGGATACAATCCTTCAGTAATCTCTCCATTCCTCCAACTTTTCATTCTGTCTTCATGTCTTTCATCATGAAATCTTCCAAACGTAAATCTATGTAGTCTACCACCCCTATGCCTTTCTCTTTCATACATTTCATCTTCCCACTCCACTAATGCTTCAAACTGTGTAGCTCTAGGTCTTGGATCTAATTTCATCATCTTTTCTCTCAAATTACATAACACTGCCAAATTAAAAGAACCATGCTCTGGAAAAGCTAGTATACCATCATTCTTCGTATATCCTACCCAATTTTCTAGCCAAATACATGTATGATAACCATATTTTAACATCATATAAGACGCTGGTGTCTTTGGTGGAGGAATAGGAACTCCTTCTCTCGTTATTACTTGCTTGTCCTTTTTAAAGAATCTTTTAATTTTTCCAAACAAAGTCAATTTCTCCTGCTTCGGTTGTTCAAAATACATTCTTGTTGCTCGTCAACGACTTTGCTTAATGCAAATCTTTATCAATACGATCCACTTTAGTTCACCAATTGAACTCCTTTGTTTCCTTAAATACCTGACCAATGTCAGCGCGGCACACTCTATCTCCTCCAATCGGTGCTTTCTACGTCTCCACTATCTTGTCCAATGCCAGCACAGCTCACACCAACCAACCAATCTGAGCTCACTCTGTCTTTACAGTCTGACCAATGCCAGAGTGGCTTTTCTGTGACGTCAGCCGCTCCTCCTGCTGCTGACCCTCCCTTTACAAAAAATTATCGGCACTTTTCTAAGTCCTTTTCTTTACAATAACTTATTAGTCACAACATAAAACAATACCACACTGTCTGTTTACTAAATAAAGAGATAGTTTTTCACTTTCAAGAACTTTGCTACCATACGGGCAAGTATAACAATTCCGCTATCCTTCCCTTCACTCAAGCTAAGAGAGGACCTGTTACTTCTTTAGGGATAATGCCAAAATTTCACAAGAGGACCTTTTATTTGAAAAAGGAGGTCTCGCTACTCTTCCAGGGATAAGGCCAAATTTTCACAGGTGGACCCTTCGCTATTTCACTCTTATCTTCACCTATACGCTAAATAGTATCACTAATTTAAACAGACAATGCACTTATTCCCGTGTGATTTCACTTCTCACACTTTTCTTCTGCCTTATTTCAGGCTAACTTCTATTTTGCCGGCTTCCCAGATACCCTTCTGTACCTGTGTTCCAAAGACTACATAAAACACAACACTAACCCACTTTACATAGACTGTTAAACATTTAGTCAATAATCAATAATCAATAAATCACCAAACCAATAATAACTATCATTCTGCTACCAGAAAAACTGATCCAGCGCAACCCCTAAATTCCTGACGTCAGGGACCAAAGGAAATCTCATCATGCATAAATTTCTTTATCAAACAACGGGGCCCATCACACATTACCCATAAATGATCCCTGATGACTGGCGCTGGATTTGGGGGGTTTCATTTGTCAGTTTTATTAAATACTATACGTCACATCAATAACATTTGTATCTTTCCTAACTAATAGTAATTCAACTTCTTCTTCTTCTGGTCGATGGACCATTAGTTGAAGAGTTGATGGTGACTATGAGTAACTAAACAGTTTAACATTTAACTAAATAACCACAAAGTAATTTCTTCAGTTAATGATTTTATCTTAATAATGCTTGTAATGAAAATTGTCAGTGCACATTCAAGATTGCATATAAGAGAACAAATTATCAAGCAATGTAATCAAAATGAATCATCTGCACCAATATCAAAGCAATGCAAGGGAATGGGGAAAGAAGGTACAGCATAAATACTTGCAGAAAATATATTTGCAACTTTAAGCAAACAAGGAGGGCAATACCCACCAAAGAAATAGGAAACCACTTCGTTGGCCGAGGTTGTGGCAAGAGGTCCCCAGAGATAGGCTCGGAGGACAAAATTAAACAGGACAGATGCAGCAGAATTTACTATACTAACAACTAGAATTAATCTCCCACTTAATCTACCTCCTCGGTCGCAGTCTCCTCCCCAGCACTCCTGCAACGTTCTCGTACCTAAAGTTCTCTGATTCAGTGCAGGACTGCTCTCTCTGTCTTGGATCTTCTCTATGCGTTCTGTTCTGCGTTCTTTCCTTTCTCCTCTCTTCTCTTTCCTCTCTCCTCTCTGATTCCGCCACACCCCCAATTGGGATATCAGTTATACCTTTCTGCCTAACTCACTATCTTACAATGTTGCATTATCGGTCGAAACTCAGTCTGTGATTGGTTGTCGTATATCACACTAGGGTCGTCTCATCCAGTTCTCCCCACAAATCCATCCTATACTGGTTCTGACAAAGGAAGGATTTAAGACAATTGAATTTGTATACTACTAACATTCATAGTTATACATTCGGCTACAATGTTTATTATGATATCCGCTTTCACATTCGCATTGCACGTAGTGATGGCTGTTCCCACAGTCGCTGTCGCATCTTGGCACATAAACAATAAGACGCAGGTCAACATGGCCTTCACACGGATTGCATCATCGGGTACACTCAGCAGTCTGTGAGCAGGCAACCCCTCTTGGCACATGCGCACTCCATACCGACCAGGCCAACAACATGCTGGCTTGAACAAGAGGCCATTTTCATGCAGGCCCAATCCCGTACTAAATTAAACAAAGACAATAGAATAATAATTCATGAAATAAAACCCATTATGTTTACCTCCCACCATACTAATGCCCTGTGCTAAACAAATCCTAGCGAACGCTTATTAGTTTAAAGCAAACTTCTCATTATTCGTGCACAACATGCAAAATGTGCAATGTACAACACAGCATAAACATGCATTAGTACAGTTTTTCAAAGCGCAGACAGTTAATACATACTCATGCCAACATGTTTTAGTATATTATGTAAATTGCGTTTGCCCCCTGTGTACATGTGTGTATCTGGAGTTGATTAGTTCATGCAGTCAATACATTATTATGGAGTTACTTAATTTCATGAGGATGTATTTTACAAACCTCACTCCATGAGAGGCAATGAAGGCGTGTGTGCCTGCCCCTGCCCTTCTGATCTGTCTTCGATGGCGCTATTCTCAATGTACAGGTCACTCATTCGCAAGTGTCTTGTCCAAAGACCTGTTTGGTTCACACAAGGATAGACCCTAGGGTGCTGGTTTTACAAACACTGCACCGTGGTGAACGATGCTCGCAATTGCAAGTGGCAAAAATCAACCTGCTTCAAGCCAGTGCTTACATTGGTCCATATAGTTTCCAGTGCTCGGCACTGGTCCTTGACAGTTACGGCCCTAGTGACACTCCACCACATGGTAGCACTGTTTCCCTTAATTGAGGTGAGCACAACGACAGGGGATTGGTACATCAATATAATTCAGAAGAACTTTACCTGCCCCTCACACCATTATTATGGCTTTGGATGGACTGGACTAGGCCGAATTTTCACATTTGTCGGAGTGTGATGTTTAGTATTACACCTTGCATTGCTATTGGCAGGGCTGCCAATGGGTGATAACGGCTGCAGTGGCCGCCCGAGAAGGGCCCTGGCATTCACTTTTCACAATTTAATCAGTGCTTCAAACAAGCATACTGGTACGTGGCGAATTACCTTGTAGATTCAGTCATTACGGTCACGATTACTTTCCCTACAAAACTTTATGTTGAGTGCACACGACTTAAACCACTCGTGTACCGCAATTCCACTTCTTGCCATTCCTGTCGTAGCCACATGGCAACAAATCCTGGTAGATCTATGCCTACGCATGCATGAGTAATCCTCATGCAGCTGCAATGTGCCCCGTAAGAGCGTCCTGCCCTCTAAGGCCTCATTGACCGTGCCATTGGAGGCTTCTATCCTGCTTACCCTTATCTTTGTCCATACACCTGGAAAGTGTATACCTTCCTACTTTTTCTCACAGGGGAGGAAAATTTAGTCTGATATTAGCTTGTGGATTTTGTGGACTGTTGGACTAAAACCCTTTCTCTTACGAATATGAACTCCGCTTTGTGCTGCTAGTCCTGAACTAATAATTTAAGGGCAGTGGAAACTTCAGGAGCGGTTGGTGCTAACATGCATAGCATCCCAGCACTTGTGCGACATAAGCGGTCATATGAAACCCTTCAGGTTATAGGGTCAAATGAACATGCAACGCAACCATGCTGGGGGCCATATCAGCTTGCGTTGGCCCCATAAATATATTAAACCGCTAGCGTATGTGTTATTACTGACAGCGCCAGTTGTTAATTTGTAAATGTATCAGAGAGGCTCAATTCGTATTGACCGCACTGCACTAGAGAATAACTTCAAGGCAGCCTTATAGTAAGCAAGGCCTGATCCCCTTTCCTCACTTGACAACAGAGATTTATGACTCTCATCATAGCAAAACCTTTTGGGACACAATTAAATTAATCTGTTCAAGGAATTCCCCTATTAACCCACCAATGCAAAATAATATTTTGGGCACGGACTGGGTTACCCACTTTGCTTTCATTTATCACAATGAAGATGAACAAAATGTGTCCACTACTCTCCTTAGTAGATTATGGAATTCCTCCCCTTTTTGTTAACCTTGGAGGAAGTTGAGTGGCCATTCACCATCGTAAGGGTGTGAAAGCACCATGTCCAGACGGGGTGCCAATGGACATGTTGAAATCCACGCCTGAGATCTGGGGTCCTCTTATTACGAAAACATTTAACTCCTCATTATCTACTATTATTCCTCCTTCATGGTCCACCGCAACAATAGTCCCCATATTTAAAAAGGGTGATCGTATGTCGCCCAAGTGCTATCGACCTATTTCCCTCATCGATAGCACAATTAAAATTATCGGCAGAGCCATTTATGATCATTTGTTCGAGTGGGCAACTCATAAGTCCATACTTTCCCCTTCTCAACTTGGAATTCGGCCAAAATTAGGAATCACTGAACAATGTCTGAATCTGGCTTTGACCATTTCCAAATATACTAAGGCCAAGCGTTCCCCTATTTATTTAGCTTTTATGGACCTATCCACCGCCTTTGATTCAGTGAACAGAGCCAAACTTTGTCTAATGTTGCTGGACCAAGGCGTGGACCCCCCTCTGGTGAATTTTCATTATTGCCTGCATTCTGACCTTACAGCCCAGGTTCGTATAAATTCTCTTGGGTAACTTTCTTCTAATTTCCCTCTAAAGACTGAAGTGAGACAGGGATGTATTCTGGCACCCTTATTGTTTATTTTATATATCAACGGGCTAACACCATGCTTGTCTTCTTCCCACACAGACATACCTAGAATCGCAGGTTCTCCCATTCCCGCCTTACTATATGCTGACGACGCGGTACTATTAGCCTTCACCCCAAAAGCACTGAGACATCAGGTGGATTGTTTTGCTTCCTTTATGCATAACTTGAATATAAATACCAATTACTCTAAATTGCATATTATGGCCTGGGTAAATTAAGGTTAAAGAAAATCAGTATTAATGGGCATGCTCTGATGACTGTAGATGACTTTGGAAATTTAAGATTAAACTTTAATTCAACAGGGTCATGGAACCCCATCATGCTCAGGCCGGTTTAAAACTAAATAAAACTGCGGGTGCAATCTGTAACCTCATTAGACTCGCAAATCAGGGGGTCAGTGTTTCCACCTTTGAAAGTCTATAATTCACAATGTATTAGTGCAGCTACCTATGGCGCTGGAGTATGGGGTTTCAGCAAATGCGGATCCCTTCAGACAGAGAAAAATCATTTCTTACGACGGCTCTTAGGTACCCCTCCATCCACCCCCAGTCTTATTACCCATCTCAAATTAAATCAGGGTTTTATCAAGGACAAGATACTTTTCTTGAAACACTGGACGTGACACGATTTTCCCCGATGGCCGCGTGAAGAGGTTGGTGATTGTGCCCGCAATACCCCAAACACCCTGGTCCCTGAAAGGGATAAGTTATTACGGATTATTGCACATTGAAAACACTTTTTCAGACTCGGCGATTGAAGTAAAACACTTAAGAAAGTGCCGACCGACATGGGCTAACATTATTTGGAATTCCCTTTCTCGACGGTGTGAACAAGTTACTTGCCCTGAAGAAGCCTGCATGGGAGAAACGCGCTTGCTGATGTATACTTAATAATGAATAAAAGAATCTACAAAACCATCTAGTGAAAGACTGACCATTTCTGTCATCGCTGTCCTCCATCATCTGTGGGATTTGAACCCGATGAATTTTTTGCCTTTGTAACAATTCCTCTCTCATCTTCTGTGTTATCATGTTGTATTTGAAACCATAGTCGGTGGCTGGTTTCGGGAGGTGTGCATTGTTTGTTAGCAACTATATGGAGCATTTTTTGAATTATTTATAACAAACATTGGTAGTTGATGCAGCAGTATATACCCTGCCGCCGCGTTTGCATGTGGAAGATCTAACTGGCGCCTCTCTTATTATGGGTCAGTGTATGGTTTAACCCCGCTGCTAAACTCTGCAGGGATATTATATCTGACTGTATGACGCTGGATAGGGCCCGCTCTATACCCTGGTTGAGCTACATACGGGATATTTTTGGCGCCCTCGGTATAGCTTGGCGGTTTACCGAACCCAGCCGCATTCCCAAAAACGGAGGTGAAAAAATTGTTTAAGGCCTACCATGCAAACATTAGGCTGAAACACGAACTACCTAAACCCTTGGTGTTGCACTTTTATAGCCTTTTATACATAGATGTTTCCCCACTGTACTTGTCGATGAAATTGTCAAGATGGGAGCGGTCTCTTCTTTTCCGCTTTAGAGCAGCGACCATTTATTGGTCTTTTTTCTTGAAACATGTTTCTGATTCCGAGGTGAACTTAGTTTCCTCCTGCCCCTGCAATAATCGTTCAGCGCAATCATTAATGCACTTTATGTTTTTCTGTAATTTGCACAGCATAGCACGAAAGCACTTTTTGAGACCCTTATTAAGGAGACTTGGCCTCCACTGCTGTAGACCAGCCCTCCTCCATTTACAATCTCTGTGCTCTCCCAAATTTATCATGACCGTCTGCGCTTTTTTAAAGCAGTACTTAGGGCGAGACACACTATGCTGGGCTGATCTGTTAGAATTGCTATGAATAGTGTGGTTTTTCATATAGATTAGGCAAAGATACTGCATATCAATGGGGGATATTGGGAGTGCATGGTGGACCCTACTTTGAGGTTTTTGTCCTCTTTCTATCTCCCCTTTACGTGCTTTAAATGCAGTTCCCGCCAACAATATTATACCGCACATTGAAACCTGACTTTTAATTTGTATCTCCTTGCTCATCCAAAGTATGGATATCTGGCACACTTTTCGATGTGTTCTTAAACTTTGTAACTTTTATACATTTATTTTTTTAACCGGTTTTTACTGTAAAATTATTTAAATTTCTTGAGTGCTTACAGTTATGTGTAACATTTTCTATGTACTTTTATGGTCTATTGCTTTTAGATCGAATAAAGTTAGATTGAATTAAATTGACTCTCATCTGCCACAAGCTCACTTTCAGTGTGGCATTGCAAACTCCCTTGGACGGCTCCCTGCCTTAGCATTAGATATGACAAGCACTGCAGAAAATGAGAAATACGGAATAGGTAACCTGCAGCAAATGAGGGAGGGGACTTGATACAAACAGAATATGACGCGTGCCACCCATAGCAAGCTCTGCAGAGCATCATTTTAGAAAGTCAACATGGCACTCTTGAAAGGCCAATGCTGCCCTCAGTGCAGGAAGAAAAACTCAGGCAAGCCGCAACATGCTTCCCTTAGCTAGTTTAGAAATCCTTTTTAGATCAGCATTCAATATACCTCAGCCTGAATAGGGCTGACATCACAGCATAGCTGTACCTCCTTCTTGAACCAAGGAGAGTAATGTTGCCTGCCCATCGTTTCAAATTACCCAGCAGTGCCAATTAGGCCAATAGTAATAACAGGCATGCTTGCAATGCATCAAAAAAGGGGCAAATGATTCATGCAATACAGAAAAACTCTAGGCAAATATTTTGATGAACGTCTGTCGCTTTCGGCATGATGTCAAACAGGAAACCCTTTGTCAGTATTAAGCAAAATACGGTAACCCTGGCCACGATGACAGTGGGACTAGATTACTACCCCTAGAGTTACAGCTGCTAGCAGGCCAATGCTATGCTGGTCCATGTAGAAGACTCTTGCTTTCTTCTTGAGCTACAACGCATGAGCCTAATGACTGCTACACTTTCATGCAGACCGGCTTCTTGCCACCCAACGACAGATAGTGATGCGCCCCTGAGCCATATGGCTTGTGCAGTTACTGGACACAAAACAGGGAAGCATTTCATTGTGGCTGTTATTTCCATTACGTATCTGCATCCTGGTCTCGCCCGAACTGAGGAGTTTTACACTTTCCGGCTACTTAATGTCCATGTCTAACATTAACTGTTTTTTTTTTGTAATTTTAACCAGCAGAAATTGTTCCCATAAAATGAGAATAACTATTTTAACCTCTAGGAAATCGATGAACCCCAAATTTTAGAACGTGGCAGTTTTTAGATGCGCTGTGCGCATCCCCCTCAAGTTCACGATGTAAGCCCTGATGTAATGCTCCTCCACCACCAATCCATTTTTTGGTAACAGGGGCGTTCCTGATTCAGATCCACGTTTATGTCAAAATACAACACAACTGCCCCAAAGCCTCTAGTAACGCTAACCATAAGGACATCCCTGGTTTCGACCACCGCTCATACTGAACCTTTGTGCGGTGTAAGACTTAACCAGCCGGCCACTTACCCCAAGAGCTACCCGCTTCTGGTCAGTAAACCTACTCCCTGGCTGGGCTGCTTCCCTTGAGCACCGCCGTGTTGGCTCCAGGTGCTTCAGGGAGCCTGCACTCCTGACCATGTTTGTCTTGTTGCTGTTAGAAGTCCCGCGCTAACCGCCTTCTCTTGGGCACTGCCGTCCTGGCTTCAGGCGCCGTTATGGCAGGAAAGGTGCATCCCTCTCATGCTCCCTTGTGCGTCTAAAGCTGGCCCTCTTCTCGAGGGTCGGCCGTTTACTCATCAGAGCCTCCTGGTTCTAACTGGCCTGCTCCCCAGAGCACCGCCGTGCTGGTCCCAGGTGCTGTACTTCTGGCCATTTCGCCCTGGAGGTTCCAAACGTGCATCGCGTTCTGTTGGGCACCGCCATTGTCGTTCCTTCATCAAGCTTCTTTGTTGCCTCCCGATGCTTCTGGGACATCCATCCCTCAGGATCTGCAGCTGGAGGTCACCGCCACGCAGTGTCCACTCCTAATTGTTAAGGTGCTTCCTCAGGACCAGTCCCTGTCCCGTTGACCCTACTGGAGTATTCTGTTCGGGGGTTATCGTCTTTTAGGGGGAAGCATTGTTCTCCTAGTGTGAGAGGCATCTCAGCGATGTCAGCATCAATGCTTCAGGCGACAACGTTAAAGGCATATGATTCTTGGGGTGGCACGCCCTTTTATCCCTGTGACACATCCAGGGGACCTCCCGCTGAGTGATCGATTCAAACCAAGCTAATCGGCATCTGACATAATCCTGGGCTCAGCTGCCGCCCACTCTCGATACCGTCCACCGGTAGGGATTTGTTGCAGGCCACTCACGGGTCCAGCTGCGCCTCCCCAGCACGCAGGCTTTCACTACCGTGCCTTTGTCTTTTTAGGTTTTGCCTGAACAGAGCTTGTGCAATGCTTATGAAATCTATTGTATTAAATATATATCTTAAAAGGGGCTTACATTCCGCCCTCTCTCTTTTCTCGCTTTTCATTGATTCTCGTGCTTGCCACTAACTTTTCCTCCATTTTTTATTGGCTGTAGCATACTATTTCCTGTTGTTTTCATCATGTCCTTCTCTTATCAGTCTATTGAGGCACAAGTACTGTTTTCATCTGCTTTTGAAGCAGAACTTTTTTTTAATCTTTTGCCTGCACAGTGTTTGCGCGCATAGTCGACAGCTCTCAACTCGGCCCCCGTCTCATACAGAACTGTATGTGCCTCGCCAGTTTCATGCAGGCTCTTCTCTTTGTATTATTATTATTATTATTCGTTTTGTCGTGCTCACACAGCCTGACGTTAATATGGCCCCCTCTCAGGATATTTCCCTGCTTGTCTTCCTGCCACTAGATGTGCAGATGTAACCTCCTGGTCTTCGTCATGCTCATACAGCCTGACTTTAATGTGGCTGCCTCTCAGGACGTTGCCTTGTTTGCCTCCCTGCCACAAGATATGCAGATGTAACTGCCTGGTCTGCTTCCCTGATTCATGCCTCTCTGCATGGAGCACAGCCATGGATTACTGGGGTCTCCTCTTCTTATTTCTGAGGTGCTCTTCTATGGTTGCAATTGGGTCCCCATTTCATCATCCTTTGGTTGTTTCCATGTGTCTTGCTTTTATTCTCATTTTTATCTGATTTTGTTCATTCACTATGAATGTGGAAGTTATGTGTTGTTAAAGGTTGTGGTCTCTGAAACATTTTGTTCACTAGGCATGCCAAAGCAGACCACGCCTGGCACACTGAAACCAGGGATTCATTGTTTAAAGAGAGAAAGCGCCTCGCCTTACATTCCTGATATTTTCATCTCTATAAAAAGGGACTGGCTATTATCGCTTCATTCTCTAATTCATTATCACCTTACTCTTATCTCTTGCTCTCTGCCTTTTCCCTCCCGATCTACTCCTTCCTCTATCCCTCTAAACCATGTTACTTGCGTGTTCTGCATTTGTACAGCTCGGCTGCGGGGATGAATGTTTGCATCTTTTCTCACGCACATTTGCTGACCGGTTATAGTCTCAAACATGTGTGAGCTTCTCTGCTGACTAGCTCCAAATGCGGCACCTGCCTCAGGAGCTCATCCGCCTTCGACTGCTCACAAAGCACGCTATAGAGACAGCTTGGAATATAATGTTGCTTTCCCTAATCTGTAGCAAAATACACGTACTCTTGTCGAGTAAGTGGCCTTCCTATACTGCCTGTTGAAGTCATTAAAAAATGACTCTTTGTAATGAGTGATTTTTTTTTTAAATGCAACTGTTGCAGACTTCAAATTTATACTCATCCTCCCACTCGACCAACATCTGTTGCCCAGTCGTTCCCACACCCCTCCTGCTATATGTTGCTTCTTCCGTCCCTCAACCCCCACCCACCCCATCGTGTTGTTTTTCCCACCACCTCCCCAGAGAGATGCACACTCCTCAACCTCTCCGCTTACACCTCTTTTACTCAAGCCCCTTTGGGGGAGACGGGAGGAGGGAGGTGATGGGCACCAGGGGCATAGCCTGCTGACCCCACAGTGATGGAGATCTGGATGAAAATCCGCAGGTTTGAAGATCAGCCGTTCATCTTTGCCATGTCGATACAAGAGCTGCACTGAGATGGGTTACAGTGACACAGTATATTTATGACGCTAAAACAGGGAGAGTCTGGTAGCAGTGCTATGTGTAAACAAATTATTACTATGAATCCCTACCACCGGGCTTACTTTAACTCAGAGCAAGCTGCATGCACACTTGCTATGAATTAATTACCAACTCTCTCATTTCATATAAACACAGCAAATGGCGGTAGTGGTGTGCAGTGACACCATGACACCATGCGATGTACCACAAGCCTCTGGCAAATTCTCTGATGCAAATATCTGCACCAATTTGTTTTGTTGCGGGCTCCTTTACAGTTCCTCGCAGCAGACTAAACCGCCTCTATGCGCTTGAAAGAGTTAGGTATAAACCGTAGGAGCTTGCATGCAGCCTTCTTACAAGAAACCACTCAGAAGTATAATTTTAAACCCTCC
This sequence comes from Calotriton arnoldi, assembly GCA_963921515.1. Lineage (NCBI taxonomy): Eukaryota > Metazoa > Chordata > Amphibia > Caudata > Salamandridae > Calotriton > Calotriton arnoldi. Next base: position 566,327 of record CAWUFW010004193.1, read on the forward strand.
TGAGAGGAAAAATCTCTGTCACACACAAAATGTCAATGCATTGTCTTAATAGCTTTAAAGCAATGCAGCTTTGACTCAGAATTGTCTCGGCTTTAATAACCAGAACTGTGTTTTTGCAGAGTCCCACCCATGAGACTTTACCGCTACAGTATCTAGGAAAATAAATTGCTCACAGATTGAAAATAAAATGTATGCACTTTCAGGGGGAAAAAAAGAGTACGTACGGTGCCTGAGAACACTAGTTAATGAATCGTCTGTGTCGATTGTACGTATTTTCCACTGAGTCTCCACTACCCATATTCTGCATATGGACCGCTTCAATGAGGTGAAGAGCGCTGCATCCCAAACAGAGTTTTCTTTAAAAGAAACTAACAACAGTTAACAAGGCCTTTTTACTGTGCGTCAGAGGTTTACATGTCTCCCATTCATTGTGCAATGATTGTTACATATTAAACACTATACCAACAAATCATCTTAGGCAGAATTTCTCATAAATTAACTGGTTGTTTGTTGGTAGTGTTTGACCAGTTGTCTTTTTTTCTTTTTGGGATATTTTTTCCAACCTGAATTTGTTGATTTTTTTCCTCTTTTAGGAGTTGATGTATTTTATTATTTAACTTTTAAATTGAATTATTAATAACAAGCGAACAGGTTGCTATTATCTGCTGTTGCTGACTGTACTCCAGCACTTGCGTACATAATAAAGCTGGCTATATCTGATAAGGATCTGTTATTTTTTTACCAGTATTTATTAATCAGTGAGAAGCAGAAAGGAGGTCAGGTATGGTATTCCTCTGCTCTCCTTGTCATCTCAGCCCGGCAAGGAGCAGTGTGCCCCAGAGGAGCACATTTTCCAGGCGCTTGACAGAAGTAACTGCTATCTGTGCAGCACATATTGCCTTTAAGGGCCCAAGTGACAGCTTTTGCATCTTTCACTTGTCAGGTGGTCACATTAGGCCTGGATAGAAACATCATTTTACATGCTTACATTTTGAAGTTGCCTTCTTTTCTTAAACGCGATGGCATTTGACATACATTCGCAGGCATGCCTGTGCCGGTTAAAATTCTCTGAAATAAGCTTTGCTTACATTTCCACTTCGTAGGCACATTATCAAATACCTTGAACGTTCTGTACAAGTGCTAAGATCATTACGCAAAATGTTGTTATTGGCAGTTCGACGACAGAGCTATCATAATATAATAAACAATAGTGGCCTGACTGCGACTTCCGCATGGCAACATGGCTGATGTTTAATATATAAACTACATCACTCCTTTGTTTAGACAGAGAAGCATTTCGCTGGCACTGAGAGGCCACCCCCCCATGTCGGAATACCAGGTCAGCTTATTCCTGTTTACCTCATGCGAGGGATGCTGCCCAGCTCTCCACCAAGACGGGCAGCCTGATGACCCTTACCCACAGGTAATGAGGAGTTAGATTACCCTACAGGAATTTTGCAGATTCACCCACCCTAGGCACACTAGGGGGGTCATTACGATAGCAGGGCGGACTTTGTCCGCCCGCCACCACAACGGAATGCGGGACCGTCCGCAAGGGGTGCGGCGGTCCCGCACCTGATATTAGGATGCCACCGCCACCGTGGCGGTGGCAAGTCCTATTCCCAGCATTGTGGCGGGTGGTGCTCACAGCACCGCCCACCACAATGCTGGGAATAGACATTGTGCATTGGCATGCACAAGGTGACAGGCACCGCGCGGTGCCTGCCCCTTTGTCCATGCCAATGCAGGGGGGTACCATAGGTACCTCCCATGTGCACCCCCCAACTATATGGGGGCCCGCTACGGGCCCCCAAAGGCAAAGACCACATGCCTTTCCATGGCGGCAACGCCGCCATGGGAAGGCACATCTCCGCCTGCATGCTAATATGGATGGCAGTGTCTTGCAGACACCGCCACCATATCAGAGCCCTTTTCCACCCGGTCTCCTGTCAGACCGGCGGAAAACCGGCGGACGGTCTTTCCACCCGCCGGGGTCCCCCCCGCCATCGTAATATGGCGGGGGGGGGAAATTGAATGCGGGCGGTGAGAAATAGCGGGCGGATTGCCACCGCCATACGGGCGGTGGCTATCCGCCCGCTATCGTAATGACCCCCTAGGTTAGGAAGCGCTAGGTAGGAGTACAATATAATACTGTACTTGTATGCAAGCATATTTTCTCTGTAAACAGCAAAATGGTTGAATTGCTTATCTTTTTCACCATTCTCGTAACGCTAATTACATTATTCTGTTTTCTTCTATTGATTATTGCACACGTATTTTGCTCAAGAATCACAATGCTTTAACAAATATGAAACTGCATGTTGTGTATTACCTGGGTATCTCTTTGGGTATGCATGAGTAACCAAACAAAAAGGTTCTAAATCTGTTACCACTATTTCCTTGAGGAGTCAGGATTGTCATGTTCTGAGGTTGTGCAATCCATTTGTTACCTTGTCAGGTTAGGGGTACCGAAGGTGCACTGCGTGCTAGCAGGAATAAGGCCAATATATCCTGATGGTGTGCTCAGAATCAGTCTCGCACAGTTCTAACATTTATGTTGTCCAACAAATGCACAGTTTTAACTGGGAAATTATAAGCCATACTACACACTCAAGTATTGTAATCCATAAAAGACTGACTCAGTCCTTCTCCAGTTAGACTCCTCTCCCCACTAATCTTCCACTAGGTGTGCTGTGCAAATTTTCCCTGTCTCCAGTCAAGATGGACGTCTGCTCTGAACTGTAGACCATCACCAGGTGCACTGGAATTATGCGGCAGGGAATGGCCAAATTATGTAGAAAGGGTGAGTAAATTATGCAGCAAGAAAAGGCAAATTATGCGGCGTAATGAGGCACATTTTTTGATTGTATTATTCCATTATTTTGTCATTTTTACTCTTGTTAACAATGTCTGGGCATTGGTTGCTCCTCCTTAGTACCAGTTTAGCACCCAAATAAAGCAAAACGCAACAAAAAGGTGAGCAGTCAATCTTTGTAAAGGGCCTTCCACTGCCCGGCAATAAGTGTTGCTGTATTTTCAGTGACTTTTGAAATGTTTGAGCTAAAAATATATTTTTTGTTAAAATCTGCAGATTATGCAGCAGTTGATGGATTATGTGACAAATGTGGCAAATCTATAATTATTTGAAAAACGCAGCAGCTGCACAATTGCATAATTCCAGTGGCCCAAACCATCACAGGCCCCTTTTCACCCATTCCCACCCACAGTACAACTCCACTAACAGGAGACGAGAAAGGCCAGCTGGAACCCAGGAGACCAAAGTCAACAGAAGCAAAACAGGTACAAAATAGAGAAGAGAAATGAAAACTCAGAGAGTCATGGTGTGTACCTGTGGTGGTGGCTGGTGGGGCATTTATTCTTACCCAGTACATCATACAGACTGGCAGCACCCTGTGAAAGAAAAATGACCCCTCGCGCACCTCTACCTGCTTGTGTTCATGTGGTCATATATGTGTCACAACATAAAAGTGACATTGTGCAGATCCCACCATTTTGTCACCTGATCACGTCAGGTATTAACCTGGACAACCCTGGTAACTCACTGTGGTAGTAAAGAAGGTGCTTTCAGGCACTTAGCCCCCTAGGTGCTGCAGTGATACACCAGGCTCTATGGGCCCATAATATGTATAGGTGAGGCTACTCTACCCTGAATTTTAAACTAAAATAAGTTTTTCATAAAATAGGGGCCTATTACCGCCCGCCACCGCAACGGAGCACGGGACTGACCGCCGAAGGTGCGGCGGTCCCGCCAGGCAAATTAGGATGCACCCGCCACACTGGCGGGCGCATCCTCGACTTTGACATTGCGGCGGGCTGTGCTGTAAGCAGCACCCGCCGCAATGTCAAAGCCAATGTTGTGCATTGCCATGCACAACATGACAGGCACCATGCGGTGCCTGCCACCTTGTGCATGGCAATGATGGGGGTACCATGGGATCCCCCTAGTGCAGCCACCCACACCCCCCACCCCTCGGGGCCCGTAATGGGCCTCCACGGTGATTTCCTGCATGCCTTTCCATGTCGGAGTCTCCGCCATGGAAAGCCATGCATCCTAATATGGATGGCGGTGCCTGCAAGGCACCGCTACCATTACCTGAGCCTTTTCCCCCGGCTGGCAATCCGGCCAGTGGAAAAGCGGCGGACGGTGTTTCCGTCCGCCGCTGTGCCCCTCGCCATACTAATATGGCGGGGTGCACATGGGTCATTTGGCGGGCGGATCGCCACCGCCGGGCCGGCGGTGACCACCGCCGAGCCGGCGGTGGCGATCCACCCGTGATCGTAATAGTTCCCTTTTGATGAGTTGTGCAACTCACTTTACCACTGTGTGTCCTTCTGCTACTTGCAATTTCAGAGGTACTCTTTTTCTCTTTTTTTTGCTTGCACCGTCATAGTTGCTTGCCTTTGTAGTGTTGCTTGCCCCATTGTCATTGCTTGCCCGTCTCTATTATTTGCCCTACTCTCCCCCTGTTGTTGTTGTTGCCCCATCCCTTCCACCACCTTCCAGTGTTGTGTTGCTTCTCCTGTCCCTCCCACTCCCCTCTCATGTTGTGTTGTTGCTCCCATCCCCCTCACCCCCTCACACATTGTGAAGCTTCTCCCATCCCTTCTGCTGTCTGTAGTGTTGCTTGCCCTTCCCAGTTGCCGTGGTGTTGCTTGCCCCTCCTACCTTCCTCCCACTGTCCCTTGTGTTCCTTGCCCCTCCCACTGTCTGCTGTCTTGCTGCACCCTCCCCCACAGTCCGACGTGTTCCCAGCCCCTTCCTCGCCTCCAATCACTGTCCTTATTGGCTGCTCTCACCCAAAATTGCCTCTCCCATCCCGCCACAAAGAAAACCAAAGCCAAATAGCTCTTGAATGGGCAAGACCTATTTGTTTTGCCAAAGCTTGTTTAATTTATAATTTTGCTAATTCCATAAAAATCCCAAAGTTGATAAAGTTTAAAAATAAAGTCTCAGATTTGCAGGAAGCGAAATTTGCTAACTTTCCATGCTTTCACAATGATCTACTACTTTTGAGCATGTTATTTGACTCTTTCTGAATGGGATTGATGGTGAGGATCCACAAGAATACTATATCATGCCATGTCTTTTCAATATTTAAATCCAGCCTCTCTTGGGCTCATTCAAGGCTAGGGTCTAAATTATCAACCATGGGCAAATGATGCCCAGATATTCATGTAGCTGGGTGGGTCGCTTGGGTCACTCCCAATTGCAATTATCTATTTTCATACTTACAGTAAGGACCACTGATACAATATCGACTCCTAAAACCTCAACCTACAGAAATATCGTAGAAAAAATATTGTATACAAAAATATCGACACCCTATACTTGAAAAAGAAATTACACAAACATCGATGAAAATATATCGTATAAAAAAATATCGAAGACAAAAATATCGACAACAAAAATATAGCTTACACAAATATTGATAACATTGAAATAAAATGAAACACACCAAAAATATTGATATTAACAATATCGACTACACAAATATCGATAAAATACATATAAACTATTTCGAAAATAACATTTAAACTTAAAAATATACTATTTACAATTATATAATTAAATTACATGTACCAAGATTGTTAGTAGCACGCTAGGCGGAACACACGCGCCGAGATCTGCTTGTTGAAATTGCAGTTGGACATTATTTTAAAGTTACTGATTTTTAAAGAGTATTTTTAAAAGAGCGTTTTTATCTGTTTTGCAAACTGTACCTATTTTGAAGTTTTGTTGTTGGAGACATTGTGGGCTTCAGCATCGCACGCAGCACTTTACTCCAGTCCCCGGTCCACCACGGTCTTTCAGTGGCCGCTTGTTGTGGAGGGACGTGGCTCCTCCCCCTGCCCTCGTCATTTCCGGGCAGGGCATTTAAACCACATGCAGACCCGGCCGCGCAGAGATTGTTAGTAGCACGCTAGGCGGAACACACGCGCCGAGATCTGCTTGTTGATATTGCAGTTGGATATTATTTTAAAGTTACTGATTTTTAAAGAGTATTTTTAAAAGAGCGTTTTTATCTGTTTTGCAAACTGTACCTATTTTGAAGTTTTGTTGTTGGAGACATTGTGGGCTTCAGCATCGCATGCAGCACTTTACTCCAGTCCCCGGTCCACCACGGTCTTTCAGTGGCCGCTTGTTGTGGAGGGACGTGGCTCCTCCCCCTGCCCTCATCATTTCCGGGCAGGGCATTTTAACCACATGCAGACCCGACCGCGTAGCGGATGCACGCAGCGGGCGCGCCGGCGGCGTGCCGAAGGCGCGCCAAAGGCAAGCCCGTCTGCGCCCGTCAGCGTCTCGGAAGCAGCCGAGGCTGGGAACTCTGCCGGTTTTGTACACCATATGGGTAAGGTATTTACCTACGGCAGAGAGGCTCTTATGAAGTGGGGATCTATACACAAATGTAAGAATGTGATTGACGTGGGGATAGGTGACTCACTACCACATTGTCAGTTTTGTAATCAGGGAGCCATAAATCACACCATTACCAGCATGCAAGCGCCCAAAACGCAGATAAAGTCCACCCCTAATCTGATTTCAGGGTTTCAGAAACAAGAGCACATTAAGGCCCTCCTGCTTAATTGCCGGTCGTTGAATAAGCATGATTTAGTCATTTATGACATGTTATGTGAGATTCAACCAGATTTCCTGTTTCTGACCGAAACATGGCTATCGGATACATCAAATCCGACAATTGCTACAGCCATCCCCCAAGGTTACTCTGTTTTGAGGAAGGATCGCGTGGGAAGTAAGGGAGGTGGAGTTGCAATTATTAGCAAATCGGAGGTCTCCATCACATGTATTCCTCTGGAAGATATCTCAGGGGCCGAGTGCCTAAGTTTTCAGGCTACCCTGTCCCCCCATCAGTGCTTAGCGGGAGTTCTTATTTATAGACCCCCGGGTCACGCTGGGGCCTTCTTGAAGTCCCTGAGCGATGCCATCGCGCCAGTAGCCTCTAGATTCAAACATTTTCTAGTGTTGGGGGACTTTAATGTGCATATGGACAAACAGGAGAATTCTGACACCATTTTCCTGTTGGAATCCATGGATGCGCTGAATCTTGTTCCATATGTCGATGCCCCCACGCATATTAAAGGTCATACCCTCGACCAAATATTTTCCAACTGTAAAATACAGACAGAAGCTCCCCTACCCTTACTATGGTCCGACCACCACCTAGTGGGTTTAAGGTACCGAAACTAACGAGGCATCTACTGCCCCAGACCAAGCGGCCGCCTTTTTCTTTTAGGTCTTTTCATAGAATTACCTCGGATGCCCTCAAATATGAATTAGACCAACATCCTCTCACGCCGAGTGGCAACATAGAGCAGGATGCCGAGGCCCTAGCTAAGTGGGTCTCACAAGGGACCTCGGCCCTTGTCCCTCTGATCTCTCGTCCCCCTAAAATTGCTAGATACTCTGCTCCCTGGTTTAATGATACCCTGCGACAGTGTAGAAGGGACTGTAAGCGTAAGGAAAGAATATGGAGGAGAGATTTTAATGTAGAAAATAAAAGAGATTACAAAGAGGCATTAAAAGATTACCATAATAGGATACAGGAAGCCAAGAAAAGCTTCTTTGCTTGTAAAATTGAGGCCGCAGGGAATAAAAGCAGAGACATTTTTGACATTGTTAAAGGCTTCTCTTCACCTAGGGCTATGACAAGGCACTCATCTCCCTCAGCGGGCTGGACTAAAAAGTTAGCTAATTTGTTTCACACGAAGATTATAAAAATTCAATCTTCCTTTGATGTCTTAGATGAGAAAGAAGTGCAGGCCTCCTTTTCGACTGCCCCCCAGAATCAGGCGGGTAGCGCCTCCCTTTCTCTCTTTCCTCCCTTGCCCTTAGAGACATCCTTGGCAATTATGCAGGGCCTCAAGTCTGGCTCACCTGCGGACCCTTGTCCGGCCAAATTTATGGCTGCCATGGCGGAGATTTTAAACCCGACAGTGAATAGTTTTCTTAATGTATCTCTGCATAGTGGTCAGGTCCCGTAAGTTGGAAGAGCACCAAAATAATTCCCTTATTGAAAAAACCTACGGCGGATCCACTGGAATTATCTAATTACAGACCCATCTCTTTGTTGCCTTTCTTTGCAAAGACAATAGAGAAATACGTTCACACGGTGATCAGCGATTTTGCTGAAGCCAATAACATTTTCCATTCGAGCCAGTCTGGTTTCAGGCAGAACCTTAGTACAGAGACGGCGCTGCTGGAGGTCTCCGAATCTATCAAAGAAACCCTTGATAAAGGAGGCAAAGCAGTTCTTGTTCTTTTAGACCTCTCTGCGGCTTTCGACACCGTGCCCCATGGTCGCCTCCTGTGGAGGCTACGGGAGTGTGGACTTGGAGGAACGGTGTTGAAGTGGTTCTCCTCTTTTCTGAAGGACAGATACCAAGAAGTTTGGCTGCCTCCGTTTTCAGCCAGTATCCCGCCCTTGAACGTTGGCATGCCACAGGGATCTATCTTGAGCCCAGTACTTTTTAATATATGCATGGCTCCCTTGGCTCCCTAGCAGAAGAGTGCTGGGCTATGATTATATCATATGCCGACGATACCCAGTTGCTCTTCACCTGTGAGAAGGGCGAGGAGTTCAATGGGGTAAAGATAAATAAATGCCTGAAAGAAATTTTTGCCTGGTTCCGACACAATAATCTTAAATGTAATCCGGAAAAATCCGAAATTATCTTTTTCGGCACCCCTCCTCTGGACGCCTGGAAACAATGGTGGCCTACTGATATGTCTCCCCCCCAGTCAGCAGTTAAGACTGTAAAAAATCTGGGAATGAAAATGGACGACGCCTTAGCTATGACATCTCAAGTACAGGCAGTGGCGGGAACGTGTTTTGGTCTCCTGAAAATGCTCCGCAGGTTTCTCTTCCTTTTGCCGACCTCTCACAGAAAGACGGTCGTTCAGGCCCTCATTACCTCCAGATTGGACTATGCTAACGTCCTCTATCTGGGCCTTCCAGAGTTCTTACTGAACAGACTTCAGGTCGTGCAGAACGCAGCGGCCAGGGCAGTCTTGGGGCTCAGACCTAGAGATCGGATCTCTCACCATCTGAAGACTCTGCATTGGCTGCCTGTCCGTTGCAGAATACTTTTCAAAGCATTGGTCCTGGCCTTCAAAGCTCTTCACGGCATGGGGGCACATTATATTCGCAGAAGAGTTTCGTATTACGTGCCTGGCAGAGCTCTGAGGTCAGCGCACCAACACCTAATTATTACTCCAAAATGTCTCAGAAGTCGCCGCGGTGGACGGTCTTTTCAAGTGCAAGTGGCTCGACACTGGAACAAACTGCCTCTTTCGCTCAGGCAGGCCACGAACATATTGGCGTTCAGGAAAAAACTAAAAACCTGGCTGTTCCAGCAAATAGTTTAAAGTCCGTTCTCCCCGGTACTGATGTGCTCCTCTGTCAGTCTTTCTGTCTCTTTCAATCTCAGCGCCGGGACACTCTGTTGAGTAGCTGCGCGCTCTACAAATCCACTCATAACAAGTATTTATAATAAAGTATAACAATATTTTTTAAAAAATTATAAAATTAATTAAAACAAATACAATAAGAATACAAACACAAATAAATAAATAAGTTAAAAACACAACATTAAATAAATATCAAACCGACCAAAAATAAACTAATATTAATATATATCAAATATAAATAATTTAAATTACATTTATTTACAAATATATTTAAATAAAACCAATAAATAAAATAAATACAAACATTAAATGAACATTATATATTAAACTAATTAAAAGGTAACTGCTAAAAAATTCAAAAAAGCTATCTCGACCAATAAATTTAAACTAAAGGAACACAAACCAATAGAAAACACTAACTAATTAAATAAACACTATAAAAACAATGAATTAATGAACACCAATTTTACCGTATATCGGCCAAACAAGGAGGAAGAGCAATACTTTGCAAGAGAGAGAACACAGAAGGATGAAGAACTACATAAACAACTATATCGAAAATCCAACAATACAGGTAAGAACAAAACTTTATAACAAAATATAAATACTTCGCTGTTTTTAATTTAATTAACTAAAACCATTACATGTTTTTCTTTAAATATCACAGATTAAACTTCATTAAAAATCCACCTAGAAAATACAGGACAAAGATTTTCGTGCCCACAATATTTAAATCAACATCATTAAAAATATAACAAAGTAAATATATAACTTAACCTAAAAAGAAAGAAAATTATTTAGATTTTTTAAACGTAATAAAAATATAAAACATAGCTAACAAATACTTTTCTTTTTACAGCTTCCACAAAATTCAACAAAACAACAACATCAACGAAAGACACTTCATCAACACAAAATAGTAAGTATATAATTTGTATTACAAAAAGTTTTAAAATAAAGACTAATGAGCACATGCATTAAGCTTATTACCGGTTGCAAACAAGCCGATTCTCAGGATAGCCTCATTTGAGACCGGTAAAAGTACTTTTAGGATACATCAACTGAAAACGCAATAGCAAAATAGGTACTATCAAACTGCAAATAGTTTCCAATTCATTCCTATGGCCCTCTAGGCCCATAGGAATTAATGTCAAAAGATTCTACTCCCTATTACAGATTGTGTATAATTATCAATTTATTTAGCGATTCCTACATGCATTAATAATTGTGACTCTTAAATAGCAATTTCTTAAAAATCGCTATTAAGGATTCGCAATTCTTTAGATTCATACATGTGGTCATAAATTATGAAAATAATCTAATTAACTTTTCTCTTTTATTTCACAACTTACACTTCACTACAACTGCACCAAAACCAATAACAATAAACAACTACGAAGAAAACTACAAAATCTACATTAAAAAAAAATATCAAACCAAGGTCCTGATTACGACGGTGGGCGGAAAAGCACTCCGACCGCCTTGGTAGCGGAGATTAACCGTCCGCATGTACCGCGGGAGAACCAGCGGTCAGATTAGGATGAACCGCCAGAAAAATCCGACCGCGGCGGTCGGAATGCACAAAACACCGCCGGGAGCGTGCGGAGCAGGTAAAAATCTGTCTGCGGCGGTCGGTCCTGCAGCGGAAACACCCGAAACCGCCGCACGGCCAGCGGAGTGACCGCATGTTGAATTAGGATACCATTGGGGTGACAGCGGAACGATCAGCTTTTTCCGACCGCCGAGATCACAACCATTGGTGAATGGGAGAGCCGGCGGAAGGGCCGTTGCATTTCGACCTGCGCGATTGCAAGAATCGATGAATGGGAGAGCCGGCGGAAGAGCGGTTGTATACCCACCGCCGTGCTCGCTCTGGAACAGCAATGGCGGACGACAACAAAACACACAACAAGGCTACCCAGTGTGGCAATTAACCTGGCTCAGCCTCAAAAAACACCTAACACACCCCAATGACACATCCCCATGGCACCAAAAAAATACAAATCCCAGGTCAACCCACACAACACACCTGACAGGAATACACCATTTTGACCCACCCACATTGCTGAGTATAAAACCAGCCCCTTCCCTGACCACAATCCTTTGCACTACTCCACAACTGAAGGGTCCAACCCCACAGCACAAAGGATAGGCAAATCTGCACACATCACACCATCACAACAACACACACCACACACATCACCACCACCTCCTCCACACCTGCACCTTTAACCCATTTGCACATCACACACCATGTCACAGACGAAAATGCCCAAATTCACAGACAATGAGTTGTCAGTGATGGTAGATGAGGTAATCGGAGTAGAACCACATTTGTTTGGAAACCTGGTCCAACAGACACCATTAGCCACCAGAACGCAAATGTGGGCAAGGATAGTCAGCAGGGTCAATGCAGTAGGGCCCATCCCGCGCACCAAGAAGGAGATCATGATGCGGTGGCATGACCTCAAGAGCAAGGTGAAAGAGAAGAACAACAAGAACCGTGAATTGGCTCAGAGGACTGGCGGTGGCCCTCCCATTCCACTACGAACATTCACAGCATGGGAGGAGAAGGTGCTTGGCATACTGCATCCAGAGAGTCTCACAGGAATACCCGGGGGAGTGGAGGCTGGTAAGTACCAACAAATGTCTACCATCACACTGCTATGTACTGTCTTGCACAACTACAAAGCTACACCTCCCATGTCAAAATGCATGCATGTGCACCACACTCTCCCCAACACATGTCTCACAGTTCCAACATCCACTCCCTCTGATTCACCCCAAAGGTAGCTAGCAATATTACCATGGGGGCAGGTGTACAGGCAGCCAGCACTACAACTCCCACCAGGCCCCCTTGTCCCAAAGCACACCAGGATGGAGCACTCACCCCACCCCACCCAGAAGCAAGTGGCAGACATTGCATTCCCCTCATAAAACTAACAGGTAGGTAGCCATCTTAACAGGGAGGGGGTGGTTGTGTTTGGGAAGCCTGCACTACAACTCCCACCAGGCCCCCTTGTCCCAAAGCACACCAGGATGGAGCACTCCCCCCACCCCACCCAGAAGCAAGTGGCAGACACTGCATTCCCCTCATCAAACTAACAGGTAGGTAGACATCTCAACAGGGAGGGGGTGGTTGTGTTTGGGAAGCCTGCACTAGAACTCCCACCAGGCCCCCTTGTCCCAAAGCTCACCAGGATGGAGCACTCCCCCACCCCACCCCACCCAGAAGCATGTGTCAGCCATTGCATTGCCCACCTTCACCTAACAGGTAGGTAGCCATCTTAACAGGGAGGGGGTGGTTGTGTTTAGGAAGCCTGCACTGCAACTCCCACCAGGCCCCCTTGTCCCAAAGCACACCAGGATGGAGGACTCCCCCCACCCCACCCAGAAGCAAGTGTCAGACATTGCATTACCCTAATCAAACTAACAGGCAAGTAGCCATCTTAACAGGGGGGGGGTGGTTGTGTTTGGGAAGCCATCACTACAACTCCCACAAGGCCCCCTTGTCCCAAAGCACACCAGGATGGAGCACTCCCCCCACCCCACCCAGAAGCAAGTGGCAGACATTGCATTCCCCTCATCAAACTAACAGGTAGGTAGCCATCTCAACAGGGAGGGGGTGGTTGTGTTTGGGCAGCCTGCACTACAACTCCCACCAGGCCCCCTTGTCCCAAAGCACACCAGGATGGAGCACTCCCACACCCACAACCATGTCGCAGCAATTCCCCTCAATTGTGTCACAGTACAGGTAGGTAGACAGTGCATGCATCCTGCCAATCCTCTCAAAAAGCATGGAGTCATATGACCACACCACCCCTCACATGTCACCCAACATGACATACATCCAATTGTCACTTCCTGTGTGCAGACAGCCAAGCGTATGTAACTGTCACAGAAACGTAACATTAAACCAGCAAGTCACATTGTGAAGAAATTCCGGGCACAATCATGTCCAGCACGGAATGCTATGTGCAAGTGCCATGGTGGCAGAGCATGAAGGCCCATATGAACACAAAACATGCATGGTCAGTTGTTGAAAGAAAGTAAAGTACATGATAACACAAAGGTATGCAGAAGATTACAATGGCTAGTTCTTGCTTAGATGTAGCGTCTTCATTGCAGAGCAAACCAAAAAGACAAATCACGTAAAGTTGATGGGCTGCAAGTCGGTAGATGACGACATGTTCTTGTAATCACACAATCTGTACGTGGAACATGGTACCTATTTACATGTCACACCATGGAAAAGTAATGTATGTACCCACACATCATGGCATGATGTGCAGTACCTTGCAGCCATACAAAGTGAAAACAATGTAAACTTTGTGGTGTAACACATGTAACATCCAAACATCTAACACCATGCTTGTGGGGTGCACTTTAATGACCATTTCACCTCTGTTCAACAGGAGATCAACAACTCACTGCTGCAGAAGACAACACCAACCTGCAGAGCCAGTCTCCACACTCGGAACATGGACTCTCGGATGCAGACTCCCTAAGTTTCTCGGATGAGGAGCACCGACCTGGCCCGTCCGGACAGCCAGGGCGCACGATGTCCCAGGCCCCCACTGTCCCCACCACCCCAGCAACAACAACCGCGCTGACCCCTGCTGCAACGACCTGTGCGGCCTCTACCACCACCACCACCACCACCGCTGCCTGCAACACTCGCCCTGCCTCAGTGGTTACCAACCCCATCACACAATCAGAGAGGGCATGGAGAGCCTGCGGGTGCGTCGAGTGGCAACGCCACAGGTCCGGGGCAGCAGGGCAGGTGGGAGGACAACTGGGGGACAAAATCGAGAGGACACTTGGACCGAAGCCCTGGCCAACATCGCCAGAGTCCTTGGGGCCTACGAACAAGCCCAGGGACACATGGGCCAGGCTCTGGAAAAATCGTGTGAGCTCCGCCTGCTGCTGAGGTCCATAGACATGCGTATGGGCCAAATCGTGGACCTCTTGGGCCAGCTCGTGGGTGTTCTGAGGGACAGACCTGTGGCCCAAACTACGGCTCAACCCCCCTCCAGTGGCCCGCAGGGTGAACCCCCCACCAGCCCAGCTGCGGCCACAGAGAGGGGTGAGCAGCAACAGGATGACTCCTCAGACACCGCTGACCCCGCAGCAGGAGCCCCCCCTGGAAAACGCAAGAGGGGCCATCTGAGAAACACCACGGGAGGATCAAGTGTCAAAGCACCAGCCAAACGCAAGTCAAAGAGACATCCATGATAGCACCTCTGTACACCTTGACATTGACTTTGTTGACTATCCTTACCCACACTGCCATGTTGATGGCAGGTGGATGTTGGACTGTGTCACCTCATCAATGTGGTGACTACTCTATTGTCTTGTTTGCCATCACTGACAACTCATTGATTCACTTAGCACCATTTCTTGAAACATCACTTGTCTGTCACAACCACTCAATGTAAATAAACCCTCTTTACACACCTAAGTCTTTGTGTCAGCTCCATGTTTATCCCAATATGTACAATGTTGAGTCAGAACACAATGTACCAGAAGCTCAGATCGTGACGAGGCATTGAGAGTCTGAAGGGAATTAATGAACACCAATTTTACCGTATATCGGCCAAACAAGGAGGAAGAGCAATACTTTGCAAGAGAGAGAACACAGAAGGATGAAGAACTACATAAACAACTATATCGAAAATCCAACAATACAGGTAAGAACAAAACTTTATAACAAAATATAAATACTTCGCTGTTTTTAATTTAATTAACTAAAACCATTACATGTTTTTCTTTAAATATCACAGATTAAACTTCATTAAAAATCCACCTAGAAAATACAGGACAAAGATTTTCGTGCTCACAATATTTAAATCAACATCATTAAAAATATAACAAAGTAAATATATAACTTAACCTAAAAAGAAAGTAAATTATTTAGATTTTTTAAACGTAATAAAAATATAAAACATAGCTAACAAATACTTTTCTTTTTACAGCTTCCACAAAATTCAACAAAACAACAACATCAACGAAAGACACTTCATCAACACAAAATAGTAAATATATAATTTGTATTACAAAAAGTTTTAAAATAAAGACTAATGAGCACATGCATTAAGCTTATTACCGGTTGAAAACGAGCCGATTCTCAGGATAGCCTCATTTGAGACCGGTAAAAGTACTTTTAGGATCCATCAGCTGAAAACGCAATAGCAAAATAGGTACTATCAAACTGCAAATAGTTTCCAATTCATTCCTATGGCCCTCTAGGCCCATAGGAATTAATGTCAAAAGATTCTACTCCCTATTACAGATTGTGTATAATTATCAATTTATTTAGCGATTCCTACATGCATTAATAATTGTGACTCTTAAATAGCAATTTCTTAAAAATCGCAATTAAGGATTCGCAATTCTTTAGATTCATACATGTGGTCATAAATTATGAAAATAATCTAATTAACTAAAAATATAACCTTTTCTCTTTTATTTTACAACTTACACTTCACTACAACTGCACCAAAAACCATAACAATAAACAACTACGAAGAAAACTACAAAATCTACATTAAAGAAAAATATCAAACCAGGGGCCTGATTACGACGGTGGGCGGAAAAGCACTCCGACCGCCGTGGTAGCGGAAATTAACCGTCCGCATGTACCGCGGGAAAACCAGCGGTCAGATTAGGATGAACCGCCATAAAAATCCGACCGCGGCGGTCGGAATGCACAAAACACCGCCGGGAGCGTGCGGAGCAGGTAAAAATCTGTCCACGGCGGTCGGTCCTGCAGCGGAAACACCCGAAACCGCCGCACGGCCAGCGGAGTGACCGCATGTTGAATTAGGATACCATTGGGGTGACAGCGGAACGATCAGCTTTTTCCGACCGCCGCGATCACAACCATTGGTGAATGGGAGAGCCGGCGGAGGGGCCGTTGCATTTCGACTGGCGCGATCGCAAGTATCAATGAATGGGAGAGCCAGCGGAAGAGCGGTTGTATACCCACCGCCGCGCTCGCTCCGGAACAGCAATGGCGGACGACAACAAAACACACAACAAGGCTACCAAGTGTGGCAATTAACCTGGCTCAGCCTCAAAAAACACCTAACACACCCCAATGACACATCCCCATGGCACCAAAAAAATACAAATCCCAGGTCAACCCACACAACACACCTGACAGGAATACACCATTTTGACCCACCCACATTGCTGAGTATAAAACCAGCCCCTTCCCTGACCACAATCCTTTGCACTACCCCACAACTGAAGGGTCCAACCCCACAGCACAAAGGATAGGCAAATCTGCACACATCACACCATCACAACAACACACACCACACACATCACCACCACCTCCTCCACACCTGCACCTTTAACCCATTTGCACATCACACACCATGTCACAGACGAAAATGCCCAAATTCACAGACAATGAGTTGTCAGTGATGGTAGATGAGGTAATCGGAGTAGAACCAAATTTGTTTGGAAACCTGATCCAACAGACACCATTAGCCACCAGAACGCAAATGTGGGCAAGGATAGTCAGCAGGGTCAATGCAGTAGGGACCATCCCGCACACCAAGAAGGAGATCATGAGGCGGTGGCATGACCTCAAGAGCAAGGTGAAAGAAAAGAACAACAAGAACCGTGAGTTGGCTCAGAGGACTGGCGGTGGCCCTCCCTTTCCACTACGAACATTCACAGCATGGGAGGAGAAGGTGCATGGCATACTGCATCCAGAGAGTCTCACAGGAATACCCGGGGGAGTGGAGGCTGGTAAGTACCAACAAATGTCTACCATCACACTGCTATGTACTATCTTGCACAACTACAAAGCAACACCTCCCAGGTCAAAATGCATGCATGTGCACCACACTCTCCCCAACACATGTCTCACAGTTCCAACATCCACTCCCTCTGATTCACCCCAAAGGTAGCTAGCAATATTACCATGGGGGCAGGTGTACAGGCAGCCAGCACTACAACTCCCACCAGGCCCCCTTGTCCCAAAGCACACCAGGATGGAGCACTCACCCCACCCCACCCAGAAGCAAGTGGCAGACATTGCATTCCCCTCATCAAACTAACAGGTAGGTAGCCATCTTAACAGGGAGGGGTGGTTGTGTTTGGGAAGCCTGCACTACAACTCCCACCAGGCCCCCTTGTCCCAAAGCACACCAGGATGGAGCACTCCCCCACCCCACCCAGAAGCAAGTGGCAGACACTGCATTCCCCTCATCAAACTAACAGGTAGGTAGCCATCTCAACAGGGAGGGGTGGTTGTGTTTAGGAAGCCTGCACTACAACTCCCACCAGGCCCCTTGTCCCAAAGCTCACCAGGATGGAGCACTCCCCCACCCCACCCAGAAGCATGTGTCAGCCATTGCATTGCCCACCTTCACCTAACTGGTAGGTAGCCATCTTAACAGGGAGGGGGTGGTTGTGTTTAGGAAGCCTGCACTACAACTCCCACCAGGCCCCCTTGTCCCAAAGCACACCAGGATGGAGCACTCCCCCCACCCCACCCAGAAACAAGTGGCAGACATTGCATTACCCTCATCAAACTAACAGGTAGGTAGCCATCTTAACAGGGAGGGGGTGGTTGTGTTTGGGAAGCCTGCACTACAACTCCCACCAGGCCCCCTTGTCCCAAAGCACACCAGGATGGAGCACTCCCCCACCCCACCCAGAAGCATGTGTCAGCCATTGCATTGCCCACCTTCACCTAACAGGTAGGTAGCCATCTTAACAGGGAGGGGGTGGTTGTGTTTGGGAAGCCTGCGCTCCAACTCCCACCAGGCCCCCTTGTCCCAAAGCACACCAGGATGGAGCACTCCCCCCACCCCACCCAGAAGCATGTGTCAGCCATTGCATTGCCCACATTCACCTAACAGGTAGGTAGCCATCTTAACAGGGAGGAGTGGTTGTGTTTGGGAAGCCTGCACTACAACTCCCATCAGGCCCCCTTGTCCCAAAGCTCACCAGGATGGAGCACTCCCCCCACCCCACCCAGAAGCAAGTAGCAGACATTGCATTCCCCTCATCAAACTAACAGGTAGGTAGCCATCTCAACAGGGAGGGGGTGGTTGTGTTTGGGAAGCCTGCACTACAACTCCCACCAGGCCCCCTTGTCCCAAAACACACCAGGATGGAGCACTCCCCACACCCACAACCATGTCGCAGCAATTCCCCTCAATTGTGTCACAGTACAGGTAGGTACACAGTGCATGCATCCTGCCAATCCTCTCAAAAAGCATGGAGCCATATGACCACACCACCCCTCACATGTCACCCAACATGGCATACATCCAATTGTCACTTCCTGTGTACAGACAGCCAAGCGTATGTAACTGTCACAGAAACGTAACGTTAAGCCAGCAAGTCACATTGTGAAGAAATTCCGGGCACAATCATGTCCAGCACGGAATGCTATGTGCAAGTGCCATGGTGGTAGAGCATGAAGGCCCATATGAACACAAAACATGCATGGTCAGTTGTTGAAAGAAAGTAAAGTACATGATAACACAAAGGTATGCAGAAGATTACAATGGCTAGTTCTTGCTCAGATGTAGCGTCTTCATTGCAGAGCAAACCAAAAAGACACATCACATAAAGTTGATGGGCTGCAAGTCGGTAGATGACGACATGTTCTTGTAATCACACAATCTGTACGTGGAACATGGTACCTATTTACATGTCACACCATGGACAAGTAATGTATGTACCCACAAATCATGGCATGATGTGCAGTACCTTGCAGCCATACAAAGTGAAAACAATGTAAACTTTGTGGTGTAACACATGTAACATCCAAACATCTAACACCATGCTTGTGGGGTGCACTTTAATGACCATTTCACCTCTGTTCAACAGGAGATCAACAACTCACTGCTGCAGAAGACAACACCAACCTGCAGAGCCAGTCTCCACACTCGGAACATGGACTCTCAGATGCAGACTCCCTAAGTTTCTCGGATGAGGAGCACCGACCTGGCCCGTCCGGACAGCCAGGGCGCACGATGTCCCAGGCCCCCACTGTCCCCACCACCCCAGCAACAACAACCGCGCTGACCCCTGCTGCAACGACCTGTGCGGCCTCTACCACCACCACCACCACCGCTGCCTGCAACACTCGCCCTGCCTCAGTGGTTACCAACCCCATCACACAATCAGAGAGGGCAGGGAGAGCCTGCGGGTGCGTCGAGTGGCAACGCCACAGGTCCGGGGCAGCAGGGCAGGTGGGAGGGCAACTGGGGGACAAAATCGAGAGGACACTTGGACCGAAGCCCTGGCCAACATCGCCAGAGTCCTTGGGGCCTACGAACAAGCCCAGGGACACACGGGCCAGGCTCTGGAAGAATCGCGTGAGCTCCGCCTGCTGCTGAGGTCCATAGACATGCGTATGGGCCAAATCGTGGACCTCTTGGGCCAGCTCGTGGGGGACAGACCTGTGGCCCAAACTACGGCTCAACCCCCCTCCAGTGGCCCGCAGGGTGAACCCCCCACCAGCCCAGCTGCGGCCACAGAGAGGGGTGAGCAGCAACAGGATGACTCCTCAGACACCGCTGACCCCGCAGCAGGAGCCCCCCCTGGAAAACGCAAGAGGGGCTGTTAGAAATGGGGGTCTCTAGTTGGCAAGGGCTTGCACCTTTGTCCAAGTAGGGACCCTTCTTCCTAGTCAGGATAAGGGAGTTACACTCCTAAAATAACCCCTGCTCACCCCCTTGGTAGCTTGGCACGAGCAGTCAGGCTTATTCTAGAGGCAGTGTGTAAAGCATTTGCACATAACCAACAGTAATACAGTGTAAGCACTACTAACGGACACCACACCAGTTTAGAAAAATATCCAATATTTTTATATACTTAAAACAAGACCAAATACGATAAAAATCCACTATACAGTACTTCAAAAATAGTTACTTCTCAAAATGTCTTTAAGTTGCCAAATACGTTGAAAAGCACAGTTCGTACGAGTCAGTAGCTCGGTCCGAGCCTACCGCGATTCTGAAAACAACAGAGTATCGCAGTTCCCGCTGACCGCGTTGGTACGGGCCAGCAACAGCGGGACAGATTCTTTCACAATATCTTTCTTAGTGCGGCTCACACAGGCGTGCGAGTCGGTCTTTGCATCCGTTGCGGTCGCGATGCCAAATGAAAGCGGTGCAAGGTGTGGTGTCCCTCGATGCGATGCGAGCAGCGGCTCGGTGACGATCGTGCAGACGGCGTCGGTGAGACCAAGGCTTGCGGTGCAGGGCGAGTCGGTGCACGATGCGGTGCTGGCAGGTTGCGATGCGGGTGACAGAGCCGGTTGTGGCGTTCGTCGCGGTCACGGTGTAAGGTGGAAGCGGTGCAAGGTGCGGTGTCCCTCGATGCGGTGCGAGCAGCGGCTCGGTGACGATCATGCAGACGGCGTCGGTGAGACCAAGGCTTGGGGTGCAGGGCGAGTCGGTGCTCGATTCAGTGCTGGCAAGTTGCGATGCGAGCGACAGAGCCGGTTGGCGGGAATTGGCGCTGGCCAAGCCAGACAGCTGTGCGTGACGAGTCGGTCACGGGTGTCGAGCCATTAGTGACCGTGTTGGTGAGCCCAGACCAGCGAAGCGAGGCGATGCAGGTCGCGGTGTCTCTCGATGCGGTGCAGGCAGCGGCCAAGGCAGCAAGGCCAGCGACGGAGTCGGTTGACAGAGTCGGTCGCGGTTCCCTCTTCTCTGTGGCAACTGAAACAGCAGTTCCAGGAGTGGTATCCAGAGGTTGGTGAAGTCTTTGCAGTCCCTGAGACTTCTTAACAGGAGGCCAGCTCGGTTCAGGCCCTTGGAGATACTCAGCACAAGTAGAGAAAGTTCAGTCCAGTCCTTTCACTGCCCAAGGCAGAAGCAGCAGCTGCAGGCTAACCCAACAAAGCAACAACACAGCAAAGGGGCAGTACTCCTCCTGGTAGCTCTTCCAGCTCTTCTTCTTGGCAGGTTCCTTGATTCCAGCGAGATCTAAAGGTCTGGGGTTTGGGTCCCCCTTTTTATCCTCAATTTCTCTTTGTTCTCTGAAGGCAGAGAGGCCTTTGCCTAGTCCAAACCAGTTCTGGTCAGTCCTGGAGCACTTTGTTGACAAGTCTCCTTCTTTCCTTTTGCAGTGTAGGCCAGGGACATCAGACACACCACAGGAGGTGGAGCCAGCATTGTGGAGGGAAGGCACAGCCCTATTCAGGTCCCAGGTGCAACTCCTCCCACCCATCTACATGTAGATCTTGCTATTCAGCCCTGTGCTGACTCACCCTGTCTCCTGGAATCCCCCAGCCCCTGTCACTCACACTCCAGACAAGGAATACACAACCTAGCAGAGGCAGGCTTGGATGGTTAGACAAGAAAATACCTACTTTCTAAAAGTGGTATTTTCAAACACGTAGGGGCCGATTCTGATGCGGGTTGGAAAAGCTTCCCGACCGAATCGGTTGGGAAATGGTGTCCGACCCACTCGGATCGGGAAAGTCCGACCGGCGGAGTAGGATGCATCCGGATGCTTCCAGATACGATTTGGTTGAACTCCCATTGACTTCAATGGGAACATTTGTTCCTAACCGCATCAGAATTGGGCCCTCGGTCGGGAAGACACGTTCCCGATCCGATTTGGAAGGAGCAAATGCCGTTAGGAGGCCTTCCTAACCGCATCAGAATCAGGCCCTCGGTCGGGAAGCTTTTCCAACCCGCATCAGAATCGGGCCCAGAATGTTAAAACCAACTTCACTAAAAGATGCATTTTATCATTTTGAGTTCAGGCATACTAAACTCGAATTTCTACCATGTTCCCTGGATCAGTTAGGATCATAGGATGTAATAATCAAAACTGCCCATTCTGGCCTATGGGGAACAGGTAGCCTTGCAATAGTGAAAAACAAAGTAGGCTGTATTTCACTATCAGGACATGCCACACACCAGGGCATGTCCTACCTTTCACATACAATGCACCCTGCCCACAGGGGTACCTTGGGCCTACCTTAGGGGTGACTAATATGTAGAAAAGGGAAGGTTTAGGGACTGGCAAGTGTGTGCACTTGCCAAGTCGACATGGCAGCCCCAGGCTGCGCACAGGCTCTGCAATGGCAGGCCAGAGTTACACTTTACGGGCTGTTTGCGTGGGTGGCACAATCCAGTGCTGCAGCCCACCAACCGCATTTGGTCTATAGGCCCTGGCACTCGCAGTGCACTTTACTAGGGACTGACACATAGATCAAATAGGCCAATCATGGAAATACCAATCCATACACATTTTATACAGGAGCACTTACACTTTCCCACTGGACAGCAGTGAGGAAAGTGCGCAGAATCATTACACCAGCAAAAACAGAGTCAAAAACGGGAGGTTAGAAAGCAAAAAGTCAGGGGAAACACGCCAAAAGATGCCAAGTCTAACAGGGGCCACCCGAGAAACACCACAGGAGGATCAAGTGTCAAAGCACCAGCCAAACACAAGTCAAAGAGACATCCATGATAGCACCTCTGTACACCTTGACATTGACTTTGTTGACTATCCTTACCCACACTGCCATGTTGATGGCAGGTGGATGTTGGACTGTGTCACCTCATCAATGTGGTGACTACTCTATTGTCTTGTTTGCCATCACTGACAACTCATTGATTCACTTAGCACCATTTCTTGAAACATCACTTGTCTGTCACAACCACTCAATGTAAATAAACCCTCTTTACACACCTAAGTCTTTGTGTCAGCTCCATGTTTATCCCAATATGTACAATGTTGAGTCAGAACACAATGTACCAGAAGCTCAGATCGTGACAAGGCATTGAGAGTCTGAAGGGACCTAGAGAGACACAAGAGAACGACATTTACTCGTCAGGTGTTGGCATCACAGCCAGTACACAACACTAGTCCTCAAGGTACACAAACCAGCACACATCACAAGGAGAAACAATCTCAACATAGACATCATGTAGCTGGTCAGGACTACACTGTCCCACACACATCAGCCATCAGCACAGAGCCAACAACAGGCAGCAGTCAAAAAGCTCCTCTCGGCCTCATCACCACCATCAAAGACAGCAGACAATGGCACTGTTGTACAATATTACTCACACTCAAGGGAAGTAGCGGTTGATGAGCTGTTGACGCAGGTCGACACCTTCCTCCTCTCCACTATCCTCGTCACTGGACATGTCTGGGCTTCCAGGGGGGGCATCTGCGGCACATCATCGTCGAGGAGCAGGGGGATCTCCTTGCGCAAGGCCAGGTTGTGGAGCATGCAGCATGCAACAATTATCTGGCACACATTTTTGGGAGAGTACATCAGTGCACCTCCGGTCCTGTCCAGGCACCGAAACCGAGACTTCAGAAGCCCAAAAGTGCGCTCCACCACACGACGTGCCCTCCCATGGGCCTCATTGTAGCTGACTTCACCCGGGGTCCTGGGATTCCGCAGTGGGCTCAGCAACCAAGGCCGGTTGGGATATGCAGAGTCATTTTGGTGTCAGATACACAGAACAATTTTGTAATATGACTGTAGCTGCGGACAGCATATCACACATGCAGCACAATACTTGACTCAGCTAACTCACCTACAAGCCACGCGCGGTCAGGATGCAGATTTGCCATCATCTGTGGTACGATGCTGTTATGCAGGATGTAGGAGTCGTGGGCTGAGCCAGGGAATCTGGCACAGACGTGTGAGATGATCATATCTGCCTGGCATACAACCTGCACATTAATGGAATGGGAATGCTTCCTATTCCTGTAGATGTGCTCACGTGCCTGTGGCGGAACCAGGCCAACATGGGTGCAGTCAATGGCACCAACAACATTAGGGATGTGAGCAAGGGCATAAAAATCACCCTTCACAGCTGCCAATTCCTGTTTTCGTGGAAAATGCATGTAGGTGTCCTTGTATAACATCATAGCGGACAGGACATCCCGTAGCACCATGCTGAACATTGCCTGTGACATCCCACCTGCGCTGGCCACCGTGTACTGGAACGAGCCAGTTGCAAGGAAATGCAGGACCGCCATCACCTTACATGTTGGTGACCAGCAGTTGGATATGTCCTGCGAGGCCTCAGATGGGGTTTCCAACTGAGCACATAGGTCTTGGAGGGTTTGCCGATCCAAACGGAACTTACGGATGATGTCCACATCCTCCATGTCCGCCAGCAAGGTGAATAGCCGATGCACATTTGTTCGCCTCCTACATAAGATAAAAGGGGACACTTGTCAATACAATTCACCTATGAGATGTGTCCAACATCTAACATCTTGACTGACACAGCGCCAACAATGACTGGCCTGAAACAACAGCTTACAGCACAAGTCACATGCAGAGACAACTTGACCCCAAGTAGTTGTACACGTGATCAGTATGTACAGACTGAGTACACCCGAGACAGATTCAGACTATGTGAATGTGAAATGGGACATTCCGACATCTTGTGTCACCAGTCATGAGAGTACTTGACACAGCACATGTCTGAAACTGCAACACTGCTGTCTCCTACGTAGCTGCTGTACCTACCACACTTTCTTGCGTGAGTCGGACAGGGCACACATTAACGACGCAATGAGCACAGTGTGTGCATTAAGATCAGGCATTAACATGAGTTCAGCAAACTACACAGTGAAGTAGGCACATTAAGTAGTCAGTCAATCATTACTGTGTGTTGCTTAGCCATCTCACACATTGACATATTTTCATATTTGAGAGTCCATCACACAACAGATCTGTGTACATGCACAACAACATCATCAGTGACATGTGAGGGACTACATGCCAATGCATGTACTCCAGTGCACCGACATGGCATGTGTAGACATCGGTGAGTTGAATGTCACACTAGCATTCAATTTAACTATCTGGTAGCATGATTCATTGTAAGTGTGGAGTGTTCAATGATGAGAACTGGCCATTGCCATTGCTACAGTATAATGTGTCCATAGGTGCCCTAAGCGTGCATCGCCACCGTAATCACGGTCATTGGCACCAACGTAAAGATGCCAAATCGCGGTAGCGACCACCTGGGCCCCGCGGTGTGACACCGCCAATGCCCATGCCCATTCAGCCAATGGGAACCGCCATCGCGCTAGTGGAATACACTTTTGAAAATCGAGGTAGGCATGCTCCGCTACCGCGGGGCCGGTCATTGGATACAATTGTAAGATACACGATTGCGGTAGCGACCGCCTGGGCACCGCGGTGTGACACCGCCAATGCCCATGGCCATTCAGCCAATGGAACCGCCATTGCGCTAGTGGAATACACTTTTGAAAATCCTGGTCATTGGATACAATTGTAAGATGCACAATTGGGGTAGCGACTGCCTGGGCACCGCGGTGTGACACCGCCAATGCCCATGCCCATTCAGCCAATGGGAACCGCAATTGCGCTAGTGGAATACACTTTTGAAAATCGCGGTAGGCGTGCTCCGCTACCGCGGGGCCAGTCATTGGATACAATTGTAAGATGCATGATTGCGGAAGCGACCACCTGGGCCCCGCGGTGTGACACGCCAATGCCCATGCCCATTCAGCCAATGGGAACCGCAATCGCGCTAGTGGAATACACTTTTGAAAATTGCGGTAGGCGTCCTCCGCTACCGTGGGGCCGGTCATTGGTTACATTTGAACAAAGCTGATCTGGAACACCAATTGCAGCAGCTGAGTACCACTGAAACAACCCCAGGGGGCTATATATGTCTGTGAGAGAGCCACACATTTCCACTGCATCCAGACACTGCTGCCTGCCATTCTTCATCCCCAACTGCTGCTGTTCCTGTCTCCTGGACCCAGTGATGGCGAGAACTGAGAACATCAGGGCCCGTCCTTTCACCACAGAGGAGCTGGAGGTCCTGGTGGACGAGGTGCTTACACACTACGGGAGGCTATATGGTGCTCCTGATGTTATGGTGAGTGTTTGAGAGTGAAATTTGGAGAGTGCAAAGAGTGTTCACATGATGTTGCTCTGCTGTAGTATGTGCCTGTGATTGCAAGTTTGTGTGATACACTGCCTAGCATGCTGACTTCATGTCAATGGGGTGTGTAGCCTTATTACCACAGATCCATGGCTGCATTGAAGGATGGGAGGGACATGCAGTGTCTTTGCAGACATACAGTAACACTGTTGGTTTGGAGAGTGGAAGTCAGAACAAACATTGCCTGTGCTAATGGATGTCAGAGTCCATTCGCCTTTCACATGCTCATTTGGGACATTTCAAATGTGTTTCGTCCAGAGGGTACTGAGGGATGTGTGTACACTTTTCATATTGTCACCATGGATATGTGAGCATTATGCACAAGATCAAAATGCCTGAGGGTGACACTCTTGGTGGGAAATCGCCTATGACACATCAGAGAGATGTACTTCTGGAACATCCTCCTTCCATTGATTACATGATGTGTACTGACTCGCATGTGTAGACACTGTTTGACCTCTTATGTTGTACATGCATGTGATTGCTCCGATGGGCCAGGTTAGATCTCAGTGTGAGTCCCCCTGGCCTGCACAGATATTGCCCAATTTGACAGGGACCCATCAGTAAATGGACAGAGTGCAACATATGTGTTGTCTGCCGCCCTGTCACTCAATGAGCTAACTTAGGCCTGATGATTGCACAAGACAGACCTTGTGAGAAGGGTGTGAGAATGTAAGATCATGTCCCTAGATGTGACATCCACGACACAGTGAGCCACTCACAGGCCAAGGACATTGAGGGGTGTGTAGTATCGGAGACAGTGAGTCTTCCCCAACACATCATTTCCAACATGATGTATGTCTTGCTCCCTCACATACTGCATCACAGATGAGAGCCTTCTTCACATTGCTTTGTGTGCTGCCATTCTGCATGTGTGTGAGATGGCCAGGTCCTGTGTCCACCCTCATACCTAAATGCATTTCAATCCGATTATCTTATGCAAATGTACTACGTGTCATGTTGTATGGCCTCTGCTCAAGGTTTCTGTACAGCTGTGGTAAGTGTTTGCATGCTCCTGTCCTGAGACACAGTGGAACATGGCCCATTGTCCCTGAAACTGCCTCTTCTTGTCTCCCATGCCTGCAGCTTAAAGTCCGCCAGCGTAAGGCCTTATGGAGGGCCATTGCACGCATGGGTGTCTGCAACCGATGGCACACACACTGTCACAAGAGGTGGGATGACATCTGCCGGCTGAGCAAAAACGTGGCAGAGATGACGCTGGGGCTGCTCCCTCGGACTGGAAGGTTGTCGCGCAGGAGCATGACACCACTAATTGCCCGCATCTTGGCTGTGACACAGCCAGAGCTGGATGGACATTTGAGGGCCCATCAGCAGCAAGTTGGGGGTGAGTATTCTGCGAAGGGTGACTTTGGGTGTGAGTGACTGCATGTATCCCAACCCTGCACCAGTGTTGAGCTCTGTGATGTTTCCAGTGTGATGCAATGGCTTGTAAGTGGCCTCTGTGTTGAGTGCAGCTGCCATGCATTTTTGCTACATGTACTTTCTCATGTGTTTAAAATAATGGCCCTTGACTTTGCAAGATAAGATGTGGCCTCATGCCATCTGCTGCATTATGGGTGTCATAGACATCACCGGGGAGTGAACAGCTGTGTTCCTCATCTTAGTGTGCTTACGTCGATGTGTGCAGTGCCTGACTTTGGAATTGTGAGAACTACACATGTGCCAACAATGTGCAAGGGTCGTTGCGCTTCAAAGCATAAGATGGTGGACATCAGTAGCTCATGGCCATGATATGAGGACATTCTGGAGTCAGTATCTGTGTTGTCCCCTTAAAGTGACTCCGTATGTGACTGTGACAACATGTTGAGATGTACATCTATCTCACCTACAGGCACGTAGGTATGCTTACAGGAATCAGTATGTCAGGTAACTAGGATGTGTCAGCATTGGTTCAGGCATCCCTGAGTGCGGGTGTGACATTTGTGGATGCACCACAGGGAGTGTGATTGGTTGTCATTGGACTCACAGGACATCATTTGGACCATTCTGTGTGTTTCTCACAGGTGTTGTGGGCTGCAGGTGTGAGGTGGGTAGAGGAGGGGTATGTGTGAAGGTCCTACTTGTGTTTGACAGTCAAGGAGTGTGACAATGAGCCAGGTGTGTTGTGCTGATGACATACACATGTCAAGTAAGTGGAGACAGATGTGTGGCTGGTCACTGTATGACTTCAGACACTTCCTATCATTCCTGTGCCTCTGCATGGCCTGCCTTGATGTCTCCCTGAGTTGTTGCACAGAGGTCACTTTGGCTTAATTTGACTCACTGTACCAGCCATGTGTGATTTGATGGCCTAAGGGTGGTGTGATGTGTTCCTTCTCTTGCATGTGATGTACAGATGCTATGCTCCATGGTTTTCCAGCACTGTCCACTTCACTTTTGGCTGGCACATTTGTTGTCCTCCATTGCTACTGCAATTCATTGTATCTGGGAGCCCCAAAATCCACCCTAAGGAAACTCCAGGTGGCCCAGAACTGCGCAGCACGACTTCTGACAGGCTGCAGTAGTAGGCAGTCAGCTAGCCCCAGTCTGAAAGCCCTTCACTGGCTACCAATAAAGGAAAGAATTTCCTTTAAAGCCTTATGTACTGCTCATAAGACCCTTATGGGCACAGGCCCCAGAATTAATCAGCATTTGATCACCGCCTACCTCCCCAGGAAATCTCTTCGATCGGAGAATTTAAATCTAGCATGTATTCCTAAAGTCAACAGGCAGCGGAGTGGAGGCCGCTCCTTTTCATATAACATAGCTGGATTGTGGAACTCCCTCCCTCTTAATCTCCGCCATGAAACTACTCATCTCTCTTTTCGGAAGGGTCTTAAAACATGGCTATTCCAGAATAGTACCTGACTAGCTCTCCCTTACTAGCCCTAATTGCCTTCAGCGCTGGGATGCCTTTGGGTAGCCATGCGCTCTATAAATGCTAATTAATAATAATAATTAATTGCTGGTGGCCTATGGTATGGGTATGCGGCTGGGTGTCAGTGTGGGGTGTTTGTGAGTGACTTGACAGGCAGTGTGAACAGTTCATTGGATGTTCATAGGTAGTGTGAGGCTTCATTTTGTGATCATACTCAGTTAGCTTCACAGGGGTGGAAGGTTGGTGTGAGGAGCAGGGTTATCCAGCCCCTGGGCTTCTGTGCAGGGTGTTCCTCTTCACCCCCACCTTCCCAGTCAATCTCCCTTGTCCTTTGATGTGTGAGGTGCAAGGTCTGGCTGCACCTGGCAGATTAATTGTGCAGGGGGGGCACAGGAGGAGCACACAGCATGTTCTCAAATGGTGTTGGATGAGTAGTGTGGGTAGGGTGAATGTGGAGCCCTGTGAATCTTTGCGGACTGCCCATGCCTGGCGCAGGCCCTGCCTACTACATTGTGCGCAGGTTTTCCCGCGTCTTCACCGCTGCGGTGACGCGACTGGGACATTGCTGTGATTTTGCGGTTGATGGGTGACCCGGATGCGGAGGGGTGAGTTTCTGGCAGGTGGGAGATGTGTGGGGACACTGGGGGATGTGTTCCTGTCCCCACCAGAGTGTCTGATGTGGACAGGAACCGTGTGTCGGCACAAGAGTTGTGTGTTGTGGTTGTGTGTGGAGTTGTGTATTTGTGTACCTGCGTCGTTGTCCGCGACGGTGCATTATTTGCTGGTAGTGGAGGAGGTACAGCACCGGAAGGGCTTGGAATGCTGGATCCATTGCGATCAGGACCGGGTGGAGGGGACCGGGAGTCTGGTTTCGCGCTCCGCTGTTGTGCTTCCGCCGTCCCTGGGTGGGTGGATTCTCCGCTGCGGTGTGATGGGCTGGTTGCGGCATTGTGATTTGTATGGCGGAAGGAACGTCATTCCGCACGGTGGTGAGTCCCTATTGGCTCCCTCCGCCGCGGTGGCGGGCGCAAAAATCTGGCGGTTCACCTGACTCCGCAGCGGACGGAAAATGAGCTATGTTTGCCCATCGTAATATGGCGGGCGGGAGGACCGCTGCTGGAGTGCGGAAAAGGGCTTTTTTTCGCCCCCGCCAGCACCGCGGATGTGCTACCGCCTGCCATCATAATCAGCCCCTTAGTAAGTATCTAAATTAACTAACAAATAGAACAAACTAATAAACGATAAATTAAATAAAAAAGCAATTTTAACTAATAAATACTTTTCTCTTCACAGCTTCTACAAACTGCACCAACAAACAACATCAACGAAATTAAGTTCATCAACTACAATTAGTAAGTATTAATTGTTTTACTAGTAAATACAAAACGATACAATAAAATAAAAAATATATTTAATTGAATAAACAAGGCCCATCAAAAAATACCATCAAGAAAAGTAAAGCAACACTAATGTAAGTATATTTTCTATGATATTAATTATACTAACATGTTTATTATTCAAAATTGCATATTTATTAAATATATATATATATATATATACATTCACCGATATACAAAAAAATGGAAGAAGGAGCAAAATTCATTGCATCACAAAAGGGGAAACTACTGCTTTGCTACATGGGCTACACCTATACACAAGAAAAAGTTATTGAAAATAAAACCCATTGGAAATGTAGCAAATATTACTCCAATGCTTGTTATGGGAGAGCCACTACAGTAGAAGTCAATGTAGTCAGTGTTAGAGAACACAACCATCCCCCAATATAACTGAAGTGGAAGTAAGAGATGCCCTAGAGACAATAAGGAAAGCAAGCACAAGTTCCCAACAAACAAGCACCAAAAAACGTAAGGATGTTTTGACTCGAGTTCCAGAACATGTCACAGGACAACTACCGTCCATCCCACTTTAAAAAGACTAATAGCAAGATCTAAAAGAGCTAAAACTCAAACTCCACCTATCCCCCAAACTTTTGGAGAATTAAAAATACCATCTGAATATACCATCACCCACAAAGATGAAAAATTCCTTCTTTATGACCATGAAAGTCATGAAAAAAGAATTATCATCTTTGCAACAAATACAAATTTACAAAAACTTAAGAATTGCAAAACGTGGATGATGGATGGCACATTTAAAGTTTGCCCCAAGCCATTCTACCAGCTGTATACCATTCACGGCGAATATGAGGATACAAATATCCCCTTCATATATGCATTACTGCCTAATAAACAGAACACCACTTATATAGAGCTCCTAACAATAGTAAAACAATTCACAGATAATTACTGTCCCCAAAGAATAATCATTTACTTTGAGCAGGCAATGATTCAATCCATCTTAAAATTATAGACACACACTGCAATACAAGGTTGCTATTACCACTTTAATCAGAGTATATGGAGGCACCTACAAAAATCTACTTCGAGCATAGATTATTCCACAAATAGCAACTTTGCATATATCAAATAAAAAGTTAATAGCCCTGGCCTATATCTCAACAACCGAAGTAGCCAATCATTGTAACCTACATATAGAAAGTCCTTTCTATCAAGCTAATGAAAATAAATTAACTCCCTTCCTAGACTACTTCGAAGATACACCTGGGTGGAAAGGTTACATAGGTCAGGGCACCGTAGACAACCAAAATTTCAAATCCCGGGGTGGAACATGTACGCTAGTACTGTAGCTCAAAAAGCCAAAACCAACAAACGCTGTGGAAGGATGGCATAATACCTTCAAAGCCACAATAGGAAGGGGACAACCAACACTTCACAAACTAATTGAATCAATTAAAAAGGAACAGAGCTACGAAGAACTCAGGGGGTCATTAGGATGGCGATCTGCACGCCATCCCAACTAGATTTACCCCTGCCCCTCCGGCCGACAATCGTTACGATTGCCGGCCGGGCAGACTGGGGGCCTAATATGGTGGCGGTGCCTAGCAGGCACCGCCATCCATATTAGGATGTGTGGCATTCAGAGCCTTTCCATGGCGGCGATGCCGCCATGGAAAGGCTGGCAGGAATCACTTTGGGGACCCGTTGAGGGCCCCCGGGGAGGTGGGGGGTTAGGGGACTGCATTTGGGGGTACCCATGGTACCCCCCTACATTGCCATGCACAAGGTGGCAGGCACCATGGGGTGCCTGCCACGTTGTGCATGGCAATGCACAGCATGTCATTTTGGCATTGCGGCGGGCACCCGCCGCAATGTCAAAGATGCAGGATGCGACCGCCAGGGTGGCGGTTGCATCCTAATCAGTGGTGCGGGACCGCCGCTCGTCTGGCGGCCGGTCCCAGCACCGCTAGGGTGGCGGTCGGACGAAAGTTCGCCCGCCATCCTAATGACCCCCTCAGAGTAGAGCAATCCCTAAGTAAAATCGGCCCTAAACTAAGTAAACAAACTGAAACAATGTACGAATACCTGCAACAAAAGACTAGATTATATCAAAACATCCAAGGTCTAGAATACCTAGACATGATCGCTAAATCAATACTTTAAACTAAACAAAACACTAAGGGGGCGATTCCGATCTCGGCCGGTAGGGCACCGAATCGGATTCGGCTTAACCGGATCCGATTCGGAGCCCTCTTTCCCGACCGATTCGAACGTGCGTCCGGGCGAGCGAGTACGATGCGAGCGCACGCGAAATCGCCGACCGACTCGTTCGCGGGTCCGAACCGCTCTGACCGACTCGCACGGACACGACTCACACCGCGCAATGGAGACGTTCCCCGGCCGGGCAAGTACGATGCGCGCCTCGAGCAGTCCGACCGACTCGTGCCGTCCGGCTCCAAAGGGCAGTCGGAGCAGGACTTTGGGAATCCGTGTCGGACCCCCCTGTATGCGTAGCCGCACGAGTCGCACACAGGGGGGACCCATGGGTCCCCCCTACCTCTGCATGTTCGGCGCGATTCGCATCGATGCGTACCCGCTGTAGGGGGCGCCCTTGTTCACCTCACACCCATTGAGTCAATGGGAGCCCGCGTACGCGTTGTACGACCGGCTCCCATTGACTTCAATGGGAGTCCGACCGAATCGAGTCCGATTGCATGCGTACGCATCGTACTCGTTCGGTCGGGCTGCTAGAGTCCGATTCGGTCGGAAATCTCTCTGGGTCCGGCTCGGTTGGAGTGATTTCCGGCCTGAATCGGAATCGGCCCCTAAACATTGTAAAAATTTTACAACTATAAAACATATAAAAACAGATTTCTCCTTTTTTTATTAATAAATATAATTATGTCATAAAATTTACAATAGGGCACAAAATTATGACATCATATAATTTTTTTTTTAAACGAATAAAAAGATTCATTTCCCAACCATAGTAATAAAAAAAAATACTTACAGTTATGTAGCAGTAGAATATCCTCCAAAATGATAAAATCCACAGCGAACAAATTAAATCCGAATCCATTGGATAACAAAGCCCAAAAAGAAATGCAAAAATACAACTGTATAGAAAGCGTCCAACGCCGCAAACCTCTTAATGACGAAACCCTCAAAAACCCGAAAATAGTTTAGAAAAAAACTCTTCAACAAACCGGGAAAAAAGGAAATGTAAAGTAACTTGTTATCAAACAAGAATTTTTTTCCCTTTATTTAAAATAAAAAAGGGTTGGCAGCTCCATCCGCTCACCAAAGACAAAACCTGTAAATAAAAAAGAAAACAATTAACCCGCCCACAACACAAATACAAACCCACAAGCATTAATATCAACATTAAATACATAAAGATACATTTAATAAACAAATAACTAACACTACATAACATTCTAATTATAGCCGACACAATGTCAAACACATAAAACACTAAACTACCAAAACAACACCTAACTACCCCAAAAACGATCAAATAACGCCTAACAAATCTATTTACACTACTACTACCTTACCCCTACCCTAAAACTAACTTAAAATTTTATAAAATTAAACTTACCTGAAATGACAAAACGCAGCTCCCAACCGCGAGGTTCCATCTTCCAAAATGACCTAAAAACAAAACTGATAGACAGAAAAGTGAGGAAAAAGGAAACAAAATGGCCACCTAATTAAAATGAAAAAAAAAGACTAAGGGGGTCATTATGTTGTTGGGTGGATCGCCACCGCCCGACCGGCGGTGGCGATCAGCCCGACATCTTTTCCCGCCCGCCCTCCATTTACCCCCCACCATATTACAATGGCGGGAGGACAGCGGCAGACAGAAAGACCGTCCGCCGCATTTCCGCCGGCAGGCAATCGTTACGATTGCCTGCCGTGTGGATCTGGGGCATAATATTGCGGCGGTGCCGAGCAGGCACCGCCATCCATATTATGATGTGCCAATTCAAAGGCATTTCCACGGCGGTGATGCCGCCATGGAAAGGCCGGCGGAGATTGCTTTGGGGGCCGGTTACGGGCCCCCTGGGGGGGTGGGGGGCTGCACTTGGGGGGGGTACCTATGGTACCCCCCTACATTGCCATACACACGTGGCAGGCACCGCGCGGTGCCTGTCACGTTGTGCATGGCAATGCAAAGCATGCACTTTTAACATTGCAGATGGAGCTGCACCCAGCAGCACCGTCCGCAATGTTAAAGTCCAGAATGCGCCCGCCTGTGTGGCGGGCACATCCTAATTGGCCTCGTGGGACTGCCGCACCTCTGGCGGTCGGTCCCATTTTCCGTTACGGTGGCGGGCGGACAAAGTCCGCCCGCCATCGTAATGGGGCCCTAACTCCCCAAAGACAACAATAGAAAATACTGATTTTTTTTTTTTTTATTATATGTATAACTTTATTTATTGCAATGTTTTTTCCCAATGTTTAAAAAATATTAAAAAAATTGTAAAATATACATTAACTGTTATATTATCCAAAAAGCAAAAATATAATATTTAATGTATATTAAAATATATGTTTATTTCATACTCTGTAAATGTACAAATATATAAATGTGATAAAAAATAATCCTGTTAAAAATATTGTAAATTATTTAGCATACTAAATATTAATTTATTACAAATAATATTAAATATGTCAAATAATAAAATATAGAAAATATAACCTTGTCAAATACATATTATACAATTTTTCAAAAATCATACAATTATATAAAATGTATTAGAAAAATGTAAACAAAAATGTATACAAATGTTTTCTTTTTGTACCAAAAAATAATAAGCAATACAAATGAAGCTGTTTATAATTAAAGAACAAAAAATATTTTACTTTACTATTGCCTGACTATGCTACCAAAAAATGTACTATTTTTCAAAACTGTAAAAAAGAAATTTATATGTATAATTATATGATTTATTTAACATTTATACATGAAAAATGAATGTTACAAATATATTATACTATATAATAAAATACGAATAACAACAGAATTTATGATTTCTGTTTTTAATATAATACATTTTATAACAAAAGCAAATGAAAGGAATGCAATTGTGAATAAAATATACATTTGTTTGCATAAAAAAATGTTGCCAGTAAAAACTAACATACATCTATTTACTTATTTCAATATACATATAAACTGTACAAAAAATTATACATAATAAAGAATAAATAATTACTATAACTAACTTCCAAATAAACTAAACTCTGAGAAAAAGCTGAATAATACCCTCCAAAAAATGACTATCCCAACTACAAAAATAATTATACTCAGCAAATCTGCTGGATAATAAACCATAATAATGTATTCTTCCATCTACAAATACAAATAAACTCAGGAAAGTGTTGGATAGTAAACCATAATAATTTACTATTCCAACTCCAAATCCAATTAAATTTAGGGAAAGTGCTAGATAATAAATAAAAATAATTTACTATTCCAACTCCAAATTCACGTAAACTCAGGGAAAGTGCTGGATA
Organism: Calotriton arnoldi; assembly: GCA_963921515.1. Lineage (NCBI taxonomy): Eukaryota > Metazoa > Chordata > Amphibia > Caudata > Salamandridae > Calotriton > Calotriton arnoldi. Next base: position 602,480 of record CAWUFW010004193.1, read on the forward strand.
ATAAATCAAAATAATTTACTATTCCAACTCAAAATCCAAATAAACTCAGGGAAAGGCCTGGATAGTAAACCATAATAATTTACTATTCCAACTCCAAATTCAAGTAAACTCAGGGAAAGTGCTGGATAATAAATCATAATAATTTACTATTCCAACTCCTAATCCAAATAAACTCAGTGAAAGTGCTGGATAGTAAACCATAATAATTTACTATTCCGACTCCAAATCCAAGTAAACTCAGGGAAAGTGCTGGATAATAAATCAAAATAATTTACTATTCCAACTCCAAATCCAAATAAACTCAGGGAAAGTGCTGGATAGTAAACCATAATAATTTACTATTCCAACTCCAAATCCAAATAAACACAGGGAAAGTGTTGGATAGTAAACCATAATAATTTACAATTCCAACTCCAAATCCAAGTAAACTCAGGGAAAATGCTGGATAATAAATCAAAATAATTTACTATTCCAAATCCAAATAAACTCAAGGAAAGTACTACATAAACCCCCCAATTTTGTTTTTTCTAACTCCTAAAAATGTATTATTAACAAAAATTGTGTTACATTTTTTTTCAAATCTAATACTATTTTTACATATTTTTTTACTAATTAAAAAATGTAATTTAAAAATATAATAATATTAAAAAAATTGAATTATTCACTAACTTTTATAAAAAATATATTTAAAAATACAACTTTATGAAAATAAATTGTAAAATATTAAACAAAAGTGAAAAAACACGTCACAACAAAAATAAATATTTAAAACTACACTATAAATTACAAATAAAATAACTTATGTTATAATCCAATATTAAACCCTTTGTAAACTCATTTTACACTAACAAATATTAGAAATCAAAATTGTAGTTCTATTTTAAATTTTAAATTAATAACTATTAATACAATTTTTAAATAAATTGTTTACATTTTTTAAATTAACAAAAGTTTTTCACACAATTTACATCAAAAATTTCACAAGCCAAAAAATTTCGATTTTTATTTTTTTTTACAAATTTTAAATTAAAATTTTTATGAATAAGTATATATTTCTTAATTTATTAATTTACATTTATTTTTTAACCAACATTCTGAAATTACTCCACACCCATATCCCCTATAAACCCAATATCCCGCTCCTAAAATGTAATAAAAATGAAAACCATTTTTTATTTTCCCCACAATATTTTTAAATTACAGCCCACCCTTATCTCCGATAAACCCAACTTCCCGCTCCTAAAATATATATAAATTTGAAAAGATTGTAATTTTTCAGCTAAAATTTTAAATTACTAACCACCGGTATCCCCTATAAACCCAACATCCCGCTCCTAAAAATTATTTTAAAACCAAAAAAATTCAATTATTTGAACATTAAAAAATTATTTAAACATTATAAAATTACTAATACCAAAATACCCCCCAAAAAATAGAACATTAGAAACAAAAATCGATATTATTTACATCGATATTTTTGCCATCAATATTTACAAATTCGATATTTCTAGATAACAATAAAATCGATATTTTTAACAACGAGAAAACTTACCTCGATATTTTGCACCATCGATATTCTTGACTCGATATTCTTGAAATTCGATATTTTTCCGTCGATATTCTGTCTCTGCACCTTACAGTAAATCACCAGATGGCAGCAGGAGTGTGTCGACAAGGTTCTGTCTGTACTTAATCTATGTTGACATTTGATTCAAAAGAAACAGCCTGTATCTTATAGTTAAATTCAATTCAGCTGAATCGAATTTTGTTTAATTCAGAAGACAATAAACAATCTTAGGATTTGCAAATATCCGAGTGATAAAAGATTTTTTTTAAATGAAGAACCCCACGTGATAGAAACCAAAAGGGAACAGTGTGGTCAATTGTGTGAGCATATATGGTATATTGGTTATTTTATCAGAAAGACAGCCAAATCAGTTTAATACAATGAAAAACACAGAGGGGAATTCTCAGTGTGTCATTTACACATAGGTCAGGTCTGTCTTTTTTGTTTGTCGATGGTGTTTCAACCCTTTTTCCAGATACTAGGGTCGCATAAGGACTATGATAAACCTGGGGATGGCTGAGTATTAGAGTGGTCTCATCCAATAATTTGATGAACACTGAGAAAAGAGGCGACCAGGGATCTTGGCAGGACCAAAGTATAGTGTTCACTGGTGTGCTTAATTATCAGAGTGAGTTACTTTAGACTAGTGGCATCAATGGCAAAGTCAAAGGAGGCATGATTGTCCATACATAGTCCTAATGGACCAGTGGCTGGAAGCTTAGACGGAGGTAATGAAAGTTTGGAATTTGTTAGCCCTGCATAATTTTGACTGATGTATTCCCCGAGCAGTCAAAGAAACACAGTCTCCCGGTCAGAGATGCAGTATTTAAACAGCAACCAGTCCCGGAGAAGGGTCCTGTAAGTTGCTGTTCAGTGCAGTCCATGTTTTTCCCCATAGTATAACATTACAGCTCCAGATTTGCACTGTGAACTTTTGAAACACAAAAAGTTCATGACTCCAAAAGTACTTACCTGATTCCGATGAGCTTGGTATCTAAATTCATATAAAAAAAAGCATTATTTTAATAAATTGGAGTCAGATTTTTTTAATTGAGTGTGTCTCAATTACTGCCTTTGTGTGTGCAAAAAATGCTTAGCAATGCCCTCTGTTAAGCCTAACTACTCACCCACACTATCACAAAAGAGAGCAATTGAGTTATCATTTGTGCCTCTCTCAGCCAAACATCTCAGATTTGAAGGAAGAGAAATTTGCCAACTTCCCATGCTTTCTCAATGATCTACTACTTTTGATCATGTTATTTGACTCCTGAATGAGATTGATTGTGAGGATCAACAAGGTTACTATATCATCCCATGTCTTTTCAATATTTAAATCAGGCTTCTCTAGGGCTCATTCAGTGCTAGGATCTGCATTATCAATCATGGGCAAAATATGCACTGATAATCATGGAGGTGGGTGGGTCACTTGGGTCACTCACAACTACAATAATCTATGTTCGTACTTACAATAAATCACCAGATGGCAGCAGGATCGTGTCGTCAATGAAACAAAGCAGAAACTCAAAATGGTAGCCTCAGTGGCGCTATTCTACATCGCATTCACCAGTCCACTACCCTGACGCATAATATAATACATTTGAACGTCATTATTAATGAACACCTAATTATGGAAAATCAAATACATTTCATTATAAAACAATGGGGGAAATTCTCAAGAACGTGCGATAATTATCGCCAAAATAGGTTAATGCAATTTTTCATATCGCGGGAAAATAACTCTGTGTCAACGTCTTATTCGAAACACGGCGGTAACATGCAATAGTTTCCCGAGAACGCCACAAATGTCCGCGATACAACTACCGCGACGGCGATAAACAAGGAAACCCGAAAGTGAAAAAAGCTGCGATGGGCCCAACTGCGATAAAAATCCAGCGAAAAGAAGCGCCAGGCCCGCAAGTCCCACAAGCAAGGCGGGAACAAACACTACAAAAGCTGCCAAAAAAACCACCTAGAAAACACAAACAACTGCGAAGCACCATGGAGGGAGCCGGAGCAAGTACATAGGACAACCAGAGCCCCACGGAGGACCAGCCTCGGTCCTCAGGGACAGGGAAGGGCAAGGAGAAGAAGAAGAGGAAGACCCGTCTCAGTCCGCAGGGAAACAGGATCCTCATTACGGAGGTGACAGAACACCACCACCAACTGTTCATCACCTCCACTGAGACATTGGCAACTAAAAATACAATATAGCAGTCCATCTTGGCCAAGGTGAATGCAGTCGGAGTGAAGAGAAGGGAAGTGGACGACTGCAAGAAGCGCTGGACTGATGTGAAGCGCAAAACCAAGCTGAAAACCGCTGCCAACCTGAGAGCAGCGATGCAGACTGTAGGTGGGAGTCCAGCGACACACCAGGAGCTGGATGAGATGGAGGAAATGGTGACCCGAGACATCATTGGAGAGACGGTGGCAGGAGTTGGTGGACCGGACACTGCACAACATGACCTGAGCCAACAGCAACAGGGTGAGTAACGACCAGGGACTGGAGGGACGGGGGGAGATGGGCACAATGGCACACATGCACAAGTAAGTATAGCACATCTGCGGACAAACCATGCCCAAGAGTCACAGCACTGACCAAGAGCCCAATTTACCCAAGTCTGCAACATCTCAACACTGTATAAGCACAGAAGTGAAAGGCACACCGCCTGAAAGGGAGAATGGCCAGCCAAATCAGAGCTGAAGGGGCAACACACCCACAATGCAGCACACACACATAAGAATCAGAGCACCTCAACATTGACAACAATGTGGCACAAACTGCAACACTCTCACAACAGGACAGAGGACACAACTGCTGCCGCCTGTGTGTAGAAAATGGCCATTCGCATTTGGCATAGCAGGAAACTGTGAGATGACAATGGACATGTGCAACCACACATCCCTGATGGTGTAGAAATGGCAACTGTCCCACATCAAATAGGCATCTCATCACAAACAGTCACAATGTACATTGGCATGCAGTCCGTTAGCAAACTTGTACAATGCGTGGACATACATGTGAACACAGTGTCAATCTGCATCTCCCCTTCACATTGCAGAGGGAGAATCAACACCTCCTGCAGAGCAGACACAACAACTCAGCACTGATGACGAAGAGGACCTCCCCAACATCGACACTGAGCCCTCCAGCAGCACATGGACAGCTTCGGCACCCCACCTCCAGGAGCAGGGCAGCCCAGCTGCATCGAGGAGACCCCACCCCCTGCACAGACCACACAGCAGGAAGCACCCACCACCACGGCTGGCTCCCAGGACCCCCACGACCAACACATGGCATTCCAATGCTGTGTGTCAGGGTGCCAGGAGAAGATGGCTGACCAGCTGCGGGTGGGGTTCAACCTCATCGCAGCCAAACTAGATGCCATACGTGGGTGTCTAAGTCCCATCAGGGTCCACTTACAGTCCCTAACGGACACCCACTGTCCGCTCCATGCTCTCCAACAGCACATGGCTGACATCGCTGGAGTCATGACTCGGAGACAAGAACAACTGTCTTGTCAGAGTGGCTACAGCGATGTCAGCCGGGATTTGGGGCACATGCGGAGGATCATGGAGAACAGGGAGCGGATGCATGCGGAACGATTGGCTGCCACGGCTGCACACCAGCGAGATGTAGCTGGGAGCTTCCATGCCCTGCAGATCCTCATCATGGCATTGCCGCCACATGGCCTGGCGCGGATGACTGCTGCTGCTACTACTCCATCCACATTTCCGCCCCCTGAAGTGTCCGTGCCACACAGTGCGGCAGACCAAACACCACCACCCACATGTGAGGCACCTGACACATCAGAGGACGAAGATGACGATGAATCTGGCTTGGTGGCAAGATTGAAGTGGTAGCATACATCACCGCCATATGGCCTGTTTCAGCTTGTTACTGCCCTCTGCATCATGCCCTGGAATAACATCTTCCACTGTCCCCCGTTACACTCAGCGGCACTCACCTTGGACCTTGACATGGACTGCCATATTTGGATTGGTTACCAATGACACAGCAATCACACTGCGGACTGAAGTCTTCCTCTCCCGATGAACCTATCCATCCCTAAAGGACTCTGGCTGGCCCTCCACAGGGCGACAGTGGAAAGTGGGGTTTGCATGGCCCTGCACTGGTCCAGCTGAAACACCCCACTGAATGCGAATAAAACATTCAAATACACACTGATGTGTCACGGCCCTGATCAATTAAGCATGAAAGTATTGATGAATGTAGGGACAGTGATTCCACATAAATGGTACTCCCTGGGTAATGCTATCAATGCGCATGTATGGCCGTGACCCAGATAGGCAGTGAGACACACATCGTCATTCAAAACAACTCACATCACAGTTGAAAACAAGTGAATGTGCGTAGACTTTATTAGCATATGCGTGCCAGTATGGGCAAGAGAAGTGCCACAACATGCGGACCAATGCAGCAGTATGTCAGAATGAGGTACGTTGCCAAGCGCCGCTGTCCACTCCGGGGGAGTGCCTCACCTTTCACAGGTGTGTGTTACCCCGCATGGTTGTCCGCCCACGTATTCGGTGTCCAGGCGAATGCAGCCATGTCCACTGTTGTCTTGGGATATGTGACCAGAACCTCAAGATGCAACAAGGTGTCGGGACATGTGCAATGGGTTCTAAACTGTTGTGGCTGCAGGTACGTAGTTACACGTCCAGGAAAGCCATTGCAGCTTCGTAGGCAATCATTTCCAACATGAGGTCGTTGTAGATTCCATCGAACAGGACGGCGAGGCTAGCCATTTGCAGGTCCGGACAGATGTGCTGCGTCCACCCCCTGTCACCAATTAGCACTACAGCCCAATAGGGGAGCGGCTCAATGTGGTCACTGCACACGAGGAGTTCTGCAATTTCCCAGGTCCAGCTGCCAGCATGTATGCCAAGTATCCAGGCATCCCATAGACGGGTATCATGGTGACACTCCTGGTCGTGGGCCAACAGGGGACGCACACACATGTCGAAATCCAGTTGGGCTACTGTCCTGTTTGATAGGCAGACATCCATGGACCACTCGAATATGCACGATCGACTATGCAACACAGGCTGAACGCAGGTGACGTTGGCAAGGCAGAAGCTCAGCTGGTAACTGACACGCAACACTACCAATGGCAGTGCCCCCAGTAAATGCAGCATACGTGCAGGGTACAGTTCCACGTGACAGGGGTTGTGCATTAAGGGTGGGCAGAATTTGCGTAGTCGCGTTACACAAAATTCCTCGAAACGGTAAAAAATCTCCGCGAGCACGCAGAATTCCGTGAGCACACGGAATTGCTTGTTCCGCCCGTTCGCGATGCATTTTTCCTGTTCAGGGACGCTGTTTGCGTGCTCGGGGGGAAATATCTCGCGAACTTGCCCATGCGGTCGGCAATTGGCGCGGCCATCTTGTTTCACTTGTCCCGCCCGCTCGCGATGTGTGTTTCCTGTTCACGAATGCAGATGCCCGATGGCGCGTCCGAATGACATATTCACGATCGCACACTCTCGTGGGATCGCGCGAACGGATAGGAAAACTCGTCGGCGAACGCAGGGATCCCCGTAAGTCCCTACCGCGTGCGCGAACACGCATTTTGAAAGCGCGAACATGGAAAAAATTCCGCTATGCCGCGGATCGCGGAATTTCCGGCAATTCTGCATTCTCTGCGGAATGCGGAATTGCCAAAATTCTGCAAATTCCGCGAGCGGAACGGAATTTACCGCCCAGGCCTATTGTGCATGTGTCCGGGATGTTCTGCCATTGCGTTAGTGGCCCTGGTTGAAGCGGCACTGTTCTGACCTGCACCAGTCCTGTGGATGAAATGCCACAGCTCGGATCAATGAGTTGTTTAAGTGTGCAACGGTTGTACGCCTGGGATGGAGTGGGAGTAAGTGTGAAGGCCATTCCATGCAAGATAACTCCGAGCAAGGATTTCTGTGTGTGGGGTGGGTATACGTTGGTCTGTCATCGGGCTGTGCGTAGTGTGGGAGTCGTCCTCAACTGCTATCGTATCTGTCAGGGGGTGCCGGGCTCATGCAATTCCGAGTTCGGATGTGCAGATGTGCTTCCGCCTGATTGTTCAGACAAAGGAGCTTTCATCCCTAATGTCAGTTTGTCATCTGCTTGCATCCATGAAGTGTGATGTGGCTTGTTGGGTGTGGGGTGGGATGTGTGCGACTTTGGGATTCATGTTTGACATGACTTGCATGTGGCAAGTGAGCGGCATCACTATGTGTTACGTTGCCTCACAGCTGCTCCTCTCTCCCCCCGAGGCTATTCACTTGTGTACGCTGCGCGGTTGCATCACTTGCACTCCAACGGCAAATCATTGTCATGCCTGTCTGCACATATCCACAAGCCTGACAACGACACTGTGATGTTGGCAGTTGAAGGTGGGCGGCCACGTGAGTGTAGGCCTATGGTAAGGATAGTGCGGACACAGATGTAGAGTTCATGCCTGGCTGAACTTGAGCTGCGATTGAGGCTAGGCATTTGGCTCATGCTGCGGCAATGCAGATACACACAACACTTGGCATGTATGAGCCAAGACCCCGAGCGGTCTTGCGCTCCTTAATTTCTCCGTTCGTGCGAGACCGCCCTCGGGGTGCATGCTACATTGCAACATTGTCAATTGCGGGACGGGTGGCGCCGACACTACAACAGAGACACACGCATTAGTTACTTCCTTGTCCAGGCCAGAACTGAACCACGCCCTGAGCCCCGGGCTAATACTACACACACCTGCGCTGGACTGACGTACGCCGGCCAAGCCCACTCCGCTTACGCTTACAGGGGGGGAGGAGAAAGCTACATGTCCAAGGTCTTACCCACTGCCTGAGGTGACATGCTTGCGTCCGCTGTCCACAGCACGATGTGCTGTGGTAGGGCCAGGGGCCATCACGCATACATAATGACCACACGGACACACTTAGGGCCCGATTCACAGAACTAACTTACTACAAAATCCTAAACTTACTACCATTTTGGTATTTACAGAAGGCACTTACTCATTTTGGTATTCACAGAAGGTACTTACTCATTTTGGCATTCACAGAAGGCACTTACTCATTTTGGTATTCACAGAATGCACTTACTCATTTTGGTATTCACAGAATGCACTTACTCATACTAACTTTATGTCCGCACTTGGGCCGGAGATTCTGGCCCGGTGGTGGAGATTCCGGCCCGGAGGTGGAGATTCCGGCCTGGAGGTGGAGATTCCGGCCTGGAGGTGGAGATTCCAGCCCGATGGTGGAGATTCCGGCCCGGTTGTGGAGATTTCGGCCAGTGGCGGAATCAAAATGAGTAAGTACCTTCTGTGAATACCAAAATGAGTAAGTGCCTTCTGTGAATACCAAAATGGTAGTAAGTTTAGGATTTTGTAGTAAGTTAGTTCTGTGAATCGGGCCCTTAGATGTATGGTTGAACTGGCTACGGGCAACGGGCACGTGCGCCCGGCCCCTTTTTATTACCAGGGTCGCATGTCCAGTGACGCCTGTGCTGGATGGGTGTGGGGTGAGTGTAAGCCAGCCCTCAGGGAGTGGTTGGTGCTGGCAACAACTAGAACAGTGATCATCGGATCACACACACAGATTCAATCCTAAAGGGTCCATGACTTGCAGTGCACTGAGGTAGGGACACCAGCTCTGACGTCACACACACGAGACTCAATCATAAAGGGTCCATGACTTGTGGTGCACTGAGGCAGGGGCACCAGCTCTGACATCGCACACAGAAGATTCAATCATGAAGGGTCCATGACTTGCAGTGCACTGAGGTAGGGGCACCAACTCTGACATCACACACAGAAGATCCAATCATGAAGGCTCCATGACTTGAGCGGCACTGAGTTCGTGGCACCGGAAGCACTCGGCGGGTGCGCGGCCAGCGATGATGCGTCGTCCGGGCGGACCGCCCCGGAAGCAATGTCTGTTGCCTACTGGACTCTGCCATAAATAAATAAAGACTCAATTTGAATTGTGAGCCCTGCTGACCACAGTGTAGGCCGGAGGCAGCGGTCAGAAAGGGCCCACAGCCACGTGTGACTTGTGACTTGTGGTGCACTGAGTTAGTGGCACCTGGAGCGCTCAGCGGGTGTGCAGCCAGCGATGATGGCGTGTCCTCGCAGGTCAGGATTGGATTTGATTTGAGCGCCCTGCCGACTGCAGTGTAGGCCGGAGGAAGTGGTCAGCAAGGGCCCACAGCCACGTGGTGATGACTTGTGGTGCACTGAGTTAGTGGCACCTGGAGCGCTCAGCGGGTGCGCGGCCTGCGATGATACGTCGTTTGACTTGGGAGACCTGCTGACCGCAGTGTAGGCCAGAGGCAGCGGTCAGCGAGGGCCCACAGCCACGTGGCGATGACTTGTGGTGCAGTGAGTTAGTGGCACCTGGAGCGCTCAGCGGGTGTGCAGCCAGCGATCATGGCGTGTCCTCACAGGTCAGGATTGGATTGGATTTGAGCGCCCTGCTTTCCGCAGTGTAGGCCGGAGGCAGCGGTCAGCAAGGGCCCACAGCCACGTGGCGATGACTTGTGGTGCACTGAGTTAGTGGCACCTGGAGCGCTCAGCGGGTGCGCGGCCTGCGATGATGCGTGTCCTCGCAGGTCAGGATTGGATTTGATTTGAGCGCCCTGCTGACCGCAGTGTAGGACGGAGGCAGCGGTCAGCAAAGGCCCACAGCCACGTGGCGATGGCTTGAGCTGCACAGAGTTAGTGGCACCTGGAGCGCTCAGCGGGTGCGCGGCCTGCGATGGTGCGTCGTTTGACTTGGGGGACCTGCTGACTGCAGTGTAGGCTGGAGGCAGCGGTCAGCGAGGGCCCACAGCCACGTGGCGATGACTAGTGGTGCACTGAGCTAGTGGCACCTGGAGCGCTCAGCGGGTGTGCAGCCAGCGATGATGGCGTGTCCTCGCAGGTCAGGATTGGATTTGATTTGAGCACCCTGCTGACCGCAGTGTAGGCCGGAGGCAGCGGTCAGCAAGGGCCCACAGCCACGTGGCGATGGCTTGAGCTGCACAGAGTTAGTGGCACCTGGAGCGCTCGGCGGGTGCGGGGCCTGCGATGATGCGTCGTCCGGTGCGGGCCGCCCTGGAAGTAATGTCTGTTGCCTACGGGACTCTGCCATAAATAAATCAAGACTCAATTTGAATTGTGAGCCCTGCTGACCACAGTGTAGGCAGAAGGCAGTAGTCAGCGCACACATTACTCCGCGGGGCAGTGCCGCTGGGTGCGCTGGGGGCCTGTGTCGCGGAAGGCAGCGATCGGCTGAGGAGGCTGGCAGTCACTGCGGCGGACTCGTGGCAGGGTGAGGGGCGCCACCCTGGTAGACGCGTTGGCCATCCCGGAAGTGAACCACGCCCAGGACCCCGGTGTATTTATTCACACTCCTTCGCTGGTGTGGCGTATGCCGGACCAGCCCACTGCGCTTCCGTGTACAGGGGGGACGACGCAGCTACATGAGCGAGGTCTTCCTCACTGCCTGAGGTAAGATGGTTGCGTCCACTGTCCACAACACTGCACACACCAGCAGTATGTGTCCACAGGGACATGTCTGTGCTCTGCATACTGGAGTCTGTCCAGCACATCACCGCCACACTTGGCATTGTGTACATTCTTATTCATGGGTGACTTGCCTCCTTCACACATACTTGGTTCCCACCTCTCCCCACATTCTGCAATTGTGTGGCTGAGGGGCCATGCCGTTTTCGGAAGGTCAGCTGTCTTGTTCTGCGCTGCCTCGGTGGTAGTCCGGAGTGAGGTAGGGAGGGAGGGGGGCCTGGGGGTGGTGGCGGTGGGTGTTGTGGCCCTCTTGGGTCTCCGAGCTGCATGATCAGTAGCTCCATGACATGTGTTGGTCTTCAGATGTGGCTCTAGGCTGGGCTCCCTTTCATGCTGCAGGTTGTCGTCCTGCTTAACACCAGTGAGAGGCAGGTGTTGGATACCTGCTGCTAACGCGCCTTATCGCCTGTTTTTGTCTGGCATCGCAGATCTGGCTGGTCGTTGAGAATATCGCAAAGTGGTGTTTTCGTGTGTTTTTGCCCTGGAAAACCTACTCTGCATATCATTAGCGTTAGTTGTCGCTCTCATCCGTGGCGATGTGTTTTGCGGCAGCTATCGCGGGAAAACTGGCGATGTCGGCAGTTTGCACCAGCTTGTGAATGGGGCAATAAGTCTATTGCCACTTTTGCGGCGCTAAAGTGCCGATAAATCGGCGATAAGTCCTTGAGAATATGCCCCAATATGTATCCTAGATGTCTTGTTAGGAGAGATCACTCACTTCATCCTCCTCCAATAAAGATATTCTGTGATGAGGCAGCCATTATTTCAAGACTAGAGAGCCCTGATAGTCTTTTATTGGAATAACCTAAAAAGCTACTGTAGAAACTTCAGCAACTGCAAGACATATGGGTACAGGTTACCACCGCACTCAGGAAGTGGGGCCATATTTCCAGGCAATATGGTTTGTATATTGCCTGCAGGTTGAGGACTGCATTAAACAATATTAAACGTAAAAGCCTATGCCTGGAGGCCTCCCTATATCTAAAAAAAATATAATTCCCACAAAGTATGCTTTCACCATGGGTCTCAGGATGTTCTTAAATTTCCACCACTCAAGATCGAGTGGGTGCCTGCTCTCATGTTCCCGGGCCGCTTGTAATGGGGATGGATCTATGATGATGAATTGTTCCTCCCGTGTCTGCCTGTGCCACAATCAAACTGTGTTTGTCTTAATGCTTTGTATGGTTGTTATTCAAGTTATTGTGTTCTGCTGTGCTAGCGAGGTGTGTCTATAAAGGCTAAAGGATCCATAATATGTTTCTTTCACGAATTTCATGACAAAAATGTGTCTCACCAGCCTCGGAGTTTCATTCTGTGGAAGTTAGAGCCTGCATCTGCGAGCTTATTCTTTCTATGATTTGTTTCAAGTACTTTTGAGTGTGATGAGATTTGTAAGCTTTTGTTTTTCATAGAATATTCCACTTAATAGCTTTTCTTGTTGTGTACTAATGTATGTAGTGAATTCTGCATATGCGCCTCTTAGTTACCTTTCTTTGTGAAGAGAGCAATCGACGTTTGTTGCAGGGGTGATGCTTTCGGTTCTGTGTTTCATTGAGCATGTATGGCCGTTCTTTGTCACTAGAGCAGCCTTTCATGGTATGTAAGGAAGTTTGGTACTAAGCAGTTACTTTTCTGTAATCATCGTTTGGATTTTCCCTGTGATTTGTGTTTGTGTGCGCTTGTGCTGAATGCCCTTTAGACCTGATGTATCAAGCTTGCAAAATGTACATTCGTAGGAGGATGCAAACCCTCCTGCCTTATTAGCATGCAACAGATGAGTGGCATTTTGTGAACCCCTGTTCGAATAGCTGCGAAACCTGGGACGGAGGCCTGGAAGGGACTTCAGACATCCATCCTTGCAGTCGCATTCATTACATCAGTGCTTAATTTGTAAAAAATTAAGTGCCAGGGCCCTTCTCAGAAGGCCACTGCAGCACCCATACCCTGCCAGTGCTGCCAATGGCAGTACTAACATAACACCTAACCATCACACTCCTACAAGTGTGACAATTCAGACTATTTCAGGGCACACACACAGCTATAATAATGGCATGATGTCTGGTAATATTCATTTTCAATGTATATTGACTTAAACACGTTTTTTGTGCTCATCTCAAAATTAAAAAGACAGTGCCACCATGTGGTGGATGGTCACTAGAGCCGGTGCTGATAATTAAGTGCCAGTACAGAGCACCTGAATCCACCAATACAAATTAAGCACCGCATTACATATGAATTTTGTTTTTTAAGACGCTCAAGTCCCAGACAATGTGCGTGGCCGGGCTTTTGAGATAATACATAGGCTTGTGAGATAATACATACACACGCTACCTATAAGGCAGACCTAATTGCATGACAAACACTAATCCTCTAGAATGTGTATGTGAAATGCTTGGGTGCTAGAGAACTAATATTATTGAACAGAAAGGATGACTAACAGAGCACGTGCAAGATCACCATATTATTTTAGCAAACAGGTTGTCATTAGTCACCCTAATAAAAATAACAGAAATGCAGCAGAGAGTAATCTTCTGTTCTGCTGACTAGAGAGCTGCATGTAAGTGATTAACATGTTAATGTTGCAAGGCCAGTCGGCCACGTGCAGAACAGATTTGCAAAGAAGAAGGAAACAAAGTTGAATAATTCGCTTGCCTTTCTGACATGTCTCTGACTGAGAAATTGTTTATTCCTTACAGTTCAGATACCAAGATCTGCACAACAACTCCGACTCACTTCTCCAAAGAGAATAATCAGAGAAAAGGGTATACAGAGACCCAAGAACTTGGGAGGGGTGGACAAAGAGACTGATTGTAATGAAGGAGATGAAGGAGCTCCGACTCTAAGGACGACAGCTTTTTGAAATGTGTGGGCATAAGTATATGGCTTGGCATAGATAGGGAGGTTTATAATTGTTCAGCCAATATATTAATCATGAGGCTGATAACAAATATATTTAGGTTTTAGGTAGGTAATAGAGTACTTCAGAGTTTCCTAAACTGTGGGTCACGACCCACTGGCGGGTTTTGGCAGTTGGGAAAGCCCGAGCAATAAATAAAGACAAATTTGAATTCTGTGCTCATCTTGTCACATTTGCGCGACTTATCACCCAGGGGGGGGTGTCCAGTCACTGAGGAGTTGTGTGCCTTATTCGAATAGCCAGGTCTTGAGTCCCTTCCTGAAGTTGGCGAGTGAAGGGGAGATCGGGAGGTGGAGTGAGAGCTTGTTCCAGGACTTGGAGGTGAGGTAGGAGAAAGAACGACCTCCAGTGCGGCTCCGCCAAATGCAGGGGATGCGTGCGAGGATTGGAGTAGTCTGGTTGGCTGGTGGAAGGTTAGGCAGTGGTTGATGTAGGAGGGTCCGGCATCGTGCAGGGCCTTGGGAATCCCACATGGGATTGGTGTTTACTTTTCCTTCTCAAACTGCAAAGTGAGAGGAATTTTTGAAGTGAATTATATGACAATCTTGCTGGAATACAGTAAGTATCAAAGAAAAGGCTGTAGGTGTTGTCTTGTGCAACACACAAGGACATGTACATACCTGCAAATGAACTGTGTGCATTCAACAGTTAGGAAAGGAAAATGAAGCAAATTGTTTGTAATTTTGAAGTGTGATGGAAATACAGATTTTAATAGGGTCAAAACAAATCAAGCCACATGGTAATGCACAAATGAAAAATATTTACAGAAACCCAATTTCCACACATTATCATTTGACTGCTATATGCTGTATTGGTTTTATCAGTAATTAATTATGTTAGCGGGTATTTCAATGGAAAAAGTACTGTCAGTAAATTACAATCAGATACCACACAATGCTTTAGTTACATTCAAAAATCGCCCTTCCTCATATCCATTAAAGCTAGGTGGGCTGCGAAAGTTGGGTCGTGGTTCTAAAAGTTTGGCAACCACTGGACTAATTCATTACAATAATAGGAATGTGTGACGGAAAAGGATTTGTTTTTTTCTAATGTTCCTCCAATTGTTTATAATGACTGCTGAGATTACTGATTGTAAATCATAAGTAATCTTATTTTTTACCAACAACAGTGTATGTCTATTATTTCTGGGGTCTGAGCTGATGTAACCACAGATAACCCCTTTGTTTAAGAAATTCTCTGGCAGGTTTATCTGACGCATAACAGTCTGAATCTAGATGACCCTATCTCATCATAGAAAAGAGTGGGAGACACTTGTCTGTTCTTCTTTCCTCTGAAGGGGGTGTGATATGCCTTACACTTTGGGGCTAAGGAGATCTAATTGGGTGTGCCTGCCCTGAGAAGGAGGTTCACGACAATGGGCTGTTTAAAAATAATAATATTTAAATGTAAAAAATGACATTTGGCCAGGGCATGTAGAGGTTCCCTGGATCATTGTCTGCTTCCTCAAGGCAATTGCAGTTGCAAACAATTGATACATAGCATTCAGACTCACAAATACAAGGGGAATGATCCACTCACGCCCTCTCCTATTTGCAAGTCAGAATGGGTCTGACTCACAAAATGGCTTGTTGTCGGAAAGCTTATGATTTTGTGATTCACTGACTTGGAGACCACAAAATCACTAAGGGTCAGATGTACTATAACATTGGTAATAAAAACTGGTTGCAATTTGCAACCAGTACTTTTCAAAACAGTGTTGAAGTTTGCGAACCGACATATGTATCAATAGGCCAGGTCCCAAAATTATGAATTAGAGTATCAAAGTGAGTTGCAGTCTGATCTACCTCATTAAAATTCAAGATGTGGTCGTAAATTCCAAATAACTCTGATTGCTCATAATGAAAGTGATGGTGGCCTGCATGGGTCAGGAGACCACCACACCTGTGATTGTACTTAAATAAAAAAATGCTTTTTTTCAAATGCGGCCGTTTCCTCAAAAGGTTACGACCTCAACTTGGGGATGGGAGTGAATAACTTTTCAATGGTTTGCGACTGGAATTAGAGTTGCAAGTCATCGACACCACATCACAAATCGTTAGTTGGAAGGGATAGCCAATACACGCTCTTCCATATCACAAGCACATAAAAATTTACCAACCCCTAAAATGCCATTAGTGCAATGTAAATAAAAGTTTCTATGGTTTCAATTAGCTATTCTGACTGTTTGTGATGTAAACAAATGTGTTACATCTGGCTCTTAGTGCTTTAGGTTTTGTAGCTTGTGTTCAAGTTCCTGTTGACTTGAATTTTGACAACAGCCATTGAGTCTTTTACATTTGTATATTTTTATTTATTTTTTAGGATTTATTTTATTTTATTTTAAGTTATGAAATACAGGAAACGTCAATACAATAAACAATAACGTGTGTTTACCCACCATATGTCTTATGCATCACTAATAATAATTATTCCCACCTTCACATTGCCTGTCAATCACCCCCATCTGTAGTGAGTAGAAAGCACAGATCTTCAGTCCAGCATCAGAGGGATCACATTCTCTTACGGAATCGCCACCTGCCCCCACCCCCAACACTTTTGTGCTTCCTGGGGCATCCCCAGGCTCCATAGATGGGGTTTTCAATTATACAGCACAGATACATCCCCCTTCTCCATGCCATGATGGAGGGAGCCCCAGACTGTCTCCATTGAAGAGCTACGTCCCTCTCACCACCACCAGGCCAAATTGGACTAGAGTTCTTTCTGTGTATGTAAAACATTCATCATCAACTATAATAAGTAAAGCCATTTTGGGGTTAAGGTCCAATCGGCAGCCAAGGGAGGCACTTGGGGCCAGATGCACAACCGTTTATTACGGCTGCAAACAGGTTTTAGGCCCGTTTGCGACCGCAATAAAACTTGTGGCCTATGTACCAACCCTATTCTGCGAG
Source organism: Calotriton arnoldi (assembly GCA_963921515.1). NCBI lineage: Eukaryota > Metazoa > Chordata > Amphibia > Caudata > Salamandridae > Calotriton > Calotriton arnoldi. The sequence continues at coordinate 619,430 of CAWUFW010004193.1, forward strand.
ACGCTAATCAATTAGCGACTCGCAAAATAGGGTTAGTGACTCGCTATTAGGAAGGGGCGTGCCAAGGGCGTCCCTTCCTAATGGCGACTCCTAAACCTATGTATGAATGTTTTGTGACCGCAATTGTGGTCGCAAAACACTCGCAGTTTACCACTCTTCTCAGAAGGGTGGTAAGGCACTCGCAAACGGGAATGCATGCGCAAATATTTTTTAAGAGTAGGCAGTGGTCCCAGGGACCACTGCCTGCCCTTAAAAAATGAAACTTAAAAGTTTCATTTTTATTTTTAAATGCATCCCGTTTTCCTTTGAGGAAAACGGGCTGCATTAAAAAAAAAACTGCTTTATTGACAAAGCAGTCCCAGACATGGTGGTCTGCTGACCCCAGCAGGCCACCATCCCTCGGAGTGCCAGCCATTCCCAAAGGGGTCGCAAATTGCGACAGCCTCATTAATATTCATGAGGCATCCAATGTGGGACCCCATTGGGAATCGCAAACAGTGCCTGAGACACTGTTGTACATAGCATTTTGCGACTCGCAAATTGCGACTCGCAATTTGTCGCAATTTGCGAGTCACAAAATGCTATGGTCGTACATCAGGCCCTAAGTTCTATGCTGATGGGGGCCCTTGAGTGCCGGCTGCAAGATGGCCACCACGTAGTGAGGCTCTGCAGGCTGGATCGTTAATCCATCAATTATCCTGCAGTCCGGGGGCCCATCGGGACTGGAAAACTTGGGTGCGAGCTCCTCACGACATGTAGCTGACATCAACCTGTGATCGGCTGCACTCTGATAACTTTTGCGGCACTGCCGAGGCGCTGGGCTGGAGACTGCCTTCTGGATGAAAATGGCGGCCCCAGCCTGAGCGAAGCATGTGTGGGAGTGCCTGACCCTGATCCAACGGACGTCCCGGCTGTGGCGCGCAGTGCCTGAAACTGTAACGGCAGAGGCAGGCATCCTGCTGGCGCCTTTACCATGTGTGGTGCTGCCTGCCGGCGGACTTCCTTGCAGGCCGTGGTGTGACGCACTGCCGGGGGAACTGTGGTGCGGCCTGGGCCCTCTGCCGAGCAGCCTGTGCAGGTGAGGAGCGTTCAGCCGGGAGCTCGCCCGGCAGGGGTGCTGTGAGAGCAGCTGGGAGGCGGACTGTGGAGTGCAGCTGGCCCGGGAGAATGTGAGGTGGCGAGCGGGCTTGTGGCGCTTGAACTCGGCCCGGCCGGACTAGTGCGTCTGTCCCTTACGAGCACGGGGGCCGACGCAGCCTGCGGGGGAACTGCGAGGCCCTGATACAGTACGGTTGCACCGCGGAACGGTGGATATCATAGCCACAGAGGGGGAGAAGCCTACCCTTGCCATCGGCCCTGGGGCCGCTGCTGGCTATGCAGTGAAGCCCCATGCGTCCTGGACTGGGGTGCTGCCTGCGCCCTCCGCCGTGCGGCCCGTGCTGGTGCGGAGCGTTCAGCCAGGAGTTTGCTCGGCGGGGGTGCTGAGAGAGCAGTTGATAGCCGGACTGTGAAGTGCGGCCGGCCCGGGAGACTGAGAGGTGATGAGCGGGCCCACGACATCTGAAGTCGGCCCGGCCGGGCGGGCGCACCTGCCCCCGATGAGCGCGGGGGCCGACGCGGCCTGTGGGGAGAACTGTGGGACCCGCTGAGGTGAGGTGCCGCAGCGGACTGTCGGATGCTATAGTTGTGGAGGAGGAGCGGACTGCCCTTGCTGTCGGCCCTGGGAGGCGCTGCTGGCCTTGAGGTGCGGCCCCCCGTGCTCTGGATGGCCTGGTCACAGGGTGGGAGTGCTAGGGCAAGGAGACAGGACCCCTGGGACTGTGTCGATTACCAGCTGGCAGACCTCTGGCACTCACCCTTGGTCAACATCGGCTACGAGCCCCAGCGGCCCCTGAGACTGTGCTTTGGTGCGGGTGGGAGGCCCCGCCTGGGCCCTGCCGTCTGGGGCGCTGTTGGCTAATCTGCCCCCCCTTCATCCTGTGTTCAGCTGTTGGCATCGGCGCTTCTCTGCTCCTCAGTGGAGGAGCCCCCGGTTTACTTGGGACCCCAAACCTTACTTCGTCCGCACCTGTTGGGGCGCGGCGGTTGCCCCTGGGTTGAAGGCCCCGCTGTGTCTGGAAGGAAAGGCCTGGTGGCTGTGGGGACAGGCGCGGAGCCTTGAGCGTGGCGTTCTGGGGAGAAACCAGTGGTGTACGATGCAGACCCCCTAGACTACCTACGTAGCGCTTGGGTGCAGCGAGGCAGGGCCTCTGCGGCCTGGTGACGAGGCCCTGGGGTGGGACTGAGTGTGCCTTCTGCAGCTGCTCCCTGGAGGGCCGCGCTACCGGGTGTGAGCATATAGGATCCTGCTTCAACACCACTCGCTGGATCACTTTGCCAGGGCAGCCCCAGCCATTCAGACTGGAGAAATTGACGCCTGCGACGCCGGTGGGCTAGGATGCAGTGAGCCTTTGGCCCCCTCGACGCTGACCCTGAGGTGCATAAGCCTTTAACGGTGGACTACACTGGTCCGCAGCAGGGTGTGTGGCTGCACTAGAAACCTGGTGTCTCGGTCAGCGCCGATAGCGGAGCTGACATAGTGCGTGGAACGACAGGGCCGGAGGCCACCAGTACTGGGCAGGTTGTGCCCACTTCTGATTCCAAGGGGCAGAAGGTCCGGAGTCTATCCTCGAGGCTCCAACTACGTCCGAACTGGCTGTTCAGCTCAAGTGTAGATCATCCCTGGCGAGGTGATCGCGAAGTGCGCCATGGGCAAGGTGGACGCGAAACAGCCGAAGATCTCCTTTGAACAGCGGAAAACCACCAGGGGAGGCACCTCTCCAGCGGAGGAGCAGGCTGATGCGAGTATGGCTGCAGTACCTACTACTGAGTCAAGTATCCGTGCCATGTTTGTGGACCTGAAACACTCCCTGGCAGCAATTGATTTGAAGATTGACTCGATGTCAGACTGGCTGGATCGACTCAAGGACAAGGTGACGAGTCATGATGAGCACATTGCGGAGGTCGAGCAGTGGACCTCTGCGCTGGAAGATGAAGGCGTGGTGGCTCGTGAGAAATTGCTCCGAATGGAGAAGGTGCTGGAGATCATTAGGAACAAAAATGAAGACTTGGAAGCTAGGTCCTGGCGCAACAATTTGCGCATTCTTGTAATCCCTGAAACGACTGCAATGACCCGCGGGGAGGATTACATCGAAGACATGCTTCATTCTCTCTTTGGCGAGGCTCTCTCGTCGGTGTGCGTCGTGGAGCGTGCCCATAGATCCGTGGGACCGAGACCCCCCCCCGGGTGCCCCGGCCTGACCCATCATCGCGAGGCTCTTAAATTACAGGGATCAGGACACGGTGCTGCGCAAGGCCTGGGACCTACAAGACACCAGATACCAAGGCAATGCTGTTTCCATTTTTCCAGATTTCACCTTATCTTTTCAGGCTGCCCACCGAGAGTTCACGCCGGTGAAGAGAATGGTACAGCAACAGGACATTAAATATTCACTACTCTACCCGGCAAAACTGCGAGTCTTCCACTCCGGAAAGACAACATACTTCACGGACCCCAAGCTCGCTGTCAAATTCGCCCGCAGCCTCAAACGCATGAAACCTGCTGCCTCCATGGGCAGAGACCAGCTAGAAGAGGAACCGCTCAGCGAGAACGATTGAATGGCAGACAGCAGCCCCACGGAGCTCGCCAGACTGGGATGCTCTCCTGAGGCCGAATGGACTGGACTCTGGCGGATGTCTCTCAGACACTGTCCCGCATTTGATATTTGAGATGGACAGGAGCTGCATTGGGCGCCCGCCTGCTTGGCCAGATGACCCTTATGGGCGCCTTTGTCCAGCCACCCAGCTCTTCATGGCTGGGAAACACCGAGCTCCCTGGTGTTACCCCCTGGGATGAGTCCCTTGTTGCAACTTGTTGTTAGCCCTTTATGGTATTGCTGGGGTTGGGTGGATGTCTTCCAGCCAAGTTGGGTAGCTGGAGTGGGTGTGGGGCGGGTGGTCTGGGTGGTGGGTAAGTTACTTAGGTTGCGATGCTCTGTTTTTTCTTGCTTTCCTTCCCCCCTTCCCTTCTCCCCTCCTTTCTGGCCGTGGGCCTTCAGCTGACGGATTTTGCCCCTCTCCTGACGTTCATGGATGTGAGAAAGTGCTGCGATGGTTGACAACTCCAATAGTGCAGACACCCTTAAGGCAATCACTTGGAATGTGCGGGGCCTGAATGATGGTAGAAAGGTACGCCTGGGGGCAGCGCTGCTTAACAGACATGGGGCGGACATCTGTTTTTTACAGGAGCTGCATCTGACAAGGGACAATTGCTCGTGCTTGCGTGTGGGGTGAATGGGTGAAAAATTTATAGCAGTGATATGTAATGGTTGCTGGAATCCTTGGAGGGCGTTCCGTCTGACTAGTCTTGGTATATGGTCCCAATGTAGACGGTCCTCAGTTTTTCACTGAGGTATGGCGGCTAGTTGAATCCCTGGGTCCCGGTGCGATACTGTGGGGCGGAGATTTTAATGTGATCCTAAACCCTGAAGATGACCGATCGGGCAATTCGCGCCGGCCCCATCCACGAGATGCGGTGCAGCTTCAAGTGCTCATGGAAGACTATGGCTTGATTGACGTCTGGGGTCGTATACACCAGCATAGGTGAGAGGGAACTTGTGTCTCCTCTGCGGGCCCTACGTGGTCCAGAATCGATTACTGGCTTGTTTCCCGCGATGCGGACACCTGGGTCAGAAATAGTGCTCACCTTGCTCGCACCCTGTCGGATCATGCTCCTGTGCTGCTGGAATTCGCACTACCGGAGGCGCCCAGTAGGACCTACACTTTGAGGCTTCCAGCTGGCGCCCTGCATGATCAGGTGTTTTGGGAAGACATTCGGGCGGCCATAGTGGAGTATTTCAAAATGAACGTCGGCTCTGTGGACTCCCGGTCCATGCTCTGGGAGGCTTTTAAGTCTGTTATTAGTGGCCAGTGTATACCTAAACAGGCTGGAGTCCTGCTCACATTGAGAAACGACTTGCGCCGACTTCAAAGCGCGATACGTGCACTTGAGTTGGAATACTTTGAGTCCAGTCGGCTCTCAACTCTCGGGCTGATCAAGCCGAAAATAGAGGAATTTGAAGAAGCGGCCCAAAGAGAAACATACTACCTAGGAAAAGAGGCGCGTGCCCGTCAATACAGCGAGGGTGACAGATCCGGCAAGACTCTTGCCGGCCTGTTAAAAAAACCATGGACAAATGGCTACATGAGTGAGCTGAGGGCGAGCGAGGACGAGACGGTGGTCGGGCAAGAGGCGGTCCAGGCAGAAATGTTAACATTTTACTCCTCACTGTACGCTGCTCACCAGCCAGCGGTACCCCCTGATTTGCTTTCCTTTTTTGAATCGATTGAATTGGTCTGGCTTATTGATGCCCACCGGAACTACTTGGACAAACCCTTTTCCGAAGAGGAGGTGGTCGCAGTCATCCGGGCTATGCCCGGAGACAAAGCACCGGGGCTGGATGGGCTCACTACCGCCTTTTACAATGAATTTGCACCGCTCCTTGTGCCTCACCTCCTCAACATGTATGAGGACTCGCTGGAGCAGGGTACTCTCCCTCCCTCCCTTCGCGAGGCGCTCCTTGTGACTATTCTCAAGCCAGTCAAAGATCCATTACTGTGCGACTCTTATAGGCCACTATCAATGATTAACATCGATAATAAAATACTCGCAAAACCACTGGCCTCGCGCCTGCTCCCCTTGCTCTCCACAATACTCAGGCCCAATCAGTGCGGCTTCGTTCCGGCCAGAAGCACGGCTCACAACCTCCACACCCTCTTCGCTGTGATGCAGGAGGTGGACCCTACCCTCTCTGCGGGTGCTGTTTTTTTAGACGCAACCAAGGCGTTCTATACGCTTGAGTGGCCTTACCTATTTTCGCTGCTCGCACGCATTGGCATGAGTCCAGCGTTTCTTAAACAAAATTCCTCTACTATACACTCCCCCCACAGCCAGATTACGGATAAACGGAGTTGTCTCCCCTCCGGTGAGGGTAGCCCGAGGCACCTGACAGCAGTGCCCACTCTCCCCCCTCCTCTTTGCAATCGCTATGGAGCCGCTGGCGGCCCGGCTGCGACAGTTTCATGTGCAAAGAGGCCTTGATTTTACACCCCGGGTGGTCCTTGAGTCCATGTATGCTGATGATGTAACCCTTTAGGTCCAACACCCGGCGACTAATCTCGATCCCCTTATACGTGAGATCATCAGATTCGGCGGCCTCTCAGGCATCAATATAAACTGGGGGAAGTCTATAATTTTCCCGCTTACTGCTGCCACGGACCCGTTCCAGTCAGAATTCCGGCTGAAGTGGGCGGACTCCCCAGTGAAATACCTGGGCATATGGATCAGCAGGGACCCTGAGGAGCTGTGGAGATACAACTAAGCAAGGCTTATGGAGTGGCTGGAAAGCCACTTGCCTTGCTGGAGGTCGCTCCCCCTCTCCTTTGCTGGTCGTATTGACATTGCCAAGATGGTAATACTGCCCAAGTTCCTCTACACTTTCGTCAACCTTCCACTCCCTCTCACGGTGGAATTCTAGAAGCGGCTCCGGTCCAACTTGATTTCTTTGGCCTGGGCGGGCGGACAGCCGCGGGTGGCCTGGGAGACTCTGATGCTCCCGTTCGAGCAGGGGGGCCTGGGTGCGCCGGATATGGAGCTGTATCATTGCTGTGCTCAGGCCCAGTTTGCATTCCATTGGATATATCCGACCCCGTTCATGGCACACACGACTCCTGAAAGTGACCAAGCGGACCCAGTCTTGTTGCATATGGTGCTGTTCTGACCCCAGGGTCGACCGCGGGCAAGGATTGACACAGTCGGCTGCACGACTGGGCACGGCAGCTGCTTCGCCGCAGGGCGCGCCTGGACACTCTATTTGCACCTTTGGTGCCGCTCACCGGACACCCGGGGCTGCCTTTTACAGAAGAGGCGGGGGTTTCCCAGCGGCTGCGTCGGCTCCAGCTACATACGTTAGGGTGGGCGTACCCTGACAATGTTTTCGTTAGTCTGGATGCCGCATTGGGAGATGAACACACAGGCTTACTGGACCTGATGACATATTATCAGCTGCGGGCAGCCATGTGGGCACACTTCGCCTCGTTCCCGATAGCGCCGCCAATGTTTCACGTCTTGGAGGCGTTTTTGTCCAATCCCTCACCCCGCAAACTAATAACCCGCCTTTACTCTGGCATGCAGCGCGATTCCCCAATAAGTGTACCCTCTGCCCAGCGAGATTGGGAGGAAAGCCTGGGAGTCCCCTTCGAGGAGGGTGTGTGGGCTTATTGCTGCACGCAATCCAGAGATATGTCGCCCAACTACAGGCTCAGGCTTAGGCTTATTCATTTTAAATTTCTCCATAGATTATACAGAACTCCTGTGTGGCTTTGCAAGGCTGGGCTGAGTGTGAAAGCACGCTGTACCCGATGTGGAGCGCCTGAGACCTCCTTCATGCACCTGGCGTGGGAATGCTGGGAAGTGGCACAATATTGGGAATGTGTGTTTGATGTACTGGATGAAATGCTGAATTACAAGATTGAGCGCACCCCGTTAACAGCCTTACTGGGATATGTCAAAAACCTTCCTGCAGAGATTAGGAGACTCGGCTATCATGCTGTTACTGGCGAAGAGGTGTGTGGCGATCTGCTGGGGCCGCAGACGATGGCCACAGAAGGATGATTGGCTTAGGGATGCAGCGTTTTGTCACTCTCGGCTCTCTGAGTTCTGGGAACTAATGCCGGTGCAAGCGCGCCATCAGAATATTTGGGAACCACTGCTGAGTTTTCTGCGCCCTCACCAAGGCAACCCAGCACAGGCACCTGCAGCGGATGGGTAGGAGAGCTCAGAGAGCTCTGCGGCACGGGGGAGGTGGCCCGTCGCCTAGTCACACCACCTTTTCAGCTCGGCCAGAGAGGTATACCTACCCTTCTATTTTCCCTTTCTCCCTTCTCTTTCCTTTCCCCACCCTTCTTTCTGTTCTTCCACTGTAAGCGGGCGCTTGTTGCCCCTCAGGCAGAAGCTGGCTATGAACCTGATACAGTCGGCCACGAGGACTCTACATGGCCGGAAGGTCGTTTATTTGAAATGGTGTAATGAATGACTTTGAATATTGGCCTGCAGTTTACTGCTTCTAACTGTATCGTTGCTCTCGTCTCGGTTTGAGGAAAATGCTTGCTGTCTGTGTTTGTTAAACTGCTAAATAAAACCAATAAAAAAAATAAAAAAATAAAAAACGTTCTATGCTGATGGAGTCCCAGAAGGGATGGAGGGTCGCACAGCTCCACACTGTATGTTAGAAATTGACCTCTGCAGTGGAGGCAGGAAGGGTCGGCCTCTCTGGCCATTAGCCAAAGCTGTTATGGTTTAAATATATATTATATAGGTATTTAAATTGGAACAGGCACAATCAATCAGATATTGCTGATTCAGAAGGAACCAACAGGGCCATTGCCCATTCAAAATCATTTAGTTGCCCATTATTGCATTCCCATTTCACCCTCAGACAGGAAAGAAATTTGGAGTGCTGCTTAGCAAGGAATTGTATATAATTGATACATGGCCCAGATCAGAAAGGGGTTTAATGGTAAATTTAGCCTCCAGGGGACTATATACGGGCAAGTCATCAACAGCCAGTAGGATGACTGAAGTGCATGTCTCAATTGCAAGTGTCTATAAATTTGGGATCTTTCCAGTCCGATTTATTGTTGTAGTTCATCAACATTTGTGCTGTCAATGACATGGCTGAGAGAAGTTATACCGAGTGCATCACAACCCTGAAAACTCTCAAGTGCAGAGACCTGAAGCATAAAGAGTCTGTGCCATAAGAGGGATTTCCTCTGTGAGGCTGCCCTCTCGCTAAGACCTGTAAGCAATGCTTTTCAATTTTTCATTACTATCAAAGTCAGTGGGGGGTATGTGATGGCAGTTTATGTCCCTATATGTAGTGGAGGGGAGAGTTAATTCATTGCCCAATGCTTGAGTTTATAGGCCGAGCCGGTGGCTAGACCATAGATTCAATCTATCAGGACCAGTAAGTGTATGACTCTGTAATATAGAGTTAGGTCAATCGTCGCTATCCCCTGTCATATATGGACTAGCAGCATTTATTAAAAGCCTTACGGTACGGTGAGGACTGCCACCCTAGATAAACGAGGCAAGAGCAGAAGGGAAGGAGGTCAATGTCGCTTTGGATATATAAACTGGATAGTTATGTATCATGTAGAGTATTTTGGGGGGGTAATCATTTTAAACAGCGCAATGTGCCCCAGCAAAGACAGAGGCAGTGAAGACCATCGCTGCACGCCCCCTCGTACTGAATGCACGAGGAGTATGATTTTGTCACTTTTGGTCAAGGTCGCAGTAACACAGATCTGGAATCCTAAACATCGAAATCCTGTGGTTGTCACTGTCAACTCGGCCTTATGTACCCATTCCATTGTTCATTCTGGTAGGCCTATGGGGAACAGTCTGGTTTTATGCCAATTGGCTCGAAGTGTTGAGTATTCACTAAAGGTATTTAGGATGCCCATAATAATGCGGCCGGATCTATTGGGGCTGCCAACCTATAATAATAAGAAATTGTCTAGGTAGAGGGATAGTCAATCTCGCAGGTATTGGACCATTTAAATCCCTTCATGGGGTTTCTGTCCGGAGTTGAAATGCAAGGGTCTCTATAGCCAATGCAAACAGCACAGGTGACAAACTGCACCTCTGCGTGTGCCTCTTCCGAGCTTGAACGGCTCAGATAGAGCCCCACTTAGCATTACCAGGACTTGTGGTCTCCTGTACAGGACCTTGACATGGGACAAGTATTGAGGCCCAAATCCCAGGCTTTCAAGCAGAAGACATATGCGCGTCCTTAAATCAAAATCAAAGGCCTTCTCAAAGTTTATGAGTATCACAGCCAAGGGTTGTAGTAGCTTCTCAGCCATGGCAAGAACATTCTGTAGTCGGCATATATTATGTATAGTGGATCTGTGCGGCATGAAGCCCAGTTGGTCTTTATGCATCAGGTCAGTTATGACGGTGTGGAGCCGCATTGCTAGAAAGTTTGCCAGTATTTTGGTTTTACTATGGATCAGCAATATTGGCCTATAGGAAGAAGATAGGTGCAAAGGTTGGTCTCCTTTTACAACGGTGACAATATCGGTCTCCTCTAAATTCTCTGGGAGATGTCCTGTGGTTTGAACCTCAGTGTATAGAGTCAGCAGTGTCTGAGTGAGGACGTCAGTCGGACATCTAAAAAACTCCAATGAAAGTCTTGCAGGGCCTGGGCTTTTACCAGTGGCCAATTGGGAGATAGCGTCTGTGATTTTGTTATCGGTGTTGGGCTTGTCGAGGGGTACGTCACTGATCAACGGTTAGCCTTAGTGGTGGTGGAGATGGAAGTGTGCACATCTTTACCTGGGGAGACTTGAGAATTTGCATAAAGAAGGGAATAGTAGGCTGCAAACGCGTCTGACATTCCCTCGGAAGTTGTACAGATGGCACCAGTCGGGCCTTATGTCTGTGTCGTGTCCCTACTCCTGTCATTGTGTTGACTTACTCAGTGTAGCAATTGGAAAGTCGTAGAATGTTTTGCATTTTAACGACCAGGCATTGGCTGATTTATCTTTGCCAGGGGAACATTCAATCACCCTAGGGCAGGGGTAATCGCACAGAACGAAGGACAGAATGAGAAAGGAAAAGTTAAACGTATACATAACACCTCCTTGACGGGAAGCAAAGATTTGAGTTGTACGGTCTGCTTTAATTTAATGATAACATTCCCACTAGCAACTGTTGAATAATTGCTGTGCTGGCATCTTGTGAAAAAATGCATGTCTTTCCGGAAAATAAATAGTATTCGTTTTATAAATGGTCACACAGCACAGTTAACATTTAGAAAGTTGGCACATAATTCAAGTTCTAAGTATTAATCTGACATTCTGTCAGAATTTCCTCCCACTTTCCACTGGTATGGTATCAGTCCTCGTCCTATTTTGCCCCCTTCATTTTCTTTGTCTGAAATATAAAACGTTTCTCTTTTTTAACAAAAGGGGCTGCGGCATTCAGATAAAAATATGTTGCAAAAGTGCAACAGTCAACCGTTTCAGCATCACCATCTGTTTAGAAAAGAGGAACAAACAACGACCTAAAAACACAACAGCAACATAAAAAATGCACACTTGAAAAAAACAGAAGCAAGAACTACCAAATCACAGGGGCTGCACTGTATGCTGATAATGGAACGTCGGTTTTCTGCGGAAGTTGTCTTTTTAGAGACTGCTGACAAAAAAGCATTTGACAGTTATTGCACCAATTGATGAAGAATATTCATTATGATGGGTATCACGTTTACTGGGAACAAAGCACGGCCGGACTGGGAACAGAAACCAGCCCTGGCAATTCCGCTAGACCGGCCCCGGGGAAAAGGGGGCGGGGAGGTGGGGAGGGGGTGCTAATGAGAAGCACCGACCAGGGTGGGGTGGGGGGTTGAGGGTGCAAGTGTAGAGCACCGCTGCCGCTTTTGTTACAGGGGGCTGATATTGCAGCACTGCTGCAAAACCGGCCCCCAGTAACAAAACTGCCCCCCACGGGTCAAAAACCAGCCCCCACCCTTCCGCCCCACCGGGAAAACACCCGGTGCCCGCTACAGCCAGTCCTGCCCTGGAACAAAGCAGCCTAAAGTTCTAATGCACGATGCGCAACTTTCTGTAGAGGACTCCTGCACGTGTCAATGTAAAATCCCAATCACTTATCGGTATCCTTTATTACTCCCAGTCCTACTCACCCTCGGTCCCAGTCATTGCTTGTGAGGTGATTCCCGCCTCCTCAAGACAGGAAACTCATCAAAGGCAGAACATGAAAGCCCCGCCCCCCCATATTGAATGCCATAAAGCGGCTACCACACCCAGCATCCTTCTGACATACCAAGCTTATAGGAAGGCCGTATATTCACGGATGGGTGGGCTGGGATCATAATAACAGGGACGAGGATGAGGAGAACTAGGAGTAATGGAAATTACTGGTAGGTAATCAGGACATTACCTCTACATCCCTTGTCCTCGCTGCAGTCATTACTTGTAAAGAAACCCAAAGCAACAACTGACTTCGTCTGCAAAGTAACACAGGCAGAACACCAGGGGCCTTATCATACATATGGCACACTTTCCTTGAATGCGCCAGGCACACCTTTTAAAAGGTGCGCCTGGCACAAACAAGGAAATTGCGCCATATTAGGGTGAATGCACTGCCCCCAGGGCATTCATGTGAGAAACAGAGAGGCTGCTTTGAAGCCGCACCTAGTTTCACTGTTCAGGGGGCAACCCGTCTGCACTTTTAAGGAGGGTCCATGGGACCCCCTTTCCCCCCGCCAGAGGGCTTCTATCAGGGGGTGCTCAGAGTGCGCCACCTTTTAGGTGGCGCATTGGTAGTGCGCCTCCTGACAGCTTCTTTGCCTCTGTGCCCATGTCTGTAATACGGCGCAGGCGCAGAAGCAAAGGGATTCCCTCATTTGCATGGGGCCACGCCCCCATGCAAATGAGGGTACACCCTCTTGTGATAGCACTGGCACTGTATGTGCGCTGGTGCTATTGGTATTACAAAAGAGGCCGCAGAAGCATTTGCGGGCCCTTCTGCAATACCGAAGTGCCCCGAGGCACAAAAAGCGGGCGCAAACGCCTGTTGTGCCCACGGGGCACCTGTTTAATACGGCCCCAGGTCTCAATGTACTCCCAGTGATTATATAAGCCATACACAACCATAACATTTTATGACAAGATGACATTTAAAACACCTATTCAAAAGTTTTTACCATCAATGATCTATGTTTGAAGTTTGTAATGATAAGCAAAAATGTGAGGTGTATCCTAAGTAGCAACTCTACAAATCTCTCAGAGGAGAACACTTTTCATCTCAGCCCAAGAGACTGCAAGACGTCTGTCTGATCTACCTTGAATGCCTTCCAAAATAGGCAAACCTGCTAAGGAATATATCAGAACAACAGTGGAACCAATCCTCCTACTTATTGTCAAAGCAGAAGCCTTCTAACTTGACCTGATTCTCCAAAGGTTGCACACACTTTGTCAGACTGAGAAAGGGGCGTGACCTCTGTGTGTAAATTTCCAAAGCTTTTCTGGCATTGAAAGTATGAAGGAGCTTTTCTTCTGCTGAACATCCTCATCCCTATTAAAAGCTACAGCTACTTTTGGTACAGAAAAAAAAGGATCAGGTTGAAAAAGAGCACTGTTTTCTGAAAACGTGAGCAAAAGGAGGCAAATTAATAATAGCCTCAAATCACCAATCCGCCTAGCTGAAGTAACTGTAACCAAAAAGACTGTTTTATTGTGGGAAATTGAACATCAATCATAGACTGGATCTTTAGGAGGATGAACCTAAAGAGACTTTAACACAAGAGGAAGATCCCATGGAGGAGCAGTAGGCCTAACCTACAGATTCGACGAGGAAAAACACTTCAACAGCATTGCCACCAAAGCTTCTCCATCCCCAAAGGAACTCCGAGGTGCCTTAAGTTGCAAATGCAAAGTTTTAAATTAACACTATCCAAAAGAAACAGGAGAATAGTCAGAAGACTACACTGTAAAAGAAATATTTTATGTGATTCATACCAAAGACCTTACTTGGACCTTGGCGATTGGGGCTGTCTTTCACAAACATTACAGCTGTCCCATACACTGTATTACATTCTATTACAACTTCCTTATAGCCTATGGTTCTTGTAATATGTCAAATAGGATATCTGCCACTTTTTGCTGAACTCTAAATTAGGCCCTTAGTCTGAAAAGCCTTTTAATATCAAACATAAGATCTAAGAGTTGACAACCGATGGGAATTTTCGATTGCTTCTGCAAAATTGGGAGTAACCCTTTGTTCTGTGTACCCTCCTTTTAGTTTCCTTAACAATAATGCCAAATTATCTGGAATTGGAATCCCCAAGGGATGAAAATGAGATAGAGACAAGGGAATTCTCAAAGGAGGACAGAGAGACAGGGTTATCAGGGGAGGTATTGGAAGCCGGAGTCCCAGTCCCGCACCACTGTCACCAAATGCGAGACCCGGGACTCCTCACTCAACGTTAGGCCAAGTAAGGACACCGTTTGAGATAGCCCTGCTCACCCTCTTAGTAGCTTGGCACGAGCAGCCAGGCCTATCTCCAAGGCACGAGTGCACAGTATGTGCAACCACACTCACAGCAACCAACTGGTGACACCACAAATGGACTCCAGACGAGTTTGATAAAACGAGTACAAACTTTATATAGAAAGATATACGATCAGACCACACAATACAAAAGCCAACATATAATAAAGGGTAATATTCGTTCCGGCTGGTTGGTAGGTTGAAAATCCCAACCACCGCTTTCAAAATGCTATGCTGGTCGCAATGCTAGAATAACACACGTTGCAATGGACAAACAATAGTGCGCTGCGTAACGATACAATCCTGTGCTGGGCAAAGGAGAAATAATACAATGTGTAACGATACACCCCGGTACCTTGCAATGGGAGAAATAATGCACTGCGTACCGCTACAATCATGCACTGCGCAATGAAGGAATAATGCAATGCGTCACACCCCCAATCACGTACTTTGCAATGAAGAAATAATGCAATGCGCACCGCTACAATCATGTACTTTGCAATTAAGGAATAATGCAATGCGTAGCTACAATCATGTACTTTGCAATGAAGAAATAATACAATGCGGGCCGCTACAATACTGTACTTTGCAATGGAGAAATAATGCAATGCGTAGCGCTACAATCGGGTACTTCGTTATGCAGAAATAATGTCAGGCGTCATAAGACAGTCCGGCAGTTCGTTAGCAGCAATATTGGAAATGTGTATTACGACAGTCAGCCTCTTCGATAACAGTTGCCCCCCACACGTATCAACGATGACATAAAGTACAGCTTCTCACTCTGGCCCCAGTACTGCCACTCCTTTCGTCAGTACGGGCCCTAATCTGAGCCGAAGCAAAGGCTCACGTTGACAGAAGGACAGAGAGGCCGAGAGAGTGTCCCTCCAAGCCCGCTCCCCGCCCAGGCAGTGATCCACTTTACCTGGGGGCGCGACCCCACTCTCCTCTTCCTTCAGCGAACTGGGCCTTCCGTGCAGAACTTTCTCAATGGGCCTCAGCGGCTCGGCCTGGCAGCTCAGCTCCTCCGGGGCTGCCGGTCCAGGCTGCGACTGTTAGGAAGGTCTCAGGCGGCCGCAGGGCACACGTACCCCGCGCCTCTGAGATTACGTTACTCCGGGTGCACGGTCACCACAGCACCTTCCGGGTCTCCTCTGGCACGAAGCCACAAACACAACGCTGATGGGACTTCACGTCGACTCCGAGTGCACATTCACCATGCACTCCTTCCTGCGGTCTCAGTTGGCACCAAGACACGCACACCGCGCTGCAGAGACTCACTTTCTTCCGGTGCACACAATGATCAGCCGATCACCTCCACAGTCCCAGGTTGCACCAAAGCACGCACACTGCTTCACTGAGACTTACTCCAACTCCGGTGCCCTGATATCCAGGCGTCTTCACCAACACCTTCGGCCGCACCCCGACACACTCACCGTGTCCGAGCCTCACTTCTCCTCCGGTGCACTCGATGACCAGGCGCTCTTCACCAGCGCCTCCGGTGCACCCCGACATGCCCCCTGCGCATCCGAGACTCACTCCACTTCCGATGCACCCGCTGACCAGGTGCTCTTCACCAGCGCCTGCGGTGCACCACGACACGCACCCTGCGCGTCCGAGTCTCACGTCACCTCCGATGCACACGCTGACCAGGCGCTCTTCACCAACGCCTGCGGTGCACCACGACACGCACCCAGCGCGTCCGAGACTCGCTTCACCTTCGGTGCACACCTTGACCAGGCACTCTTCACCAACGCCTCCTGTGCACCACGACATGCACCCTGCGCGTCCGAGTCTCACTTCTCCTCCGTGTGTCCAAGATCACAGGGCACACCTTCCGAGGGTCTCAAGCTGCCACAACACGCGCCCACCGCGTCGCTTGAAACTTCTCCGGAAACTTTTATGTTCCTGTGTTTCCAAACAGGGAGCCAGCTCACCTCGGGCACTCGGGGTAACAAGACACAGCAC
The DNA here is from genome assembly GCA_963921515.1 of Calotriton arnoldi. Classification (NCBI taxonomy): domain Eukaryota; kingdom Metazoa; phylum Chordata; class Amphibia; order Caudata; family Salamandridae; genus Calotriton; species Calotriton arnoldi. Next base: position 635,568 of record CAWUFW010004193.1, read on the forward strand.
AAAGCATAGTCTTCTTCAAGCAGGGGGACCCAGCGCACAAAGCACAGTCCCAACAGCCTCTTCCTTGGTTAAAACAGCAAACTGCAGACCAGCCCCAGATCACGAAGCAAGGGTCGGTCCTTCCCAGCAGTCTCTTCAGTTGTTCCTTCCTTAGCAGAGGTTCCTCTTGACCACGAAATGGGTCCAAGCCTTATCAGTCTCAATCCATTTCTACTCCAACGTTCAGGGGTCTCAGCTCTCATAGTTATACCCCTAAATGTCTTTGAAGTTCGTTGTGCTCAGGGGTCCCTGACCCCTGCCTAAATCAGTTCTGGGTGTCTCCCTCCCAGTGTCACCTTTCTCCCTTTGATACTGGGGGTCTGGATCCTTAATCACTCAGCCGGAGATGGGTCAATTGTTTTATAGGCGCAACCCAGGACTCTTCACCTCCCGGGGCTTCTCCTCCGCCTACTCTCCAGATGCAGGTCAGCCTGGTGCCATCTCAACCCCTCCCTGGGCCAAGACCTCCCCCAGCTCCTCTCCCCTCTCAGATCCAGACAGTCAATCCACATTCAGTAGAGACACACAGAAATGCTTAAAGCACAAAACTCTGCCACTTTCTAAAATAGTGGTTTCTGAACACACAGTGACAAAACCACTTTCATAGAAAGATGTGTTATGACACTGTGAGTTCATACATACTAAACTTCACCTCTCCATTTTAAACTTATGGGAAACTAGGCTAACAAACACAATACCCAGCCTCTCCCATTCTGTCCTATGGGCAGGATGGCCTTTCACCAGTGAAAAACGAATTGGAGTGTTTTTCACTGTCAGGACATAACACACACCTCAGTATATGTCCTGCCTTTTACTTACACTGCACCCTGCCCAGGGGTTACCCGGGACCTACCACAGGGGTGCCCACTGTGTACGCAAAAGGGAAAGTAAGGCCTGACAAGTGGTTGCACTTGTCAGGACAACATGCTAACTTAGCAAACTGCGTGCAGGCCCTATACTGCAGGCCTGAGTTCCCTTCTCCGCGCACCTTTGCATTACTAGCCCTGGCACACACAGTGCACATCACTAGGGACTTTACTAGTAAGGCAAACATACCAATCATGGCCAACCATTTACCATTACACTTTACACAGGGAACACTTGTACTTTGACACTGATCAGCAGTGGCAAAGTACCCAAAGCATCTAAAAGCAAAGGAGGTAGAGGCAAAAAGTCAGGGGTAATCACGGCAAGATATGCCAGGTCTAACACGCGTCCCCTCCAGCTGAAAAGTGGGGGGAACTACCCACCCTCATGGGAGTTCTCATCACTAAGGCGGAAAAATATGGACAGACCATCAGCATTGGCGTGTTCTGTTCCCGGACGGTGTTCCACCGTGAAGTCCATCCCCTGTAGGGAGATGGACCACCTCAACAGCTTTTGGTTCTCACCCCTCATCTGCAGCAACCATCTGAGGGGCCGGTGGTCGGTCTGAACCAAGAAGTGGGTCCCAAACAAGTAGGGCCTCAGCTTCTTCAGCGCCCAGACCACAGCAAAAGCCTCCCTTTCAGTTTCACTCCACCTCTATTCCCTGGGAAGTAGCCTTCTGCTAATGAAAGCTACGGGTTGGTCCAAGCCTTCGTTGCTCAATTGTGAGAGTACTGCTCCCATCCCATGCTCTGAAGCGTCTGTCTGCACTATAAACTCTCTGGAGAAATCCGGCGCCCGTAACACGGGTGCGGTGCACATGGCAGTTTTCAGGGCATCAAAGGCGGTCTGGCAGGCATCAGTCCAGACCACCTTCTTGGGCTGTTTCTTGGACGTCAGTTCTGTCAAGGGGGCAACGAGGGTGCCATACCCCTTCATGAACCGTCTGTAATACCCAGTGAGTCCTATAAAGGCCCTCACTCCTGTCTGGGTCTTGGGGGGTTCCCAAGCCAGGATGGTATCAATCTTTGCCTGTAGGGGCGCCACCTGGCCGCTCCCCACCAGGTGTCCCAAGTACACCACGGAACCCTGCACTATTTGGCACTTACTTACCTTGATAGTTAGGCCCGCCCTCTGCAAGGCCTTCAATACTTCACAGAGGTGTTGCAAATGTTCCTCCCAACCGGAGCTGAACACTGCAATGTCGTCCAGGTAAGCAGCACTGAATTCCTCCAGCCCACTCAGCACCTGGTTAACCAGTCTCTGGAAGGTGGCAGGGGCGTTCTTCAACCCAAAGGGCATAACCCTGTACTGGTAGTGCCCCTCTGGCGTTGAGAACGCTGACCTCTCCTTGGCCCCCTCGGTCAAGGCAATCTGCCAGTACCCAGATGTCAAATCAAATGTACTGAGGTACCGGGTAGCTCCCAGCCGATCCACGAGCTCATCAGATCTGGGGATGGGGTGCGCGTCAGTCTTAGTGACCGCATTGAGTCCACGGTAATCCACACAGAACCGAAGTTCGGCAGTGGCACCCGGCGCAGCAGCTTTTGGCACAAGAACCACTGGGCTGGCCCAGGGGCTGCTGGATGGCTCAATCACCCCTAGCGCCAGCATCTTGGAAACCTCCTCCTTGATGCTGGCCCTGACCTTATCAGCTACCCTGTAAAATTTTTGTTTTACAGGCAGACTGTCTCCAGTGTCCACATCATGGACGCACCAATGGGTGACTCCTGGGGTCAGGGAGAACAGTGAGGCGAACTGACCCAATACCTGGCGACAGTCCCTCCGCTGTTCCGGGGTCAGGGTAGGCGAGAGGTACACCCCATCCACTGACCCATCCTGCTCCTTGGCTGACAGGAGGTCAGGAAGAGGTTCACTCTCCTCTTCCGCCCGTCATCTGTAGCCAAGACCATGGTCACCTCAGACCTCTCAAAGTGTGGTTTGAGGCGGTTCACATGGAGAACCCTCAAAGGATTCCTAGGAGACCGTAAGTCCACCAGGTAGGTCACTTCGCTCCTGCGCTCCACCACCTCATAAGGCCCAGTCCATTTGTCCTGGAGCGCACAAGGCTCCACTGGCGCCATCACCCACACTTTCTGCCCAGGTTGAAACTCGACCAAAGTGGCATTCTGGTCGTACCACCGTTTCATATCCTCCTGGCTGGCTTCCAGGCTCGCCTGAGCGAGCTGCCTGAAATGTCTAGTTTGGTTCCTGAAGGCCAGCATGTAGCTGTATACATCCTGGGGGGGGTTACTAGGAGCCTTCTCCCAGCCCTCCTTCACCAAACTCAAGGGTCCTCTGACCGGGTACCCATACAGGAGCTCAAAGGGACTGAACCCCAATGACTTCTGTGGCACCTCTCTATATGCAAACAGCAGGCATGGCAAGAGGCCGTCCCACTTACTCCTCATGGGTTCCTCCAGACCCATAATCATGCCCTTCAAGGTCCGGTTAAACCTTTCAACCAGACCATTACCCTGGGGGTGGTAAGGTGTGGTGAACTTATAAGTTACACCGCACTCCTTCCACAGAGATTTCATATACCTCGTTATGAAATTAGTACCCCTGTCGGACACCACCTCTCTGGGGAACCCCACACGGAGAAAATCCCCATCAGTGCACGGCCCACCACATGGGATGTCACCGTCCGGAGAGGGATGGCTTCCGGGTACAGGGTGGCATGGTCCACCATGACCAGGATGAACCTGTTGCCCATGGCCGTCTTGGGATCCAGAGGCCCCACAATGTCAATGCCCACCCTCTCAAAGGGTGTGCTGACCACAGGGAAAGGTTGGAGGGGAGCCTTTCGCTTCCTTCCACTCTTACCACTCGCCTGACAAGTCTGACAAATCCTGCAATGAGTATCAGAACTCTTGCACATCTGGGGCCAGTAGAAGTGGGTGACAAGCCGCTCAAAGGTCTTGTCCTGCCCCAAATGTCCCGCCAAAGGTACATCATGAGCCAACCCCAATAGGAAGGCTCTGAAGCGCTGGGGTACCACCAGCGCCCGGGCTAACCCAGGCTCAGCCACCCTTGGCTCACTATACAGGAGATCGTTCTCCCAGTAAATCAAGTGTGATCCCGACTGATCACCTGCTGCCTGGTTTGCTGCCTGCTGCCACAAACCTCCAAGAGAAGGGCACTTCTTCTGTTCCTCAAAGAATTCCTCCCTGGAGGGCCCCCTTCCTGCTGCCATTCGGTCAGCCTGGGTAGGTCCCCCAGTTCAGCCACTGGTTTCCCCGTAGGCTCCAGGGCATCCCCCTCAAAGGGTGCCTCCTCCTGGACCGTGGGAACTGTGGGGGCCGGTTTCCCACGCCCCCTGCCTCTTCTCTTACTGGCAGGCACCTGGGCCACTGTTTCAGGCCCCAGGTTTCCTTGAATACCTTTACTGGCTACCATAGACCGAGTGGTCACACACGCTCACTCAGGTAGACCCAACATCTCCAAATGCGCCTGGCGCTCCACCTTCTTCCAGGGGGAACTCTCCAGGTCATTCCCTAGCAGACAGTCTACAGGCATGGACGGACTTACAACAACCTTCAAGGAACCTGAGACCCCTCCCCATTCAAAGGGAACCAGCGCCACCTTGCAGAGGCGCACTGAATTGTCTGCTGACATTACAGGGTGAAGCACATCGGGAATTACTTGCTCTTCAGACACCCACTGACACCTGACAGATGTCAAACTGGCTCCGGTGTCCCTCAGAGCCTCCACCCTCCGTCCATTGATGGTCACCCACTGCCTGTACTTTTTAGTGTTCTCAGGCAGAGAGATTTCCTGGACCATCTCTCGATCTCCTAAGGAGACCAGGGTCATAACTGCTTGCTCCTCCCCATTCCAAGGACTCAATTCCTCCCCCAACGCTACACTCACTAAACCAGGTGTTGGAGCACCAGTGGGTGCAGATGACTTTTGGGGCATTTAGGGGAAATATGACCCACCTCTTTACAGAAGTAACACGTAGGAGGACCTCGGGGCTCCTTCTTGCCCTTGAAGGCCCAGGCCCTCTTGGCCTTGGGGGACTGGGACCCTTTCTTGGGGGAACTACCTTGAGGCCCTTTAGAGGACTCCTTGTGGTTACCCTTGTACTCCCCCACCTTCGACGGGGGACCCTGCATACTCTTGGCAGTGGTACTCCCAATCCCCTTGTGGACCCGGGTACTAGTCCAGTAGTCCGCCTCCTCAGCAAGCTTACTGGGATCAGTCAGCTTACTATCCAATAGATGCTGGCGCAGCTCTGGAACACACAGACTACTCAAGTGCTCCCAACTGATTAAATTGCATAAGCCCTTAAAATCATTAACCTTGCTGCCCAGCATCCAACCATCCAGTGCCCGTGTGTACTCATTCACACATTCTACCCAAGTACGGGATTCTAGTTTCTTGGAGGTCCTGAACTTCTGCCGGTATTGTTCAGGAGTGAGCCCATACCGGAGGCATAAAGCCTCCCTCATGTTGGCGTAGGTCAGGGTTCCCGCCCTCTCTAAAGGTGATAGAACGTCCCTCCCGAAGCCTCACTGTGTTTCCATAGGCCCGCCCCCAATGCTTTTCAGGCACCTCATTCATCCTTAGTGCGATCTCATATGCCGTGAACCACGCATAAATGTCATCACCCCTCCGGTAATCTCGCACTAAATCCTTGAAAATGTACACCTTTCCTACTGGCACTGGTGGTGCGTTGCCACCATTCGAACTGGGCTCGGCTTGTCTACCCTTAATGTCCAGTTCCCTCATGCTTAACTCATGAGCGAAGAGAATCCGTTTCTGTTCCAACGCGAGAGCGTTCCTGCTCTCCTCTGCTTGAGTTTTAAGTTTTAACACCTCCAACTCATGCAGTCTGACCCTTTAGTTTTCCTCCAACTCCTCTGGTGAAAAACTCCTCCCTGAATGGCTACTACCAGCCCCTGCGGCTGGTCCCTCCACTGGCAAATCCTGTGGACCAAATCCATTCCCTGGGTCATCCTCATCCACCTCAACATCACCCGTCTCCTGAGCCTCTTTGGCTTCCCACCAGGCCCTCAAGGCCACTTGCAGCTCCTCCTTCTTGGCGCTACCCTTCATGGGACATCCCAAAGCTCTGCAGAATTTCCTCAAATGATCAACCTTGTAGGTAAACAATGCCTCAATGTTAAACTCTAATTCTGCAGCCGCAGTCTCACCGGCTATTTGGCTCCCCTCCTGAGACATGATGTGTGGTTTAAAGGTTACTCAACAATAGAACCAACAATTCAAAACAAAATGTTGTTGCGTCGTGGTCTGCGATCAATTTGTGATGTACACCAATTACTGTGAGTGGTTTTGCACACACGTGTTTCAATTACGTTAGGATCGTATCCCACTGCTCTGCCATCAAATGTTGGAAGCCGGAGTCCCAGTCCCGCACCACTGTCACCAAATGCGAGACCCGGGACTCCTCACTCAGCGTTAGGCCAAGTAAGGGCACCGTTTGAGATAGCCCTGCTCACCCCCTTCAATCAATCAATCAATCAATCAATAACAGAATTTGTAGAGCGCACTACTTACCCGCGAGGGTCTCAAGGCGCTGGGGAGAAAAAAAGGGGGGGTGCTGCTACTGGTCGAACAACCAGGTCTTGAGTAGCCTCCTGAAGGTCAGCAGGTCTTGGGTCTGTCGTAGGCTTAGTGGAAGGGTGTTCCAGGTCTTGGCGGCGAGGTGGGAGAAGGATCTGCCGCCGGTGGTTGTTCTTCGAATGCGAGGGACGGTGGCGAGGAGAGGTCGGTGGAGCGGAGCTGGCGGTTGGGGACGTAGAAGAAGAGTCGTCTGTTGAGGTAGGCTGGTCCAGTCTTGTGGAGTGCCTTGTGTGCGTGGATGAGGAGTTTGAAGGAGATTCTCCTGTCGACGGGGAGCCAGTGCAGGTTCCTCAGGTGGGGGGTGATGTGGCTGTGGCGTGGTACGTCGAGGATCAGGCGTGCAGAGGCGTTTTGTATGCATTGCAGTCGCTTGATGAGCTTGGCCGGGGCTCCCGCGTAGAGGGCGTTCCCATAGTCAAGTCCGCTACTGACGAGGGCCTGGGTGACTGTTCTTCTTGTATCTGTCGGGATCCACCTGTAGATCTTGCGAAGCATGCGGAGGGTGTTGAAGCAGGAGGAGGAGACTGCGTTGACTTGCTTGGCCATGGAGAGCGTTGAGTCGAGGATGACTCCCAGGTTGCGTGCGTGGTCGGTGGGTGTTGGGGCTGCTCCCAGTGTCGTTGGCCACCAGGAGTCGTCCCAGGCTGAGGGGTTGGAGCCGAGGATGAGGACCTCTGTCTTGTCCGTGTTCAGCTTTAGTCGGCTGATCTTCATCCAATCTGCGACGGTCTTCATTCGTTCATAGAGGTTGGATTTGGCGGCGAGGGGGTCCTTGGCGAGGGAGAGGATCAGTTGAGGGTCGTCGGCATAGGAGATTATGTTGAGGTCGTGCTGTCTGGCGATGCGTGCGAGCGGGGCCATGTAGATGTTGAACAGTGTTGTGCTGAGGGATGATCCCTGGGGTACGCCGCAGATGGTCTCGGAGGCTTCGGATCGGAATGGTGGGAGGCGGACTCTCTGGGTTCTGCCGGCGAGGAAGAAGGTGGCCCATTCCAGGGCCTTGTCTCGGATCCCTGCGTCGTGGAGGCGTGAGCGTAGAGTGCGGTGGCAGACAGTGTCGAAGGCGGCGGAGAGGTCCAGCAGGATGAGGGCTGCGGTCTCACTGTTGTCCAGCAGGGTCCTGATGTCGTCGGTGGCGGCGATGAGGGCAGTCTCAGTGCTGTGGTTGCTGCGGAACCCTGATTGGGATGGGTCCAGGATGCTGTTTTCTTCGAGGTATCGGGTTAGCTGTTTGTTGACGATCTTCTCGATGACCTTGGCTGGGAACGGAAGCAGGGAGATGGGCCGGAAGTTCTTGAGGTCTCTCGGGTCCGCCTTGGGTTTTTGAGTAGGGGCGTTGATCTCTGCGTGTTTCCAGCTCTCTGGGAAGGTCGCGGTCTCGAAGGAGAGATTGATAACGTTGCACAGGTAGGGTGCGATGGAGCTGCTGGCTTTGTTGAAGATGTGGTGCGGGAAAGGGTCTGACGGGGAGCCGGAGTGTATTGTGCTCATGGTCTTGATGGTGTCATCGATGTTCACGCTGGCCCAGGCTGGCAGGGGGTTGTGGTCGATGATGTGCGGCGGGTCTGGTGCATCGATCTTAGTTGGGGCTGTCTGGGTGTTGAAGCTGTCGTGGATGTCGGCGATCTTGCGGTGGAAGAAGGTGGCGAGGGAATCGCACAGGGCTTGCGATGGCGGGATGTCGTTGGTGTTGGAGCTGGGGTTGGAGAGTTCCTTCACGATGTTGAAGAGCTCCTTGCTGTTGTGTGCGTTGTTGTCGAGGCGGTCTTTGAAGGAGATTCTCTTGGCGGACCTGATGAGGTGGTGGTGGTTACGTATGGCGTCTTTGTGGGCTGCGTGGCTGTCCGGTGTCTTATCACTGTGCCATTTCTTCTCTAGTTTCCGGCAGGTACGCTTGGAAGCTAGGAGTTCGGGGTGAACCAGCTGGCTCTTTTGGTGGTGTCACTGTAGGTGGGTTTTTCAGCGGGGCGAGGGTGTTGGCACAGTCGTCTATCCATCGTCTGAGGTTGCAGGCAGCGTCGTCGGTGTTGGATGGGTCGGAGGGAGGGCTGAGAGCGAGGTTTGCCCGTAGTTGGTTTTCGGTGACTTTGCTCCAGCAGCGGCGTGGGATCTGTTGGGTGCGGTGGTGTGTGGTGGGTTTCTGGAAGGTGAAGTGGATGCAACGGTGGTCGGTCCAGAGGAGTTCCGTGGTGTGGCTGAAGGAGACGTGGGAGCTTGAGGAGAAGATGGGGTCGAGCGTGTGGCCGGCGGAATGGGTCGGTGTTGTGACGAGCTGTCTCAGTCCGAGGTTGGCGAGGTTGTCGATCAGGGTGGTGGAGTTGCTGTCGTTGTTGTTCTCCAGGTGAAAGTTCAGGTCTCCGAGGAGGATGTAGTCGGTAGAGGTCAGGGCGTGCGTGCTGATGAAGTCGGCGATGGAGTCGCTGAACTGGGGTCGGGGCCCAGGGGTCTGTAGACAAGGGTGCCTCTAAGGGTGGTGTTGGGGTCCATGTGGATCTGGAAGTGCATGTGTTCGGCGGTGCTGAGAGTGTCGTCGGTGCTGGTCGAGACCCTGATGGTGTTCTTGTGGACGATGGCGATTCCTCCTCCTACTGCGTTGATGCGGTCTCTACGGGTGATCTTATAGCCGTCTGGGATGGCTATGGCGATGTCGGAGTGCGGAGGAGTCGTTCATCCAGGTCTCTGTCAGGAAGGCGACGTCTGGTGATGATGTGTCGAGCAGGTCCCAGAGCTCGGCGGCGTGTTTGCGTGTGGAGCGGGTGTTCAGTAGGATGCATCGGAGGTGGTTGAGGTACTTCTTGGCGGGCGCTTCGGTGGCTCTGAGGCTGGTGTAGCTGCAGTTCCGGCAGGTGAAGGGACCATGGGTGCGTTTGGAGCAACCTTGAAGCAGTTTGTGTCCGTCCGGGGTTGAGAGCGTGGAGTGTGGTGGCATCGTATCAGCGTCGGTCCTCGAGGCTGGAGCGGGGGGCACACGGTCCAGAGGTTCTGGCACTGGGCGCGGTCCAGGCGCGGCGGGCGCAGACGGGCTTGCCTTAGGCGCGCCTTTGGCGCGCCAGCGGCGCGGCCGCCAAATATGGGGAGGTGGGAGGGAGGAGCAGCTGGGAGGCAGGGGCAGCGAATGGGCAGTCAGGGGGCGGGGCCACAGGGGATGCAGCGGCGGGGAGTGGAGAGAGACGCGAGGGGTACAGAGAGGCAAAGTTGGGCACAGAAAATGGGGGCAACGAGGGAAACAGAAAGCAAAAATGGGCACAGAAAATGGGGGCAATGAGGAAACAGAAAGCAAAAATGGGCACAGAAAATGTGGGCAACGAGGGAAACAGAAAGCAAAATTGGACACAGAAAAAGGGGCAACGAGGGGGAACAGAAGGCAAAGTTGGGCACAGAAAATGGGGGCAACGAGGGAAACAGAAAGCAAAAATGGGCACAGAAAATGGGGGACAACGAGGGAACAGAAAGCACAAATGGGCACAGAAAATGGGGGCAACGAGGGAAACAGAAAGCAAAATTGGACACAGAAAAAGGGGGCAACGAGGGGGAACAGAAGGCAAAGTTGGGCACAGAAAATGGGGGCAGCGAGGGGAAACAGAAGGCAAACGGGCACCGAGGCAACAAACAGAGGGGCGAGCTTACCAGCAGCAGCAGCGGGCAGGACAACACAGGCAGAGCTGTGTGGCGGGGGAGCGACCTACCTGGCAAGGTCAAGGGTCGCTCTCCTCACCGCGTAGCGGCCGCCATATATGGGGAGGTGGGAGGGAGGAGCAGCTGGGAGGCGGGAGGCAGGGGCAGCGAATGGGCAGTCAGGGGGCGGGGCCGCAGGGGATGCAGCGGCGGGGGTGGAGAGAGGCACGAGGGGTACAGAAGGCAAAGTTGGGCACAGAAAAATGGGGGCAACGAGGGGAAACAGAAAGCAAAAATGGGCACAGAAAATGGGGGCAACGAGGAAACAGAAAGCAAAATTGGACACAGAAAAAGGGGCAACGAGGGGGAACAGAAGGCAAAGTTGGGCACAGAAAATGGGAGCAGCGAGGGGAAACAGAAAGCAAAAATGGGCACAGAAAATGGGGGCAACGAGGGAAACAGAAAGCAAAAATGGGCACAGAAAATGGGGGCAACGAGGGAAACAGAAAGCAAAATTGGACACAGAAAAAGGGGGCAACGAGGGGGAACAGAAGGCAAAGTTGGGCACAGAAAATGGGGACAACGAGGGAAACAGAAAGCAAAAATGGGCACAGAAAATGGGGGCAACGAGAAGAAACAGAAAGCAAAAATGGGCACAGAAAATGGGGGCAACGAGGGGAAACAGAAAGCAAAATTGGACACAGAAAAAGGGGGCAACGAGGGGGAACAGAAGGCAAAGTTGGGCACAGAAAATGGGGGCAACGAGGGGAAACAGAAAGCAAAAATGGGCACAGAAAATGGGGGCAACGAGGGAAACAGAAAGCAAAATTGGACACAGAAAAAGGGGGCAACGAGGGGGAACAAAAGGCAAAGTTGGGCACAGAAAATGGGGGCAGAGAGGGAAACAGAAAGCAAAAATGGGCACAGAAAATGGGAGCAACGAGAAGAAACAGAAAGCAAAAATGGGCACAGAAAATGGGGCAACGAGGGGAAACAGAAAGCAAAATTGGACACAGAAAAAGGGGGCAACGAGGGGGAACAGAAGGCAAAGTTGGGCACAGAAAATGGGGGCAACGAGGGAAACAGAAAGCAAAAATGGGCTCAGAAAATGGGGCAACGAGGGGAAACAGAAAGCAAAAATGGGCACAGAAAATGGGGGCAACGAGGGGAAACAGAAAGCAAAATTGGACACAGAAAAAGGGGGCAACGAGGGGGAACAGAAGGCAAAGTTGGGCACAGAAAATGGGGGCAACGAGGGGAAACAGAAAGCAAAAATGGGCACAGAAAATGGGGGCAACGAGAAGAAACAGAAAGCAAAAATGGGCACAGAAAATGGGGGCAACGAGGGGAAACAGAAAGCAAAGTTGGACACAGAAAAAGGGGGCAACGAGGGGGAACAGAAGGCAAAGTTGGGCACAGAAAATGGGGAGCAACGAGGGAAACAGAAAGCAAAAATGGGCACAGAAAATGGGGGCAACGAGGGGAAACAGAAAGCAAAATTGGACACAAAAAGGGGGCAACGAGGGGGAACAAAAGGCAAAGTTGGGCACAGAAAATGGGGGCAGAGAGGGGAAACAGAAGGCAAATGGGCACCGAGGCAACAAACAGAGGGGCGAGCTTACCAGCAGCAGCGGGCAGGACAACACAGGTGCAGCTGTGTGGCGGGGGAGCGACCTACCTGGCAAGGTCAAGGGTCGCTCTTAGTGCCCTTAGTAGCTTGGCAAGGGCAGCCAGGCCTATCTCCAAGGCACGAGTGTACAGTATGTGCAACCACACTCACAACAACCCACTGGTGACACCACAAATGGACTCCACACGAGTTTGATAAAGTGAGTACAAACTTTATATAGAAAGATATACGATCAGACCACATGATACAAAAGCCAACATATAATAAAGGGTAATATTCGTTCCGGCTGGTTGGTAGGTTCAAAATCCCAACCACCGCTTTCAAAATGCTATGCTGTTTGCAATGCTAGAATCACACACGTTGCAATGGACAAACAATAGTGCACTGCGTAACGATACAATCCTGTGCTGGGCAAAGGAGAAATAATACAATGCGTAACGATACACCCTGGTACCTTGCAATGGGAGAAATAATACAATGCGTACCGCTACAATCATGTACTGCGCAATGAAGGAATAATGCAATGAGTCACACCCCCAATCACGTACTTTGCAATGAAGAAATAATGCAATGCGCACCGCTACAATCATGTACTTTGCAATTAAGGAATAATGCAATGCGTAGCTACAATCATGTACTTTGCAATGAAGAAATAATGCAATGCGGGCCGCTACAATGCTGTACTTTGCAATGGAGAAATAATGCAACGTGTAGCGCTACAATCGGGTACTTCGTTATGCAGAAATAATGTCAGGCGTCATAAGACAGTCCGGCAGTTCGTTAGCAGCAATATTGGCAATGTGTATTACGACAGTCAGCCTCTTCGATAACAGTTGCCCCCCACATATCAACGATGACATAAAGTACAGCTTCTCACTCTGGCCCCAGTACTGCCACTCCTTTGGTCAGTACGGGCCCCAATCTGAGCCGAAGCAAAGGCTCACGTTGACAGAAGGACTGAGAGGCCGAGAGAGTGTCCCTCCGAGGCCGCACACCGCCCAGGCAGTGATCCACATTACCTGGGGTCACGACCCCACTCTCCTCTCCTCCTTCAGCGAACTGGGCCTTCCGTGCAGAACTTTCTCAATGGGCCTCAGCGGCTCGGCCTGGCAGCTCAGCTCCTCCGGGTCTGCCGGTCCGGGCCGCGACTGTTAGGAAGGTCTCAGGCGGCCGCAGAGCACACGTACCCCGCGCCTCTGAGATTACGTTACTCCGGGTGCACGTTCACCACAGCACCCTCCGGGTCTCCTCTGGCACGAAGCCACACACAACGCTGATGGGACTTCACGTCGACTCCGAGTGCACGTTCACCAGGCACTCCTTCCTGCTGTCTCAGTTGGCACCAAGACACGCACACACCGCTGCAGAGACTCACTTTCTTCCGGTGCACACAATGATCAGCCGATCACCTCCACAGTCCCAGGTTGCACCAAAGCACGCACACTGCTTCACTGAGACTTACTCCAACTCCGGTGCCCCGATATCCAGGCGCTCTTCACCAATGCCTTCGGCCGCACCCCGACACGCTCACCGTGTCCGAGCCTCACTTCTCCTCCGGTGCACTCGATGACCAGGCGCTCTTCACCAGCACCTCCGGTGCACCCCGACACGCCCCCTGTGCGTCCGAGACTCACTCCACTTCCGATGCACACGTTGACCAGGCGCTCCTCACCAACGTCTCCTGTGCACCACGACACGCACTCGGCGCGTCCGAGACTCACTTCACCTCCGATGCACCCGCTGACCAGGCACTCTTCACCAGCGCCTGCGGTGCACCACGACACGCACCCTGCGCGTCCGAGTCTCAGCTCACCTCCGATGCACACGCTGACCAGGCGCTCTTCACCAACACCTGCGGTGCACCACGACACGCACCCAGCGCGTCCGAGACTCACTTCACCTTCGGTGCACACGTTGACCAGGCGCTCTTCACCAATGCCTCCTGTGCACCACGACACGCACCCTGCGTGTCCGAGTCTCACTTCTCCTCCGTGTGTCCAAGATCACAGGGCACACCTTCCGAGGGTCTCAAGCTGCCACAACACGCGCCCACCGCGTCACTTGAAACTTCTCCGGAAACTTTTATGTTCCTGTGTTTCCAAACAGGGAGCCAGCTCACCTCGGGCCCTTGGGGTAACAAGACACAGCACAAAGCCCAGTCTTCTTCAAGCAGGGGGACCTAGCGCACAAAGCACAGTCCCAACAGCCTCTTCCTTGGTTAAAACAGCAAACTGCAGACCAGCCCCAGATCACGAAGCAAGGGTCGGTCCTTCCCAGCAGTCTCTTCAGTTGTTCCTTCCTTAGCAGAGGTTCCTCTTGACCACGAAATGGGTCCAAGCCTTTTCAGTCTCAATCCATTTCTATTCCAACATTCAGGGGTCTCAGCTCTCATAGTTATACCCCTAAATGTCTTTGAAGTTCGTTGAGCTCAGGGGTCCCTGACCCCTGCCTAAATCAGTTCTGGGTGTCTTCCTCCCAGTGTCACCTTTCTCCCTTTGATACTGGGGGTCTGGATCCTTAATCACTCGGCCGGAGATGGGTCAATTGTTTTATAGCCGCAACCCAGGACTCTTCACCTCCAGTGGCTTCTCCTCCGCCTACTCTCCAGATGCAGGTCAGCCTGGTGCCATCTCAACCCCTCCCTGGGTCAAGACCTCCCCCAGCTCCCCTCCCCTCTCAGATCCAGACAGTCAATCCACATTCAACAGAAATGCTTAAAGCACAAAACTCAGCCACTTTCTAAAAGAGTGGTTTCTGAACACACAGTGACAAAACCACTTTCATAGAAAGATGTGTTATGACACTGTGAGTTCATACATACTAAACTTCACCTCTCCATTTTAAACTTATGGGAAACTAGGCTGACAAACACAATACCCAGCCTCCCCCATTCTGTCCTATGGGCAGGATGGCCTTTCACCAGTGAAAAACGAAATGGAGTGTTTTTCACTGTCAGGACATAACACACACCTCAGTATATGTCCTGCCTTTTACTTATACTGCACGTTGCCCAGGGGTTACCCGGGACCTACCACAGGGGTGCCCACTGTGTACGCAAAAGGGAAAGTAAGGCCTGACAAGTGGTTGCACTTGTCAGGACAACATGCTAACTTAGCAAACTGCACGCAGGCCCTACACTGCAGGCCTGAGTTCCCTTCTCCGCGCACCTTTGCATTACTAGCCCTGGCACACACAGTGCACATTACTAGGGACTTTACTAGTAAGGCAAACATACCAATCATGGCCAACCACTTACCTTTACACTTTACACAGGGAACACTTGTACTTTGACACTGATCAGCAGTGGCAAAATACCCAAAGCATCTAAAAGCAAAGGAGGTAGAGGCAAAAAGTCAGGGGTAATCACGCCAAGATATGCCAGGTCTAACAGGAGGAAACCATGATCTGCATGGCCAGAAGGGCACCACTAATATAATCATTCCCTACTCCTTTTGCAACTTGGTTAGCAGCTTGGGAATCTGCAGAAAGGGGGGAAGAGATATAAAAGCCCCTGTGGCCACTCCACCAGAGGAGCATCCACATATATGCCTCTTCAGAAGGGTCCCTGGAGCAAAACAAAGGAACCTGATCATTATCTTTGGATGCAAAGATGTCTATGGAAAGAGCCCAAAACCTTCTACATATCTCATGTAAGGTTTGAGATCACTGAGCTAGATTCCAGAAGAAAGGACATTTCCTACTCCTCAGATCTGTTTGAATGTTGTGTGTCCTCCTTACATGAACCGCTTTCAAGAACAACAGATAAAGTTCTACTGAAGGGTCCTGTAGCTGGGCCATAACCCCAGAGTGTTGAAAAAAGAACCCTCATGGCCATTTATGTACAAAACAGTCACCATATTGTCCGATCATATCAAAATATTGTGATTCAAAGTGTGAGTCTTTAACATTTTTACTGTCTTTAGAACTGACTTAATCTCCTTTGGAAGAGTGATGATTCTCTGAGGGGAGCCAACAACACTGAATCAATCAGTCCTGCAGGGTAGCTCCTATCGTAGGGAACTTCCATCTGTAGTTATGATCTTCAGAGGGTCTGTGTTCGACTTGGCCCTCTCTGCAGCGTCTTCCACAAACTTTTTGCCTTCACCCTCCTATTATTCTGAATTCGGTTTTGCTGGCCTTAGGACTCTGTGCACTTTACCACTGCTAGCAAGTGCTAAAATACTTGTGTTCACTCCATAAAACATGGTAAAATTGACTTACACCTGATTGACATATTTAATTTAGTCATAAATCCCTAGTAGGGTCGTATACCATATACCGAGGGACTGTAAATGAACTTCTAGCTGTGGGTGGGCCTGCAGCACTGATTGTGTCACACACTTAATTGGCCACTTACAACTTGTCTCAGGCCTGCCATTACAGCCTGTATACAGTTTTAAACTGCCAATTTGACATGGCAAAATAAGTCCCTTGCAAAGCCTTTTACTCCCCATTTATTTCCGATAAGTCACCCCTAAGTTCGGCACTAGGTAGCTCATAGGACAGGGTTCCTTGTAATTAAAAGGTTGGACGTGTACATTTAAGTTTTACATGTCCTGGTAGTGAAAACTCTTAAATTCATTTTTCACTACTGTGAGGCCTACCCCTTTCTCCTAGGATAACACTGGGTTGCCTTATTACATTTATTAAGTGCTGACCTGTGATTGGGAGCAAGAAGGATATTCATGTTTGGTGTCTGAGAAATTGTAACTTAAAATTCATTTTAATGATAAAGTCAGATTTTAAATCCCAGTTTTGAAAATGCCATTTTCCAGCCCTAACTATTTGTAAGGGTGGGAGATAAATTCTGCTTTGCTGGCGGAGTTCGTGGAGTTTTGGTCTCTCCGTGTTATGGTTGTAATGCCGAGTTCCAGCCAAACTCGGCCAACCGCTGTGTGTGGAGTTTTATCTTGTGTGCAGCACGGAGTGCCAAAGGTAATTTGGAGAGCGCAAGTGAGAATTGGTGTCCCCTAGTGCCATTTTTGTGCGCTCAGAGGGCACCCAGCAAGATTTTCTCCATCCGGACTGCCGCTCGAGTAGAAAATCTTCTTGAGTGGCAGCAAAGAAGCAGCGCCCTCTGGCGCTGCGTGGTGCAGTTTACGCTGATTTTGCAGCACGGAACAAGCTCCCAGCACTACAAATCAGGGTGAGCAGTGCAACGTGCTGATTTCCATTAGCTTGCGGAACCCTGCAGAATCTCACGGAGTTTTCATGCAACCCATCCCTAACTATTTGGTGCCTGCAGCCTGCTCCTGAGTCACATGACTGGGTGTAGTTGGCAGTCGGACTTTGTATATTCCTCCCAGACAGCCACACAATAGAGGGATTAGGTGTGCATATATGGGCCATAACTTGCAGGATGGGGAGACGGAGCTGGGCACAGCCCCATTTGCAAACCAAGAGGCTGTGCTCTGCCTTCACATGAAGGACTTCACACTACCCCATTCTTCAGGTAGTCCGGCTTGAGCCAGGGTTGGGGAGGCAGGAAACTACAAGCACTTCAAAGGAAAATCTCTAGAAACTTTTACTTCAAAGACGACACTAGGTATAAAAATACAACCCTCAGACCCTCACTCTTCAGTTCTCTTTCTGGACCTGTGGAAGGACTCTCAGAGGACCGTTTGCTGCTGTAACCTGCTGTTTACTTCAGAAGACTGCTTTGCTGGACATGAAAGGACTACTCTGCTGCCTGAAGACTATCTTGATCCCTCAGATGCCTGCCTTGCTGCCTGGACCCTTTTCCACCTCTGGAACCCAGAACTACCAGAATGACTCCAAGGGTTAGTTTGCTGGCCTCCTGACCAGAGCTTCATGGACAGAAAAGTCTCCAACCATCTTGAACCCACACCTGGACCCAGGCTGAGTGAGTCCCAACTCTCCAAGTGGTGTCTCTCCACTCCTGGACCCTTGGAAGTGGTGCTAAATGTGCCCATATAGCCAAAAACCAAAACTTGTGACTTTGAATTTGTTTGGCTAAAAAGTGCTCTGAGAACCGAGAGGAGACCGGGAACTCCTGTTAGATGAGTTGCAGCGAACTCTTACCTTGCAGTTCGCAACGTAGCCTTTCAGAGACAATATGGACCCAGGTCCCTCTTCCTGACCCTGCCTACCAGTGAGACTCTATACACACCAAGAAGGTGAGATCAGAATTTGGGGGATGGATCTTGTTGGTAGGATGGTACTCCGGAGTTACTTCCAAGTTGTTGACCTATAAAGGAACAGAGATAAAGAACATTCGAGGTTAGCGTCTATCTTTGCTTAGGGCTTCCCTCTCTGTTGCCTCAACAACCCTCTCTATGGGATTCACTAAAATACCTGTGAGTCAACTTGCTCCAGTCCTACACTGAGGTGTTGAATGGATAGGGTTTATTGTAAACTGGTTTCTTTTCTTCAGACTACCAAGAAACTCTGAGTACCATGACTTCTAAAAGAAATGCAGAATTATCTACTTCTTTCTTCCTTAGCAACATTACACAGTTTGCACAATACATCTTAATACATACTCTAAGTACCTGTATTAGTTTTCTTAGATGCCAAAATGAGGGATCACAAATGTTTTGTCACATTGATTCTCTTATAAGTCCTTCTCCTTGGTTGGTTGCCTTAAGGCATTGTTCCCTGTGCATAGTATTGTTACTCAAACATGTACATTTTTTAAAAGGGTGAGCAGTACCTTACTTTTGTTATGCTGGGGAGTTTACCTTTTTGGTAATGTCTGTCTTTTGTTTGCAGGTACCTGTGTTGACTGTGAAATACGGGCGGGTGCTGCTATGCGGCTAATCACCATGGTGCAGTATGCCAGATGCTGTGGAATGTGGCCACTGATGTGGGCAGGGAACAGCTTTCTGAAATCAGGTAAGTGCTCCGCTGATACCGTGGGCGTTGTCTCATATGCAGGCAGGGAACCGCTAACTGGAATGAGGTAAGTGCTCCGCTTATGTAGTGGCATTGTTTCCAATGGAGGCAGGGAAGTGCATTCAGGTAAGAAGACCTCTTCATCGAAATCTTCGAGGCAAAGTAAGGCCTCCAGTCTTGGGCGTGGTTTAAATATAGAACCACACCCAAGATGGCCGCTGAGATTACCCAAGGTTTCACGAGATCTCGAGAAACCTCTGCATGCAGAAATGGGACATACACAGGGTCATACAGTAGAGCACAAGGTTACAACATGTGTTTTGAAGACTCAGAGGACTGTGATTTGGTAGATTTGGGACCAACGCTTGAGTGGAAGACTCGGGGCATAAGTTAAGGATGGAAAGAATAAGCTATGGCTCAGGGGGCTGAGATGTGGGTGCAGCTATGGCTCTGAGAGCTATGGCTTGGGGGCTGAGGTCCCAAAGTAAAGCAGCAGAGCCTGGGAAGGGGTGAATGAGCCACAACCCTGACACGTCCCTGCTTATCAATCCGCCCAAGGTGCATCGATATCCAGTCTGACTTCGTGGCAGCTCCCACTACCTTCTCCTCTGTAGCAGCAAATCCTGTTCAGCGGTCCTTCATAGAAGGGATAACTTGCCTTCTGGAGCCCTTGCAGGCTACAACTTGCAGCTTCTTCCCGCGGAGATTTTCCACCTCCAAAAAAGAGACTAAGTCAGAATGTAGAAATGTTCACCGCAACTTTGTCCAGTGGCTCCTCTAAGATGATGCAACCTCCTCCTCAAACACCTCCTGCAGCTTTGCCACACTGAACTTTACTTTCTCAGACATTTTTGCACAAAATGTGTAGTAAGTCCGAAGGATACCCGGTCTCTTGCGACTTCGTGATTGGTGTTTTCATCGTTTAGGTGCTAGTTTTTACCTTAAACTTTAAACATTCATGAATTGGTTCTACTGATTGGATTATTGTTGTTTTGGTGTACAATAATTTACTAAAATGTACTCTATTTTTCTGGATTGGTGTGGGATTTTTCTTTTGTTTTCACTTAATTACTATTTGTGTACTGCATACATTCTTTACACAGTGCCTCTAAATTAAGCCTGACTGCTATTGTGTCAAGCTACCAGACGGTTAAGCATGGGTTAATTTAGTGACTTTTTTGGTTCATCCTGATAGGGATTGTGGCTATTTATTGAGCAAGGTTTGCACCCCACTCAACCAACAACTCAATTTCTCACATTGATGATTAGTGGTGGGGTCCACAACGAGTTTATGCCGTACCATACAGCAATTTGTGTAGCACAAAGATCCCATATAAATAATTTGACACCAGATTTGACTTTTTAAAATTCTCCTTAGTTTTCCATTGGCCATATTCTCATTTTATAAATGTAAGTACCCTACTTCCCTTTTTATACAATGGAGATAGAGCTGCTCAACCTTGACATACTCACCAGTGCTGAGCTGCAGAGTCTCTGCAAGGAAAGGGACTGAAGGCGGGCAAGAAGGCCACAAAGATGGACCTCCAGATAGCCCACAGAGCCTATGAGAAGGTCAAGAGGATGCAGTCCACTCCAGAGGAGCAAGAAGATGACAATCCTGAGGAGAATGGACTGGACTTGGATAAGGAGGAGGACCCAGACATGAGTCCTGAGCCACATGAAGAGCACAGCTCACCCCTAGGAGAAGAGCCCCAGAAGAGAAGCCCCAGGATAGGGCAGGAAGTACCGTGTTGGCCCAGGATCTGTCCCCAGAGAAGCTGCAGGACAGGAAGGTGGAGAGGGAGCTCAAACAATAGCTGGCCAAGATGAAACTGGCTGCAGAGGAGAGAAGGGCTGAGGCAGAGAGAGCCCTGGCCAAAGAAAAAGCTGAGGGTGAAAGGGTCTTAGCTGAAAGGAAAAAACTACTGCTGAAGAATGAAAAAAGCATGAAGGAGCTGGAGCTCAAGGCTAAGCAAACTACAGATACCAGCAATGATGGTGGCAGCATACCTTCAGTGTCCTCTGGAGAGGTGAGGGTCCGCATACCACAAGACCTGGTGCCCAGTTATGTGGTGGGAGATGATATAGGTAAGGGGTTTTTGCCTATGAGGTAGTCCTGAGAATGCACTGGATCAGAAACATATGCCCACAGTGGGGAGGGACGCACTTTTTACACATTAGGTGGGTGACCAGACAAAATACAACTCCATGAAAGCAATACTTATCTCCAAATTTGGGTTGACCCCTGAGAAGAACTGGAAGAGGTTCAGGGACAGCCACAAACTCTCAACCCAGTCTTGGGTGGATTTCTTGGACTATTCCAGCAAGGAACTGAATGACTGGGGGTGGGGCAGCAAAGCTGATGTTGGGCTGTACAACTTAATCTTGAGGGAGCACATGCTCAATACTTGTTTTACAGAGCTGCACCAGTACCTAGTGGATAGTGATCCCAGGGAGCTTGCTAAGGAGGCTGACCTCTGGATTAGTACCAGGGTATCCAAGAAGGTGCCTTGGGTTAACCCAAAGAAGGGTGGTTCAGGTTCCCGCCATCAGAGTGAGGGGGAGGTCAAGGCAGACACAGACAAGTCTCAGGATCAAGTGGGGAAAGGGTTCCTGTGTCCCTTCTGAGAAACAGAGAGGAGGTTCTGGTGGGTGATGGCCCAGGGTACCCCATTTCCAACCCTGGTTCTTTTATTGTTCTCAGCTAGGCCACAAGCAGGGGACCCAGTCTTTCCTAGTCTTTCCACTGGTGAGAAATCTGCAGGTGTGGCCAATATGGCCTCAGGGGTAAGTAGTCCCCATGGGGCAGACGATAGACCATGCACTAGTCTCACTTAGTTGGGAGGTAGACCCAGAGGGTGAGGTGGTGATCCCTTGGGGCGGGAGTCACCACTTTAACCAGGTTTAAGTGAATGGGATCCCTTTCCCTGGTTTGAGGGACACCTGGGCCATCCAGGCCATGGTAGAAGAAAGGCTGGTTTTCCCAGAGCAGTATACCGGACAAGTGTGTAGGGTAACTCAGGCCCAGGGGCTAGACTTTTTCCGCCCCATGGCTCCTATCCCTGGAGTGGGATGGGAGAGGTGACCCAGAGGAGGGTCATAGTTAGTCCCCAGATGCACATTGACTGCATTCTGAGAAATGAATTGCCCCCGGTGTCAAGAGAGCTAGGAGGGGCTGATGCCCAGGGTGCCCTGAAAGCTCAGTTTTCAGAGGCTCAGATGGAGAGGCAGGAGGAGGAAAGGCTCACCCCTGACTTTTATTCAACCGCAGGGTACAGACCCTGGGCTGGAGAACCAGTCTCAGGATATAACCCCTGGACTGGTGGGAAGAAGAGTGGAAGAAGGGTGCCTAGTACCCTGGGCTGTTTCCCCCCCACTATTAGAGTCCTCAGAGGTCAGAAAACCCTGGATGGCCTGGAACCTGGCTCTTGACACTGACAGTTGTCAGTGGCCTCTGTTGGTTCGCTTTCCTTACGGGCTGAGTTGCCTTGGGTTGGGGACAGAAATCTGATCCAAGGGGTGGAATGGGCCACATCACTTTAATGTCCATGGTGGCACTGCCTGCCTACTGTGAGCAAATTAAATTTAGGTGCTTCACAGATGGGGACCACAAGCAAGGAGAGAGGTTACCCATGGGCTAGTTCAGTGGCTCAGGAAAGTGTAGAAAGAGGGATCCAACTGAATTCAGAGGGGCATAGAACTAGCATCAGCCTCTGCAGTAGAGGCCATTGGCCATCTTTTGTCGCCTAAGCAGGGAGCATCAAGGTAATGATTAGTCTGCCCTGGCTTTTTGCTAGGGGGGGTTGTGTTGGACTCAACCCTCTCTGCTGGGTCATCCCCAAACTTTCTGCCTTCAGTCTCCTATTGTTCTGAATACATTTTTGCTGGCCTTAGGACTCAGTGCACTTTACCACTACTAAGCAGTGCTAAAATGCTTGTGCTCACTCCCTAAACATTGTAAAATTGGCTCACACCTGATTTGTAAATCTAATTTACTTTTAAGTCTCTAGTAAATTGGTATAACAATATATGTAGGGCCTGTAAATGAAATGCTACCAGTGGACCTGCAGCACTTATTGTGCCACCCACTTAAGTAGCCCCTTAAAACATGCCTTAGGCCTGTCATTACAAGCTGTATGCAGTTTTAAACTGTCAATTCGATTTGGCAAAATAACCCCCTCACCAAGCCTTTAACTCCCCCTTTATTGCATATGTCAACCCAAAGGTAGACCCTAGGCAGCCCATAGGGCAGGGTGCATTGTAATTAAAAGGTTGGACATCTCCTTTTAAGTTTTACATGTCCTGGTAGTGAAAACTCCTACATTTGTTTGCCACTACTGTGAGGCCTACCTCTTATCTCTACGATAACATTGGGTTGCCTTATTACTTTTAATAAGTGCTAACTTTTGATTGGGAGCAGGCAGGAAATTCATGTTTGGTATTGGAGAAATTGCAATTTAAAATCATCTTTAATGATATAATCAGATTTTAAATCCCAATTTTCCTACCTTAACTATTTGGTGTCTGCAACCTGTCCCTGGGTCACATGACTGGTTGTAGTTGACAGTTGGACTTTGTATATTCTTCCTAGGTAGCCACACAAAAGAGGAATTAGGTGTGCATGGACGGGCCTTCACTTGTAGGATGGGGTGGTGAGGAGCTGGGCACTTAGGTTTAGACCATAAACATAAACATAAACCCGGTATTTGTAAAGCGCAAACTAATCACCCCTAAGGGTCTCAAGGCGCTGGGGGCCGTTGGGAAGATTAGCGAGCAATTGCCCAGAGTCACATGGTGCTGGGCTGAGCTGCTGCCGGTGCGGGAGATCGAACCATGAGCCCCGTGCTCCGAAGTCAGCCACCCTGGCCGCTGTGCCACACCTCTCCCCAAATTTTATTTTTGCCAAGTCAAAATGGTAGTTTAAAATGGCACTACAGGCTGCAGTGGCAGGACTGAGACATGTTTTTAAAGGCTACTTTAGTGGGTGGCAAAATGAGTGCTACAGCCCACTAATAGCATTTAATTTACAGGCCCTATGTACAAGTAGTACCATTTACTAGGGAATTACAAGTGAATTATATGTGCCAATTAGGTGAAGTCTAATTTAACCATGTTTTAATGAGTGAGCATAAACATTTTAGCACTTGTTAGCAGAAGTAAAATGCACAGAGGCCTAATGTAAACAAAAATGAGTTCGGCAAAGTAAGGGAGTGAAGACAAAAAGGTTGGAGGAATACCACACCAAGAATGCCAGGTCTAATACCCCTCAACAACATGCTAACTCTTCATCAATCAATCAGTCAATCATTCTGGATTTATACAGCGAGGCTACTTGCCTGTGAGGGTATCTGGGAGCTGAGAACCATGTTGCTAGGGAGAGCTCAGTTGAACTGCCAGGTCCTGAGTCCTTTCCTAAATTCCAGCAGAGAGGATGAGGTCTGAAGGTGAAGGAGGGGCGGTCATTCCAAGGTCATTCCAAATACTACACAGCGAGGTAGGAGAAGGAGCGTCTTCCATTGTTGCTTCAGCAGATGCGGCTGTCTGAGCGAGGGAGAGGGAGGCAGAGCGCAGGAGTCTGGAGGGTTGGTGGAAGTTGAGCTAGTGGTTAATGTACGCTGGTCCTTGGTTGTGTAAGGCTCTGTAGGTGTGGATCAGGATCTTGAATTGACATCTCTCCTGAATGGGGAGCGAGTGGAGCTTCTTGTGGGCCCGTTTAGGGAGGTCGAGGATGAGTGTGGCCACTAAATTCTGAATGGTCTTCAGTCTCTTCAGGAGGTGCAAGGGGATTCCTACGTAGAGTGCATTGCCGTAGCCCAGCCAGCTGGTGAGTAGGCCTTGAGTGACAGTTCATCTGGTATTGATGGGGAGCCATTTGAAGATCTTACAGAGCATTAAAAGAGTGAGGAAGCAGGCAGAGGAGACAGCATTGATCTGGGTTTTCATGGTGAGCTTGCTGTTGAGGGTCATGCCCAAGTTGCGGGCATTGTATGTCGGAGTGGGTGAGGGTCCTAGTTCGGAAGATCACCAGGAGCTGTTCCACAGGGAGGTGTTGTTCCCGAAGTACTTCTGTTTTGTCTGTGTTGAGTTTTAGGCACTTGTTTTTCATCCAGTCGGCGACACTCGTCATGCACCTGTGGAAGTTGATCATCGTGATGGAGGGGTCTTCTGATAGTCAGAGGATGAGTTGGGTATCGTGGGCGTAGGATATAATGTTTAGTCCATGGGTTCTGATGATGTTGGCCAAGAGGTCATGTAAGTGTTGAACAGTGTAGGACTGAGGGACGAGCCTTGCAGGATGCAATAGATGATGTTCTTTGGTTCTGAGGTGAAAGGTGGTAGGCAGATTCTCTGGGTTCTTCCAGTAAGGAAGGACATGATCCATTTGAGGGATTCCAATGTGGTGAAGCCTCTTGATAAGGGTGTGGTGAGATACTGTGTCGAACACCGCTGAGAGGTCAAGGAGGATCAGGGCTGCTGTTTGTTCTCGGTTGAGGCGGGTTTTGATGTCATCGGTGGCAGTGATCAGGACCATTTTGGTGCTGTGGTTGGTGTGGAATCCAGATTGGGAGGTGTCCAGAAGGTTGTTGCCCTCCAGGTGTTCTGTGAATTGGTGGTTAATGGCCTTTTTCAGGACTTTGATGGGAAAGGAGAGCAGAGAGATTGGCCGGTAGTTCTTGAGTTTGCTGGGGTTGGCGGACGGTTTCTTGAGAAGGGGTTCGACCTCTGTGTGTTTCCATTCTCAGGGAAGCTGGCCATGGTGATGGAAGCGTTGAGCTCGTTGCTGATCATCTTTCTCCTGAGGGTGAAAATGTGGTGGGGACATGTCGGTGGGTGCTCCTGAGTGGACAGAGTACATGATGGCTGTGGTGTCTTGTGTGGTGAGCTGGTCCCATGTGGTGAGCAGGTGGTTGGGATTTGCATCGGTGGGAGCGAGGAGGCTGAGGATGTTTGAGGTGGTGGGTTGGGGTTTGAAGTTTTTGTAGATGGTGGAGATCTTGTCATGGAAGAAGTCCGCTAGGGTGTTGCAGAGTTCCTGGGAAGAGGTGATGATATTTTCTGTGGCTGAGGGGTTAGAGAATTCTCTGATGATGAAGTGTTCTTTGATGTGGTTAGTACTGGCTTTGATGCTGCGGCAAGGGCGTTCCTTTTCATCTTTTTCAGGAGTTGGTGGTATTGGTTGAGGGATGTCTTGAATGTGGCTCGATCTGTGGGCTCACTTCTGGTGCGCTATTTTCTTTCCAGTCACTTGCAGTTGCGTTTAGTGGTTCTCAGTTCCATGGTAGACCAACTGGCCTGTTTGGAGGATCACTTGCATTTGGTGAACTTGACGGGGCGACTCTGTTGGCACAATCAGTGATCCAGGTGGAGAAGTTCTTGACAGCCTGTTCTAGGTTGGTTTTGGTTTCAGGGTGGGAGGTGTTGAGAGTGTCTGTCCACTGGCTCTCTGATAGTTTGTTACAGCTGTGGTGTAGGATGCTGGGCAGCTTGGTGGCCGTGCCAGGGGATCCTGTGGTGCTGAAGTGAATGATGGCATGGTCTGTCTAGCTGAGCTCGGTGACATGGCTGTACTTGACTCTGTTGCGGGCCGTGTAGATGGGGTCGAGTGTGTGTCCTGCAATGTGAATGGGGTTGGTGCCTAGTTGGGTGAGGCAGATGTTGTTCATGCTTTCGAGGAGGTTGGTGGTGTTGATGTTGTTAAGGTAATCTAGGTGAAAATTGGTGTTGAGGAAGATGTAGTGTTTGGAATCAATGGCAAGTCGGGTGATGAATTCGGGGATGGTGTCGCAGAAGCTGGGGCGTGGACCTGGAGGTCTGAAAGCGAGGGTGTCTCTGATGGTGTTTTGCTGTCGGTTTGGGGTTCGAAGTTGAGGTGTTCCATGATCGGGATGGTGTCGTCTGCAGTGATGGTGCAGTGTATGGTTTCTTTGTGGATCATGGCGATTCTACCTCTGTGTTTGTTGATGCGGTCTCAGTGTGCTATATTGTAGAAGTCGGGCATTGCTGAGGCACTGTTGGGCGCAGATGTGAGGTTGAGCCAGGTCTCGGTGAGGAAGATGGCGTTGGGGTGAAGGAGGTGAGGGTGTCCCAGATCTCAGTGGCGTGCTTGCAGAGTGATTGTGCATTGAGTAGGAGGCAGTGGAGTAGTTCTGGAGCGGTCATGGCTGGGATGATTGTGGTTGTTGTGCAAGCGGGTGCTTCAGTGTTGTATGAGAAGAGACAGGGCCGGCAGGAAAAAGGTCCTACTGTTGCTTGTGGAGAGGTGCAGCAGCAGTTCTTGTTGAGGAGTCTGGTGTCCAGAGCTGGGAGCTCAGTGACAGTGTATCTGTGTGTAGCAGGAGAACCAGCGTTCCTGGTGCTGGGTACGGTCCAAGCACGGACAGGCACAGACCGGCTTATCTTTGGCACGTCTTTGGCGCACCGGTGGTGTGGCCGCACTATGGCCTCCTCCATTAGGTAGGTCCAGGGAGGAGCCCTGGGTGGCAGTGGGAGGGCCATCGGGAGGTGGGAAGTGGGAGGGAAAACAGCAGGAGAAACAGACGGGAGAGTGGTGAAGCAAAAAATGGCACAAAGCGGCAAAGGAAGGATGTAAAAGCAGTAAAAACAATACTGGGACCCAAAACAATACAGTACCTTAACCCCTTGGCCTCGGCGGTAATTCTGCCGTGGCGCTGGGGGGGGGTGAGCGCGGCGCCGCCATGCTCGTGACGGAACCACGCCGTCATGAGTCACGGGCGAGCTGTGCTCATGATGGCGTGGTTCCGTCACGACCCCGCCCACTCACTAATTCGCCCGCACAGGCGGGGAATCAGTGCCACGTGGGCGGAGCGGCCACAGCATGACGGAACCACGCCGTCATGAGCACACGCCGCCCGTGGCTCATGACGGCGTGGTTCCGTCATGCGCAGGGAAGGAGTTAAAACAAGACTAAACAGTGGGGGCATAGCACAGTTAAGAACAAGACTAAACAGAGGGGTAACACAGCGGTATAAGCAAGCAGCAGGCAGTCATGGGGCAAAAGGCACGAACAGCAGTTCTGGCAGCAGGGGGGAGTAGGAGGAGGACCTGCTCCATGCCAAAACTCAAAACTGCTTGACACCTCATCCAACTCTTGGGTAACTCCAACTTTCCAAACAACACTCAAAACTCAAAAAGAACAAGAGACAACCTCATCGACACACTCAGTGTGGTACATCATGTCACACAACCAACACACTCCAAAGGCCACATACTTGACCTTGTGTTCTCACTATCACCAATAATTCAATGCAAACCAACCATACCCCTGGACTTGAGCAAACACCTGGCCATCCCTTTCTCCCTGCTCAGCATTAGAGGTACGTGAAATCCACATAATTTGCTTTTGAGTAAATATGTCAATTTTTGCAAAATTCTGCATAATCATGCGAAATGCAAAACTGGCACTTAGCACTGTGTTTTAGCATGAAATGTATCCCGTGTCTATTTTGGATGCAAAAATGCACTTCACTCTAAAAAAGGGCAAAAAACAAAAGGACCGTGAACAAACCATACACACGCTAATTTATTACTGTGAACGGCCAGTACGTATTTAATTTTTATTGCAAACGGCGCATAAATATGCAATGTGGCTTAATAGCATCATTTCAGGAATTTCGCAGAATAAGGATAACTCAAATATTGCTAAGAACACTAGCATAACAAAAATTTCACCAATACCTACTCAACATCCTGCCAACAAGCCATGGTAAATCCAAAAGAGAAAACCAAGGGGCATATTAGCAAGACCCACGTTAAAATTATCGCCGTTTTAGCGGCAGGAAATTGCCGCTAAAATGGCGATAATGGGCTTGCTAATATGCGTTATGGAATTCCAATAGAAGCCCAGGTTAGATGTGCAGGACATCTAACCTGGGCTTCTATTGGAATTCTATAACGCATATTAGCAAGCTCATTATGCCGTTTTAGCGGCAGTTTCCTGCCGCTAAACGGCGATAATTTTACGTGGGTCTTGCTAATATGCCCTCAAATCTTCACATCCTTCAAAGACTTCTCCATTGAAAATTTAACACTGGACTCATCCATCTGTCACCCTATTAACTCCTTGTCCAACACCAATGCCCTCTTAACACCTTCAACACTTTTTTGGAATACTATGTAAATATCTACACCCCAGTTAAAACACAAGTGCAAGCTAAAGCTTCCAGCACCCTGGTACTCTATTGACCTTGCTGATGCTAAACGATCTATCTACAGACAGGAAAGAAAATGGAAGATTACCTTATGACACTGAAATTCCCCCACACAACACACATCGGCCAAAGCAAAATACTACACCCACATCATCAATGAAGCCACCAACAGGAGCCGAACACTTTTCAAAACAAGCAGTGCACCAACCCCATGCCGGACTGATGCATTCCTCAATCCACAGAAAAGTGCAATGTCATCAGCCTCTTATTTATTAAAAAAATTAAGAAATTGAAGAATAAGGAAATGAAATGATTCTGACAGCACATCGACAACAACAAGCCTTCTTCATGTCTTATGCCCTCACTTTCCCATAGCATCCTGCAATAGTCATCCAGTAAAGCTCTATATCTTGCATATCTTGTCGACATACTCAACTCCCTTCTAAGTGACTTCTTATGAAGATGATGTTTTATCATCATCTTTCATGAAAGCTCTGTCTAGGGAATCTCTCTCGCCCCTATTCACCATTGTCAATGCCTTGTTCACTTACGATACCTTCCCAGAAGCTGTTCAGACAGGCCAGAACATCTTGCTCCTAAAGAAACCTATACTAGACTCTTGTGACCTCGCCAACTAAAGTCGTCACTAACCTACCATTCATTATCAAGATCATTGAAAAAGCAGTCTATGTTCAACTCCAAGATCACAATAATGCTAACCATTTCCTCCACGACTACCAGCCTGGCTTCTAATCATGTTACTATCAAGTCAAAAAATCTCTCCTTGGATTTTAGTTAGAGGTATATAAGTTCATTCAGACTCTCACATCTATTAGCTCCATTCAGCACTCAATTATACACCCAATTTAACCAAAGCTGTGTACATTACTTGAATGTATTGGTTTATAGATAATCTAGGGATCTCAATTCCATTAGACAGAGGCATTCTACTAGGCTCTCAGGAGACTCTAACAGGCATTCCTCTTTATTGTAAAAACGGTTTTAGGAGCATCCATCTTGTGAATTGAAGAAGAAGGCTAGAATTTTAGTGAAGACGAATGGCCTTGCTACGTGGGTGATAGGAAAACCCCATATTTAAGGTAGTGGCTGTTGAGGACTTACTATACCTACAAGGTAGGTTTCAGAGTGCATTGCATATTTAGCAGGACTACACAAATAGAAAAGAACACAGGAGGTCAGTTTTAAAAAAAATATCCCTTTTGTATCGCTCTCTTGTAGTCCCTTTACACCTACTCCTTGTATTATCCCGAAACTACACAAGACTTGTATCCGTTGGGATTTGGTGGGATTGATCTTGAAAAAACATGAAACAAACCCACGATTTGGAAGATTGGTGAGTCTAGTTGATTGAGATGAAGCTATCTTTGTAATTTGTGATGTGAGAAAAGAGTGAGGATGCTTGGTATGTCTAGCAATTACGTTGTTAAGATGAGTGGAACACGTGGGATTAGTCACTGGAGATGGAGGTATGAATGTTATTTTAATAGGCATGACTGGTGACCCCAATTCATAACTTGTGGTAACACCTTTCCAATGTAGTTGTGGAGATCTCTAATGGTGAAGGAAATTATCAATTAATGTATATTACTTATGGAAAAAATATTTTGGTTCAATGAGGTAACTGTGCATTTATTTTTATATGGGAGCAATCTGTTTTTATATATGTGTTTGCGGAAGATATCAGTTTGTCCTGCAGAAGGTGGTTTAATTGTCTGTTATGCACTGAAATGCATCGATTTACAAGTGGAACTAAGTCTGACGGGCATCGGATACAATAGATGATGGTCATCTGGGAAAACCATGTGTCCAGAATAATGACCAAAACAGAGTAGTCATAAAGACACATGGGGTTGTCTTATGTGTTCTCCCTTTTTGTGATTTATTGTTTATGATTGTTTTTTTTAAACCGTCTGTTTTTAAACATATTTTGTACTGTTTTTGAATTGCTGCTATATATAAAAAAAAGTCTATTGGATTCACTTTGTGATGTTTAGATAAATTCTGATACAGTAATCCTGTTAACTTTCGCCTGCCTGTTTGTTTTGCCGCATTGGGGGACTCCGCACTACAAGTCCCAGTCTGCCTGACTGCCTGCCCATGCCACACCTGTGCGCCTGGAGGCGCTTTAAAAATGGACGCGGGTTCCCGGGGTGCGGGAAGCCCGTTAACTTTCGACTGCCTGTTTGTTTTGCTGCATTGGGGGACTCCGCACTACAAGTCCCAGTCTGCCTGACTGCCTGCCCACGCCACACCTGTGCGCCCGGAGGCGCTTTACAAACGGACGCGGGCTCCCGCAGCGCAGGATGCGGCGGGTGTGCCCGGGC
This sequence comes from Calotriton arnoldi, assembly GCA_963921515.1. Taxonomy (NCBI): domain Eukaryota; kingdom Metazoa; phylum Chordata; class Amphibia; order Caudata; family Salamandridae; genus Calotriton; species Calotriton arnoldi. Next base: position 666,677 of record CAWUFW010004193.1, read on the forward strand.
CAAGCCCGGGCGAAGCCTGGGCGAAGGGCGGGCCCGTCTGCGCCCGTCCTAGCCCGGATTAGGCTTGGCTGGGCCTCCTCTCTTGGCTTGGTGATCGGCGGGGGGTCTGGACTCTCGAGCAGGGCTGGTCTACAAGGATCGTGAAAGAGCCACCAAGGATATCACCGACTACTCCCTGCCAGGAAATCCGTGAGGTAGGAGGTCTTTTTGTGTACTGTTCCCTTGAAGCAGGAGAAGCACGGTTTGACTGAACATTAAGCTGCCAACCCTTATACTTACTCTTACCCCCTCTGGTACTGCAAGTTGGTTATTTAGCTGGGTAGAATCCTGCACTGCTATGGGAAGACGTAAAGGAGTGGCGCTAGTACCTGCAGGTCCCCCACCCACCACAATGGACGCCTGTTTCATGCGAGCAGCAGGGATTATTGACAAAGAAATCGAGCTGGTGTCCCGTCGGCTCTCCCGCTCGCCTGTACCTCGCCTTGCCTCCAGCCCACCAGGTGCAGTGGGGGGTAGCACTTTGTACTGCGACCAAGAAAGTAATTCTGCATCTGGGTCCTCATCTGGCCAAGCCAGTTCACTGGCTCCGGGTGTTGTGATAGAGGGAGACCAGCGAATGGGATCTCGTGGGCCAGAGGCAGCCAGAATCAGCCCCATTAGCCCTGTCCCTATAGCACCAACTACGTCAAATGGTGAGGGTAACATGGTCAACCCAGGGATGTTAAAAGTGGGGGGGGGGGTACGGGGGTAAAAAGGAAAGGACCTGTTACAGGTGCAAAAGCCAAACGCCCAAGGGGGGATGGGAACGGACATTGTGTGAGCAAACCCACTCCACTAACCAAGGTGGACGTGGAAGCCTTGATGGACGTCTGGATGGGCTCACTAATGACTAATATTGAGTGCAAACTAGACCCCATCAGGTCACGTTTAGTCGCAATTGAGCAGGAGCTAACAGAGATCAACCGATGGAGGTTAGCAGGGGGTCTGGATTTTCAAGGGGGGGCCCCCTCTGGTCCTGGCGCAGTTGCCCCACGATCCGAAGAGCAGGGGACATCTGGCCCAAGTGGGTATCGGCCTTTGGATAACCCTGAGTACAATAGTAGTATTTCCTCTACACAGCTTACCGTGATCCCAAAGGATGGAATAGGGGGGCCAAAGTCACAGTGCCCTATAGCCCGTCCCAGCCCTGTTAATCCTCCAGCCGGAACAGCTGCAAGAGGAGGGGGTGCTTACTCAGACTCTACTGTACCAGACCCCAGGGGGGCGAACCCACGGCAGTTGCTTCCAACGATACATCTCCCCCCGGAATGTCTTCCATATGTGGTGGTACTTGGCAATGTCCCGGCACTCCCCTTGGGTGCTGTTGACGAATTTGATCAACTCAAGAACAAGGTTTTACATTGGCTGGATCGGAACACCACTCTTGGACTTAGGATAGAGAAACACATCATTATGGTGCGTAGAGTTTCCTGGGTGGGTAGCTCAACTAGAAACTGGGCAGGAGACTGTGTAATTGTTAATTTCAACAGACCCCACCTAGTAGAGAGAATCTTACACTCTGTGTCCCAGAACAATCGGGGGACCCAGCTTCGACCATAACGCCCTTCCACCTAGGTTATTTCTACAGACTCTCCTCTGACACCCCAAGGCTCAACAGGGTGGGAACCTGGAAATTTCCTACTCATCCAGGACGTCTGGAACAGGGTCGACAGCTGGTAACCCAAGTCATTCCCACCTTTGACCCCTTTGCTCCTTTGGAATCATTGGATGCTTGCGATTGACTTACGGTCAACAAGTCAGTAGAGCCAGTACCCCTACAGGGAGTCCTCATGGCCCCCCCCATGTGGGGTGGATCATGCTAAATCCTGCAAATTTATTTCCTGGAACATTGCAGGGCTAGCAAACAAGATAAATGACCCCGGATGGATCACTTTTATTAAAGGATTTAGTATTATTTGTCTCCAGGAGATGTGGGCTACCTCTAACACTTTTTTCCTCGAGGGTTTTAAGACCTTTTTTGTACCAGCTACTGCTTCACGGTCAGGTAGACCTAAGGGGGGTCTGCTAATATATGTTTCTCTGGACATCTCATGCCAACTGAAGGAATTACCCACCGATAATGCTTGCTTGCAAGCCATTTCATGTTTTCAAGGGTCGGCAAATATGTTGTTGTTACATTTTTACAATGCTAAAGTTGGGCATTCATCTCTTTGTAATATCACTAGAATGGGTATTTTTTCAAGGAAATTGGACACAAAGGGTTCCCTGACTGGCCACCTTGTGATTGCAGGAGATTTTAACATCCATCTTTGTGGGGACCCAGATGCAGGTTCCGAACCTAGAATGGGATGCCCCCGGTTGGTGGGTCTGCATGTTGAACATTCCGTCCAGAGAGATAGTCTTAATGCACTAGCTGACGAGTTTGATCTAATTATGTCAAGGACCAGGGCGGCCCATAGTAGGAAGTACCTACTCCCGACTTTCATTGGAAGGGGGTGCTCAACGCTAATAGATTATATCTTTGTTTCTAGCCCCTTTTTCCAACTTCTTTTAGATTTCTCGGTTGAAGACAGCATTTATAGCGATCATAACCCGTTGTGCATCTCGACCATTTGGCCCAAGGTAGGGATATCCTCCAGCGTTGTCCCTAGCGGATCTTTAAGGGTAGCAGATCAGGGCAGAAGGCTTAGGTGGGCGCAGATATCCTCAGACTCTTTTTATGAGACCCTTATGGCAAGATGCAAGAGGGAAATTGACATCTGTACAACTGGACGTGGGGAGGCAGATGCCGTTTTGGAGGCATTTTCGGCCATTTCACGCACAATTGGACTCTTCCTTGAGGCACCACCCACGTCCCGGAAGGGACGCGCCAGGAGTTGGTTTGATCATGGCTGTTCTAGTGCAGCTAGGGACCTGAGGGCGGCCTTGAGTACCCTCCCAAGTAATCCCGCCGCGGTAAGGGTGTGTCGAGGGATATACAAAGCTGAAATAGCAAGGCGGAAGACTGAGCTAAAAGAGGAGGCTTAGAGCAAACTCAGTGAGGCCTGTCACCAGAAAAATAGTACCCAGTTTTGGAGCATTATTAATTGCCCCTTTTTGTCAGGGGATAATTCTGAGCCCTTAGATGCACACATTACAGAAGAGGAATGGGTCTGTCATTTTGAGAAAATGTTTTGCCAGCAAGCAGACACACATCAAGTTGGAGACGGAGGGAAGTCGTCCCTTCTCATTACAGCTGAGGAAGTCAGTAAAGGTATAGCTGGGTTGTCTAAGAATAAAGCACCCGGTCCTGATGGCATCCCCCCGGACCTTTTTTTATCTAAACCCCAACTATGGGTGCCAATCCTCACTACGGTTATAAATGCTGCAATCAGCAAAGAACTGCCTAGTACATTGTCTCTATCGATCATAGTTCCGGTTTTCAAGAAAGGAAACAGAGATAGCACCCTATGTTATAGGCCAATATCCCTATTGGATTCATCGGTCAAGGTGTTGGGACAGGTCCTGTTGGAAAGGTTGTCCTCATGGGCTGATGCTAACAATATCTTAACAGATATACAATACAGCATTCGCCCAGGGAGGTCCACAATCGATCAATGCCTGAACTTGTATATGATCGTTAGCAAATACACTGTTGCTCGTTCAGGCTGTATATATCTTGCTTTTATTCGATTGTGTTAACCAAAATAAATTATGGGAATGTTTACTGGGCATGGGTGTGGACAAAGAGATCGTCCTTTTCCTCCGAGAGCTACACAGAGACACCAAAGCTGTGGTACGGTTCACGAAGGAGGGTCAGGTTACTCGGCAATTCCCTATCCAGAGAGGGGTGCGCCAGGGCTGTATCCTGGCCCCTTTTATTATTTAATCTTTACATCAACGATTTGGAGAAGGCCCTGGCCGTTACTCAGGTAGATGCTCCACAGGCGGGACGGCGAGGTCTGCCGGTACTATTGTACGCAGACGACGCTGTCCTCATGTCTAGGACAGCGAGAGGACTGCAAACCCTTCTTAACTCCTTTGTGAAATTTATGGAGGACCGGGACCTGCTAGTCAACAACTCCAAATCCTATGTGATGGAGGTGGGACCTGTTACAGGGAAGCCCTTTAATTTTAAGGTGGGGTCCACATCGGTCCCGACAACTGGGGCTTTTCCCTATTTGGGGGTTTTGTTGGATGCAAAACTAAATTGGGGCCCTCTAAGAAGAAAGAAGAAAGGGGATTTCTTAAGGGCCAACGGGGCAATTTTTAATTTTGCATCTCGGTTGGGCAGAAAACCAATAGGTGCAATACTAGAGATATATAGAGCTAAGTGTCTAGCGCAGGTATCATACGGCAGCGAAATTTGGGGTTACTCCACGGCCGATGAGATACAAAGAGTTGAAAATAAATTTTTAAGACGACTCCTATGTGTACCTCAGGGAACCCCTACCTTTATGGTTCATGAAGAATTGGGTATGCCCTACTTGTCAGACCTACTGTCGTCTCGCCCTTTATTCTACTGGCTTAAAGTGTGGGGGAACAAGGGGACGTCATTACACAGAGATATTATACGGGACTGCATGGCTCTTGATTATGCCCACCGTATCCCCTGGTTAAAATATATTGGGGATGGGTTTAGGACTCTTGGGAGGGCGGAACTTTTCAGTGACCCGGAAACCATCACCAGGAAAGATTTGGTTTGGGCTAAGGAGTTTTTTTTTCCGTCTTCAGGCAGTAAAAAGGGAGGAGTCTGAATTAATTAAACCCAGTGGACGGAGATACATTATCTTAAAAACAGTACAATCAACGGAACCGTACCTCCTAGGGCTTCCAAACACGTACGATCGTTTTCTACTGACAAGGTTCCATTTCGATTTATTTTATCTTCTCCTTGCTCACCCCCGAGGGAGTAATAAAGGTCAGACCTTGCCTTTATGCGGTTGCGACAATAGGTCTCCGCAGGACATGATCCATTTTGTAATGTTTTGCAGTTTTTACGAGGTACCAAGGAAGACTTATATAATCCCACTTTTAAAAACCTTAAATTTTAATCAAGTACGTCCCGCTTTTACATTTTTAGCTCTCCTTTCAGGGTCCACGCTATGGTACGTCCTTAGCTTTTTAAAGGCGGCAGTTAGGCTCAGATTGAGCTGTGATTAGAACTCCTTGTTTACCAGGCTGCTAGATCTTCTTTTATTCTTCTAACTTATAATATGTATGAGATATTTGTATGTTACCTGTTGACTGCTTACATTAATTGGACGGGTGCCTTTTGTTTCTTTTTTTGTTGTTTGTACTGTTTTATTTGTGACTTTTATGGTTTTTATCTGAAAAGCCGAATAAAGTTTATGATGATGATGATACAGTAATCGCTATTTATATTGGATGTGATTTTGTAAAATGTGGCATTAAAGACCTTACCAATTCAAGATTAGTGTGGTATTCAACTTTGGTTTAATTGGGGCTATAATTGAGTGCTGAATGGAGCTAATAGATGTGAGAGTCTAAATGAACTTATGTACCTCTGACTGAATTCCAAGGGGAGCTTTTTTGACTTGATAGTCTTGTGCAGTGCCCTGTTCACTTGTGTTGAGGGACCCCTCTCAACTCATTTTAAATTCTAATCATGTTAAAACATGGAGACCACTAACCTGCTCATTTTAGATGATACCCTCCTGACCACAGATGAAGATGATACCTGGCTCCTTAAATTTCTGGACCTCTCAGCTGCCTCTGACACAGTCGACAATCTCACTCTCTTGTAATCTCTTGAGTCTCGAATGGGATTCACCAGCAATGCCCTTCATTGATCCTCCTCCTATCTTTCCAAATAAAACCAGTTTGTTCACATAGGCACCTCCAAGTCCCCAAGATCCCTATCACCTGAGGAGTCACCCAGGGCTCCATATTGTCTCATGTCATCTTCAACCTCTATATGAAGCAGCTTGGTGCTCTACTGACAGATAACATTATCAAAATTTGCCAATGCAGCAATTATACACAACTATATTTGAAAGCCTCCTCACCTTCAATCTTCCAATGCCTCAGACCTGACTACAGATCATCCAGACCTGAATGTCGATGCCTACCTGAAGCTCAACCCATCTAAGACTTAATTCCCTTTATTTGCCAAGAACAACAAACAAACAATAGTACAAACCTGGCTTGATGACATGGACTTCGATGGCTTCGATCCCCAACTATCACTGAATGCCAAATCACTTGGATTCACCCTGGGTACCAACCTCACCCTTAATGGCAGCCTACATGCTGTAGAATGTCTCATCCAGAACCTGAAGAAATATGATCACATCATACCCATCCTGATGGAATGCCATTAACGTCCCTTGCGACCCACACCATCTTCAAAACCAGTAGCATCATTACCAAACTCATCCCAACCAGCATCCCTGCATATAAATCTTCATCTTCCCTGCCAGAACTGACTTTTTTAACTTCAATGATTCGTACAGAAATTTACTAAGCCAATTATTGAATTTTTACATTTCATATCTCTTGCTGTCATACTATTTGGTAAAATCATATAGATCAATTGACTTTGCTTGTTATTTAATTTCTGTTTAATTCGAAATCCTATTTACAATTTGCATGCGTCCTTTGTTTTGCCATTTGGCAGGTGACATCTGGAAAAATTAAATTTGTGCAAATAAATACATGAATTTAAAAATTCATCAGCGTTTAGGTAGAGTCCCTCACATTGTAGCATACGCCAACATGCATTTTCCTACCCAGTTAGCCTCGAGGTGCAATTATGCTTTTAATTTCCTAGATTGCTGTCCATGTAATATTATGCCATCTATAATATGCAATGGACAGCCTCCCCATGTGTGGATTCATACCCTTGGTGTTTTCAGGTGACCTTCATCTCTTGTAAGATTATTGTATTTTTCAATTACTTAGCAGTCATAGTTGGCTTTTTGTTAAAAGCCTTATGTACCAAGCCCATGGGCTCTGACAGTAATGTATTCATTCACTGGAGGCAAATGATTAGGCCTGCAAAAGAGTAGTTCATTCCTCTATAAAGCCGTGATCCCTTTTAATATGACGGTATTTTCCCATGTTTTCTATACTCAAAGGAGTTACATTTCACGGACTACATTTTTATAACATGGTATTATCTTTTTTCTTTGTCTGCAATTAGTTATTTTTTTATCACATCAAGCAATCCCTCGAAGTTGTTTCTGTTTGATTATTAAATTTAGTCTGTCCATATTAATTGTGGGGATCTTCTTAAATGGGTAAATTGAGAATTATTTATTATACTTAGCATTCAGCAACTGCAACATTATTATATGTTGATTTTGCAGCAGCTTTATATTCGGTTTTGCATTTTTATGAATGAGAAAGCTCACACTCCCATCACACTGGAAACAAGTTCCATTGAAATAAATTGTCCAATAGCAAACGTTGGTTTATCTCATTTATAATGTTTGATAGAAATACATGTCGCATATGTTTTTTGTTAAGATCTCCATGAAATCGATTCAGGGAATCTTGGTTGGATATTTTACAGATAAATCAAGCTATTACAAAAATTAGCTAGTGAATATTATATTCCTTTTCTTTACAATGCTTGGCGATCTGCGCTGAGTGTGAGCCTGCTTGTTTGCCTCACCACTAAATAGTTTCTTTAGGTGTCTGCTACAAATAGTGTTACCTGTCTGTTGGCTAGACCGATTGAATAAAATACATACACGGACTCTTAAGAGCTGGCTTTTGGTCCGCCCCTTGATCATAATTGGATGACTTTGTTGTCTGTCTCAGCTTCTGCTTTTGATTCAGTGTCTTTCTTCCCTATTCGTGTGCTTGTCCCTCCCAGGAGCATTTCCGTCTCACAAAATTCTGATTGGATAAATGATATCCTTCCATGGCTGACTAAATGGGGCTCTTTATATTTAGCATTTAGCATTCAGTGGAAGTATATGTGTTTCCTTATTCTCGCAACTGTAGTTTCTTTTTGCGCCTACTCCCTGACCTGCTCCCCATTTCACTTTTTAAAATGTATTTATTTGTTCTTTTATTTACTTTTTTATACCTGCATACTGAACTGCAAAGTGCCTCTATACAGCAATGATAATTTTATTTGTGCTTGTGTCCACTATGTTTCCCTTTTCTTCCTTTAAATTTACCATTCTGAGGCGTGGCCAAGATGGCGGCGGAGTATCACCTTCTTCACGGGGTTCCGCTCGCTAAGGCCAATAGAAGCTGCACATTAGCCATCCCGGGACCCAACACCCTTGGGGGACATGGACCGTGGACCCGAGCAGCCGAGGCTAGAGTCTTTTGAGCCCTGGCAGCAAGAGACGCTGAACAGCAAGTCGACGCTGCCAGAATTAGGTGGCGGCGCCGCCGACTTAAAGTGTCTGGAGACCCGATCCGAGAGGGAGACCTGCCCTCCACAAAGAAGATCTGGGCTGAGGAGGGGAGCGCTGGACCTCCTCTTGGAGCGGCAGCGGAGCCCCAATCGCCAAAGCAGCAGGAAGTCCGAGCCGAACCCTGAGGACACCCCCCGAACGGCTGTAGACCGCTGGCAGCCATTTCATGGACTATTGCCTCGGCTGGGCCCTGAGGCAGGAACGGAGCACTCAGGCGTCTGCCTCGCAGCCGCGAGATGCGCACACCAACAGCGGGGCGTGAGTCAAGGGGCTGTTGGTGGAGTGGGGCTTCCAGGGGCGGCCCGGGCCCCTAGCCGGAATACATAAGAGGCCCACTGAAGACAGGGCCCTGGAGTCTGCCACAAGAGCACGGTAATAGGTAGGCCTGAGCCGGCAGCAGCTGGAGAAGGTGGGTGATGCTGCGATGGGGGCTGGGAGCCACAGCAACGCGAGAGGGTGGACGCTTCACCCAACTCTCAAGGGCTACAGAAGAACTGAACCCCGGGACACCGGTGGCCATAGTGGGGACCACCAACGCCACGGAGATGACCCCTGCCCTTGGGTGAGGCGCCCGGCCCGGGAACCCGGCTTCCTCACAGAGGTGCAGCGGTGTCCATCTTAAAGGGCTGCAGAGGAGAGGAATATCGGGACACTGGTGGCCATAGCAGAGACCTCCAGCAGGAAAGAGACATCCCCTGCCCCTGTGTGGAACACCCGGATTGGGGGGCACAGCTTATTGAAAGGGATAAGTGACAGCACACTGCGTGGCCCTAATCCCACCTCAGAGGCGGTGACCGGATGCCGGGCTGTCCTTCTCTTCATTAGGGGGCAAACAGACATATTGCACTGCTGGGAGGGATCCACTCGGTTCCTCGATAGCAACCCGGACACACCCTGCGAGTTGGAGAAAGGGCCCCTGACCCTATTAACTTGCAGGCCCCCTAAGATGACGTCCCACCGAATGAAGAAGGATGCCACTATCAAGGACCTCCTGCAGTAATAAAACCGAATGGGATGGGCCCTGATCAGTTGTCAACCCCTCCCCAGGAGAGAGATGCAGACACCGCTGGTGCGAGCGCGGAGGAGCCGATCACCCGTCAATTCCTGGAGTAACTGTTCGGCACCCTCCGAGAGGACTTCGGGGGGCTAAGGCAGGATGTGGCCTCAGACATAAAATAAATGAGAGCAGAGATCCTGGAACTGGGCGACAGAGTGGACTCCCTGGAGAGATCTGGTGACCGTAGAGCAGAGGAACTAACTGCACACGCTCAGGAACTGCTGGAACTCAGGGACCACAATGAAGAGTTATGCCTCCACCCTGAAGACCTTGAAAACCGCTCGAGGCGGTCCAACACCCGCATCAAAGGAGTGCGACTTCAGGCTGATGCTGGGAAATTAGAGGACTGGGTGATTCGCTTGTTCCGACATGTCGTGCCAGGGCTGAGCGACAAAGAGATTATCCTAGAGTGCACACACTGAGCTGGAACACCGGCATCAGGCCTGGGCCAACCACAAGACATCCTCACGTGCCTTCACTCATACAGGCAGAAGGAAGCCATTATGAATACAACCAGGGCCAAGAGGACTATCTCGTTTGAGGGCCTTCAGGTGAGCATCTTCCAAGACCTCTCGTCCCTCACTCTGCAGAGATGCAAAGCCCTGAAACCAGCCACCGCTTACCTGCGGGAGAAAGGAGTCTGCTACCGCTGGGGACACCCCTTAAGACTGACCTTCATCTGAAACAAAGAGATGCATGTGGTGAGGTCTCTAAAGGAAGCACAGGAAGTACTTGGAATCAATTTTGAGGAAGGGGAGAGCCTAGAACATCAAGTCGGGGATGCAATGCCCTCCGAGACACCGAAACCAGGAAAGCAGTGTGGAATCGGGAGGGATAAACGCTCACGGCCCTCCGAGCTGAAAACCCAGAAAGAAAGGGAAGCTCTTCTCCGGCAGTTGCAGAACCAAGACAATAGGGGGGAAATCTCTAAAGACTGAACACGATGATCATGCACTCCCAATTTTGGCCTCTGGTAGCAGGTCGATACTGGTGAGCCCCGGGAAGAAATGCGAAATTGACCTTGGTGGGTAGAGCCCTCCTCGACCGAGATGAAATCCAACTGTCGGCCATATGGACCCATTCCCTACAGTGACACCAGCGCCCGCCCGAGGGCGTTTTTTTTGCCTTTCATGTTTATCTTGTTACGCAGTTCTCCTAACCTTCTTTCTCTCTTTACATTTCTGTGCTACCTAGAAGCACTTCTGTTGCAGTTTGGGACTGGGGAGCAGCTTACCATTCCGGTGACCCAAAGATTGCACCCAACAGATACACAGAACTGCAGTGGGAAACCAAGCGAATCACGGGGGACTCTCTCTCCGATGGGTACACCCCCGGATAACCCCGGTGGCACCAGAATTAAGAATGGACTCAACACAGGCCTCTACATACAGGGCTATACCTCGAGTACCACTGCAGATATCCCCCTGGTCAACGTTCGATTTTAACTTAGTACTCATGGGGTGGAGGTGGCAGAGGTGACAACCTCTCACTTTTCTGGCAGCAGCTGTGTTCCCCTTCTGAAACTGGTCATCCCCTTCTGAAACCCCATCATGTGCCTGACCCTGATGCATCCCAGGGCTCTTTCCCGACCTTTCCCCATGGCTCTCCTTAAGGTTGTGATACTGAGCTTTAATGTCCGGGGACTGAACTCACCCATCAAAAGACTCATGCTCCTTGCACTGCTTAGGGACACCCACTGTGACATATGTCTCCTACAGGAGACTCACCTAATGCGAGCCGATTGGAAACGCCTACGGTCAAGATGGTTCGACCGACAAGATTTCTCCTCCATGGCTGGGAGGAGGTGGGGTGGCCATCCTACTAGCAACACACTTCCCGGGGAAAGTGCTATACACACACGCAGAGATACCTGGTAGAATGATTGCGTTATGGGTGGCAATAGGAGGTCACACCTACACTATAACTTCCATATATAGCCCAAATGAACACCAGGAAACATTCCTTGGGGAAGCGCTGACTATGATTCTCGAATCCCTGGATGAAGACCTAATAGTGGGAGGTGATTTCAATATAGTACCTGACCCACAATTGGATAGGTCTACACAATGGGTGGGACACATTGGGTCGCTTTCGGAAGCTATGAAGCAAAGGCTACAAGAAATCGGCTTAGCAGACGCTTGGATACAATGCTATCCCATGGCCTGGGAATACACCTTTTTCTCAGTGGCTCATCAAACCTATGCGCGCATAGATCTCTTCTTGACATCCCCACGCATCACGCGGGAGGCTAGGAAAGGGGTGGCGGCTCTCTCGGGTCACTCTCCGATTACCCTTGTGTTGCAGCTATCTGGGGAACCCACAAGTCAGAGGACATGGAGGCTAAATCACAAACGGCTCACATATGACACAAACATTAAAGAGATCCAAGAGGCCATACAAGCTTACTTAGTGATTAATGATGACGGCTCTGTCCCGGCTCCTCTGCTCTTGGACATGGTGAAGGCAGTTATAAGTGGGCAATTTTTAGCCATAGCAGCCAGACTGAACAAAGACAGGAGAGATAAAAGAGACCTCCTGGAAACACAAATTAAGGAACTAGAAGGGCTACATAGCCGTACAGGATCGATCCAAACTAGACTCCAGCTTACTAATGCATGAAAGCAACTGAAAGCCCTGGGCTATGACCGGGCGGAGTATGCCCTCTTACGCACTAAACAGTGCTACTATGAAGGGGGAATAAGGCTGGAAAGCTACTGGCACATCGGCTTCGAACCCAGAGAAACATGCACCACATTGCAGAGATCAAAAGCTCTCAGGGGGATATCCTTCAAACGGACAGTGCCATTGCTGCTGAGTTTGAGGAATTTTACACCCCTCTCTATACGGCGGACTCCCTAGATCCAGTGACTGCTGAGGCATATGTGATTCAGGCACTCATGGCCTCTTTACCAACCTCGGAAGCAAAGAAACTAGATGCGGATATCTATCCAGGGGAAGTCCTCCAAGCTATACAGGGGCTTGCCTTAGGCAAAACCCCCGAGAAAGATGGCTTTTCAGCTGATTTCTACTCATTAAATTGTGCCTCATACTGCCCTATATCCCTCCTGAACGTTGATCTGAAAATATTCACTAGCATCCTGGCTGCTCGCCTGGCCCCATACATGCAAGGTCTGGTAGACCCAGACCAGTCCGCTTCATACCGGAATGCAATAGCGGTGATGGGACACGCCATATGTGCCACCTTTTAGATAAGATCCAGCTCACCCAACTACTAGCCCTGCTCCTGTCGGTGGATGCCGAGAAGGCCTTCGACAGAGTCCACTGGCCAGATCTGCAACTAGTACTGACTAGATTTGGTCTTGGCGAATGGTCCCTCAGGTGGGTGGACTGTATATACAGCAGTCCAGAAGCGCACATTAGGGTGAACGGAGTTGCCTCCCGACCCTTTCAGATCACAAGGGGTACCCGCCAGGGGTGCCCGTTATCGCCGTTATTATTTGCTCTCTATATGGAGCCCTTTGCCGAACGAATTCGCCAACACAACACAATAGCGGGGATCTGAATGGGAGATAGGGAGCACAAGATCTCGCTCTATGCGGGTTACGTGATGCTCTTCCTTATGCAGCCGTACACCTCTCTACCACCGCTCCTTCAGGAGGTGGAAGAATTTAGCCAAGTCTCTGGCTTTAAAATTAACATCCATAAGACGCAAGCTCTCAGCTTAACTATCCCCAAAGCCGACCAAACACAGCTGGTGGCAAAGTTCCCATTTCTATGGGCATCTGAAGGCATCTTTTATCTAGGACTACAGTTATACCCTACGGTTGAAAAGATAGTCCAGGTGAACTACGCAACGCTTTTGTCTGCAACTCGGGGGAACGTCTGACCTGGAAGAGATGTACGATGTCATGGCTGGGTAGACGAGCCGCCATTAAAATGACTCTATTGCCACGCATCCTGTATGTGATGCAGACCCTCCCCCTGCAGCCTCTGCCACTGATGCTGACCGAACTGCAACATCTCATTAGGGATTTTATCTGGGGAGGAAAGAGAGCGCGTATGGCATGCCACCAAACATACCTGAAACAGGCAGATGGAGGACTGGGTGTCCCACATCTAGACCGCTACTTTCAGGCTGCCCAATTGCGCTATATGATTGAATGGTACAGATCAGCATCAGAGAAACACTGGTGTTTTATTGATTGCGCAATCGTGGGCATACATGTCTGGAAGGTACCTTGGCTACCCAAATTGCATTGCCCAATCGGGGTTTATGTCTCCCCAGTCTTGAGGACTACCCTCAACGCATGGGACAGGATGCAGGAGGTCTATGGCCGCTCAACCCCCACATCACCGCTGACCCCCTTCATAGGACACCCGGAGTTCCCCCCATCCAGAGACAGGAATAACTACATCAAATGGCAAGAGGCTAATTGCAAGAGAATCGGCAATCTCCTTGATGAGAAGGGAGTAATGGAATTCTCCCAACTTGTCTCTGACTTTGGAATTCCCAGGGATGCGCACTGGCAGTAGCTTGCTCTGCGCAAGAGAATCAGCGATCTCCTTGATGAGAAGGGAGTAATGGAATTCTCCCAACTTGTCTCTGACTTTGGAATTCCCAGGGATGCGCCCTGGCAGTATCTTGCCCTTGCAACACTGTTAGCAAGAGGATCTCTGTGAGCAGCTGAGGGGGGTGGGGGGGTCTCATCCTAGAAGGGTGAAGCCTGAATCCCCACCAAGCAGATCAGCAGTCAGCTGCAAGCAGAGAGGCCGCCAACAAAATTGACAGGGCTGTATTCCTACCCCAGTGCCACTGCAAACACAACAATATGATGAACGGAGTGATGAAACTTTGCAATCACTCACCCACAGTCAGGAGATCTGAGTTTAATGCTTTGTTCTTTTGCTATCTATGCCACCCCAGTTTGGACCCAGCCACATGCAAATCAGTCTTGCCCTGCTCCTAATGGGAACTGTCCAGCCCGAACTGCCAAGCCAGGTCATTCTGGCCCAGAAACAATCACCCTGGGACTGGTTTTGGGGTAACACTCCTCATCAGCCAGGCTAGCTTGAAACCAGTGGCACAGTGACCAGGGGACCCACATCTGGACATACCCTTGGCCCCTTAAGGCAAGCATAGCAAACACAACAAGATGATGGACAGAGTAATTAAACTTTTCAACCACTCACCCCCAGTCAAGAGATCTTGGTTTTATCTATCGTTCCTTTGCTCACTATTCCACCCCAGCTTGGACCCAGACATATGCAAATCAGTTTTGACCTTGCTCCTAATGGGAACAGTCCAGCCCGAACTGCCAAGCCTGGTCCTCCCTGGACCGGTTTTGGGGTATCACCCCTCATCAGCCAGGCTAGCTTGAATCCAGTAGCAGGTGGGCTGACTCCGGTATCTGATCATGGACAGAGGGCCATTGGTAGGGTGTGGGGCATGTCGATGGGCATACGTGTTTTTTCTGCCACCTTTTAGTCACCCTCCAGATGCCATGGCCTACACTGAGTTCCTGTGGCAGAGTCATGGCAGAGTGTCCCCCATGGATCTCAAGACAGACCGGAGGGACCCTGCGCCCTAGGGAGATGCAGCAACCCGAGCGATGATTGTGTGATGATATCGGCCTGTGTCTGGGGCCTGGGCCCTCAGTATACTCTCATTCATGGCCTGTCCTCACTCTGGGGGGGAAGGCACTGGCTCCCAGGATATGGTGGTTGCCTGAGAGAGAGGCTCTTGTGGGTGGCAAGGGTGGGTGTAGGAAGTGGGGCTGCTGATAGGCATGAGTGGTGTTGTATTTATAACCTACCTATGTTTATTCCTTCTATTTTCTTTCCATGTCTTTCTTTTGGTTTCCCCTGTTCCCTCCTTTTTCTCCCTCCCATTGGTTCTTCTCTTTTGGAACGTTCTGTAGGGTCTGACGGTTGTGTGTGACAGTTCAACCGCCAGTGTCCTGGGCTATGGATGTTGATGAAATAAAGACTTCATACCTACCTTTTGGACCTCGTTTTATCAAGTGTCATCACAGCCACATTGTGTTTGCCCCCCCCTTGTGCCGATTACATGCCAAGAAAAGACTGCCATGGCCTACACCAAGCTCCTGCGGCCGGACCTCTGTAGAGGAGCCCTGCGGGTGCCCCCAGGGAGAAGCAGCAACTTATGTGCTGATCGCACGTCACTATGGGCCTGCATCTGAGGCCTGGGCCATCAGTCCGTCCCCCTTCCACCCTCACAGCCTGTCCTCGCTCACGGAGGCAGGGTGAAGAGCTGACTCCTAGAATGTGGTGGCCACCTGAGGATGAGAAGTTAAGAGCGCTCCCATGGGCGGCACGGTTAGGCTGTCACGTGGTTACATTAGGCCCAAGTAGAAACACCACCATTCTCCATGATCACATTTTTAAGTTGCCTTCTTTTCTTAAACATGATGACATTTGACATACATTTACTTGCATGCCTGTGCAGGGTAATATTCTCTGAAAATGCATTCCTTATATTTCCACTTCATAGGCACACTATCACAATACCTTGAACATTCTGTACACGGGATAAAATTCACTGCACAAATGTTGTTTTGTTATTGTCCGCTTGTTGACAGAGCTATCAAAAAGAATAAACAATAGCAGCCTCACTGAGGCTTCGGCATGGCAGCATGGGTGATATTTATTATATAAACAGCATCACGGCTTATTAGTTGGAGGAGCATTTCACTGGCCCTGAGAGGTAAGCCCAGCTGATTCCTGTTTACCTCATGCAAGGGATGCTGTCCAGCTCTCCACCAAAACGGGCAACCTGATGACATTTACCCACAGGTAACAGGGAGGTAGATCACCCTACAGGGATTTGGCAGATTCACCCTCCCTAGGCACACTAGGATAGGTAGCGCTAGGTAGGAGTACAAATATATTACAGTACTTATATGCACACATATATTCTCTGTAACAGCAAAATTGTTGAACTGTTTATCTTTTTCACCATTCTCATAATGCTAATTACATTATTCTGTTTCCTTCTATTAATTATTGCAGCACACGTATTTTACTCACAAATCACAATGCTTCAATAAATATTGAAACTGTTTCGTGTATTTCTTGTGTATCTCTTTGGGTATGCATAAGTAACCAAACAAAAAGGTTCTAGATCTGTTACCACAATTTCCTTGGGAAGTCAGGGTTTTCATGTTCTGAGGTTGCACAGTGCATTTGCTACCTTGTCAGGTTAGGGGGTACAGATGGTGCACTGTGTAAACACAGTTTTATTTGGGAAAGTATATGCCATACGACAAGGCGAAGGATGTGGGGTGCGTGCTTTCATAGCCT
The DNA here is from genome assembly GCA_963921515.1 of Calotriton arnoldi. Classification (NCBI taxonomy): domain Eukaryota; kingdom Metazoa; phylum Chordata; class Amphibia; order Caudata; family Salamandridae; genus Calotriton; species Calotriton arnoldi. The sequence continues at coordinate 683,393 of CAWUFW010004193.1, forward strand.
CCTTTTGGTTGCCCCCCTGCGTGCCGGCTGCAGGTTGAGAGATGAAGCCGATGGTCTTCAGCAAGCCCTTGCAGCTGGGCCACGGCAGATGAGCACCGTGAGCCTGAAGGCCGGCGAGAAGCACACTGCCCCCCAGAGAGATGTAGTGACCTGCGTGCTGATCGCGTGCCGACGGGAGTCTGTACCTGGGCCTTGCTCACAATCTGTTGCCCCCTAATGGCAGTCTTCACTCATGGGCAGTGGTGTAACACAGGCCCCTGCAGCACCCACGGTGCGGGGTGGCCCAAGCTCCAGGGGGCCTCCTCAGCACAGTACTCCTGCCAGAGAGCTCCTGACTGAGTCTGGAGGGTGCCTCTCCATGTACCTTGCAGGGGGGCCCCCTCAAGTTTCGTTACACCAGTGCTCATGGGGGAGAAAGGTGTTGACTCCCTGGATGTGGTGGAAGCTTGAAGATGAGGCATGTAAAGGGACCCTGTGTGGAGCAAGGGTGAGTTCCCTGAGAGTGCTGGAGGACCACGATCCAAGCCTGAGTCCCAGCAGGATGAGGAGGCAAGCAGCTGCAGGGCGAGAGAAAAGGCAGCATTCCCCAACGGGGCCACCCATTTACTGTAGAGACGCTTTGAAGGGCCAATAAGGTCCATGGTCTAGGCGGGGCCACCCGGTGTCAGTGCATCTCGCTTCACATGGCTGCAGTGGACCCCCAGTAGAAGCGTATTAATAGTGAGCATTGAGTCCGGGTCAATGTGGGTGTATGTCGTCCGTGCCCAGAGCCCGGTTACCCCTGTTGGGACCCCAGGCCTGTGGGTGCAGAGACCAGTGCTGCCTTGTGGTGTAAGTGGTCCATGCCGGCCCAAGGCTCCACAGGTGCGGCGATCCTTCCTCATGGTCCTGGGGGGAGGGGTTCAGCGAACCCAGCTGCTGTTTTGGCTCATTTATTGATCCTTGCTGTCCATACCACTTACCGAGGTGAGGGTGATTGTTCTCAGCTGCTGGATGCTCTCCTTCGGCCCAGTTAGATACAGGATTATATGGGATTGCACCGACTGGGTTCCTGAGCTCTTCTAGCAGGCGTCCGCCATTATTGGCTGCTAAGCCACGCTCCCGAAGCAAAGCAATCATTGATGCAAAGTCAGCAGAAGTGTGGTATCACATTTGGAGCAAGATCCCTCAGTACAGAGAGAAATGTGATAGTAAAATGTCACATTAAATGTAAGGGGTGTGCCTCAGCATGACATCACATTTGGTTGACAATATACTGAATTTCAGAATCACTCTTGGTATACCATCAAGCTGAATCCAGAAAATATTTTGGAGCACAAATCATGTGTGCATTCAAAATCACATTTAGGGTACAAAATCACATTTGTTGCAAATTAAACAGCTTTGTGGATTGTGGATGCAAAATCATATTAAGGCGTAAAATTACAATAAGGTACAAAATCACTTTTGGCACAATATTAGCAGGAGTTTGGAAACACTATTAGGAGCAAAAATCACTTTTAACAAACACATTTCAGGTACAAAATCACCCTTGGTGCAACATCACAGTCAGAGTGGAAACAGTTTGGGAGCACAAATCCCTTCTATGTGCAAAATCACATTGAGGGTGAATAATTGCCTCTAAGCAAGTGTATACAGTGTTGTGATGTCATATTTAGGAGCAAAATCATATCAAAGTTTAAAGTTACACTTGGTGCAACATCAAGCAGAAGAGTGAAAACTATTTTAGGTGCTCAAATTGTAATTGTAATTGAAAATTGTATTTAAATAGCGCTTACTACCCCTGACAAGGTGATGAAGTACTTTGTGGCGAGTAGCATGCTATTCCAGAACCCAAGATTAGAGTTAATAGCTAGTAAATTAGTCCCTAATGTGTTTTTTCCCTGTGTATTAGTTGAAAGAGGTTAGTTCTCTTGATTTCGTGCGTGTTTAGTAGTGGTTAGAGTAGGGAGAGAATGATGGGAATGGATTTGAAAAAGAAAAGTAGTGAGTTGTTTTTGTAAGTAGTGGTCATTCGTGCCTGTTAAGTGGGTGACATGGCTAAATGAGCATTGGCATAGCCAAGATGTCTACCATTGGCCTCCAGCCTTTTGACTTCGGCAATTCTTGTTTTGTTCTGTCATGGTTTTGGCAAAACGTTATTGCTGGGGAAACTGCCAGGCCTCATCAATCTAAAAAAACATTGAGTAAAGGAAAAAAGATTTTGGTCCAAAAAGGCACACATTCCCATAATAGTTCCTCACACTAAAGGGAAGCACTTTGTGTGTGGATCTGCTCCTTGTGAAAGTGAAGCATGTTGCAACTCACTGTGAAGTCAGACAACAGCTGTTGGGTTGTGGGTGGAAGAAAAATGTGACTGACACAACACAGGCTTATGGGTGAAGTCTGGCTAAAAACCCCTATAAGTAACTATGTTGTACACTTAATTTTAGCAAAATCAAAAAATCAAATTACACCGACCTAAAAGGCCAATCAATCTAGTGTTGGCCGCGGGCCTCTTAACTTTGCCAATGCCTTTTTGTAATGTTTTTGTAAATGTTTATTACAGATAGATAGAGAGGCTTGCAACAGAGATGGAGAGGCTTGCAATACAGACAGAGAGGATTCGATGGATAGACAGCTAGATCGACAGACAAAGACAGATAGACGGAGATAGATAGATAGATAGATAGATAGATAGATAGATAGATAGATAGCAGCTATCACATAAAAACGGCAGCTCCAACAGGAATTTTCAACCTCATTAGCAGGAGGCTGAAACTGACAGAGCTGGACTGTTTCCTGTGCTGTGAAGAGTTGGTAGAAAGAGTCCTGCTATCACATCAGGCTCTAGCCTAAACACACAGAGGCAACACTAAAGTAATAAGTAGGTACACACAAAAACAATGGCACTGTTAGAAATGGGGGTCTCTAGTTGGCAGAGGTAGGTACCTTTGTCCAAATAGCGACCCTTGCTTCTAGTCAGGGTAAGGGGGATACACACTTCAGATAACCCCTGCTCACCCCCTTGGTAGCTTGGCACGAGCAGACAGTCTTATCCCAAAGGCAATGTGTAAAGTATTTGTACCAACACTCACAGTAACACAGTGAAAACACCACAAAAGTACACCACACCAGTTTAGAAAAATAAAGTATCTTTATCTAAACTAAACAAGACCAAAACGACAAAAATCCAACATACAGGTATTAAGAAAAATGACTTTAGAAAGGATATTGAAAAAATCAAGCTTGTAGGAAACAAATAGTACCACCTGGGGCTATTGTGACGTCGTAACAGCAATAAATCCAAAGTACGGCGCCGACCGCGAGGAGCGTGGCTTCGGGCACGGAGTCACACAGACCCCCAAACAAACAGTACCTTGAAAACGAAGTCTGTGATGATGCACAGCATCGAGGAGGTGAGGTGTCGATGCCAATGTCGAGGCCGGCTCCCTGGCTGCCATGGGGGAGGCGAGGCGTCGTGTCTGCGAGGAGGCGACGTGTCGTGTCCAGGACAGGGGAAGACGGTTGCATCGGCGGTGAGGCATCAGTTCCAGGGACGATGTGAAGTGGGTGAGTTCGTGGAGTCAACCGCAGCAGTTATCGCCGCAGCGATAACAGGATGCTGGTGCTGGCGATGACGGAGTCAGTGCGAATGCAGGCGTCGGGCACGGCCGATAACTGCAGGCATTGGAAGGTGTCAAAGGGCGTCGGAACTGTGGTGCAGGCCGGGCGGTGTGTCGTTCACTTCACGAGGGGTGCCCAGGGCCTCAGTGCAGGTCGCTGCATCACAGCGGCATCGCTGATGGCATTGGAAACAGGTTTTCTTACTTCTCTTAGGTTTCTCCCAGCTCCCAACAGCAGGAACAACCTCCAGAGGCCCAACACAGTCACAGGCACCTCTTGGCAGGTCAGAACTCCCAGCAAGGAAGTTCAGGGAAGCTGGGGGTGAAGTCTTTGTTTCCCTGAGACTTCAAAACAGGAGGCAAGCTCTACGAAAGACCTTGGAGACCTTCCTCAAGCAGAGGACACCACACACAGCAAAGTTCTTCTCCTTTCCTTGGCAGAAACAGCAACTGCAGGCCAACCCCAGACACACAGCAAGGGCATTACTTCTCCTCAGTCTCTTCAGCTCTTCTCTTTGGCAAAGGTTCCTCTTGATTCCAGAAGTAGTCTAAAGTCTTGGGTGTTGGGTCTGATACTTATACCCCAAAACGTCTTTGTTCTCTTTGTGAAGGGGGCTCTGAGCCCAGTTCAAACTAGTCCTGCCTTCACTGGTGCAGCATGACCACAGGAGATGGAGACAGCATTGTGCAAGGGAGACAGGCTCCATTCAGGTGCAATGGTAAATCTCCTCCCGCCACTCTATATGCAGACAGGGTCTATTCAGCTCAGGGCGGGGTCATCCAGAAATGGCCAGGCACATCTCAACCCCCCCCCCAGAGGTTGTCTACAGGGAATGCATATCCTCTGTCTCTGTCACACTGAAACCAGACAGTCAATCCACAAACAGGCAGAGGCACACAGGATGGTTGAACAAGAAAATAGCCACTTTCTAAAAGTGGTATTTTCAAACACACAATTTTAAAACCATCTTTACTAAAAGATGTGTTATTAAATCCTGCGTTCAGGGATACCAAACTCAATTTTTCTATCTTATCCCTATGGGAAGATATGCTTGTAAAATGTTACAAAGCATTCCCCATTCTGTCCTATGGGGCAAGATAGCCTTTCAATAGTGAAAAACGAAATTGGCAGTATTTCACTATCAGGACATGTTACACACACCAGTACATGTCTTACCTTTCACATACACTGCACCCTGCCCAGGGGGGTACCTTGGGCCTACCATAGGGGTGTCCTATGTGTAAAAAAAGGGTAGGGTATGGCCTGGCAAGTGGGTGCACTTGCCAAGTCGACATGGCAGTTAACAAACTGCGCACAGGCACCGCGGTGGCAGACCTGAGACCTCTTTTTAGGGCTACTGATGTGGGTGGCACAATTAGTGCTGCAGGACCACTGGTAGTATTTGATTTACCAGCCCTGACACACTCAGTGCACTTTACTAGGGACCTACTGTTAAAACAAATATGCCAATCAGGGAGAACCTATCACAATACCAATTTACACAGGGAGCACTTGCACATTGACAGTGATCAGCAGTGGCAAAGTGCCCAAACCATCTAAGCCAGCAAATACGAAATCCAGCACAGCATCAAAAACACATGAGGTAGAGGCAAAAAGTCAGGGAAAACCACGCCAAGGATGCCCAGTCTAACAGGCACTGAATGGAACTCGTTTTTGAGTGGATGTGCTGCTTGTGACAAAGCAAAATGCAGTCACTCATAGTGAAGTTAGCCACTGGCTGAAGTAGGCTGGCTCACTACCCCATGCTGTAGCTGTAGTGGGCATAAGCAAAATGTGAATGACACAACAACAGACTAATGAATGGAGAGAGCTGGCTGAAGCCCCTTTAAATAAATATATTAAATATATCTTTTGTAAAATCGAAAGGTCTTGGCTAATGCCGGACCTAAAATGGAAGGTGACGTTTGAGAAGGATGTTTGGAAGTTCATAGTAGTCAGAAAGGTTTTCTATGAGTCAGAGAGGGGAGAGATGGGACAAAGGTTGAAGAAGTATTTTTTATAACATAACTGAAATTAACTTATACATACATATATACACATGACACTTGGTCAGGTTTTAGTGGTTGAAGTAAACCTCTCTATATAAATATACCTATGTACATAGAAGCAGCAATATTTACATAGTCTGATGTTCATATTTATCTTGTGGTGAAGTATGCACTTTTTGTTTTTTACAAATAACTGTAATTAACTTATACATACATAAATACACATGACATTTCTTAAAGTTTTAGTAGCTGATATAAACATGCACCTATATGTGCATAGAGGCAGCAATTATGGCATGGTCTGATATATACATGTATCTATCTGGTGTGATATATATTGTTCCCCTTTCTATGTATAACGACAACTTCATCTCCATTTCATGAAAAGCAAATTTTTTCATGTCTGAATATACGATTGTAGTACATTCTTGAGTTGTGAGTATGCTCATCATTTAGGGATGAGCCAGTTCTTGACTAAGCCTGGGCGTAGTTCGCGTAGTCGCGCTACGCGAAGCTATGCGAAGCTACGCGAAGACGTCGGAGCGCTACGCGAGCTACGCGTAGCTTCGCGAGCGCGCGTAGCTGCTTGCCGCGCCCGTTCGCGATGCGTTTTTCTTGCTCGGGAACGCGTTGTGGTTGCTCGGGACGCTGTTTGCGTGCTCGGGGCACGAACTTACCCATGCGGTAGCCTATGGGCGCGGCCATTTTGTTTTTCACTTGTCCCGCCCGTTCGCGATCCCTTATTTCCTGTTCCGGGTCGCGTATAGCGTGCTCGCGATGCGCATTCCTTGTTCGGGAACGCGTTGTACGTGTTCGCGACGTTTTTTGCGTGCTCGGGGACAAATATCGCGCGAACTTACCCACGCGGTCGCGATGGGCGCAGCCATCTTGTTTTACCACTCTATGCTATGGTTCTGGGCCTGCTTTTCTATCCTCCCTCAATCTTTGCAATCCTTAGTTTTTTACACTGTTTTTCAATTTTTCTTTATTTCTTATCTATCTCACTCTCTGCTTAAGTCTATATTTTGCATTTTTTTCTACTTTTTACTGTGTTTTTTTTACTTTTCGACTGTTTTATATAACTTTCTTCTTTAATCAATCAATCAATCACGGCATTTATAGAGCGCGCTACTCACCCGGGAGGGTCTCAAGGCGCTGGGGGAGGGGGTAAGTTACTGCTCGAACAGCCAGGTCTTGAGCTGCTTCCTGAAGGCGAGATGGTCCTGGGTTCGCCGAAGGTGAGTGGGGAGGGAGTTCCAGGTCTTGGCCGCCAGGTAGGAGAAGGATCTTCCTCCGGCGGTGGTTCTGCGGATGCGTGGTACGGTGGCGAGGGCGTGGCTGGTTGATCGTAGCTGGCGTGTGGGCGTGTAGAAGGACATGCGGTCGTTGAGGTACTTTGGGCCCAGGTCGTGGAGGGCCTTGTGTGCGTGGGTGAGGAGTCTGAGCGTGATTCTCTTGCTGACGGGGAGCCAGTGCAGGTCTTTCAGGTGTACGGTGATGTGGCTGTGTCGGGGGATGTCCAGGATGAGTCGTGCGGAGGCGTTCTGGATGCGCTGGAGTCTCTTTTGAAGTTTGGCTGTGGTTCCGGCGTAGAGGGTGTTCCCATAGTCCAGTCGGCTGGTGACGAGTGCCTGGGTGACGGTCTTCCTGGTTTCAGTGGGGATCCATCTGAAGATCTTGCGGAGCATGCGCAGGAGTGTTGAAGCACGAAGATGAGACGGCGTTGACTTGTCTGGTCATCGATAGGGAGGAGTCCAGGATGAAGCCCAGGTTGCGTGCGTGGTCCGTTGGCTTGGGTGCGGTGCCCAGGGCCGGGGGCCACCAGGAGTCGTCCCAGGCGGAGGGTGATGAGCCCAGGATGAGGACTTCCGTCTTGTCTGAGTTCAGTTTAAGGCGGCTGTTCCTCATCCAGTCGGCGACGTCTCTCATCCCGTCGTGCAGGTTGGCTCTGGCGGTGGTGGGGTCGTTGGTGAGGGAGAGGATCAGCTGGGTGTCGTCGGCGTAGGAGATGATGTTGAGGTTGTGTCGGCGTGCGATGGCTGCGAGGGGCTCATGTAGACGTTGAAGAGGGTCGGGCTGAGTGAGGATCCTTGTGGAACGCCGCAGATGACTTCGGTGGCTTCGGATCTGAGCGGGAGAGGCGGACTCTCTGGGTTCTTCCGGCGAGGAACGAGATGATCCATTCCAGTGCTTTCTCTCGGATTCCGATGTTGCTGAGGCGCTTCACTAGGGTGCGGTGGCAGACGGTGTCGAACGCCGCGGAGAGGTCCAGGAGGATGAGGGCAGCTGTTTCCCCGTTGTCCCCGTTTAAGCTCCTACTTCTTCCCCTAACTTTATTTTTCCCTTCTAACTTTTCTTTTTCACCTCCTCCCACCCCAGAACCATGGCGAAGGGTAGCAGCAGCGGCTCAAAGGGCAAGGCGCGTGCGCCCAATCGCCGCCTGCCTTGCGGCAGACTGCGCCCTGCAGGGGTGCAAGCCCGCCAGCTGTTTAATGAGGCGGAGGTGGCCGCCCTTGTTTTTTTATTCAGCGCCACCTCCCCTTGACCTTGGCAGCAGGCCAGGCTCCGGGTACCCGACCCAGGAGCGTCACCGCCGGTGGGCGAAGGTGCGTCGGGCAGTGTTTCGCTGCTCCGAGGTCCGGCGCACCCATAACCAGCTGGCCCACCGGTGGTCAGACATCCTTGACCGGGAGCAGGACCTGTTGGACCTGCTAGGTGTCGAGGTCGTGGGGCTTGGTGAGTAGCCAATATATATATAGTAGTATAAGTATTGTGATTTGTGTATACATTTTTTACAAATAACAAGAATACTGCTGCTTACATTGCAGGTAAATTACGTTTCAAAATCTTCTGTGATTGTAGGACACAGGTGCTGGGCGGTACTCTTACTTTTTGCAACTTTGCGCTCGCTTGTCATTATGTAAGAGTTTACTTTAGAGAACTTCAGTTAGGTAATGCTATTGCTAGAGAGACTGTAGTCCTTCCTTTATGCTCCTGTCAAATAGTGGTGGATGCATTTGATACTAGGTTTAGTTACTATTAGTTGATAATTTTTGAGCGGTCTGCGTGACGCATCCTCTGTCACTGAGTGCTGCTTACCCCAGTCCTTAGAACCTTTTGTGGTTTGTTTAGTGAGTGGTACTGGTAAGCTTAGCTTAGCAGTGTCAGTCAGCTGCAGAACATCAGACGCAACCAACCAACAATTTGGTGTATGCATTATGCACTTTATGCATGTGTCCTCCTTCTCATCTATGCATTTTTGATGTCAATAAAAAATGGAAATGCAGGCTTAATGAACAATTGGCCCGCCTGGAATAGGTGGGCTAGGTCAGGTGGTACTTAGGCTTAGTTAGTGTTCTGGATTTTATTTGAATCAATCAGAATGGAACACTGAATTAGTGTTCCCAAATAAGTAGACTGTCCGTGAATCCCACAAGGCAGTAGTCGATCGGATTAGATAGGTCAATTTTATTGCAATTTTTGTTTCCTAAAACGTTTTTGGAGCGTTTTTTTAGATAATTTATTTGTTTCACAGCAATCATTAATGTTTGTGTCTTTCTTTTTCTTTATTATATCTTACATGATCACTGATGTGCAGCACCCAGGGGCAAGAAGACGGGGTCAGATTCGGCGGGACAACCACCAGAGGACCGCTCCTCTACCGAGGGCCCTGCTGCTGGTCCCAGTAAGTCCTCCAGTGGTTAATATTAACAATTATATTGCCCTAACTTTTACTGCACCTTATTTTTTCAGAACTATTAATTCTGGCTCCACTCCCTAATTCTATTTTTTACAAAAGATTCTTTGATCTTGACTTGACTATCTGTTTCTAAATTCTGGTTATCCCTGCCTCTAAGTTCTAACTACCTCTGCTATGAATGTCTGTACTCTGTACTACTAATATTAGTCTGTCGCTAAGCTTGCCCAGTTTGCATTGCCACTCTTTATTGTACGGTTTTGAATAAAACTCAGATTGACCAATACTAATAGCTCTAGCCACTGAGTCCAGTCCTTTCGGTTGTCCTCATCTAGGCTTCTTAATCTTGAGGCTTTGACAATTACCACAAACAAAATGCCCAACCAGATATTTGACTATTTTTGATAGGATATAGTACATACTACTTGGATTATGCACAGCCCCATGCAGAACTATGCACAATGAAATAGGATGTTGGTGATGCGAGTTTGGAACTTGGACGTTCCTCACACCTCAGTCAGAAGTGAACCCACAATCCCCTGAACGACTAGCTATAGTGTCTCATTAGGTCCCCGAACCCCCACCCGAAGATACCCAATGATTATGATTACACAACCCAGAACATAACACCCTTTCGCTCACTCACTCGTGTAAGTCCACCACCACCACCACACAAAATACCACAGAGTCTATGTGTAAGTTCAAAAGGTTTATTTTTCAACTAACAAGCTCTGTATGTATGTTGTTCTATAAAATTCAGTGTACTCCAGCCAGCTCCAACAGCAAAATGCATAAGATTAAAACAATAAACAGTGTTGCACTTGCAACAAGTGCATGATCATTGATGATATATAAGACAAAAGATCTGTGCGAATTCTGGGCGACTCCTCACCGTAGAACGTAGAATTACTGGTTACATGCATCATTCATAAGCTCTGCAAATCTCTGGTTCGTAGAAGGGAATCCTCTGCCTGAGAAAAATGGTGCGTGTTATTATAGTATAATGCAAGCATTTCTCAGTCCTGCCCAAAAAGTGTAACATGTTACCTATGGCTAAGCAATACGGACTAACCGAACTCCATAACAAAGTGGCTTGTTTTTCGACCTCTTGTACGCAACGCTCAGACAGTAGCTGTATGTGCTCATGTGGGCTCAAAAGGCGTCTTACTGTTACTGCGCAACAAGCTGCGAGGTAACATGCGCAAAAGACATGAAGCGGAAAATGGTTGCATGGCTCAGGCTAACTTTGCAAAGAGTAGAGTATAGTATAATAATGACCCTAGGGACCATAACACTACTAGTGTCTACTGACTGTACTCTAGTACCCGATTTGGACTATTGAATGTGATTTATAATAATATGTATGTATTAACTTTTTTTTCAATCTTGCTAATGAAAAAGAATAAATAGGGGGAGGTGTACAGGCATCTAAAAATGTGTCATGTTTTTATCTAGGCGGACTAGCAACCACCAGTGGCGGCGGGGCCACCGGCGATTCGAGCCTTCCGGAGGGGGCAGGAGAAGATGCGGCACCTGCAGGAGCTACAGGGGGGAGCCAGCAGCGGTGGCGGGCGGTGGTAAGTTATATTCATGACTTATTGACATTGCACTAGCTGGAAGGGTGTGTGGACTTCACTCACTGTACTGTTGTTGAGACTTATTAGGTATGAAGTTGTAGTGAACATTATACAACGGTTAAAGAAGACACCCTTTACTTAGCATGAGCAATGCAGTAGCAATAGCATTACCAGCGTGACTTGATTAACCAATGGCCTCTTATATCTGACTCCAACTCAGCTGTGAAAGTTTTATGGAGGAGACTAAAAGTCAGATCAGATGACCTTGATGGATGTGTTGAACAAAAAGGGAAAGAAGGGTTGAAGGAGGAAGGGCGGGCGAGATTTAATATGATGACTGGCAGAGAAGGATACGTTGGAAGCATGGATAGGTGGCTGATAGGAATCAGATGCATGTGTTGTTGAAGGATGGGTGGAAGAAGGTGAAAGAAGAATGGATGCCTGCCTGGGTGGGCGACACAGTATGGGTGGATACTGTGGATAGCAAGAATCATCAGCGGTGTTTGGGTGAAACTCAAAGCCAAGGCAAGCAACGGAGTGAGTGGACGCATGCGTTGTTGTTGGTGAAACAAAGTAAGGTTGGTGGAGAGATTAAGAAGAATGATTGACATTTACTTAGAATGGATGGATGCCTGTATGTATTCATCATAGACAGCATAGGTGGAGACTGTCACGGGATGCACAGTTTTAGGGAATGTAAAAGAAACCGCGCCAGAGTAGCAAAGCCGATGTGGGGAGGGGCAGGGTGGGGGTAGTAGTAAACAATGTATTACGCGGGCAAATACAGGTAACTTTACTGTAAACATACAAATAAATAAAGCGAATTTCATTGTGCGCACTGCACCGCCAAATGCGATGCAGTGTGCGCAACAAAATTAGTTTCATTTATTTATATGTTTACTTACCTGTAATTGGCCGTAATCCATAGTTTACTACCCCCATCCTGCCCCTACCCACGTCACCGCCCGGCCGAACTCCCCGAGTCCCACCACCGACCGCTACTGACCTTATGTCGTTGTCCCATATAAAAGCAACGATCATTGGATCAGATATATAATCTGCCTTTTGTAGTAGCCAAGGCACTGTGAAATAATTGAGCAATTGCCCTCCATGTAACAGAGAGAGTATGGCCAGTGCCACCCGTAATAGAAAAATACGAGCTTCCCCACCTGCAAACAGTAGTAAATCCAACTAACGTGAGTCTGCGTCATGACTCGTATGTTTGTCTTGGGTGCAAGCATAGATGACCGAGCTGGCAATGCCGGCTACAACCAGGTTATGTCATTTCGCTAAACTAGAGAAAAGAAGAACACTGGTGTACTGTGTACTGGTTGGAGTCCATAGTGCTAGAATAATGCCTGAAACTCCCACAAATGTTAGAGGCCGAGGAAGTGGGAGGATAGATAGATTATTACCACAAATGTTATGTACTGTGCTTCTTGCTAGTGCTACTGTGCCATTATGTGTTGAATTAATTTTGTGTTACTGTTTAGCTAAGAGTACTGGTTACAACAATATTTTTTTCTTTCTTGATATAGATGGTACTCCTTCCCAAGACAAACCATCGCGGAAGGAGTTGGCAGCCAGGGCCCGGCGCCGGAAACTGGAGGCCATATGCCAGGAGTACCGGCGGCTGGTGGCTCAGGCGGAGGAGGAGGAGGCGGCAGCAGCAGCTGCAGCCTCGTCCGATGCCCCGGGCCCCAGCCAGGCCACAACTCCAGCGGTACGGCGCCGCGGTCTGGTAGCCGCCCGCCGCCGCCGCAATTCGCTAGCAGCCAGCACTGCTGTCCCCCACCCTGGATGCCACTGCAGGGCATTTCGCAAGAAGATTCTCCTCCGGATGGCACGTCTAGAGGAGCAAATGGAGGAGCGGGTCAAAATCATGGTGGACAAACACCTCAAAGCCCGCCGAATTTAACATCGAGGACCCTGTTGATTTGCCCCTTTTTATTCCTTGTTTTGGTGGGTGGGAATTGGGCGTTGGGGTTTCGGGACATTCTTTGGACTTTTTCGTTTTGGACATTTGTTGGGGTTAGGGAGAAGGGTGGGTCAGGTGTGGGATAGTTTATTTTTGTTAGGGTAATAAATTATATTTATACTTAAACATACAATGTTAATGTTTTGTGGGGGTTACTGTTTTACGAATTAACGTCACATTGGTTTCCTTGCTGCTGCAGGGCCGCAGCCAGTGTTTGATTTAAATAATCTGCCGACGATGATGTAACACAAACAGATAGATGCGGTACCCCTCACTGAGTTATTTGTCCTACTAGTACTGTCAGTCTCTCCTCCTAGTCCATTTATACCTCCCACCAAACTTATCTTACCTGTGATTGATGATTACGTTCGGCACAGCGATGGCTGCATGGTTTCCAGAGAGAATGTAGAAGATGCCATGGTTGTGGTGGTAGTAGTAGAGTAGACACTGGCAGTAGCATTTGCTAAAAAATTAAAAAAGAGACAGTCACTTTCCTGAGAGCGACTGTGGGAGGAGTAGTAGAACGAAGTAAAATACAGTACAGAAGAAGACTGCCAAACAAACAATATTGCAGTTGCAACTGCTAAAGTCAAATTAAACATAATGGTGGCGGGGACAGCCTAGTACAAGAAGTTACAAACTGTAGTTGTGTCGATTGAGTCACTTAACTTAACACAATCGTAATTCGTAACCTTTACTGCTGTGTGGTAGGAGTTTGATGATTAATCCAATCAATGACGGCAATTAATTATGATGTACTACTATTAGCCGGTGACGGCTTGCACATAGACTGAGCATGGGTGGGCAAGCAGAAGAAGCTCCTCGCCCTGCCTTGCAATTGAATTAGTGTTGCTTTCACCACATCTGCCCCAGCAAGCGTGTGATCAATTGGTGTACATTTTATGTAGTCACATCACACCTCAATATAAATCACAGCCCGGGGGAAGAGGGTTAGGGTTTGATGAATGGATGGGAAGGGGGTTTGGGGAAAGGTTTGAGAATGAAAAACAGTACGCATGGACAACAAAAGCAAAGCGCAATCTTGGCAGACGACCATGATCTTATACAAAAAATCTATAAAGGGAGAAAAGGGAAATGCATGCATGATGATGAAGATAACTTGATGGTTAATGAGTAGTACTTAATAACTCCTACTAGACAATTAGACAGTACAGGGCAGCAGTATATTCTATGCAATTTGCCTTGCCTGTAATATGCCCTCAGAGACCCAAATTCCATGTTGTACTGGGCTTACTTGTAAAGATAGCAAAGACAATTAAAAGAAAACACAGTTGTAGGGATCAATTAGCAAACAAACACACACAACACACAGTCCTAATGATTGAAGAGAAAAAAGGATTCAAATTAATTAAAAGATGAATGATGAATGATACTAAAGTTACTGTATTATCATGCTCAAATTGTGGAGTGGAATCTCGTCCTTCCTCTTGGTCCTATCTTCCATGGACGCTCCGCACATCAATCTTGGTGGCCTTCCTGATGCCGATTGGTAAGGTAAATGTGAGTTGTGTCTCCCAGTATAGCAAGCACAGGGTAAAGGCCGGCCTGTAACGTCTAGATGGAAAAACAAAAGGGGTATTGAAAAATCAATGAATAAAAAAAACATCAATTACGGTGGAGTCCAAGAAGAGAAGAGAGAACACTTTCAGAGTGAGGCGGCTTGGATATATCGTGTAGATTCTGTTTACAGCATTAAGCTACAACAACAACAGGACAGAACAGGCCCACCACAGCACCAGCCCGTGACCCAACCTCCATTTACCTTAATTTTTGACATAGCCAGACAAAAGGCATACACAGCAACTTAGCATTTTCCTAATTAAGTGACAAAATCAATGCGCCGCTGTGAGTCATCACTACACTCGACTACACACCACTACATGGACATGTAGGTCTGCTGTGTTTACTTTCTTGTTGAATTGTTGTGTTTATGTTTACCTTATGCCACTTCATGAAATGCAGTTATTCCTTGAATCATCTCCGATCCAACTGAATGACTGCGTGCAAAGATAGTATGGTCATCATCATGGTGTGGTACGTGTTGTCCAACTACAACTCAGTCTGTAGTGACTCCGATTAAGTCCATATTCCATATTAAAAAATTGCAACAGATATTGGCCTGCACCTGCAGTAGTAGGAGTACAATTTGGTTATTAAACAACAAGAAGGGAAACATTGACTGTCACTGACTTGAGTCACTTTGTAGATTAACTAGTAGAGTAGAGTTCGACTTCATGCACAACATCAACAACAAACAACAGCAATCGCTCAGAGTCTGCAAGCATCCAATGCATTCCATCATTACCTGTCTTGCTCTTCTCTTTGGCTGTCAGATCATCAGATGCCTAGTTCTGACAGTTGTTATTTTTTTTTACGGGGCAGTGGCCTCATCATTACTCCAGTCCACATTCATTTTGAGTGTTAGTCGCTGTTTCGGTTTTCGTCTTATTCTTCTGTGGCACTTTGTCACAGTTTAAGTTGCTTCCCATGGTCAGCACTGTGATGATGGGCCGCGGCCTGGGTAGCGCTCATTGATGGTCATTTGAGTTTGCACAAATGTCAGCAAGTTTCTTCGAAGAGTCTCTTGTCTTTCTCTGCCAAGTACCTTCTGTCCTGACAGTGAGGACCTTTGGATGCCTGCTGAGGCTGTAGCCTTCGGACACTGATGAGTTTCGGCTCGAAAACAAAACGGAGGATAGCTATAGTCACGTTTCACTTCTTATGGAGGCGGGACTGGTAAAGGCAACATTTCTTGTACTAATGTCTGGCTTGATGGAAATGTACTTGTGCGAGACAGGAAGATGAAGCAGGACTCTGAAGAGTGGACAGTTAAATGCACAGACATCCAACTCCAATAGGGAAATAAAAGAGAAGACGGTGGTGATGGATTTGTTGTGATTTGAACCAGAAAGACAGATACACAGACACATAAAGGAAGGAAGAAAGTAACAATTTGAAAGCCTAGTTGTCAGGGAAGAGGAGCTCGTCCTCAAACTCTGGTGGTTCGGACAGAAGTAGGTCCTGTAACGCACTATTTACGTCATCCAAGTCGCTCTCCTCTTCCTGCTGTGATTCACGTATTTTGTAATCCGGTGGTATAAAGTGCTGATTCATTTTGATCATGGTTAACCTCTCCACGCTTTGGGCCGAGAGACTGGTCCTTTTCGAAGTTACAATGGCACCAGCAGCACTGAAAACACGCTCAGAAGAGACACTTGCGACAGGGGAAGCCAGATACTTTATCGCCAGCCTGCTGAGCACTGTCCATTGGCTTCTTTTCCCATACCAATACACCAATGGGTTTCGATCCATGAAGACCTCTGTTGGGTCATCCAGATAGGCCTGGACCATCCGCTCAATGTTCAGGGGTGCTCCGATGTGCTCGGCCTGTTTTGCCTTTGCATCAGCACTGGACTTACCATACCCCTGCTGTAGAAACCAATCAGTTGCACATTGTGCTGTGGATGATCCTGTTCTTGATGTTATTGTTGGTGTAGGTGACTGCTGGGAGGCAAATGCACTGCCCTCAGGCTCCGAAGTAGAACTTGACTCTGGATGCCCTGTAGTACTGGTTATGGCCTGGGGTGGGGGGCCTGTAATTAACAGCCGTTCTCTTTCGAAAATAGTGGCTTCCTTAGCTATCAAAGTTTTGTAGTTGGCAACATCCACTTCCGAAAAGGAATTACTGCCTTGCTGTTCAGAAATACTTTGTACCGTGGATCCAAAATTGTGGCACTAATGTAATGTGGTTGTGACAAAATTTTATTTTTAATCCTTGTATTTTCCGATAAGCGAGCGGCTAAGGTCTCCGCCAAATGATATGCGTCTTGTTTGTCATCCACACCTGCGTACGTTTCAGACACATCCTTCAGCTGTTGCTCTAGCATGTGCAACAATGGGATAGCTTGGCCCATAGTACAGTCCTCCCTGCTGACTTCACGTGTGAAGATCTCAAAAGGAAGTAGCATCTCAGTCAGGCATTTAATGAGGTCCCATTGAGCCATCTCAACGGTCATGCCTTTCACAGTAGGTTCCCCTAATCTTTGCATGACATAAGCATTGAGTGGTATGTACAGTTCAAACAGACGATCAAGCATGTAATAAGTTGAGTTCCAACGTGTTGGCACCTCCTGGATGAGCGCTTTGACTGGCATTTTATGCTCACGTTGAATGACCCTCAGCTGCTTCCGGGCTTTAAAAGAATGGTTGAAATGTGTGCATATTCTTCTGCAGGTGACCAGTAAGTTGCTGACTTTGGATTCATTTTTCAAAAAGTCTTGAACAACAATGTTAATGCAGTGTGCCAAACACGGGACCCTGAAATAGCCACCATTGCGCATGGCCAAAACTACATTACTGCCGTTGTCCGTGGCAACAAAACCAATCGTAAGCCCTCTTGGGCGCAGCCACTCAAAGACCTTGGTGTTAAACTCTTCCAAAATGTTTGCAGCAGTATGAGATTTCTCCATGGCAAACATGGCTACAGTTGCATGTTTGCGAGTGGCATGAAAAATCTCTGCAGTATCAACACCAGCAGATATCTGTTCTCTAACCCCCGCAAAACAGATCCAGTGTGCAGTGATGCACATGTAATCTGTGGCTTGGCAACTGGTCAACATGTCTGTAGTCAGGTGGATACTGTGAACAGCACTCTGCTTCAAGGCCTTTCCTAGCAATTCCAGCACGTCGTGATGTAGTGCTGGAACTGCAACTCTGGCAAAATAGTAGCGGCTGGGAACATGCCATTTTGGGCAGATGGTTGACACAAATTCCACAAAACCCACCCCTTCAACAAAAGAAAAAGGGAGAAGGTCCAGTGCTAACATTTTAGCCAGCTTCGCATTGTACAAACGTGCTATTGGGTGGTTGCGTTCGTACTGCCCCTCACCCCCAAACATGCTGATAATGGTAGGCTGCATGGTTTTCCTTTCTCTTAGGCTCAACGCACTTTTTGGTAGTGCGGACCTGGTACTTCTTGGTGTCTCCGGCTGACTCTTACTCTTGTGCCACTGAGATGTTGCTGAAGATGTGTGCAACGTTAAGACTGCACTGCTGGGGTCAGGGACACCTTGTGTACCACTACCAGAGAGAATGTCTCCCTGTCCTTCCTCTTCCACCGTGATCGGATCTTCTTCTTCTACTCCTTTATCCCCACCAACACCAATGGTTGCAGTTTTTTTTCTGCCGCGGAGGTGGTCCTCCCAGCTGATCAAGTGGTGTTTTTTCAGATGGGTCATTTGGCCTCCGGTACCATAGTTTGTACCAAGCTTACCACGACTAACAGAGGTATTACAAATGGAGCATATAGCAATGTTCTCCTCCTTTTCACTAACCGTAAAGAAGTCCCAAAATGGGGAGCTTAACTTTGGCCTCCTGCTGGAGGTGCCACTTCCAATGCCGGATGATCTGTAGGGTGTGTGTTGAATTTGACTCTGTGCTGCTGTACCACTACCTACTCCTACAGAGGTGGTGGTTGTGCTGGATGTAGGTCGCTGCCGGGCCTTTGCTAATGCAAATATGGAAGCTGTAGGTCGTGTTGGTGTTACCTGTGGAGGTATGCGTGCTACATCCCTCGCAGCGATTTTGGATAGGGTAAGAATGTTGGTCTCCATCTCCTCGGGGCCGGGAGTGATGTTCGTGATGACTGGCTCGTCGTCCTCATCATCATCTTGCTGTTCTACATCGACCTCCATAAGTGTAAGGCTTTCCGGAACCTTCCTTTTCCCTAGCTTGGTCTTGGAACGTGGCTCCCTCTCAGACTCAGTTTGTGGCTTCCAAGTGGCATCTAGATCATCAGAAGGGGGGCTTGGCGAAGAACTTGATGGACTATCCCTCCTTTTCCTTGCTGGGGATTTGGAAGACAATGGATCTTCTGAATGAGTGGCTTCTTCTTCTACCTCTGCATGAGGCTCAATTTCCTGAACTGCCCCTACTTCAGGAAGAACAACAACTACTATTGCGGGCGGTGGTTGCGGCTGTTGTTGTTGACCACTTAGCTGCTGTGTTTCCTCCTGCGTTGATTGGGTACTACTTTGAGATAGCGATAAGTTTATCTCAGGCTCAGCATCACTGCTTTCCACCATTAGGCTGCCTACCTCTTCCACACTCATGTGCTTGGGCCTGGGTTGGTGGGTTGGGTCCACTGATGCGGAGGTGCTGCCCCCAGCTTGCCCCCCGGACACCGCTGCTGCAGGCGCAATTTTTTTTTTCCCAAAAAAGGTATTGGCCGGCACACCAGACTTCAGTGTCACTTGCTTCTTCTGTTCCTTCTTCTTCTCAATAGCAACTTTCTTGGTACTGGAGGACCTGGTACCTGCTTTCTTTGGGCCCATCTTCTTCAGAAGTCATCTGCGGCGTTCCACAAGGATCCTCACTCAGCCCAACCCTCTTCAACGTCTACATGAGCCCCCTCGCAGCCATCGCACGCCGACACAACCTCAACATCATCTCCTACGCCGACGACACCCAGCTGATCCTCTCCCTCACCAACGACCCCACCACCGCCAGAGCCAGCCTACACGACGGGATGAGAGACGTCGCCGACTGGATGAGGAACAGCCGCCTTAAACTGAACTCAGACAAGACGGAAGTCCTCATCCTGGGCTCATCACCCTCCGCCTGGGACGATTCCTGGTGGCCCCCGGCCCTGGGCACCGCGCCCAAGCCAACGGACCACGCACGCAACCTGGGCTTCATCCTGGACTCCTCCCTGTCGATGACCAGACAAGTCAACGCCGTCTCATCTTCATGCTTCAACACCCTGCGCATGCTCACGCAAGATCTTCAGATGGATCCCCACTGAAACCAGGAAGACCGTCACCCAGGCACTCGTCACCAGCCGACTGGACTATGGGAACACCCTCTACGCCGGAACCACAGCCAAACTTCAAAAGAGACTCCAGCGCATCCAGAACGCCTCCGCACGACTCATCCTGGACATCCCCCGACACAGCCACATCACCGCGCACCTGAAAGACCTGCACTGGCTCCCCGTCAGCAAGAGAATCACGTTCAGACTCCTCACCCACGCACACAAGGCCCTCCACGACCTGGGCCCAAAGTACCTCAACGACCGCATGACCTTCTACACGCCCACACGCCAGCTACGATCAACCAGCCACGCCCTCGCCACCGTACCACGCATCCGCAGAACCACCGCCGGAGGAAGATCCTTCTCCTACCTGGCAGCCAAGACCTGGAACTCCCTCCCCACTCACCTTCGGCGAACCCAGGACCATCTCTCCTTCAGGAAGCAGCTCAAGACCTGGCTGTTCGAGCAGTAACTTACCCCCTCCCCCAGCGCCTTGAGACCCTCCCGGGTGAGTAGCGCGCTCTATAAATGCCGTGATTGATTGATTGATTGAGATGTCAGCAGCACTCAGTTGCAGAGATGTCTGGTCAGGTCACACGTCACGTTGTGTTGTGTGTACAGCAGCAGGATGTCTGTCTGGAAGTGCAACAGGCAATGATGAGAGACACACCTCCTCCTCAGTCTTTGTGCACCTAAAAGCAAAAAAGCCAGAACATCAGTCAAACATAGCACAAATCTAACAAATAGAATATAGAACTTAGTGTGTGGTGGCCTCAATTATTAAATTTCAGAAACTCTGTGAACAACAACACACAGTCTAGCCATTTATGAGACGTTGACAACAAGGCCAGGGCTTTCCTGGCTACTGTGTAGTGCTAGTGTACACTCTGGAAGAATAAGAATAGTAAAGAACAAAAACTAAAATGTACTGGAGCATGTTTGGCCTAAATTTGTGCATCACGTGGGATGTATTATATAGCAGCATCAGGGAGCTGCAGCTGGCAATGGGGATGGATTTGGAAGCAGTAAGACAAGAGGAACAATGGAAAGACACGCAGGTCTATGTGGCAAAAACAGCACACTAATAACTACCACAACAAAATGGCCCCCAGAAACATGGTGACTCACAGGCACAAGGCACGGCAAACAATGAACTCAAGCAGGCCTATATATGGGCAGACAAAGGATGCCTTATAAAACACACACAGCTTTAATGCAAAAACTAAAATCCACATGGCTAAAAACACTTTGGAAAGTTAGACAACCACTACAACAACACAATTATAATTACACAGTACACACGCAAAAAAGGCATTTATTTAACACACCCAAAAAGTGAAATAGTCAGACCCTCCAAAAAAAAACACATTTCGCAATTCAATTGAATCAATTCAATGCCATCCATGGCCTAAATGATGTCAAAATTCCACAGACTACACAGAAACCGTTTTATGCAGCCATGGTGACTACCTCTGGGCCTACTGGCATACTGGGCCGCAAGCTTGGAGGCCTATGGCAAAAGCACAGTGGCTGGCTTTACAAAATGGCCACCACCCACATGGCCAGGCCACCCAAAATAACAAAAAAGTGAAGACAAAGGACAGGACCAGGCAGTTGGAGACTCTGGGCAACTTGCTACCTCTTGGAAAAAATTGTAAAACAAAAAAAAAGTGACTCCAAGCTCACCAAACTACATCTAAATGACAACCTGCGGAGTTTTTTGTGCAAAATGAACTAAACCAACATTTTCGAGAAGGTTTTATGATGCTCGAGATATATTGTTCGCCAGATTGTAAATTCTGCGTGTTCGGCATCGCGATCGTCACAAAAAGTCGTTATCGCGCGCGCGAAAACGTACATTGAGCGCGCGAAGAAGATAAAAAGTGTAAGTCCGCGTTGTCACGCAGTGCGGACTTGCCCAAAGTCCCCGAGCTGAACGCCCAGGGTTACCTACTGGCTGAAAAGGCCTATTTATTTAACAAACACCCAAAAAAATAAAATACCACCCCAAAACCCACATTTTGCAAATCAATCCAATGCCATCCATTGCCTAAATTATGTTACAATTCAACAGACAACACAGAAACAGTTTTTATGCACCCATGAGGTTGACTACCTCCGGGCCTACTGGCACACTAGGCCGCAAGCTTGGAGGCCTATGGCAAAAGCACAGTGGCTGTTCACACAAAATGGCCGCCAACACATGGCCAGGCCACCCAGAACAACAAGAAAAGGAACACAAGACAGACAATGCAGGCCTATGGCAAAAGCACAATGCCTGGCTTTACAAAATGGCCGCCACCCACATGGCCAGGCCACCCAAAATAACAAAAAAGTGAAGACAAAGGACAGGACCAGGCAGTTGGAGACTCTGGGCAACTTGTTACCTCTTGGAAAAAATTGTAAAACAAAAAAAAAGTGACTCCTTGCTCACCAAACTACATCTAAATGACAACCTGAGGAGTTTTTTGTGCAAAATGAACTAAATCAACATTTTCGAGAAGGTTTTATGATGCTCGAGAGATATTGTTCGCCAGATTGTAAATTCTGCGTGTTCGGCATCGCGATCGTCACAAAAAGTCGTTATCGCGCGCGACGTACATTGAGCGCGCGAAGAAGATAAAAAGTGTAAGTCCGCGTTGTCGCGCAGTGCGGACTTGCCCAAAGTCCGCGAGCTGAACGCCCAGGGTTACCTACTGGCTGAAAAGGCCTATTTATTTAACAAACACCCAAAAAAATAAAATACCACCCCAAAACCCACATTTTGCAAATCAATCCAATGCCATCCATGGCCTAAATTATGTTACAATTCAACAGACAACACAGAAACAGTTTTTATGCACCCATGAGGATGACTACCTCCGGGCCTACTGGCACACTAGGCCGCAAGCTTGGAGGCCTATGGCAAAAGCACAGTGGCTGTTCACACAAAATGGCCGCCAACACATGGCCAGGCCACCCAGAACAACAAGAAAAGGAACACAAGACAGACAATGCAGGCCTATGGCAAAAGCACAATGCCTGGCTTTACAAAATGGCCGCCACCCACATGGCCAGGCCACCCAAAATAACAAAAAAGTGAAGACAAAGGACAGGACCAGGCAGTTGGAAACTCTGGGCAACTTGCTACCTCTTGGAAAAAATTGTAAAACAAAAAAAAAGTGACTCCTTGCTCACCAAACTACATCTAAATGACAACCTGAGGAGTTTTTTGTGCAAAATGAACTAAATCAACATTTTCGAGAAGGTTTTATGATGCTCGAGAGATATTGTTCGCCAGATTGTAAATTCTGCGTGTTCGGCATCGCGATCGTCACAAAAAGTCGTTATGCGCGCGAAACGTACAATGAGCGCGCAAAGAAGATAAAAAGTGTAAGTCCGCATTGTCGCGCAGTGCGGACTTGCCCAAAGTCCGCGAGCTGAACGCCCAGAGTTACCTACTGGCTGAAAAGGCCTATTTATTTAACAAACACCCAAAAAATGAAATACACCCCAAAAACCACTTTTACCAATTCAAACCAATGCCATCCATGGATGCCCGGCCTACATGATGTTTAAACTTTAAATTCAACAGACACCACAGAAACATGCACCCATGGGTACCTCTGGCTCTAGTCCGGGCCTACTGGCTGAAATTCCAATCAAAGAAAAACAACTAGGCCCCTGCCGAAACTACAGGCCACAACAATACATTTTAAAAACTATGGAAATCCCCCAAAAAATGTAGGTACAAACAAGCCCCAATCAAACAAACAAGTACACCAATTCTCCAACTTACTTGTAAAATCTCAAATCCAAGAGTCCTCAAATCCAATCCAATGATATGATGCAGCAGACAGACACAAAAAGTGATCCTTCCAGCTCCAAATCCAAATGAAAGTGAACAGCACATGGACAAAACACTGGGAGGAGCCTGCTGGACAGGAACAGGAAGTTTGAGAATCAGGGGCACTTCCTTCCTCTTGGAAAAAAGAAAAAGGTCTCCTTGCTCACCAAACTACATCTCTAAATGACAACCTGAGGAGTTTTTTGTGCAAAATGAACTAATTCATCATTTTCGAGAAGGTTTTATGATGCTCGAGATATATTCTTCGCCAGATTGTAGTTTCTTCGTGTTCGGGATCGCGATCTTACCAACACTGCCGCCGGAAGTCAGATCGCGCGTCCGCATGACGTGTTCGCGTTCGCACACTCTCGCGGGATCGTGCGGCCTGATTCCAAATCTCGTGGCGCCCGCGAACGGATAGGAAGTCGCGTCGGCGAACGCAGAATCACGGTAGGTCGTTACCGCGCGCGCGAGAACGTATATTGAGCGCGCGAAGAAAAGCAGCTACGCTACGCCGCAAATTGCGTAGTGCACGGTAACTTCGCGTTCTACGCGAATCGCGAAGTTACCGTAACTTCGCAAATTCCGCGAGCGTAGCGTAGTTCACCGCCCAGGGTTATTCTTGACTAACCTTCTCAAGCTGAGAAGGTTGTCACTGGATCTTATGTTTGTGGGTAGCTAACTCCGTAGTTTGGGTGCTTGAATAAATGCACTTCTATTGCAGTGTATTAATGCTTTGCTTCACTATTGATGCACTGTAATGTGACGCACTCCTCATAAAAAGGCTAACGCGCTTCTTATAATCAATTACTAAAATTAAGACTGAACTCATATCGCTCAAATTTTTGCAACAAATTCATGGTGCAATTCTCAATTTTGAGAGGAGACACATTTTTACCCAAATATGGCTATATTTTATCTTTCTGATGCATAGTTGATGTTTTGCGTTAAACTATACTGAATAAAGACTGATTTTAGTGTAATGTAATATTTAACAAAAATAGCCTACCCATGAGCATTCAGACTGCTTTGAGCACTTCTGTTCAGTGTTAGGTGGTTCATGAAGGGAGGCTGGTGGATGAGATTGTGTGAAACCTC
The DNA here is from genome assembly GCA_963921515.1 of Calotriton arnoldi. Lineage (NCBI taxonomy): Eukaryota > Metazoa > Chordata > Amphibia > Caudata > Salamandridae > Calotriton > Calotriton arnoldi. The sequence continues at coordinate 708,016 of CAWUFW010004193.1, forward strand.
ACAGACCCAAAGTACAGTCCATTAACACCTGTACTGAAATACTCCTATGATTTGATTCAAAATGTGAGTGTTAATCTCTTAAAGAGATAGTGAAAGAGAGCTGAACCATATGCAATAGCTGAAGGCGGCGCACTCAAAGTCGCTCTGATTCATTAGGTTGAGCCTAGAGTAGCGCGCAAGCGCTGCTTCTGGCGAAGCATTATGTAGGGGGTTCCAAAAGCTGACCAGACGCTCGTGCGTCATGGCCTTTTTCGGGCGGTTACCCGCGCGGCCGGCATCTGTTTCTTATTATCGTGCCCAGACGCGTGCGCGATAATTGGAAACACATGCCGGGAAAAGGCCATGACGCACGCAGCGTCTAATCAGCTAGCCCAGGCTGCCGCGCTCGTTCTTTCTTCTCGTTTCCCCAGGTCCTCAAAGGCTCTACCCTCGGGCGCCGCCGGGGAATGCTCTTCTTCAGTCATTCTGTTTTTACTTTCACATCCGCCAGGCTCCGCGGCCGCCCTACAAACCCGAACTTGCTGCAGGCCCGACAGGAGCGGTAACACGGTACGTGGTGTTTCCCTGTGGTGCTCCAGTGTGTTTTTTTAATTTAAATGTGATTTAATTTTAAATTACGAGCGAGACCGGGTAGCCTGGCGACTCCGTCAGATCTTCACTCTGGGGGATGGGCGAGCTGCTGCGGGTCCTTTCGGTTCCGCGTGGCCTTCTTAATTGGCTTAATACCTTCTCGAAACTTCCACGCTTATGGTTTGGAGCATTTTTTCGGGTTGTTCCTTTTTATAACGAATTTATGACTGCGGGATTTATTCACAAAGTGCTGATTCCTTCATTCGGGTCTTGTGGAGGAGGGTTTATGTCTAGGGTTGCTATATTTTTTTCATATGTAAGGATGGTTGCCCGCCTCTTCATGCTGTCACGATCGCGCACATCAAATAGATGACTACCGAGGCCATAATACTGCCCCAATCGTGCAACATTGACAACTGATTTCGTAGTGTGTGCCACACTGATATCATCACACACGAGCATCTCCGTCAAGCGCTATGTTTTTATTGAAACCCCTTCGAGGCGGGCACAGTAAAGACCCTCGAATAGGGCCGGAGATTGTGGGTCGAGGAGAGGCCTCTGAAATACAACACCACAACTGTTTACAGCAGGACACAGCTTGCTTCCAGTGCTTGTTTTTTGCTGATGCCCAACCGCATTGGCAAAAAGCGTTGGCAAACCCAACAGATCTGCATTGGCAGTCAAAACGTTGAGACCTATTGGCTTTTCCAGTGCTTGTATAGAGAAGGAAAACTATTCAAGGCAACTGCACTAAGCTTGTGCAGACTTCAATGGTGGCTGCATTAAATCCATTGTTGGATCTGATAATGTGTGTTATGATCCCATCCGTTATTGCTTTATGGTTGTTCGCTTATTTTACTTGCTTTTCAAACAGAAGCACCACAATGGCTTCTGTGGTTTGTGTGCAAAGTTGACAGAGCGCTTTACTGACTTATGTGCCCTGGGGGTGGTGCCAGGTGTATTGGCCCTCGAACCCTGGCACGCAGTGGACTGTTTGACTGCTGTCTGTTGCTGCTAATGTGATTGTAGGTGAACTGTGACCTGATTCTTATTCTGAGGCAGAAAAACCAAACGAACTGGGCAGGCAGGCTGCTGTGGGCTGTCTTTCACTTCCCTCATTCTCTGTCGCATTTAACATGTTGGGATCATCATTACTGGCAAAAGGGCGTTTAGGAACCTTCTGTCACCCTTGGCGCTCATAGGTCTGGTTCTGGACACTCATCCTGTAAAGGGAGTGGCTTAAGAAAGCAAGATGTCTTTGGAGGAGATGGTGGTGTTGAGTGTGTGTTCTTTCCCCGGTGCATTCTTCTTTCCACTTGCTGTGCTGTTTCATGGGATTCATGATTGCCTCCACCTCTGTAACACAAATAACAAGCATTGGCATAGCCAATAGGTCTCGCCTTTGGGACCTTATAAGTGTTTAGCCATGCAACAGTTGGTGTTGTTGCACCAAGGATATTGTGCTGCATAACTAAATACTTATAAGGCCCCAAAGGCGAGACCTATTGGCTATGCCAATGCTTGTTTTTATGTTGATGCAGTGGCAGCTGCCAACAACGGGGAGTGGTGAGGTGGGTAAATGGGTAGTGAGTGCATGCATGCACTAAATAGCACACATGCATTACATTATCGTTTTAAAGTTAAAATGTTTAACATTAAAACGGTAATATAATGCATGTTGGCGATTTAGTGCACATAAGCAGACAGAGTGACAGACATAAATACATTTAAAAAAAGAGAAATAAAAGTCACTTACCTTTCTGCACATCCTTGCTCCTGTCAACGCTCCCAAGGGCACTGGAGGACTGTGCTTGCTCTCAGCCCAGCTGTCTAAGGCAGCTGGTTTGAGAGGTTTAAAGTGCACATGTCTGACTGGCCATTGCACTTTAAAATTAAAGTGCCCAGTCCACCACTCTTCCCTGCTGTTGCCACTCAGCAGCGACCCCGTCCCATCCTGACACTCAGCTCGGGACCCGGGTAGTGAAAAATAAAATGGTAATAAATTAACTTTATTACCATTTTATCTTTAATCTCTGGGGCATTTTAATTAGTTAGGCGACGCTCCTCCCTCCTGTATTGATGACAGGATCTCCAGCAACCATAAAGCTTTAAGTAACCAGGCCTAAATAAATATTGTGCCTGGGGTGGGAAACAACCTTTACAACGCATGCATTACATCGCATGCCATTAGATTGCGGTTTTTACAACGCAAGTCGTTACAACGACTTGCGCTGGAGAAGCGCTATAGGACAAGGAATAGTTTAATTTACTATCCAACACCTTCCCTACTGTACGTAGGCTGGAGTTGGAATAGTAAATTAAACTACTCTAAGTCCAGCGCCCTCCAACGAAATCGTTGTAACGACTTGCGTTGTAAAAACCGCAATCTAATTGCATGCGATGTGAATGCATGCGTTGTATCGTCATACATTCCCTGGGGTTGTTGCACGGCCAGTCATCAAATTTCATCCCAAAAAAAGTGAAAGGAGGGATGGATAAAAGATTAACGTGGAATGGTGATTTAGAAAAGAGAAAGTATTTAAATTAAAACCATATGCGGGTGTTTCACAAAAAAAGTGTGATGAATGAAAAGCTGAGGTGGGAATTAAACCAAAATAAATATACACACAACTTCAAGTCCTCTTGCAAAGTATTAAGAACTCTTTCTGAAAGTTGTGCCACTGTGGTACCTTCTGATTACTGCATTTAGACAAGATCAGTAAAGAGTAGTATTCTATTGTGTAGTAATGATTAGAGCGGCTCCCTTCTGATTTAACTACTTTTCACACAAATCTTTCCTTCCCAGCTATAAAACACGCGGAATATATGTCACTGTTGCTAAGTGCCAATATCGGCAACACTCGCCATCCCCCCATACAGCAATCTCCTAGAGAAATAACCAGACAAGACACCTTCTTTGTGGAGAAAACTGCTGCAGAGAACTATAATAGGCCCAATTCTCTCTGCCCCACTCTTCTCTTCTATCCCCACGTCTGCAGAGACTGCTGCACTGCGCCAAAAAAAGGGAAAACTGGAGGTTTCCCAGCTGCAGAGGAGGAAGGATGAGTCACACTGTGGAGAAAGCGCGCCTCTTTCATCACCGAGTGCTGAGTGAAAGAGACCCTCGGAAAACTGTAACTTGGCCTTTTCTAATAAGCAGGTCTCTCGGCTAAACAAGGTCCGCAGCCTTGGTCCACCCGGTCTCGTGAATCTGTGTTTACTTCTTAAAATAACAGCTGCGGTCCGGCCAAAAAAAAGAGGTTCACTATTCTGTTTTCAAGATTGTAGATGTGTATTTTATATTCTGGTGTGAACCAAAATCTCCCCCTTAGGATGCTGAACACGCATTACTCGTGGGAGGAGGTGTGTTCCTGTGGTAGAGAGATCGAGGCCGCCCTAAAAAGTGGGGAGCGAGGCTCGAATCCCTGCCGCGCCACAACAACATCTTGTGATTCTGGGCAAATCATTTAATCCTCCGTTGCCTAAAAAAATGTGTAACGTAATCGAGTTCTGTTGCTCTGCGCTCTAGGCTTCGGCGAAGTTTGCGCTTTAAATAAAAAAGGACAAACGCGCACGTCCACTGTGAGGACAACCAGTGTATGTTTTTTTTTTTCTATAGCACAAAAGCGGTTTGCAGGGAAAGGTTCCACGTTTTTAATGTGTTTACACGCGCAAGCCACTCATATCAAGGAAAGTCGCGGGAATATTGGCATGCGAACACATGTACAGCATGAGCAGACCAAAGTTAAACTGCTCAAGATGTGGAAAAGCCGAGTCAGCATCACCACGTGGAAAGTGCCTGGAGTTGCCAACTTCTGCGCCATAGTGAGAATTACCGAGAAGTGCAACTATACGCAGGGTGAGCATTTTTTGTACATGCTCTGTACAAACCTCCTTTCTGTTAACAGCAATGTATATTTCTGCCTCCTTTCATATCCTGCAGGGCCGCTTCCTTCCTTTTTATGCTCTTCAGAAGTCAACAGCTGTCAGCATGAGAAGTGCAAACGCCTAGAATGATATGGGAAATGTACATGCGCGAACGAGGAAGTTCAAAGCAAGGAGCTATCTATAGATAAGGCTCCCGGTTTTCCGTTTTTACGGATTTTTACAGATAAATACAGACAGAAAACAATGTGTTTTCTGTCTGCATTTATTTTTTAAAGTGGATAAATACAGAACATTTGGTTTCTTTTAAGTGACTCTATGCAGTCTTTCATGAATTATAGGCCATCAGCTGAGCAGATGGACAGCATGGGAAATTTAAAAAACAGGATGCAATTTCATTAAATAATGCCATTTGTCAATATACATTTGTGGTATAATGCTAATATTTACCAGTGGATGTTTTGTTATATAATATTTGGCATCTTAAATAGCTAAAACAGACAGACATCAAAGAATGAGTGGGAGTCTATCAATTATATAAATATGGAAATGTACAGTTTTACAACTTCATTTGTCCCAAAACACAAAATAAATATGGATAAATACAGAAAAAGTGGGCAAAAAATAAATATGGATAAATACAGACGGAAATGCGAAAAAAATAAATACCATAAAACCGGGAGCCCTATAGATAACAGTGAAACCAGGCGAAGAGCTGCAAAGTGATAGCATGGAAGCACTGAGTGAAGAATGTCGAGTGGGTCCTCGAGGGGAGGGACCTAGGTTTAGAACTGGATGGAAATGGAAGAAGTGAACTGAAAAAAAAACCCTTTAAGAGATGAAGCAAATGGAAACATGACGAGATGGGGCCCGGCGGCCGCCCGGCGGCCAGAGCCGCAGACTTTTGGCCTGGGGAGCCAGGCTGCAGCCACGTCGGCTGCTCAACGTTCTGTGATTCTGGGCAAATCACTTATTAGTCCACTTTTTAACCCTCAAGTTAATCCATTACATAAACAGTGATTTCATATCTATAGCTGAAAGATTAGGAATGCAATTAAAGACATTATGGGCCACATGTTTTTTACAGGGGTGGCTCCTCTGCTGTGGCAGAGCGTCGCCCTACTGCTGAAAGGCTGCAGACAGAAGAAAAATAAAATAACAATAAAACTACTTTATTGTCATTTTATTTTTCACTACCCGTCCGCGAGTGTAGGGCGGGCCATGTCATAGCGTCAGCAGCAGGGGGAGGAGGTGCTGTAGGCACTGAAAGTGCGCATGCCGATTTGGACGGCCGTCTTAGGACGGCCAAACTGACATGAGCACTTGGATATCTCCAGGCTGTTCCTTGGAGATGTCTGCAGTGCTCAGGGCTGTTATGTTTAGTGGGGTTGTCCCACTAAGTTGATTAATGTAAGGGGTGTTCCCGTTGACCCCCTGTGAGCTACAGTCCGAGTGGTCTGGCCCAACGGAAGGGGGCAAGGCAATAAAGGGGATCGGGACCGGACATCCGGGGTCATATCAGTTACCCACCACCATACCGTGTCTGTGCCTATGTTCTAGTCGAGGTGGGGGAAGCCTCGTGCGTACGCCCCGGAGTTCCCATGCAAAACTGGGGAAACGGAACAACTGGCGACAAGGGTGGTCCCGTCACGGTGACCCACAAGTGCCCCCACCTGCAACCTTTCCTTTCGGCCTGCCCGGTGGCCATGCACTGCGGTTCTCTTTTCGTCCCGCGAAGCTGTGGTGGATGCAGAGTGCTCCCGAGGCGTGACCTGGGCCTGTGAGATTGGCTGTCGTGCCCGTTTACTGCCCGCTGTGCGTGCCCAGGCCGAGGGCCCCGACCGCGTGGGTTGGATCAAGCGATCTGTCAGCGACACTCAGCCACTCCTGGCGGGCGTGCGACACGCGCGCAGCCCCGCCCGCGAGTGAGCAGCCTGACTAGCTGGCACGCCCTCTCCGACTGTTCCCTGCTCTGGCCCTCACGTCCTGCTGTCCACGCGCTAAGGCCCAATCAACCGGCCGTCTGTGCCCTCAGAGGGGAGTGCATCTGCATAGCACAGGGCACGTGTGTGGAAGACCGACGGCACCCAGGCAGTCGTTGAACCTGCAACAGGGCCCAGATACCAGGACCCAACGGGGCCATCAGTGCGACCAGGCATTCATCATACACCCCAATCCGGCAGGAAAGCTCGAACCCTGGGGGCCTGAAGAGTGTGCTGTCACGTCCAACGCTCTGCCACAGGGTAGCCCAGACGGGCCCAACAAGGAGAAAAAAAAAGTTTATCGCTACGCTACGCTGTGAGTCAGCATCCCGGGGAGTGATCGGTGGCCTGCCAGCCCAAGGAGGACGTTCACACATGACACATGGCGACCATACCCCCAGTCGAGCCCTTCCTGCTGGACGGCCCGCCATCTGCACAAGCGGCAAAATGGAAAGACTGGGTAGAGCGTTTAGAGACCTATTTCGCAGCGGTGGGCCTGAAGCCGGAACGTCAACGCCCCATGCTCCTGCACCTGGGTGGTGCTGCGGTACACAAGCTAGGAAAATCGGTGGTAGAAGCTGGCCCACCACACAGGTATGCCACGCTCAAGGCGGTCCTGACTGCACATTTCGAACCCCTAGCTAAAATGGACTATGAACGCTTCTTGCTGCGTCAGGCCAGACAGCTTCCTGAGGAGTCGGTGGATAGTTTCTACGCACGTTTGAAAGAATTAGTGAGCACGTGCACGCTGCCGGATGCGGAGGACGAAATAAGGGCGCAGTTCATCCAAGGGTGCGCATCCGCCAAATTAAAAGAACACATACTCCAAATCGCAAGGATGCCCATGGCTGACATACTAACAATGGGGAGGTCAAAAGAACTATCAAAGGTACGAGCCGCACACATGGAGGCAGCGCTGCAACGCCAAGTCAAGACGGAACCAGTGAACGCCGTCACGACAGGAACCACGGTAAAGAAACCGGAGCGCAGCCAGTCATGACCACCCGCCAGGACATGCTACGGATGTGGGGGGACGTTTCCCCACCAAGGTCCATGCCCTGCCCAAGGAAAGAAATGCTCCGTGTGCAACAAACTCCACCATTTTGCGAAGGTGTGCCGCTCTGCCGCACAGAGGAGACAGCGGAACAGACAGGTCAACACCATGAGCGCCGAGCAAACGGCAGAGGAAGAGGAAGACATGGATGATGATGATGTTGAGGGAGCGGTCCACGTCATTCATGCCATGCAACCGAACGGATGCCCAAAGAGACGGATCCCAAGGTGCAATGTACTAATCGCAGGACACCCGATGCAGACGCTAATAGACAACGGAGCGTCCATAAATATCATGGCACAATCCATGCTACGAACGCTCCCAACACGACCAGTCCCACGGCCTACATCCACGCAAGTGTTTGCATATGGCTCCACGACCCCTCTTCCATTGGCGGGAGTGTTCACCACCAGTATCGCCCACAACTCTCGATCCACTCATGCCAAGATCTATGTCACCCAGGAAGAGTCTGGGATGTTGTTAAGCTGCCGCACGGCGGAGCACCTGCAGCTCGTGGCCTTCGCTTTTGCCGTTCATCAGGAAAGAGTGGATTCCAGGTGGAAGAGTTCAAATCCATATTCGAAGGCATAGGATGTCTCAAGAATCACATGGTCCGCCTATGCGTCGATCACTCCATCCAACCAGTGGCACTCAAGCACAGGAGAGTGGCGTTTCACTTGCAGCCAAAAGTGGAGGAAGAACTGAGGAAGCTAGAGCAGGCCGACATCATTGAACGTGTTGAGGGCCCGACACCCTGGGTGTCCCCTATTGTGGTAGCAAGAAAGCCCAAACAGCAGGGCAAGGTGAGAATCTGCGTGGATATGAGACTACCCAATCATGCAATAGGGAGGGAGCGCCATCTGACTCCGACGGTAGATGACATTGTGGCTGAAGTGAGCGGCTCGCAGTGGTTTTCCAAAATGGACCTACGAGCTGGATACCACCGACTACTTCTTGACCCAGAGTCGAGATCCATAACCACGTTCTCGACACACGTAGGACTCCGAAGGTACAAGCGCCTCAGTTTCAGGGTGTCCAGTGCGGCTGAGGTCTTCCAAGACACTATTCGAGGAGTACTTGCCAGACTAAAAGGGGTCCTAAATGTCAGCAATGACATCCTGGTACATGCTCCCACCCTGGAGGAACACATGGACCGTTTGAGAGAGGTCTTCCAGCAGTTGAGAGACAGAGGCCTCACTCTACACAGAGATAAGTGCGTGTTTCTCCAAAAAGAAATAGCATTTTTTGGATACCACTTCTCCCAACATGGAGTGTCTCCTGACCCAGCCAAAGTGAAAGATATCCAGACGGCACCAGACCGGCGTGAGGAGCTTCCTAGGAATGGTCACCTCCTGTGGTCGTTTCATCCGTAACCTGACTGACCTCACCGCACCGTTGAGAGAACTTACAAAGAACGGTGCCAGTTGGGACTGGGGCCCCGCACAAGAGAAAGCATTTCTGGAGACCAAACAAGCGCTGTCGGCCGACACCACGTTGGTGTACTTTGATCCGGCCGAGAATCTGAACTCTCAGTGAATGCCAGCCCCATTGGACTAGGGGCAGTGCTGTCGCAGAGACAACAAGATGGTGAATGGGCACCGGTGGCCTATGCGAGTCGAGCTCTAACAGACACAGAACAAAGATACTCTCACATCGAGAAGGAGGCCATAGCGGTGCACTGGGGGTGCCGACATTTCCATTTGTACCTTTACGGCCAACCATTCACAGTCCACACAGACCACAAACCACTGATTCCTCTCTTCATGGGAGTCTCCTCAAAACCTCCACCAAGGATCGAAAAATGGATCCTGCAGTTACAAGAGTACCAATTTCGAGTGGTTTACCGCCCAGGGGCGCAAAATCCCGCAGATTTTCTGTCAAGACATGCCAGACCAGTGACCAAGGAAGAAGAATACGAGGCAGACGAGGTCGAGAAGTATGTCAAGCTGGTGGTAGAGCGATCTCATCCTCTGCCCGTCTCGTTGGAGGACATCGTCAGAGCTACAAAGGAAGATGAGTGCTTGCAGATGGCAGTCTCGGCAGTGACGTCAGGCAATTGGCACCTATTATTTTTCAAATTACCCTGCAGGACTGACGAAGCGCGTACAACACTCAGTGGTTTACACAACGTCCGCACCGATTAGGCAGTGTCACCAGAGGGTTGCCTCATGAGAGGGGCCCGTCTAGTGATCCCCAAGACACTACAACAGCGGGTGGTCGATCTAGCACATCTTGCCCACCAAGGGATCGTCAAGACCAAATCCCGTCTACGATGTAAGGTATGGTTCCCCAACCTCGACGAAGTCGTAGAAGGGACAGCCCGGATGTGCCCTCTGTGTCAGGTGGTCGGTCCAGCTGAACCCCCAGTACCGATCATGACAGAAGATATACCACCTCATCTCTGGCACAGAGCAAGTGCAGACTTCGGAAGCCTCACGGATGGAAGACATATGTTAGTGGTTATTGATGACTTCTCGAAGTATCCGGAGGCCGAAATCCTTGAGTCAATCACGGCGAGTAACACCATACCCCGCATCGAAAAGATAATGGACACCCATGGGCTCATAAAAGAGTTGCGCACTGACAATGGTCCACCTTTCTCCAGCCACGAGTTCTCAGAGTACTTGCAGTCTCGGGGTGTCCAACACCGGAAGATCACTCCCCGCTGGCCCCAAGCCAATGGGGAAGCCGAACGTTTTATGCGCACACTAAACAAGGTTCTGCGAATTGCGGTAGCTCGTGGACAGAATATGGAATGTGCCCTGTACACATTTCTGCGCGTGTATAGACTGACACCCCACTCTATGACCCAGGTCAGCCCAGGGTCATTGTGCATTAATCGAAAGGTGGAGGACACCATTCCACAGGTGGATCAATCGTCGAGCCTACACGAGCAAGTAGCAGGGAAGCTAAAGCAGAGACAGACCAAGAATGATCACATGTCCAAGCGACGACATGCAAAGGAAAAGTTATTGGCTGTAGGTGATCTGGTCCTGGTGAGGAATTGGAATCCGAGAGAAAAGTTCACACTCCCGTTCGAGCTAGATCCATGGGTTGTCCAAGCAGTAAAAGGGACAATGATCACCGCCCGAAGGACCGAAGAGACCATCACCCGGAACATATCGTTCTTTAAGAAGTACTGTCATCCTCTATCCTTGAACGGGGAGACAACAGAGTCGACCGAGGTAGAGGTGTCCCCTGAGCCTGGTGAGGGGATTGGCTGGTCGCCCTCCACACGTAACCTGTGCCCAGCAGATAACGCCGAACCTGTTTCCAGCTCCACCTCCGAGGCAGATCATCCGGATGCCCCTGATGAGGGTCGATGCCCTGGAGCGATCCGCGAAGGGGCGGGACGATGTGATGATGACCGTCACGGGAGACGGAGGTACCATCTCAGACCCAGTCCTCCTGCCTCATCACGTTTGAGAGACTTTAGATTGATCTAGAGTGGTTACATTGAACGTTTTGGTGTTTTTCTCTCTCTCTCTCTCTCTCTCTCTCTCTCTCTCTCTCTCTATCTCTCTCCCTTTTGGTGCCACTGTTGAGTATGACAAGTTCTTGCATAGTGCAACACGTATTTCATTTTTATTTATGATAAAGGAGGAATGTTATGTTTAGTGGGGTTGTCCCACTAAGTTGATTAATGTTAGGGGTGTTCCCATTGACCCCCTGTGAGCTACAGTCCGAGTGGTCTGGCCCAACGGAATTGGGGAAGGCAATAAAGGGGATCAGGACCGGACATCCAGGGTCAGATCAGTTACCCACCACCATACCGTGTCTGTGCCTATGTTCTAGTCGAGGTGGGGGAAGCCTTGTGCGTACGCCATGGAGTTCCCATGCAAGACTGGGGAAACGGAACAAGGGCAACAGACTTCCAGTCCCTGCTGGAGCGTGAAACAGTTTTGCCCTATCCTAGCACTTCTCTCATGCTGCGAGTAATAGCATGAAAGCAGCGCTGGGATTACGTGGGTAGTCTGCGAGCCTGTGCTCATGGGGATTGCAGTGCCGGGAGCAGAGGAGCAGTGCGGGGCAGGAGCAGGTGAGGCCCGGTGCGGTGAAAGGTAAGTTCTTTATTTTTTTTATTATTGTTTCCTCATGCTACCCCCCCACGTCGGATTGGCAGCAGCCGCCGCTGATTATAAGTATCCCTGTAATCCCAACGAAGCCCATATAATGATTTACCGGCCCTATCAGAATTAGAGGTTAGGAAGGAGCACCGAATAAACCCACACCTACACATAGAAACGGTTTCATCAATCGCACCTCACATTTTGACTTTGCAAGGATGAACATCTGAGTTGGCCCTGCCACGATTGAACGTCATGTCGAGAAGCAAGCGTTTAACTCACAGAACTACCATGCAGGTTTCAGTGTCTTTCATCAACCTAAGAAGGCCTGCTGTTTGTCCTCCTATTTATTTTCACATCACATGCAGTGCTCTGTAAAAGTAATTTTTCCCTTATTTTTAGTAGTTACTTTTTTTTAGGTCGAACAACACCTGTAGATTACGACCTTCGGTGAATATCTCCTCACTCCTACTTATGGCAGAAATGAACAGCTTCAAGAAATGCTGTGCATCCCTGTCACAGTTCTCAAAATATGACATGTACAGCATGCACTCAGAGCCTGAGCCATGGACACTCCTAACTTAACTGTACATTTTACTATTCAATCTGTTCTGTCATGCGCATTTGTAAAGCAAACTATCACCATGAGGGTATCCTGTCACTGTGCAAGTGTGTGGGCCGAGCTCTGCTTATGGTAGGATGGTTAATTGAAAAGTCAGGTCTTCAGCTTCTTACAGAATTCAACAAGAGAGGAGGAGGCTGATCTAGAATCTCAATTAAAAGGCAGGCTTCTCTAGCAGTCACCAGGCAATAATACTCAGGCCAGAGAGCAATAGAGGTAAAAACACACATCCACTCACCCATACAGTGACTCATACACGCAGTCACTCATCAATATAGGTATTGAAATATGCCATCATACACCTGTACAGATACTCACACACCACCACACACCCATAGAGTTACTCACACACCTAGTCAGTCTTGCAAAAAATCAATCACTACTCACCTATACAGTTATACACACACCACTTCACTTATTTATACAGATACTAACACATACTTATTGTCTTATACAATCACTGACACAAGCACACAGTCATACATACAGTCAATCTCACAATTACTCACTATCATATATAGAGATTTATATATTCCGACACTCACATATACTGTCTTTTATATATGTAGTTACTTACACATGTACTACTGAGATATCCATTTACTCATCAACACACCCATACAAACACTTACCCACCCATACAGACCTTCACAGATGCACTCTTAAACCCATATACCCAGTGAATGACCCACTCACACATCTATGCACAGAGTCACACACCCCCCACCCACACACACAGACACTCACACATCCATACAGATACTCAGACAACCAATCATTAATCCATATAGACACTCGTTTACATACTCACCAACCCATGCAACTACTTACACACCAATTGACAGACTGATACAGACATTCACACAGTTTAGTCACTAACCCATGCATTCAGTAAGACACGTTTAATTACTCACTTATACACTCAGTCACGCACCTACTAAATCATCCATCCAGACACTCATACAACCACTCATTCTTCAATACACCTTGGCATATATATAATACATATTTAAACTTTAAAGAAACTCACAGTCACTGGATGATGTCATCAGTGATGTCATTTGAGATGTCATCAGTGTTGTCATCAGTGATGTCACCAACCATGTGATGAGTGATGTAATATGTAACGTCATCAGCAGTGCATTGTGGGGGCGTGAGTTATAGTTAGCCCAACTTACTATAACGCCTGAATTTCTCTGGTTTTGTACGAGTGAAATGTCCAAATAACTATAACGTCCCTTATACCTATGGTTTTTTCAGTGAATTTCTATGGTTTTTTAAATGCTAATTTCTAACTATAACGTCCCTGAAACCTATGGTTTTTTCAGTGAATTTCAAAGGTTTTTTAAATGCTAATTTCTAACTATAACGCCCCTGAAACCTGTGTTTTTTTAGTGAATTTCAAAGGTTTTTAAATGCTAATTTCTAACTATAACGTCCCTGAAACCTATGGTTTCTTTCAGTGAATTTCAAAGGTTTTTAAAATGCTAATTACTAAGTATAACGTCCCTGAAACCTTTGCTTTTTCTGTGATTTTCAAAGGTATTTTTAAGAAATCTTTTGTAACTGTTATTTGTAAAAAATATTTTTATATAGCTTTGTATTTGTTGTAAAAATAATATAATGTTTTTGTTTTTTAAAATATATATATTTTTTTTCAAAAAAAGTGGAGTCGCGTACCGATTGTGTACCTATCTCGGTGGGTGCGTGGATTCAAGCCGCCATACTGCTAAAGTCGTGGTGAATGCGCATTTGGTATGCGATGGGTGCGCGGTGTCCGGCCCCGCGTAACGTCACTTACGTATGCGGTCGCGCCGGATGCGCGACGCCCATAAAATGTTTATGTTTTAAAAGTATATATATATAACTTTAATATGTATATTAAAGGAAGAGATTATCTATACTAAATATAAAAATCAGATATTTGTAATTGCAATAAAGGTATATTATTGATACATTTATTTTCCGAGAGTCGCGCCCGATGCACGTTTGCTAAGCGAGTAATGCGCGGTTTTCGGCCCCGCGTTACGTCACTTACGTATGCGGTCGCGCCGGTTGCGCGACGCCCGTAAAATGTTTATGTTTTAAAAGTATATATATAGAACTTTAATATGTGTATTAAAGCAAGAGATTATCTAAACTAAATATAAAAATCATATATTTCTAATTGGAATAAAGTTATATTATTGTTAAATATGTTTTCCGGAAGTCGCGCCGGTTGCGCGCCCGCTGCGCGAACCCCATGTGATTTGAAAAGAAATCATTTGATTGGTTTACAAGGTTTTCTTTCTAGAATGTGAAGGACCCCCTCCCTTTTTAGGTCTCGCCTAGGCAGCGCGCATGCGCTGCACTAGGAGATGACCTTTTGGAATCGGTCAGCTCTTTTCAAGCACTCGTGCTTGTGGCGGCATCCACCTTGCGGGAGCGAGCAGCGGCGCGCATGGGCCATCTGTTTCCAATTAGCACTGGAAAAGTGTTTTGTACACCTGTATTGGCTATTTCTTTGTATAAATGTGGGGTACACACACACCAGTACTAAATATTAAGAACAAGGCCTGTGAATGTCTAAAACCAGTCTTAAAGAGGCAGGGCTTTCTCAGAAGTGGACTGCAGTGCACCCTACACGAGAAATAAAGGCAAATAGCTATTGTGTGTGTGTGTGTGTAGGTGTACCTACACGTTTTTGTGACCGCATCGTGTTTTTTGTGTATCTGTGTCATTTTTATTGTCATTTTTTTCTAAAAGAAGCTGCGTTTGTCAACAATGCAAGCGCAGTTTTCTTTATTTCACTAACACCCCAGTCTGTATTTTTTTTGTCAGTCTGCATTGTGTACGTTGGAAAGGCTGCCTTTCGAGGGCTGTTGGTAATTTTAAAGTAAGCTGATACAGTGGCTTGTCAGTCAACAGGTGTGGGGGGTATGTTTTGTGTGCCCTCCCCCGGCAGGCTTCAAACAGATGTCTCCACACAGGGTTTGTTTGCGTGTTCACCTGTCTTCACTTTCACACAGCCACAGACTCTGTTGCTGCTCACAACTAGCCAGATTTCTCATTGCTCCTGGCAAGCTGTGGATTTTTGGGGGGAAAACCAAGACTTTCCATTACAGCTAAAGTGTGACAGCCCTATGTAAGAAAATCTGGAAACCGCTTAATTGTATTTTTATGAAACTGCAGTATTTGATTTTGCATTTAATATTTTTACAAATAAATCCTAAACAGTCATCCACGGGTACAGTGTGCCCCTAAGCTCGTGTCTGTCTGCTGATAGCAACTATGGCATATTAAATAACTTGATATGACGTTTCATGCAATGCTTCTGTGTTTCTAAGCGCTGTATATAAAGAATACATGTTACTATTACTCGCTTTAATGCCACTTAATTTACCAGCCTCAGGAGGATGAAGGCCGAGTCTATCTTGCTGGGTTTCACACTTGTGAACTGCAAATCACTGCACACCTCAGGTGAGGGTGTTCAGCTCTCTGAGCTGATCTCTGTTCATGGCCTGCGGTGTGCACAGGCTCTGACACAGCTCTACACTCGTGCCCGGAAACTCTCAGAGTAGCTGTGTGATGCACTCCTAATTAGGGTGCAGAAAACAGCCCCAGGGATGTATTCCACACTAGGAAACAACTTTTCTAGCTTATAATAGGCATGTTACATAGTTACATGCTGATGCAACGCCATGTTTTCGGTCCTGGGCTTTATTTAACAAATGAGTGCATTCTGGGTGTTGTAGTCTTGGTGGTGCCTTCAGTTGGACAAAGGCACACAAGAACAGTGCTCTGTAAATGGACAGCTGAGCCGAGGAAACCACCCGCTGCTGCCTGATATGGGAGATTTGGGAATTCTCTCTACCTACAGCTGTAAATGTTACTCAGGCTGAGTTTGCATCCCCTGGTTTTGGTCTAGACCATAGAAGTCTCTCAAACGCTCCTTTGCACATGGTACTACTCCTCCTACCTCACTTCTTCCTTCTACTCAAGCTCCTAAGAGGACAGGGCTCCCCGCGGTCATTCACCGGTGGCTTCTTAAGCTGCCTCCGAGCCTTGTCCTCGTTCACCGGATCAGGGAGCGAAGGATCAGATTATCAGCTTTTTCAACAGCTCCTGGACCCAGCAGTTCATGGGGAACATTGTGCCCAGAGTGGGAGACCGGTGCACCCTGGTGCTCAATTTGAGCCTGGTGTTTGCCAGTGCTCACCACCGGCACTAATGACAGTCTACCACATGGTGGCACTGTTTGGCTATTTTTGAAAATAGTGCAACAACAAATGTTCAATAATTCAATATACATTAAAAATGTATAATACCTGGCGTCCAGGCCATTCTTATAACTTTGGGTTGGCTGGAATCGCCCGAATTGTCACACTTGTAGGAGTGTGATGGTTAGTAGTTGTGTTGTTACTATCATTGGCAATGTGTGGTGCAAGCTGCTTTGGCCTCCTGAGAAGGGCCCTGGCACAATATATATATATATATATATATATATATATATATATATATATATATATATATATATATATATATATATATATTTATCTACTGGCGGTCGCCAGTAGATAGTTATAGTTAGGACCTATTTTCCATAGGAAATCCGCAACATTCTATTTGAAATAACTCTTGTGCCGGTTGACGAATCTTCTCGAAAGCTTCCAACTTGTTGGGGCGCTCCGGTCCGCTCCTACCCTGAAAGTCTCGGGGTGATTCGTCAAGCGGGGGCCGAGAAAAAAGGGGGGTCCCAAAACGCGTTTTCCCCATTCATTTTTCCATAGGATCCTTTCATCGCAGCTACAGCCCGAACTGCTGAACGGAATTACACCAAATTTGGCAAAGAGGTAGCCCTTGGTTCCAGTGTCGTGCCTTTTGCTTAAATGGTGTAAATCCGTTCAGTAGTTTCTGAGAAAATCACAAGTAAAGTCACATATATATCTATGGCCGAGTAGGGTCCGCGTACCCTCCCGATCACGAGCTGCATGATAATTGGCTGTCAAGTGGCTGTCAACACTCCAAATTAGGAAGTGTTGGCAGCCATTTTGTCCCTCGGTAGAACCGAGGGACAGAAACAAGTGCGCAAAGCGCAAAAGGGGGCAGGGTAGAAACACCCTGACCCCTAGGTCTGCTCAGGGAGTCCCACAAGGACCCCTGGGCAGAAAAAGCATTTTTATTTTTAAATTGGCGGGATGCGCTTAGGGTGCGCGGATCCTGCCGAGAAAAACACAAGAAACAAGTGCGCAAAGCGCACAAAGGGGGCAGGGTAGAAACACCCTGACCCCTAGGTCTGCTCAGGGGTCCCACAAGGACCCCTGGGCAAAAAAGCATTTTTCTCTTTTTAAATTGGCGGGATGCGCTTAGGGTGCGCGGATCCTGCCGAGGAAAAACACAAGAAACAAGTGCGCAAAACGCACAAAGGGGGCAGGGTAGAAACACCTGACCCCTAGGTCTGCTCAGGGGTCCCACAAAGACCCCTGGGCAAAAAAGCAAAAAAAAAAAAGCGGCATCGTGCCGGAGGCCTGCCCCCTCCCTGCAGCAGTCTGCAAACGCGCCCCTGGCGCGTTTAAGAAAGGGAAGTAATTCCCCTTGAATACTGGGGGTCCCTGGGGGCCAACTAGCCCACCAGGAACCTCCGGTATGGGCCAGGGGCTGCGTTGCAGAGAGGTGTACAGAGGCCACACTCCTTTTACACCTCTCTGCAACGCAGCTCTGTGGCGCTTTTTGGAGGTACATGGTGGGCTAGTTGGACTCCAGGGACCCTCAGTATTCAAGGGACTTAATCCCCCAACTTAAAACGCGCCACGGGCGCGCGTTTGCACAGTGGTGAAGGGAGGGCGTGGCTTCAGGTGACATGTGTGCAAACAGGCCCCGTGGTGCGTTTTAAGATGGGGAATTAAATCCTCTTCAATCCTGAGGGTCCCTGGGGGCCAACTAGCCCACCAGGTACCTCCAGTAAGCGCCACGGAGCTGCGTTGCAGAGTGTTGTAAAAGGGCGTGGCCTCTGAACACCTCTCTGCAACGCAGCTCTCTGGCGCATACTGGAGGTATCTGGTGGGCCAGTTGGCCCCTAGGGACCCTCGGGATTGAGGAGGAATTAATTCTCCAACTTAAAACGCGCCACAGGGCGTGTTTGCAGACATGTCACTTCAGGCCCCACCCCCTTCCTTCACCATTGTGCAAATATTCCTCTAAAATCAGCCGAACTACGAATTCTGATTTACTCACCTGTTATCAGGAGAGACCTCAGTGCTGCATCTTTGAGCCCAGTACTGATCCTGAAAAGTAATTTTAACCGTACTTACTAGTAACTTGAATTTCCTTCCATAGGATAGCATTGATTGCTTTTTGCTGAAAAAGTTTGTCGATTTTTGAAACATACAAATATTCCTCTAAAATCAGCCGAACTACGAATTCCGATTTACTCACCGGTTATCAGGAGAGACCTCAGTGCTGCATCTTTGAGCCCAGTACTGATCCTGAAAAGTAATTTTAACCGTACTTACCAGTAACTTGAATTTCCTTCCATAGGCTAACATTGACTGGTTTCACTTGGAAATTCTTCTAAGTGTGGAGTTTTGGAACTTTATAATATTCCTCTAAAATCAGCCGAACTACGAATTCTGATTTACTCACCTGTTATCAGGAGAGACCTCAGTGCTGCATCTTTGAGCCCAGTACTGATCCTGAAAAGTAATTTTAACCGTACTTACCAGTAACTTGAATTTCCTTCCATAGGCTAACATTGACTGGTTTCACTTGGAAATTCTTCTAAGTGTGGAGTTTTGGAACTTTATAATATTCCTCTAAAATCAGCCGAACTACGAATTCTGATTTACTCACCTGTTATCAGGAGAGACCTCAGTGCTGCATCTTTGAGCCCAGTACTGATCCTGAAAAGTAATTTTAACCGTACTTACCAGTAACTTGAATTTCCTTCCTTAGGATATCATTGCCTGCTTTTTGCTGAAAAGTTTCTAAGTGTCGATTTTTGAAACATACAAATATTCCTCTAAAATCAGCCGAACTACGAATTCCGATTTACTCACCGGTTATCAGGAGAGACCTCAGTGCTGCATCTTTGAGCCCAGTACTGATCCTGAAAAGTAATTTTAACCGTACTTACCAGTAACTTGTATTTCCTTCCATTGGAATCCATTGTCTGGTTTTCAGCAGAAAAGTTTCACAGTGTCGATTTTCACAAACTACAAATATTCCTTAAAAATCGCCTGTATGACTTAAACGCATTCTTTCAACTGTTTACAGGAGATGCACCAGTGCTGGATCCAGGATCCACCACTGAGTAAGAAAAAGTAACGATAACACTACTTACCTGCTAAGTGAATTTCCTCCCATAGGATAACATTGGTAATTCTATGTGAAAAAGTTTCTAAGTGTCAACTTTTAAAATACAATAATATTCCTTAAAAATCACTACTGTAACCAAAACGCTTTTACTCAACTGTTTACAGGAGATGTCCCAGGACTGAATCTAGGATCCAGTCCTGTGGTTAGAAAAGTAATCCATAAAGTAACTAATTGCATTTAACTAGAAATTCACATTGAGCTCAATGTTGAATTGTGTTTGAAATTGTGTTGCCCATTGCAACAACTGTAACTACTGTACTTAAAAGTCTATTGCCTATTTGCAAAGTATTTAAACTAAAGTAATTCATTCTGAGAAAGTATATTTTGTAATGTAATGTATAATGTAATTACAATGTAATTTAAAAAATAAAATATGTACAAATAAATAGTTTAAAAAATGTAGTAAATCAGTATCAAAAAAATAAATATAACAATTAATACATTTAAAAATTGTCATTTACAAAACCTTTGAAATTCACTGAAAAAAACCCATAGGTTTCAGACATGTTATAGTTAGGAATTAGCATTTAAAAAACCTTTGAAATTCACTGAAAAAACCATAGGTTTCAGGTACGTTATAGTTAGAAATTAGCATTTAAAAAACCTTACAAATTCACTGAAAAAACCATAGGTTTTAGGGACAGTTATAGTTAGTTGGACATTACACTCGTACAAAACCCGTGAAATTCCCCCGTTATAGTTAGTTCAGCTAACTATAACTCGCGCTCCAGCAATGCACTGCTGATGACGTCACATATTACATCACTCATGACATGGTCAGTGACATCACTGATGACATATCAAATGACATCACTGATGACATCACTGATGACATCATCCACGTGATAATCTGATGCACCTCCTCACACCCTAATATAACCTTTGATACACCCACTCTAAATTACAGACTGCCATTCGCAAAACCATAGACACTCCAACACCAATAACTACATACCCACTCACTGATTCTTAGGTCTACACACACACATCCACTCACTCACCCGTACAGTCACTCATACTTACGGTCACTCAGTACTAGGACTATCATATGCACTCATACTCCTATATAGACACTCAAACACCGCCACTCATCCATAGAGGTACTCACACACCTAGTCAGTCATGCAAATAATTAAACACACTGCCATTTACTCACCTATACAGTTATACACACACCAGCTTACTTACTCATACAAATACTAGCACATTCTTACGCTCTTATACAATCACTGATAGAAGCACACACTCATCCATACAGTCACTCTCACAATCACACACTCTACGCTTATAGCTATTTATATACTCTAACACACATATATACTGCCTTTCACATATGTAGTTACTCACACATGTACCACTGGGACATACATTCACTCACTAACACACTCTTACACACACTTACCCACCCATACAGTCTATCACAGATGCACTCTTGAAACCATCCACCCAGTGAATCACCCACTCACACATCTATGCACAGAGTCGCACACACCCCACCCATACAAACACTCAGGCACCCATACAGATACTCAGACAACCAATCAATAACTCATATAGACACTCATGTAGCTATTCACAAACCCATGCAGCCACTTACACAGCAATACACAGACGGATACAGACATTCACCCAGTTTAGTCACTAACCCATGCATTCAGTAAGATACGTTTAATCACTCACTTATAGAGTTAGTCACGCACCTACTAAATCATCCATACAGACACTTATACACCCACTCATTCTTCAATACGCCTTTCCCTATATATATTAAAAATATTTAAACTTTACAGAAACACACAGTCACTGGATGATGTCATCAGTGATGTCATTTGAGATGTCATCAGTGATGTCATCAGTGATGTCACTGACCATGTCATGAGTGATGTAATATGTGACGTCATCAGCAGTGCATTGCGGGGCGCGAGTTATAGTTAGCTGAACTAACTATAACGGGGAATTTCACGGGTTTTGTACGAGTGCAATGTCCAACTAACTATAACTGTCCCTAAAACCTATGGTTTTTTCAGTGAATTGTAAGGTTTTTTAAATGCTAATTTCTAACTATAACGTGCCTGAAACCTATGGTTTTTTCAGTGAATATATATATATATATATATATATATAGCCTTGATCACATGATGCACTCAACGGAGCATGGTTGGTTTTTATACAATTTTTTAATTTTTTTCATTCTTAAAGTGACAAGTGCCCTATGTGCAAGGTAAAGTATAGAAATAAAAGACAAATTGTCAGCTGATGGTTTGAAGTTGATGTCAAAATTCATACATACCGGTTTAAATACCCGTTCAAAATATACACATTTAATCCATTAATTTTAGTGCATCCTGGTTTAAATACCAATTCACAGCAATTTTGCAAATGATTATCGCACTTGAAAATCTGTACAATTATATAATTTATCAAACCGTTCTTTCACAAGTACTGTAGGTATCGATTCCCTACCACCCAGTTGTCTTACAAGTTAGGGGGTTCATCATGATCTCTTTGCTAACTGCTTAATTCTGATTTAAAAAAACATTGTAAATGCTCTTCACAGTTATATGTCTAAGAAAAAAAGGTCTCGTAAAGTGCTAATGCAGATTACAGTTCTGTCGAAACTGCTTTTGTGCAAACCTTGCATCCAAAATATTGATTCCTATCTAAAACCCGTGCAAAATAAGCAAATTTAAATTAGAGTGTATAAAATCTAAAACCGTGTACAAAAATATGTGTAAAATCTTTAAAAAGTGGGATTTGGGTGGTGTAATAAATTCAATTAATTTAATAAGAGGATTCATGATGGTCTAAAATATTTAGTCAATATGCAGCGTGGGACCACTTGGGGATAATGCTAGAGGCAGGTATATAGTTCCTCAGTAATGTTAAGGCCACCCGGAGATTTTGTATCGCGGTCTAGAATATAACGTGTTTTTAGACGTCTGAGGGCCTTTTCCCTGTCCGCCCCTCTTTTGTAGGGTGGAATAGCATCAATTATGAAATATTTGAGATCTTTGGGGTCTGCATTATGTACTTCCCCAAAGTGCCGCGCTACAGGGTATGTAGTATCTTTGTTTTTGATTGCTATGATGTGCTGGAGTATCCTCTTGTGCCCCTGTAGTATAGTGCTGCCTACATATCGTAGGGCACATGGACACTCCAGCACATAGACTACATGGTCAGATTTGCAGGTTAAGGCCTTCCCTATTGGCTTTTCTTGGTCAGTGAATGTGGTGTCATAGGAAGTTTTATTAATTCCAAATTGACACGCCTTACAAATTTTGCAGCGAGGGAATCCCTTTCTTTATGACAACCATGTGCTTTTAGTTTGTGCAAAGGGGTCATTCTGAACTAAGACGTCCTTCATAGATGTCGCCCTTGTATACTTAATGGCAGCATTTTTTGGGAGAATGTGACCGATGATGGGGTCATCTAGGATAAGAGGCCAGTTTTTTCTAATGATTTTTCTAATGGCATTATCCTGTTTGCTGTATCCTAGGATTAACATAAAGATAGGGAATTTTTGTATCTGGTTTTCCTCAATCTCAGTGCTTTTGTTAATTAGACTCTCCCTTGTGACTGCATTGCTTTTCTTGATGGCCTGATTAATGCATTTGTTCGAATAGCCCCTTGCCAGAAATCTGGTGGTGCTAGCTTGTTGGGCTATTATTAGATCTTCCTCACAGCTGCAAATTCGTTTAAGTCGCAGCATCTCCCCATAGGGGATGCTCTGAATCAAGTGCTGGGGATGAAAACTTCCTGCATGTAGTACCGAGTTGCCAGCTGTTGGCTTCCTGTGCAGTTTTGTTTCAAGACGACCGTTTTTAATATAGATTTCAACGTCTAAAAAATTAATTGACGTTGCACTAATGGAGGCTGTGAAGTGTAGGTTGAGACTGTTCATATTTAACTCCCTGATGAATTGCTCTGCTTCACTTGTAGTTCCTTGCCTTATTAAAAACAGATCGTCTATAAATCGTAACCGACATTTGATCTTATTCGTGACAGTAGTAGTATGTTCCTTCATTAGTACCTGCTCCTCCCACCAACCCATGTGTAGGCAAGCATAGCTGGGGGAGAAGCTGGCACCCATTGCTACACCCCGTTGCTGTTGATATAAAACATTCTGGAATAAAAAGATATTGTTATTTAGACAAAACTCAACCATATTTAAAAGCATCTTATTGTGCTGTGCAAATTCGGGAGTTCTTTTACCTAAATAGTGTTGAAGCGCCCGAAGTCCGTCTTGGTGGTTAATGGACGTATATAGTGCTGTCACATCCATCGCAATAAGCAGAAAGTCTTGATGCCTATCAATGTTCTGTGTTTTGGATAAAAGGTCCCCTGTATCCCTGATGTATGATGGCAGCTGTTGCACATACTCTTGTAAATAAAAATCTACATATTGGGAAGTTTTCTCCAGGAGACTGTTCCACGCTGAAATGATAGGCCTTCCTGGAGGTTTAAGTGCATTTTTATGTATTTTCGGGATAAAGTACAAAATCGGTGTGACCGGATTTTCATTTTTCAAATATTTGTACTCCTGGGGGGTTAACAGTCCTGCATTTTTTCACAGTACCAATTTCATATTGTAAGCATTGTATGTGGCTCTCAATGCCAGTTGGTCACTTCTGCGGTAGCATTTTATATCTGCCAGTTGATTCATGGCTTCCTCTGTATAATCTTCCTTTTTCCACAGAACCAGGTTACCGCCTATATCTGCGTTGCGGATAACAATATCTTTATTTGATTTTAGTTTATCCATTAATAGATGGTATTGGAGTTCTTTCTTGTTTTTGTGCCTGGTTGATCTTTGCACTTTGTGATTAAGTCGCTTGATCCCCATTACTACCTGTTCCTGAAAGGTGTCAATTGAGTCCCTCGGTGTAATGGGGTTGAATTTAGACCGAGGTTAGAAAGGAGTGGTTTTTTCAGTTGCTTTTAATGCCGTGTTGTCTGTTGCATTTTCAGAACAATGGGTCTTGCCAGAAGCACTGTTTTCGTTTGCTAATTCATGCAAATCATTCAGGATTGGCAAGTCTGATGCAGTCAAATTAAAATTAAAAAAGGGAGGACTTGTTGTTGGAGGTTCAGACTGCTGTGTTGTCCCCTCCGTCAGTGTTTTCCTATTTTGGAGATAGTATTTCTTTAGTTTAAGTTTTCTTATACTTTTGAAAATGTCAAGTCTAGTTGTAGCATAGTCAAATGAGCTTACAGGGCAGTAGGAAAGCCCTAGTGCTAACATTTGTTCCTCTGCTTTATTAAGATCGATGTCTGTAAGATTGATGACAGTTTGACCGCTGTTGTGCATTTCCTCTATTGGCGTCTCCAATTGCGCTTGATTTGACGTGTTTGATGTTTCTTTGGTTCTTCGTGATTTTGCTTTTCGCCTTTCGCGGCTCTTGATGGATCGACTTTTTGTTGTCTGTTTGGTTGTGTTCTTGGGCGCAATGTGTTGCGCCGTTCGTAGACTAAAAAATCCACCTCCTCGGCTAGTGAAATCTTGGCCGGTATTTGTTTGGTGGCCTGACTGCGATCATTTGCTTCGGTTTCACTTTCCATTGTTGAACTCAATTCCGAGTTGGAGGATGTGCTGGGTCCCGCTATATATATATATATATATATATATATATATATATATATATATATATATTCACTGAAAAACCATAGGTTTTAGGGACAGTTATAGTTAGTTGGACATTTCACTCGTACAAAACCCGTGAAATTCCCCCGTTATAGTTAGTTCAGCTAACTATAACTCGCGCCACCGCAATGCACTGCTGATGACGTCACATATTACATCACTCATGACATGGTCAGTGACATCACTGATGACATCACTGATGACATCTCAAATGACATCACTGATGACATCATCCAGTGACTGTGTGTTTCTGTAAAGTTTAAATATTTTTAATATATATAGGAAAAGACGTATTGAAGAATGAGTGGGTGTGTAAGTGTCTGTATGGATGATTTAGTAGGTGCGTGACTGACTCTATAAGTGAGTGATTTAACGTATCTTACTGAATGCATGGGTTAGTGACTAAACTGGGTGAATGTCTGTATCCGTCTGTCTGTTGCTGTGTAAGTGGCTGCATGGGTTTGTGAATAGCTACATGAGTGTCTATATGAGTTATTGATTGGTTGTCTGAGTATCTGTATGGGTGCCTGAGTGTTTGTGTGGGTGGGGTGTGTGCGACTCTGTGCATAGATGTGTGAGTGGGTGATTCACTGGGTGGATGGTTTCAAGAGTGCATCTGTGATAGACTGTATGGGTGGGTAAGTGTGTGTAAGAGTGTGTTAGTGAGTGAATGTATGTCCCAGTGGTACATGTGTGAGTAACTACATATGTGAAAGCCAGTATATATGTGTGTTGGAGTATATAAATAGCTATAAGCGAGAGTGAGTGATTGTGATAGTGGCTGTATGGATGAGTGTGTGCTTGTATCAGTGATTGTATAAGAGCGTAACAATGTGCTAGTATTTGTATGATTAAGTGAGCTGGTGTGTGTATAACTGTATAGGTGAGTAAATGGCAGTGTGTTTAATTATTTGCATGACTGACTAGGTGTGTGAGTACCTCTATGGATGAGTGGCGGTGTTTTAGTGTCTATATAGGAGTAAGAGTGCATATGATAGTCCTGTACTGAGTGACTGTATGGGTGAGTGAGTGGATGTGTGTGTGTAGACCTAAGAATCAGTGAGTGGGTATGTAGTTATTGGTGTTGGAGTGTCTATAGTTTTGCGAATGGCAGTCTGTAATTTAGATTGGGTGTATCAAAGGTTATATTAGGGTGTGAGGAGCTGCATCAGATTATCACGTGGATGATGTCATCAGTGATGTCATTTGAGATGTCATCAGTGATGTCATCAGTGATGTCACTGACCATGTCATGAGTGATGTAATATGTGACGTCATCAGCAGTGCATTGCGGGGGCGAGAGTTATAGTTAGCTGAACTAACTATAACGGGGGAATTTCACGGGTTTTGTACGAGTGAAATGTCCAACTAACTATAACTGTCCCTAAAACCTATGGTTTTTTCAGTGAATTTCAAAGGTTTTTTTAAATGCTAATTTGTAACTATAACATATGTGAAACCTATGGTTTTTTCAGTGAATTTCAAAGGTTTTTTAAATGCTAATTTGTAACTATAACTGTCCCTAAAACCTATGGTTTTTTCAGTGAATTTCAAAGGTTTTTAAATGCTAATTTCTAACTATAACGTGTCTGAAACCTATGGTTTTTTCAGTGAATTTCAAAGGTTTTTTAAATGCTAATTTGTAACTATAACGTGCCTGAAACCTACGGTTTTTTCAGTGAATTTCAAAGGTTTTTTAAATGACATTTTATAAATGTATTAATTTTTATATTAATTTTTTTCATACTGATTTACTACATTTTTAGAAACAATTTCTTTTACATATTTTATTTTTTAAATTACATTGTAATTACATTATACATTACATTACAAAAAATACTTTCTCAGAATGAATTACTTTAGTTTAAATACTTAGCACATAGGCAATAGACTTTTAAGTACAGTAGTTACAGTTGTTGCAATGGGCAACACATTTTCAAACACAATGCAACATTCAGCTCAATGTGAATTTCTAGTTAAATGCAATTAGTTACTTTATGGATTACTTTTCTAACCACAGGACTGGATCCTAGATTCAGTCCTGGGACATCTCCTGTAAACAGTTGAGTAAAAGCGTTTTGGTTACAGTCGTGATTTTAAGGAATATTATTGTATTTTAAAAGTTGACACTTAGAAACTTTTCCTCATAGAATCACCAATGTTATCCTATGGAAGGAAATTCACTTAGCAGGTAAAAACTGTTATCGTTACTTTTTCTTACTCAGTGTTGGATCCTGGATCCAGCACTGGTGCATCTCCTGTAAACAGTTGAAAAAATGCGTTTAAGTCATACAGGCGATTTTTAAGGAATATTTGTAGTTTGTGAAAATCGACACTTTGAAACTTTTCTGCTGAAAACCAGACAATGGATTCCTATGGAAGAAAAGATAAGTTACTGGTAAGTACGGTTAAAATTACTTTTCAGGGTCAGTGCTGGGCTAAAAGATGCAGCACTGAGGTCTCTCCTTATAACAGGTGAGTAAATCGGAATTCGTATTTCGGCTGATTTTAGAAGAATAATTTAAAGTTCCAAAACTCCACACTTAGAAGAATTTCCAAGTGAAACCAGTCAATGTTAGCCTATGGAAGGAAATTCAAGTTACTGGTAAGTACGGTTAAAATTACTTTTCAGGACCAGTACTGGGCTGAAAGATACAGCACTGAGGTCTCTCCTTATAACAGGTGAGTAAATCGGAATTCGTATTTCGGCTGATTTTAGAGGAATATTTGTAGGTTTCAAAAATCAACACTTAGAAACTTTTTCAGCAAAAAGCAGGCAATGATATCCTATGGAAGGAAATTCAAGTTACTGGTAAGTACGGTTAAAATTACTTTTCAGGACCAGTACTGGACTGAAAGATACAGCACTGAGGTCTCTCCTTATAACAGGTGAGTAAATCGGAATTCGTATTTCGGATGATTTTAGAAGAATATTTGCACAATGGTGAAGGGAGGGGCGGGGCCTGAGGTGACATCTGTGCAAACGCGCCCCGTGGTGCGTTTTAAGTTGGGGGATTAAGTCCCCTTGAATCCTGAGGGTCCCTAGGGGCCAACTAGCCCACCAGGAACCTCCAATATGCGCCAGGGGCTGCGTTGCAGAGACGTGTAGAGAGGCCACACCCCTTTTTACACCTCTCTGCAAAGCAGCTCTGTGGCGCTTTCTGGATGTACCTGTTGGGCTAGTTGGCCCCCAGGGACCCTCAGGATTGAAGGGATTTAATCCCAACTTAAAACGCGCCACGGGGCGCGTTTGCACAGATGTCACCTGAAGCCCCGCCCCTCCCTTCACCACTGTGCAAACGCGCCCGTGGCGCGTTTTAAGTCGGGGATTAACTCCCTTGAATCCTGAGGGTCCCTGGGGGCCAACTAGCCCAACAGGTATATCCAAAAGCGCCACAGAGCTGCGTTGCAGAGAGGTGTAAAAGGGGAGTGGCCTCTGTACACCTCTCTGCAACGCAGCCCCTGGCGCATACTGGAGGTTCCTGGTGGGCTAGTTGGCCTCAGGGACCCCAGTATTCAAGGGGATCGTCCCCCTCTGCAAATGCGCCAGGGCGCGTTTGCAGAGTGGTGAAGGAAGGGGGCGGGGCCTGCGGGCCCGATAGTTTTTTTGTTTTGTTTCTTTTGTCCCCTGAAGGGGGCTGTGTGGCCCCCTTCCTTTTTCCTGTTTTTGGGCCCTGGGGACCCCATCCCCCAGGGCCTTACCCCTTTTTAATTAAATTAAAAAAAAAAAAACGGGAAGGGGGCCGCGTAGCCCCCTTCCCTGGGCCTGTATTGGCCCGGGGACCCCATCCCCCGGGGCATGGCCTCGATTTTTTTTTTTCTTTGGAGGGGGCTGCGTGGCCCCCTCCTCAGGCCATTTAAGGCCCCGGGGACCCCATCCCCGGGGCCGGCCTTTCCGTTTTTTTTAATAAAAAAAATTAAATTTTTTGGGGAGGGGGCCGTGTGGCCCCCTCCCGAGCCACTACTTGCCCCGGGGACCCCATCCCCCGGGGCTGGCCCTCTCCGTTGGGGACTGTGGGGGGGTCCCCAATCCCCCCACAGTCCCGCCGGCTCCCGCGTCCCTTGGGAGCCGGCATTGCTTTTCCACATGGGGAGCTGCTAAGATGCAGCTCCCCATGTGGAAAGCAATCGGCTTTGGATATTGGAAGAGAGGCAGGTTTCCCTGCTCTCTCTTCCAATATCCAAAGCAGTTTGCTATGGCAGGACGGGAGCCGCGAGGCTCCCGTCCTGCCATAGCAAACTACAGTGTCTTGGGGGTAGGCACCCGGGACACTGCAGGAGCTGGCCCTGGGGGTGGCGGTCCCCAGGGCCATCAAGGGCTCCAGGAGGGGGGCCGTGCGGCCCCCTCCCTTAAATTGCACAGCCCGGGGAGGTGGTGGTCCCCGGGGCTCTGGGGGTCCGTAATGGACCCCCACATTTATTTTGTAAGTGCCCCGGGGAGGTGGTGGTCCCCGGGGCGTGTGGGGGCTGGAGCCCCCCACACCTTATTTATTTAAAAAAGAAGCCCCGGGGGTGGCGGTCCCCGGGGCTGCGGGAGGGCAGGAGAGCCCTCCTGCACCATTTTTTATAAAGCCTCGGGGGTGGCGGTCCCGGGGCTTGGGGGGCCCTTTGAGGCCCCCATACAAACAATATACCCACCCCCACCATGCCCCCGGGACTTGGGCCACCCGGGGGCAAAATGCAGTCGAGCGCGGGAGACCGCGCTTCGATTTTCGGCAGGATTCGCGCACCCTGAGCGCATCCTGCCGATTTTTAAAACATTTTTTTTTTTTTTTGCCCAGGGGTCCTTGTGGGACCCCTGAGCAAACCTAGGGGGTCAGGGTGTTTCTACCCAGCCCCCTTTGTGCGCTTTGCGCACTTGTTTCTGTCCCTCGGTTCTACCGAGGGACAAAATGGCTGCCAACATTTCCTGAATCGGAATGTTGACAGCCAGCTGACAACCAATTAACATGCAGCTCGTGATCGGGACGGTGCGCGCAGGGTGCGCTGAGGGTACGCGGACCCTACTCGGCCATAGATATATCTATCTTTTTACTTTTGATTTTCTCAGCAACTACTGAACGGATTTACACCATTTAACAAAAGGGTTCTTTCTGAACCAAGAACTACCTCTTTGCCAAATTTGGTGTAATTCCGTTCAGCAGTTCGGGCTGTAGCTGTGTCTAAAGTTTCCTATGGAAAATTGCATGGGGAAAACGCGTATTGGGACCCCCTTTTTCTCGGCCCCCGCTTGACGAATCCCCCGAGACTTTCAGGGTAGGAGCGGACCGGAGCGGGCCATAAAGTTTGAAAATTTTGCGAAGATACGTCAACCGGCAAGAGAGTTATTTCAAATAGAATGTCGCGGATTTCCTATGGATAATAGGTTGTAACTATAACTATCTACTGGCGACCACCAGTAGATAATATATATATATATATATATAAATATATAAATAAATATATATATATATATATACATATATATATATATATATTTTATTTAACAAATTAAGCACGGAGATTTGCACCTAAAAACTCTGTCCCTCTAAAGTCCCATTGGATTTTTAGCCTGTCCCACCAGAAGCTTCTCGGCAGTCTCACATGATCAGAAGCCGACATAGATGAAGAAGGCAGCTACCCGCTCTCTCTCCACTATCCTGTGGCTCCCATCCGGGGCCCCCGCCATCAGTGACCAAAAACACCCCTGTGATTGTTGTTTCCATTGCAAGATTAGCATGATGCTGAGGTTCTTAGCCAAGAATGTTGAACTTGGGTCTGAGAGTACGACCCTACAGTGGAGATATGGCCTCGACAAGTGGAAATTCAGGTTTGCTGAGATTGGGATCCAGAAAATTTGCCAATTTGCTGACATCCGCCTCTCAGTCATCGAGAGTCGAACAGGCGTAGCTAGTAACCCACTTGGGGATGCATCATATGACAAGCGCAAAGGAATCTGTTGGAACCGTCTTCCGACATTTGGGAGGAACAATCTTCCGACAAGTGGGAGGGATCTTCTGGTTCCATGGTCAGTAGACTAGGCAGAGCGCACAAGGTAGAATTGATCTCACAGACAGGGATTTGGGAACCGCCTGGATCTCTTGGCTACAGATTCCATGGTGGTGAATTAACCAGGAGCTCCTGGAGGGCTTCGAGGGGGGCTGTGGGGAGCAGTGGTACTGAGACACAATGTGTAAAAAAAAGGTGCTCATAGGGCCGGCGAGGGTCCAATTCTTTGTCTCTCCTGCTTCAAACACAAAGAAAATAAAAAAAGGCTCCGCCACGAAAAGTGGTTGGGAAAATTGATGGAAAATATGATTCCCCGCTTAGATTTTGTTTGTGGGGTGCTTACTGAGTTATTGTGCGGGATTTGGGATTGGTGTGATGACATTTTGGAATCGGTCAGCTCTTTTCAAGCACTCGTGCTTGTGGCGGCATCCACCTTGCGGGAGCGAGCAGCGGCGCGCAGGGGCCATCTGTTTCCAATTAGCGTGGCCGGGCGCGCGCGTCTGCTCACTCCCGCAAGGTGGATGCCGCCACAAGCACGAGTGCTTGAAAAGAGCTGACCGATTCCAAAAGGTCACTCGTGCTTCTGTTAGCTTTGTTGCTAGAGAAGAGCACTTTCAGAGGACGTCTTCAGAAAACCTTTCTTCAGGAACACACGCGCCCTGCTTTGAAGAATCACTTGTGGTGTTTGAAGCTGTGACCTTTCTTTTTTGAACTGTCGGGTCTTTGTTCTCAGTCTGGCAGGGAGGCTGAGTAATTTTCAGTTCAGTGTCGCAATTTTGGGAGCTAAGGAATGTCGAGCACACCCAGTCTACCTCTTTACGACCTGCTGTAGCAACAACACAGGGTTATGCTTGCTCCATGCCTACTCTACTGCTACGTACTCTACTGCTACATAACTGTCCTCTGAAGCTTTTCTACATTTTGTATTTATATTTTCCCTCTCTCTATCACTCTTGCTGGATTGCAGTGAATGTATTGGCACCCTTTTGTGAAGCACTTCTCAAGTTAATATTTTATTTTCGGTGTACTGCGTAGTTAAGAAAATCTCTAGTTCCACTAACGTTCTTCATCCAAGCCCCTCTATTGAAAAGGTGACCTTGTTTTTGAACGGTTGTCCACTGCATGCCATTTGCATTACTGACGCCTCTCCTTGGTTCTCACAGAGATGCTCCCAACAGAAGGTCGAGTGCTTCAAGCTGCGCTGTCACGTGGGTGCGCTGGAGAAACTGCAAATGTTCTGGAATATTTAGCTTTAAAAACGCCATCACCCCACTTTGTGTCTTTCATACACGCTCCTCCTCCACGTCGGTTTGACATGTTGATGCTGCGTAACTGCTGTACACGAAACTCAGAACATTTTGCATGAATGTTTGAAAACGGGAATTTGTTGAAATAGATTTAAAGTGGTGGGCACTCCGGAAGTGGTGGCAGCAGCCAGTCTAATCTGAGGGGTCCTGTTTAGGTCTTGTCAACAGACTGCTTTAGCCAAGGAAGTAGCCAGACAATTCAAATATCCCCCACTTTGAACCAAGGCTGTTGTGGCATTAAGCAAACGAAACAAGTCATTACGATCCTCCCCAGAAGAGCTCTCTTGTCGTCCATCCAAGCATCTATCCGTTCATCCACCTGCTGATATCCACAATTTCATCTTTAAATTCTGTTTTCATTAACTCTTTAATATATAATTCAGTCTTTCACCATTCCGTCCTTCTGCCCATCCTTATTCACACCTATGCATCCATCTCCAAACCTATCCATCCATCCATCTATCTATCCAGCCATCCATCCTTTCAATCATCCTTCTCTTCATCCATCCTTTCACTCATCCATCCTTTCACTCATCCATCCTTTGCCATCCATCCTTGTACTCAATCTAGCCATTTTTCTTTTCACTCTTTCATCACCCATTCTTTTATTCAGCCATCCATTCATCCATCCTTTTGCTCTTCCTTCCACCCAATCACTCAACCATCCATCCACCCTTTCACTCATCCATCCTTTTTCATTCATCCATCCACCCTTTCATTCATCCATCCATCCTCCCTTTCACTCACCAACCAGTTTCTCATCCAACCGTTCTTCCAATTATCCTTTCACTCATCCATCCTTTCCCTCATCCATCCTTCCATCCACCCACACTTTCAATCCATCTGTCCATCCTCCCTTTCACTTACCCACTAAGGGTAGAATGTTCTAAATTAAACAAGCATTGGCATAGCCAATAGGTCTCGCCTTTGGGACCTTATAAGTGTTTAGCCATGCAACAGTTGATGTTGTTGCACCAAGGATACTGTACTGCATAACTAAATACTTATAAGGTTCCAAAGGCGAGACCTATTGGCTATGCCAATGCTTGTTTGTTCATTCCTTCTTCTACATCTTAGGAGACACACCTGTTGTGTTACTTCTCTACTTTGTACATTTTTTGGGTGTTTTTGATCTAAAGAATGGCTTCTTCAACTGAAGTTAACTTGGTAACAGAGGAAGAAGTGTTGGAGGAACCTATTAAAAAAAGAAAAGAGTCAGTTGTTTGGGCCTTCTTCACAATTCCGGACGGACAGAAGAAGGTCAATGCAAGAAAAGTTAGTTGCACTCTCTGTCCAAGGGTGCTCTCACGAGGAAGTGAAAGGAAGTACTCCTGTGGGAAGTCCCGCATGCTCAAGCATCTCCAGACACTACATCCTCGGCATCTAGCTCGCGAACAACATCGTCGCGCCCAGGAAGCTGCGCAGCAGGATGACCAGACTGCTGGACCGAGCACATCAGGAGTAAGCCGTGGACCTGATATCCGTTCCGAGTTTGCCAATCTTAAACAACTCTGCATCAAGTGCAATGCTGTAGTGTGTTTTGGCGAGCAGTCTGTTGAAGCTGTGATTTCTGCCGCAAGAAACCACTCATGTTAATTTTTTTTTTTTTTGCATTTTTTCCTGCAATCACTGTTTAATTGCAAAGTTGGACTCTTTGTTCTGTTGTTTTTCTTCTTTTTTTTTTAAACACAAAAAGAAATTACAAAATAGTTAAAAAACACAAAAAATTATAAAATAGAAAAAAGAAGAAAAAAAACGGTTCTGTTCAGAACCACTTAATCTGTTTAAAAAAGAGCAATAAGTATATGGTAGTGCCTGGATGATTGCATGTCTACATATGTAGAGCTTGAGTGATTGAAAGAGTGCATGGGTAGTGCATAAGTGATTGTATGAGTGCATCACTAGTGCTTGTGTGATTGGATGAGTGCATCAGTAGTGCACAGGGGATTGTAGCAGTGCACGTGTTAGTGCCTGGGTCATTGCATGAGTACACGGGTAGTGACTTGATGATTAGAGTACTGTAAGGAAAGTGCATGATGAATTTATAAGTGCTTGGGTTTTGGCGGAGTGATTGGATAAGTACATGGTGCTGGCTGGGTGATTGGAGGAGTGCATAGGAAGTGACAGTGGGATTGCTGGAGTGCATGAGTACTACCTGGGTAATTGGAGGAGTGCATGAGCAGTATGTAGGTGGTTAGAGGAGTGAATGGGTAGTAAACAGTTGATTGTAGCAGTGCATGAGTTAGTGCCTGGGTCATTGCATGAGTACATGGGTAGTGACTGGATGATTACAGTGCTGCACGGAGAGTACATGGTGAATTTATAAGTGCTTGGGTTTTGGCGGAGTGATTGGATAAGTACATGGTGCTGGCTGGGTGATTGGAGGAGTGCATAGGAAGTGACAGGGGGATTGCTGGACTGCATGAGTACTACCTGGGTAATTGAAGGTGTGAATGAGCAATGTCTAGGCAGTTAGAGGATTGTATGGGAAGTGCACAGGTGATTGTAGCAGTACACGTGTTAGTGCCTGGGTCAGTAAATGAGTACATGGGTAGTGACTGGATGATTAGAGTACTGTAAGGAAAGTGCATGGTGAATTTATAAGTGCTTGGGTTTTGGCGGAGTGATTGGATAAGTACATGGTGCTGGCTGGGTGACTGGAGGAGTGCACGGGAAGTGAGAGGGTGATTGCTGGACTGTATGGGTACTACCAGGGGAATTGAAGGAGCGAATGAGAAGTGTGTAAGTGGTTAGAGGACTGCATGAGTAGTGCATAGGGGATTGCAGCAGTGCATGTGTTTGTGACTGGGTCTTTGCATGAGTACATGGGTACTGAGTGGATGATTAGAGTACTGCAAGGAGACTGCGTGGTAAATTTATAAGTGCTTGAGTATTGGCGGAGTGTTTGGATTAGTACATGGTAGTGGCTGGGTGACTGGAGGAGTGCACGGGGAGTGACAGAGTGATTGCTGGACTATATGGGTACTACCAGGGGAATTGAAGAAGTGAATGAGAAGTGTGTAAGTGGTTAGAGGACTGCATGAGTAGTGCATAGGGGATTGCAGCAGTGCATGTGATGTGACTGGGTCTTTGCATGAGTACATGGGTACTGAGTGGATGATTAGAGTACTGCAAGGAGACTGCGTGGTAAATTTATAAGTGCTTCGGTATTGGCGGAGTGTTTGTATTAGTACATGGTAGTGGCTGGGTGACTGGAGGAGTGCATGGGAAGTGAGAGGGTGATTGCTGGACTGTATGGGTACTACCTGGGGAATTGAAGGAGTGAATGAGAAGTGTGTAAGTGGTTAGAGGACTGCATGAGTAGTGCATAGGGGATTGCAGCAGTGCATGTGTTTGTGATTGGGTCATTGCATGAGTACATGGGTACTGAGTGGATGATTAGAGTACCACAAGGAGAGTGCGTGGTGAATTTATAAGGGCTTGGGTATTGGCAGAGTGTTTGGATTAGTAGATGGTAGTGGCTGGGTGACTGGAGGAGTGCACGGGGAGTGACAGAGTGATTGCTGGACTGTATGGATACTACCAGGGGAATTGAAGGAGCCAATGAGAAGTGTGTAAGTGGTTAGAGGACTGCATGAGTAGTGCATAGGGGATTGCAACAGTGCATGTGTTTGTGACTGGGTCTTTGCATGAGTACATACGTAATGAGTGGATGATTACAGTACTGCAAGGAGACTGCGTGGTGAATTTATAAGTGCTTGGGTATTGGCAGAGTGTTTGGATTAGTACATGGTAGTGGCTGGATGACTGGAGGAGTGCACGGGAAGTGAGAGGGTGATTGCTGGACTGTATGAGTACTACCAGGGGAATTGAAGGAGCGAATGAGAAGTGTGTAAGTGGTTAGAGGACTGCATGAGTAGAGCATAGGGGATTGCAGCAGTGCATGTGTTTGTGACTGGGTCATTGCATGAGTACATGGGTACTGAGTGGATGATTAGAGTACTGCAAGGAGACTGCGTGGTAAATTTATAAATGCTTGGGTATTGGCGGAGTGTTTGGATTAGTACATGGTAGTGGCTGGGTGACCGGAGGAGTGCACGGGGAGTGACAGAGTGATTGCTGGACTGTATGGGTACTACCAGGGGAATTAAAGGAGCGAATGAGAAGTGTGTAAGTGGTTAGAGGACTGCATGAGTAGTGCATAGGGGATTGCAGAAGCACATGTATTTGTGACTGGGTCTTTGCATGAGTACATGGGTACTGAGTGGATGATTACAGTACTGCAAGGAGACTGCGTGGTGAATTTATAAGTGCTTGGGTATTGGCGGAGTGTTTGGATTAGTACATGGTAGTGGCTGGGTGACTGGAGGAGTGCACGGGAAGTGAGAGGGTGATTGCTGGACTGTATGGGTACTACCAGGGGAATTGAAGGAGCGAATGAGAAGTGTGTAAGTGGTTAGAGGACTGCATGAGTAGTGCATAGGGAATTGAAGCAGTGCATGTGTTTGTGACTGGGTCTTTGCATGAGTACATGGGTACTGAGTGGATGATTAGAGTACTGCAAGGAGACTGCGTGGTAAATTTATAAGTGCTTGGGTATTGGCGGAGTGTTTGGATTAGTACATGGTAGTGGCTAGGTGACTGGAGGAGTGCACGGGAAGTGAGAGGGTGATTGCTGGACTGTATGGGTACTACCAGGGGAATTGAAGGAGCGAATGACAAGTGTGTAAGTGGTTAGAGGACTGCATGAGTAGTGCATAGGGGATTGCAGCAGTGCATGTGTTTGTGACTGAGTCATTGCATGAGTACATGGGTACTGAGTGGATGATTAGAGTACCGCAAGGAGAGTGCGTGGTGAATTTATAAGTGCTTGGGTATTGGCGGAGTGTTTGGATTAGTACATGGTAGTGCCTAGGTGACTGGAGGAGTGCATGGGAAGTGAGAGGGTGATTGCTGGACTGTATGGGTACTACTTGGGGAATTGAAGGATTGAATGAGAAGTGTGTAAGTGGTTAGAGGACTGCATGAGTAGTGCATAGGGGATTGCAGCAGTGCATGTGTTTGTGACTCGGTCATTGCATGAGTACATGGGTACTGAGTGGATGATTAGAGTACCACAAGGAGAGTGCGTAGTGAATTTATAAGGGCTTGGGTATTGGCGCAGTGTTTGGATTAGTACATGGTAGTTGCTGGGTGACTGGAGGACTGCACAGGGAGTGACAGAGTGATTGCTGGACTGTATGGGTACTACCTGGGTAATTGGAACTGTGAATCAGTAGTGTGTAGGTGGTTAGAGGACTGCATGGATAGTGCACATGTGAATGTAGCACTGCATGTGTTAGTGCCTGGGTCATTGCATGATTACATGGATAGTGACTGGATACTTACAGTGCTGCAAGCAGAGTGCATGGTGAATGTATAAGTGCTTGGGTTTCGGCAGATTTATTGGATAAGGAGATGGGACTGGCTGGGTAATTGGAGGAGTGCATAGGTAGTAACAGGGAGATTACTAAACTGTGTAGGTAGCAGTCAAAGGATTGTAGAAGTGCATGAGTTAGTGTCTGGGTAATTGCATGAGTACATGGGTACTGACTGGATGATTAGAGTTCTTCAAGGAGAGTGCATGGTGAATTTATAAGTGCTTAGGTATTGGTGGAGTGATTGGATTAGTACATGCTACTGGCTGGGTGATTGGAGGAGTGCACGGGGAGTGACAGTGTGATTGCTGGACTGCATGGGTACTACCTGGGTAATTGGAGGAGTGAATCAATAGTGTGTAGGTGGTTAGAGGACTGCATGGATAGTGCACATGTGATTGTAGCATTGCATGTGTTAGTTCCTGGGTCATTGCATGATTACATGGATAGTGACTGGATACTTAGAGTGCTGCAAGGAGAGTTCATGGTGAATTTATAAGTGCTTGGCTTTTGGCAGAGTGACTGGATAAGGACATAGGAGTGGCTGGGTAATTGGAGGAGTGCATAGGTAGTAACAGGGAGATTTCTAAACTGTATAGGTAGCACTCAAAGGAATATAGAAATGCATGAGTTAGTGCCTGGGTAATCACTCAAAGGATTGTAGAAGTGCATGAGTTAGTGCCTGGGTAATTGCATGAGTACATAGGTACTGACTGGAAGATTAGAGTACTGCAAGGTGAGTGCATGGTGAATTTATAAGTGCTTGGGTATTGGCGGAGTGATTGGATTAGTACATTGTAGTGTGGATTGTGGGCTCATGGTCGACATTGCTAAGTTAGCTTGGGCCTAGCTGCCATGATGCCTCCTTTGCACACGTTACTCCGTGACTTTGTTTTTCCAGACTCTGCTTGTGACCGTTCACATTAGAACTGTCTGCCTTTCTGCCTTTCACCTTTTCTCATGTTCTCTGTGGTTTTCGTCTGCACACAATGTACAAGGTCGAAAAACAACGTCCCTTGTTGTTGCTGTTCTGGTCAGCCCCTCGCACTTAGACATAACATGAAATACAGCTGCACTGGAGAAATTTGTGTGCTTTTAATATTGTGATCTCCCTGTTGGTGGCACTTGGAGAAAAACCTTTCCAGGGAGAAGAGCTGTGCTTGTCCGATGATGTAAACCTTGCATCTAGTTCTTGAGGTATGTGGGTCTCCCTGACAAAGCCCAGAGGTCTTCTATTTTTATAATAAACTAGTTACTAGCACGGGGAGGGTGGCAAGGCATTATAGTCCTTAATCCACTGTCTTTATAAAATGCTGTCCCCGTTTGTATTCTATGGAATTGTAACAATGCTTACTGTTTTGTCTTTATGCATTATGCTGCTAGTACTGGCACGTGTACTGTGTCTTAGAGCACGATAGTTGAAATAAACATTTTAAACTATACTGTGTCTCTTAATACGCACGTTGTGGACAAGTATGAGTGAGTAATGAAAGAGTGTTCTTGCTTCCGCGATTCCTGAAAGAGTCCGTGTTCTGGGATATCTAATCATTGGTAGCTTCGCTGTAGTACGGAGAATGAATGAGACACTATAGCTAGTCGGATTGGGATTTTGGGCACTAAGGTGGATGGTTGGTACACCACTATACACCGAGGTCCTGTTTTCCTGCGCATAGTTCTGTATATGTGCAGAATACCCGCAAC
Source organism: Calotriton arnoldi (assembly GCA_963921515.1). NCBI lineage: Eukaryota > Metazoa > Chordata > Amphibia > Caudata > Salamandridae > Calotriton > Calotriton arnoldi. Next base: position 747,564 of record CAWUFW010004193.1, read on the forward strand.
ATCGGCACCTGTGGAGTCAGGAGGGCCACGAACAGGATTTCTTGAAATTGCTGGACATGATACCTCAGGTGTTACACTATTCAGGATCGGCCAGATGTTGTAGCTTGACATTGTCCACTGAGATGTATCTGTTGTCTTTGCGACCAGGAAGCGGTGGTAAGATGACTGTACAAGTACCCTTCAAGCCAAGAACTGGAACCGGAGCACGATAAGAGGGGCCAAATTCTTTTTTGTTCTCCACCTTCTCTCGGACCAGATCTCCAATCTTTGGAAGCCAGCCGGCAACCGGAATCTGCAACGCAGTGTCTGTGGCTGAAGGTAAGTGTCCATTTGCAAGTCTGTCACTGGTCTCTTGTAAGTCCTGCAACATAGTAGAATGATTATCTACGTCAAAGATTGCGTCAGTCGCCGCCAAGTCTAGACCATCAAGGTCTGGCACAAACATCTGTATGCCAAAGAGCATTTCGTATGGGGTCCGCCCACCCTGAGATCTTCTAGGGAGATTATTAAGTGCACGTTGCACGCCATACAAGTGGGCCAGCCAGTTCCTGCCAGTACCTAAGACTCTAGCTGTCAAGGATTGTTTTAAGTCATGGTTCATTCGCTCCACAATTGAGTTGCCCTCAGGCCTGTATGGAGACAAAAATTGCACCAGCACCCCCATAGACCTCATCGCGTCCTTGTACGCCTTAGAGGCGAACGCTGGACCTTGGTCGGAATGGAAGGTGCTACAGGCAAAAATTCCCACAAAGACACGCAAATCCCTGATGACATTTCGAGCATCAGCACTGCGTTGTGGCCAAACCCAGATGAAACGTGTGCACGAATCAACTGCAACCAACATATATTTATATGCAGTATCAGAAGAAAATGGACCGCAGTGATCAAGGTATACACAACCAAATGGTTTATTAGAAATGCCGAGCTGTGTTTTTGGCGGACGTGTAACCGTAGAGGGCTTAATTTGCTGACAGATGTCACAAGAAAGGACATAATTACGGGTCTGTTTATATAAACCCCAACACCAGTAACGCTGCTGCAAGATTGAAACAGTTGCAGACACGCCAGCATGGGCCGAAGCCAAGCCCTCGTGTGCAGCTGTTATCAACGAATTTCTGCGGTCCGCGTTGGGAATCAGCCGATCACCAACGTGCGGAATTCTTACATAAGGAACTTGGTCGGGAGTTAAGTGATAAGAGTACTTGGAAGGGAAACCCTGTGGGTAATTAGAACCTTCCTTGGTTGCAGCAACAGCTGCCAAAATCTCATTATCTATTTTTGTCATGGATCTTGTAACTGCTGCTACTGAGCACGTGGCTACTGCTGATTTGGCAGCCTCATCCGCCAAACTGTTACCGACCGCGTGTGCGCCCACACGCTGGTGGCCAAGAGTGTGAATCACCTGTGTGAGTGGCAGACATTGTTTAAGATCTGCTACTCGAACCCAAAGCATTTTATGCTTATTTGCGCTGCCGTTAGAATCTCCATAGTCGTTTTGAGACCAAAAGAATAAGTTGTCATTAAAAGACTGGACACAGTAGTAAGAATCGCATACAATAAGTGTAGTCATATCTGGATCTGCAAACTCAAGTGCGAGCACCAAAGCACGCAGCTCGGCCAATTGTGCGGTACTGTCTCCCAGTGCCTGCGTGTGCACAACACTCGATTTGAACTTACCGTTCACCATGTGACCTGCCACAATAGCACATGCTGCTGAGTACGCATGCTTAGAACCCGTGGCTGGTTGCGCCGAACCATCAGTGTAAATGATACATTTGTACTCCTCAAGTGGCAGCAAAGACAGAGGAGGGGGATGAACAAATTCATACTGCAAGAACTCCTGTGTCTGAAGAGAGGAATCAAAGATAAAGGTGACTTCCGGAGATGTCAAAGAAGTAGCCCATTGTATCCAACGGGGGTGCAAAGCCTTAGAGTTTGGTACACTTGCCTTGGTCACTGCCTCCAGGGCAGGATAGGGGGTGACAACCAAGATGCGTTTTCCCTGTGCCAGTGCGCGTTCCTTAAGAATCGTCATTTGCACTGCAGTCAAAACTTTCTCCACAGTTGAAAAGCGCAACTCGGCCGAAGTGTAAAGATGCGACTTGTAGGCAATAGGTACTGTGTCACCTTCGTTAAATGTCAAGTATGTGAAACCTACTGCCCCTGGCACAATTCTAATCACCAGGTTCGTATGGTTATCACGAGTCAACAAGAACTTAGATTCAAGTAGATCAGACTGCAAAGATTGCAGAATAAGCGAATGTTCCGGAAGCCAGCATGACTTCGAAAAGGTAGGTTGTATCAAGGCATAGAGAGGCTGTCAGATATATATCATCCACGTACGAATACGCATCTGGGTCTATGCTGTCCAACAAAGAGACAACACGGGCTGCGAAGACCCCTGGGCTGTTCTAGTAACCCATTGGCAAACGCCGGAATTTACCTGTTTTCCACCGGAAGTGAAAGCGGTCCATTGACTGCAGTCAGGGGACAAATTGGAGTGTAAAAACCATTGGAAAGGTCAAGCGTCGTTTTATATTTTTTTACGAACAAGACTGTCTATGAGCGCAGAACTATGGGTATTCTGTACCGCAAAGGTTCGACAATGAGAGTTCAAATGCCAGTAGTCTAAAACCAAGCGGTAAGACCCATCGGGTTTAGAAACCGCGAAAAGGGGATTGTTCATTGGTGACACGCATGTTTCAATCACTCCTTGATATTCCAACTGTGTCAGAATGTCGGAAACGGGACCTTTAGCTTCCCGCCGGAGGGGATATTGGGGTTGAGGCTGTGGGAGAGACCGCAATGGTATATCATGGGGGAGGAGAATCCTCATCCCAGCCCACGTGATTACGGTACAGTGCCGGTGCCTGGGCCACAGCCCATTCAGCTGCTAACGCCTCCGCTCTGTCCTTGGGGACATGATGCGAAAAGCTCGGAAGGATTACTTCCTCCCCTCTCGGAGCAGCAAGTAAAAATGGGGGCAGCCAATCTGCCTCCGCCAACAAAATGTCGTAAGAAGAGGTCAGATTTTCCCAAAAAATCCCTTTAATAACACGCTCAATGTCACCTTCAATTTGAAGGACAATATTAAACAGTCTGTCAGGGGGTGCCACTCGGGTGTCAGCTGTCTCGACAGTAATGAAAGTGTCAGTTGCTGTCGCCTCCACATGAGGACGTAGTGCCTCGCGCACTATGGTAACTTCCACGGCGCTGTCTAGCAGCGTCACTGCCCACGTCCAATTCAGGAGTCTCGTTCCCACCGTCTGTGGCATATCTCGCTGTTAAAGCGGCAACTTTTTTCTTCTGAAACTGTGGGCGAGAACGGGGAAATTCCTCTTGTTTCCCTCTGCCAGGTTGTCGAGGATGGTCTCGTCCCTGTGGAGCGTCACGACCCCTGCCTCTTTCCTGGCGATCTCCTCCACCAGCCTGTGAGGTCAATGGTGCCTGTGAAGAACGAGGAGAACGCTGGTCAGGGACCTGAAATCTATCAGGAGACTTAATTCTCACTCGGGCGCGCAAATCATAAGTTACGAAGATACGGAAACCGGTGACGCAGCACGCGACCCTGGTTTTGGTTGTTGCTTTCCCTGTTTCTTCAACTTCCAGTTCTTTTTAGAAAAGAACGGTTTCTCGTCTTTATCAGACTGAGATTTTTGTTGTGGTTGTGTTTGAGCTTGCGTTTTAGCAAAAGGCTTAACCCCCAAACTATTGCGGCCAATGGTTTTATAAGCCTGTGCAATAATTTTTGGTAATTCGCGAGGCTTGTCCAGCTCTGGGACTAAAGCCAAAGCATTAGCGACTTGAAAGTTGACTGCATCACCCTTGACGTTCGCAAGGATTAGATCAGCCACTACATCGAACACTCCCACCAGTCTCATCCCCAATTCCACAGCCGCTTCAGGGCCATGTTCATCTTGTACACGCTTAATCACGGTGGGGAGGACCGTCATGGATGGAGTGCCGAAACACTTCGCATACACTGCCGCGAATACCTATCCCCAGTTGTTGCATTCTGTCAACTCGGGAATTAAGTCTTTTGGCAAACTAATAGTCAAAATCCTGTGTTTTTCCACAGGAGAGGTATTTGGAAACACCGCCTCCAGCTGGTCAAATTTTTCTGCAAGCCAATAAGGCAAATCATCCTTATTTTGTGGGCGCTTGCCCATCACCGAATTAACCATGACGGGACTTATGGTCACACCGCCAAGTCCAGCTGGATGCACCGCAACTCCAGGAGGGACCATCTGGACATTGCCTGTAACATATTGTACTAAAGCTCTGTGTACACGGATCAAAGACGTATGCAGCACGCGCAGTTCATCTACTGGAACCGCTAAATGACGTGGATGTGGGGTATACCCAGCCAAAACAGGCCAAGCGGCCCCATCTATTGATAAGGGGCCTAAACTAATCGGGGTGACCGGATGTGGGAGGGCGCCATTAAACCAAACACGGTGTTGCCATGCCGTGAGCGGTACTTCAAGAGCCTGATAAGGCCGATAAACATTAGGAAGGGCGGTGGGAGAGTAAGCATGGAACAAATTGTCATCTCCCTCCACCGCCGGAAAAGTGACCCATGAGTAAAACACCTCAAAGTGGTAAGCCGGATCAGCTTGGACCACAAAGATGAGGGCGACACCCGCGTCGGGTACTCCATAGGCCGCTAAATGAGCCCGGAGCGCGGCGCGGCTATGTGCCGGTATATTGACATTCACAGCCATCAAGACTAAGAATGTAGAACAACGTAGTGCGTGGCAGCGCAATAGAGGGTTAACATAAAAAAGAACACCTTTTAATAACTTCAAGCTTGAAAGAACCTATAAAAACATCAATATAGGAGTGTCACAGGCCAGTATCCAGAGGGGAGCTAATGAACAAGGAGACCCAGTATGAGATGCAATGACTCTTTTATTTTGTGACCACAAAGTTCGGTGCACTATTGTTCTCTCCTAGTTGGAGCAGCTTTGGGGAATTGCCTCTTTTCTCCTGGAATACGAGTGAAATGAGTTCGTCCAGTCTTCTCCGCACGTCCGCGGTCCAGGTACCGGAAATGGTCCAAAATACCCAAAAGGCAAGAAGAAATGGAATGGGGTCAGTGGGGAAGCGACTTCCTTCCTCATACGGGGGAGCGGGGAGTGAGGGATGATGCACCACTACAAACGCCAACACCGTGTGATCCCTTCCGTGACCTCCCTCTCGGTTACCACCACCCCCTACCCGTGCCCTGGAAACCCCTGAAGTTTCGCCCGTACCTTGTCAAGCCACCCTCCTCCTGGAGGGCGGCGGGGCGAAACACGGTCTCGTTGGCCTCCTGGCTTGACGTCTTCAGCTGGGACAGCGTTTCCCCTCTCAGTTCCTCTTCGTTCGTCCGTGTTCTCCGACCTCCATGCCTCTCGCACTCCCGTCCGCTGGGATTCTTCTTCCGCATACGTGCGGAGGCTCGCCTCTCTTGTTGCGACTGCTCTCTCAGCCGATTGGACGGAGGACGACTGCGTCATAGGCCACGCCTCCGGGGACTCCTCCGAAGGGGATTCCTTAAAGGGGTCCACACCGGTCTGCATGTAAGGCAATGGCAGGCTGTTAACCGCGTCAGGGGGCCATTCAGTTCCTTTGTCGTCAGCTGACACCTGACACATGCCCCCCCTGGAGGTTCCCCGATCGGGGGAATGAGGATAACAGGACAGGTAGTCGGCATTGCCCTGTTCCTTGCCTTTCCGATGAAGCACCTGAAAGCGATAAGGCTGAAGGGACAGGAACCACCTAAGGACTCGGTCATTGGAGCCCTTATTCCGCTGTAGCCAGGTGAGCGGAGCATGGTCCGTATACAATAATAAAGAGCGACCCTCTAGATAGTACCTCAGTTTATCTATACTCCATTTGATGGCCAAGCACTCCTTTTCTATTATGGGGTATGCTCTTTCTCTGGGGAAGTGTTTTCGGCTGACGTATAGAACAGGCCTCTCCAACCCTTCATCGTCCAGCTGAGAAAGAACGGCTCCTATTCCCATCCCGGAAGCGTCCGTCTGTAGAATGAAGGTTTTCTGAAAGTCAGGCGTCAGTAATAAAGGGGAAGTGGTCAGGGTGTCTTTCAGAGTCTGAAAGGCTGTCGATTCGTCTTTGGTTGGGGACCGGAGGCGACTGGGACCTGAGTTTTTCTTCAGCAAATCTGTGAGGGGGGGGCGGCAGCGTCTGAGAACTGCTGGATGAAACGTCGGTAATATCCGACCAAACCCAAAAAAGCTCTTAGCTCTTTTTTGGTGGTGGGATAAGGGGTGTCTTGGATAGCCCTCACTTTCTCACTTTGGGGTTCAATCAAACCTTTCCCCAATAAATACCCCAGATATTTTACCTTCTGGTAGGCGAATCTGGACTTTTTTGCGTTAATATGTAGGTTCGCTATTTTCAGCTCAGAGAGTATGGCTGTTAGATGGCCCAGGTGTTCTGGCCAGGTCTTGCTGAACACAACAATATCGTCTAGATACGCTGACGAATACCCCTGATGGTTTTTTAGAAGGGTATCCATTAATCGCTGGAAGCTAGCCGGGGCACCATGGAGGCCGAAAGGCAGGACTGTAAACTGGAATAAACCCTCTGGGGTGGAAAAGGCCGTTTTCTCTTGATCCCCGGGGTGAAGGGGGATCTGCCAGTAGCCCTTGGTGAGGTCGATGGTGGTGATATAACAAGCCTCACCAAGGCGCTCGATTAATTCGTCCACCCGTGGAAGGGGATACCCGTCCTGCCTGGATATTCGATTCACCGCCCTGAAATCTATGCAGAAGCGGGTACTCCCATCGGGCTTCGGGACTAGGATGATTGGCGAGCACCAGTTGCTCTTAGAGGGTATCACCACCCCTAGGGCTAACATGTCCTCTACCTCCTTCTTCAGTGCCGCCCTGCGTGCCTCGGGGACCCGATATGGTTTTTGTTTGACTACCACACCCTCAGTAGTGGGTATTGAGTGGGTGGCTAAAGAGGTCCTGCCTGGTTGATCTGAAAAGATGGTGGAAAAGGCGTGCAATAGGTCCCTTATTTCTGTTTTTTCCTGGGGCTCGAGGTCTGGGTTTAAAAGGGTGTCTCCGACTGTGGTTGGGGAGGCAAGAGATACTGTACAGGGTTTGTTGGGGAGGGGACCTAACCATCTTTTCAACAGATTTACGTGGTACATCTGGGTCTTCCCCGGGGAGAGCCGCAACACATAAGTGGTATTTCCTACCCTTCTCTCTACCTTGTACGGCCCTTGCCACTCTTTTCTGAGTTTGTGGGTGGAGGAAGGAAGAAGAAGTAGGACCCAGTCCCCTGGCTTTAGCTCCCTCCACTTCTTGCCTTTATCATATTGGTGTTTTTGTTGTGCCTGTGCCTTCTCTAGGTTCTCCTGGGCTAAGGACCTCAATTTGTGTAGCCCTGACTTAACCTGATTTGAATAATCAAGTAGGATTTGGGCTTCGGTCAACCCCCGTTCTTCCCAACTTTCCTTTGTGATTTCGAGGAGCGTGCGTGGTCTTCTCCCAAACATTAGCTCGAAGGGAGAGACCCCCAGACTACTCTGAACAGCACTACGGATTACGAACAGGGCTAAGGGAAGCAATTGATCCCAGTTCTTCCCATCGCCACTCAATAGTTTTTTTAAGGTGAGCTTTAGGTTACCATTGTACCGTTCTACTAGTCCATCAGTTTGGGGGTGGTATACAGATGTTCGTATGTGTTTGATGCCCAACTGTCTGCAGACCTGTTTCATGAGACGGGAGACGAAGGGTGTACCCTGATCGGTCACCAGCTCTCGGGGGAACCCCATTCTGGAAAACACCTCTATCACCGTTTGTGCTATCGTGGTGGTAGTGGCTGTCCGTAGGGGTATTGCTTCAGGGTAGCGTGTCGCGTAATCAACGATCACGAGCACATATTGGTGTCCTTTGCTAGACTTCGGGAGGGGTCCTATGAGGTCCATTCCTACTCTCTCAAAAGGACGACCTAAGATTGGAAGAGGCTGCAAGGGGACTTTTGGGGGTACATAAGGATTCTTTCTTTGACAAATGGCACACTCCTGGCAGTATTTCTTGGTTTGGAGGTAGATGCCTGGCCAATAAAAACAACTAAGGACTGCCTGACTGGTCATCTCCGCCCCGACATGTCCTGCCAGGAGATGGGAATGTGCAAAAAAAAGAATTTGGTCCCTAAAACCAGTGGGGACTAGTAACTGGGGTTCCGCCCCTTCCCTTGCTAGCCGATAAAGGAGCCCATTTTTTTCCATGAAACAAGGGTAAGGGGGTCTGGGGTTGTCCTTGGTTTCCTGCGCTCTTTGCCAGGCGTGTCTGAGAGAGGCGTCGTTCAGCTGGGCTATCCTGAAGTTGTTATCGATAGCCCAGGGTTCCGAGGACAAAAGGGAATTAAGAGGACCAGTGTCTGCCTCCCCCTCCCGCAAAGCGTTAGACATGAGGAGGGAAAAGTAAGGATTATCAACCCCCAGGATCAGGGCCTCAGGAAGGGTAGGGAGAACTCCTACAACGACAGAGAAGCATTTGTCGGACCCTACACGGATGGTCAACTGGGCTGTCGGATATTCCCTGATGTCTCCATGCACACAGCGGATGCTGACCGTTCTCTTGGGTATAAAAGCGGAGGTGGGGACTATCTCTTCCCTGGCCAATGAATGCTTGCACCCTGAATCTAAAAGGGCTGTTACTGTTTGTTTATTAACCTGAAGACTCGCGTAATAGATGTGCCCGGTTTCCTGGGCGAAGAGGACGGATCGGGGAGCAAAGCTGACGTCCATGGGTTCGTCTTCCGTCTTGTCCTTTCTTTTTCTGCAAAACCGGGCTATGTGGCCCCACTCGCCACATTCGAAACACTGAGGACCGGACGTTACTAAGCTGTCTGGCCTTCCAGTCCGGTTTCTGTAAGGATCCGGGACTGCCTTTGTGATTTTTCTATCATATTTGGTTGGTAGGGCCCCCTTCTGGGGTTTCTCAGGCTCTTTTATTGAGGGGCGACCTTGTGCCCGTGAGTAGGAGGTGGCCATTTCAATGGCATGTTCCAAAGTCAGCCCCGCATGTTGCCTCAGTCACCTTTGGGTACCATAGGGCAGGGTGTCAAGGTATTGCTCCAAATAAATCTTGCTCATGACATCGTCCATGCTGGCCTCCTGGGGTTTTAGCCAACGATCCGCAGCGTCCTTAATTTTATAGAACAGCGTTTTGGGGGTATCACCGGCTAGGCCCCGTTCTTGTCTAAACTTAAGACGATGGGTTTCGTCGTCCACACCCAGGCGGTCCAGTATATACTGCTTCACGGTGCCATAGACCGCTGTACCGTCTTTGTTGATAAACTGGTACGCTGCTTGGGCTTCGGCTGTAAGCAGAGGGGCCAAGTAGAAAGGCCAGCGATCAGCGGGCCATCCGCTGGTCCGGGCAGCCCTCTCGAAATTCAGGAAGAAGGACACGGGGTCCTCTCCGGGGACATACTTCTGTAACGGGATAACCGTACCCGGTGGAGCAGGCGCTCTTCCCTGCCCGATCCCTGCAAGAAGGTGGGACTGTTCTTCCGCCAGCTTGACCATCTAGTCAGCCTGTTGTTGTATGGCAGCCGTAAAGGCGGCTCTGTCCATCTCGGCCTGGCTGGTGCTTCTTTCAATAGCCCACTCCAGCTTGGTCTGTCCTTCCTTTAGTTGGTACACGAGGTTCTCCATCGTGTATCGATGGGACGAGATCCCACTTCTGACACCACTTTGTCACAGGCCAGTATCCGGAGCGGAGCTAATGAACAAGGAGACCCAGTATGAGATGCAATGACTCTTTTATTTTGTGACCACAAAGTTCGGTGCACTATTGTTCTCTCCTAGTTGGAGCAGCTTTGGGGAATTGCCTCTTTTCTCCTGGAATACGAGTGAAATGAGTTCGTCCAGTCTTCTCCGCACGTCCGCGGTCCGGTTTGGACCGGAAACGGTCCAAAATACCCAAAAGGCAAGAAGAAATGGAATGGGGTCAGTGGGGAAGAGACTTCCTTCCTCATACGGGGGAGCGGGGAGTGAGGGACGATGCACCACTACAAACGCCGACACCGAGTGATCCCTTCCGTGACCTCCCTCTCGGTTACCACCACCCCCTACCCGTGCCCTGGAAACCCCTGAAGTTTCACCCGTACCTTGTCAAGCCACCCTCCTCCTGGAGGGCGGCGGGGCGAAACACGGTCTCGTTGGCCTCCTGGCTTGACGTCTTCAGCTGGGACAGCGTTTCCCCTCTCAGTTCCTCTTCGTACGTCCGTGTTCTCCGACCTCCACGCCTCTCGCACTCCCGTCCGCTGGGATTCTTCTTCCGCATACATGCGGAGGCTCGCCTCTCTTGTTGCGACTGCTCTCTCAGCCGATTGGAGGGAGGACGACTGCGTCATAGGCCACGCCTCCGGGGACTCCTCCGAAGGGGATTCCTTAAAGGGGTCCACAACGGTCTGCATGTAAGGCAATGGCAGGCTGTTAACCGCGTCAGGGGGCCATTCAGTTCCTTCGTCGTCAGCTGACACCTGACAAGGAGGTTACACCCTCACATATGTTTCCGGAAACATAAGTGAAGGGAATTGTGGACAAGCACAAGTACTACTCAAGCGTCTCGCAGATAAGAAGCCCACCACGTTGGTGGCGCCATGTTGCGGGGATTCTGCACATATACAGAACTATGCGCAGGAAAACAGGACCTCGGTGTATAGTGGTGTACCAACCATCCACCTTAGTGCCCAAAATCCCAATCCGACTAGCTATAGTGTCTCATTCGTTCTCCGTACTACAGCGAAGCTACCAATGATTAGACATCCCAGAACACGGACTCTTTCAGGAATCACGGGAGCAAGAACACTCTTTCATTACTCACTCATACTTGTCCACAACGTGCGTATTAAGAGACACAGTATAGTTTAAAATGTTTATTTCAACTATCGTGCTCTAAGACACAGTACACGTGCCAGTACTAGCAGCATAATGCATAAAGACAAAACAGTAAGCATTGTTACAATTCCATAGAATACAAACAGGGACAGCATTTTATAAAGACAGTGGATTAAGGACTATAATGCCTTGCCACCCTCCCCGTGCTAGTAACTAGTTTATTATAAAAATAGAAGACCTCTGGGCTTTGTCAGGGGGACTCCCATACCTCAAGAACTAGATGCAAGGTTTACATCGGACAAGTACAGCTCTTCTCCCTGGAAAGGTTTTTCTCCAAGTGCCACCAACAGGGAGATCACAATATTAAAAGCACACGAATTTCTCCAGTGCAGCTGTATTTCATGTTATGTCTAAGTGCGAGGGGCTGACCAGAACAGCAACAACAAGGGATGTTGTTTTTCGACCTTGTACATTGTGTGCAGACGAAAACCACAGAGAACATGAGAAAAGGTGAAAGGCAGAAAGGCAGACAGTTCTAATGTGAACGGTCACAAGCAGAGTCTGGAAAAACAAAGTCACGGAGTAACGTGTGCAAAGGAGGCATCATGGCAGCTAGGCCCAAGCTAACTTAGCAATGTCGACCATGAGGCCACAATCCACACTACAACATGGTAGTGGCTGAGTGACTGGAGGAGTGCATGGGGAGTGACAGGGTGATTGCTGGACTGCGTGAGTACTACCTGGGGAATGGGAGGAGTGAATGAGAAATATGTAAGTGGTTGAAGGACTGCATGGGTAGTGCATAGGGGATTGCAGCAGTGCATGTGTTTGTGACTGGGTCATTGCATGAGTACATGGGTACTGAGTGGATGATTAGAGTACCGCAAGGAGAGTGCATGGTGAATTTATAAGTGCTTCTGCATTGGCGGAGTGTTTGGATTAGTACATGGTAGTGGCTGGGTGACTGGAGGAGTGCATGGGAAGTTAGAGGGTGATTGCTGGACTGCATGGGTACTACCAGGGGGAATTGAAGGAGCGAATGAGAAGTGTGTAAGTGGTTAGAGGACTGCATGAATAGTGCATAGGGGATTGCACCAGTGCATGTGTTTGTGACTGGGTCATTGCATGAGTACATGGGTACTGAGTGGATGATTAGAGTACCGCAAGGAGAGTGCGTGGTGAATTTATAAGTGCTTGGGTATTGGCGGAGTGTTTGGATTAGTACATGGTAGTGGCTGGGTGACTGGAGGAGTGCACGGGGAGTGACAGAGTGATTGCTGGAATGTATGGGTACTACCTGGGTAATTGGAACTGTGAATCAGTACTGTGTAGGTGGTTAGAGGACTGCATGGATAGTGCACATGTGATTGTAGCGCTGCATGTGTTAGTGCCTGGGTCATTGCATGAGTACATGGATAGTGACTGGATACTTAGAGTGCTGCAAGGAGAGTGCATGGTGAATTTATAAGTGCTTGGGTTTTGGCAGATTGATTGGATAAGGAGATGGGACTGGCTGGGTAATTGGAGGAGTGCATAGGTAGTAACAGGGAGATTACTAAACTGTATAGGTAGCAGTCAAAGGATTGTAAAAGTGCATGAGTTAGTGTCTGGGTAATTGCATGAGTACATGGGTACTGATTGGATAATTAGAGTACTGCAAGGAGAGCGCATGGTGAATTTATAAGTGCTTTGGTATTGGCGGAGTGATTGGATTAGTACATGCTACTGACTGGGTGATTGGAGAAGTGCACTGGGAGTGGCAGTGTGATTGCTGGACTGCATGGGTACTACCTGGGTAATTGGAGGAGTGAATCAGTAGTGTGTAGGTGGTTAGAGGACTGCATGGATAGTGCACATGTGATTGTAGCATTGCATGTGTTAGTGCCTGGGTCATTGCATGAGTACATGGATAGTGACTGGATACTTAGAGTGCTGCAAGGAGAGTGCATAGTGAATTTATAAGTGCTTGGCTTTTGGCAGAGTGATTGGATAAGGACATAGGAGTGGCTGGGTAATTGGAGGAGTGCATAGGTAGTAACAGGGAGATTTCTAAACTGTATAGGTAGCACTCAAAGGAATATAGAAGTGCATGAGTTAGTGCCTGGGTAATCACTCAAAGGATTGTAGAAGTACATGAGTTAGTGTATGGGTAATTGCATGAGTACATGGGTACTGACTGGAAGATTAGAGTACTGCAAGATGAGTGCATGGTGAATTTATAAGTGCTTGGGTATTGGCGGAGTGATTGGATTAGTACATGGTAGTGGCTGAGTGACTGGAGGAGTGCATGGGGAGTGACAGGGTGATTACTGGACTGCGTGGGTACTACCTGGGGAATTGGAGGAGTGAATCAGTAGTCTGTAGGTGGTTAGAGGAGTGCATGGATAGTGCACATGTGATTGTAGCATTGCATGTGTTAGTGCCTGAGTCATGGCATGAGTACATGGATAGTGAGTGGATACTTAGAGTGCTGCAAGGAGAGTGCATGGTGAATTTATAAGTGCTTGGGTTTCAGCAGAGTGATTGGATAAGGACATGGGACTGGCTGGGTAATTGGAGGAGTGCATAGGTAGTAACAGGGAGATTACTAAACTGTATAGGTAGCACTCAAAGGATTGTGGAAGTGCATATATTAGTGCCTGGGTAATTGCATGAGTACATGGGTACTGACTGGATGATTAGAGTACTGCAAGCAGAGTCCATGGTGAATCTATAAGTGCTTGGGTTTTGGCGGAATAATTAGTTAAGGACATGGGACTGTCTTGGTGATTGGAGGAATGCAGAGGGAGGGACTGTGTGATTGCTGGACTGCATGGGTACTACCTCGGTAATTGGAGGAGTGAATCAGTAGTGTGTAGGTGGTTAGAGGAGTGCATGGATAGTGCACATATGATTGTAGCACTGCATGTGTTAGTGCCTGGGTCATTGCATGAGTACATGGATAGTGACTGGATACTTAGAGTGCTGCAAGGAGAGTGCATGGTGAATTTATAAGTGCTTGGGTTTTGGCAGAGTGATTGGATAAGGACATGGGACTGGCTGAGTAATTGGAGGAGTGCATAGGTAGTAACAGGGAGATGACTAAACTATATAGGTAGCACTCAAAGGATTGTAGCATTGCAAGTGTTAGTGCCTGGGTGTTAGAACTGGGGTAGCGTGGTGCGGAGCGGGTAGGCTAATCTCCGGAGGATTGTGTAAAGCATCTGCGCAGCACACACTCACAGGCGACACACTAGGCACACTACAATAGAGACTCCACACCAGGTTGTGTAAAAGTAGCTTTTTGTATTAAGAAAACTCATTAGACTCGTAATCACAGTCACATATAACACCGTGCCAATTGGCACCAGGTAGCACTTTTACAGGGGAATTATTTACAGGGCAGGGCCAATCAGGCCGCTACCAGAACTATCATAAGGCACAACGGATAAATGAAAGTCCATTAGCAATGACTGTGTAATGGCCAGTACCTACTGGTCAGTCCAGGGACCTAGCCACATGGCAATAACCATTAGGCTTAAACATAAGGCATCCTCATTAGCATAGGTCCTGAAAGCGTAATTAGGCAGGAACATAAAACATCAGAACTTTGGAAACAGGCATAAATCACCTTTGCCGTAGGCCTGGAATGAAACCATCAGGTTAGGCATAGAAATGCAAAATGCATAATCATCTTAGCATTGGCATAGAATGCAACATTAGGCATACCCTCACACTTTGCATAAGCATGTGAACATCAGGGCATCATCAGCAACCAAGCATTAGGCGTAGAATGCAAACATCATTGTATGGCATTGGGCCTCATCTCAGAGCAGGTAGGAGTACCTTATACATCAAACCGTCAGGGTAAGCATTAGCCATAAGCCTCATCAGCAGTGGCATAGCCCTCAAACCTCATGGCATGAATACATTAGGTATTGGAATACGTTAGGCATGACCCATGAGGCACTTCAATAGGCATATGAGCCTGAAGTGTAGCACATATTATGCATAACAACAGCCCCCTATTGGCAGGGTTGAAAGTATGAGCAACACCTTAGACATATAGGCACATTCTGCATCATAACCGCATCACCATAGGTACCTTGTGCATCTCCACATTCAGGTGGGGCACCAACCACGAGCATCAGGCACGTTATGCATTGGGCATCATCATGGCATACACATCGCTGGCACCAATTACTAATACTCGGCATATCATGCTTGCCATCACCAGTAATGCAGGGCACCACAGAAGATTATTATCGGGCATAACCTTAGGCATTTCGATAGGCACCTGAGCATGAAGTGGAAAACATATTATGCACGACATCAGCACCCTATGGGCCTCAACCTTAGCCAGGCGCCCCCTAAAACTATGTCCTCACCATGGGGCAGAGGCACCTCTTGGCAGTCAAAATAACAGGCCCAATGTGGCAGATTAGTCCTTGGCGCCACTGCGCCTGGGGGAGCCCCGGCTCTGGGACTCTGCAAAGAAAAGTTGCCCCACGTTGCGGCGGCCCGCTACTGCGGTGCCGCTGGGTGTCACCAAGGGTCACTGGCACCTACGGTGCCTCTGGAGCCCCCACTCTGGGACCCCGAGTCTCCAATGCCCAACTGGTGCAGCTTCCCACTGTCCAGTGGGGCAGCTGAAAAACAAAATGAGCGCTGGTACCGGGGGCGGGCCCCGGCAATGTGCCCCGACACAACCCCCAACTACTGGAAGACTGAGCCCCACTCACCGGGCTCGCTGGACTTCTTCTGGCAATCTCCGGGCACCGGAAATGTACCCCGATAGGCCCCTTCCTGCTGGCAGGCGATGGGGGCGGCCGGAATGGAACACGCACTGCTCCAGCTTCTTCGGTGTCTGCAGGGCTCTATTTCTTCCTGCGGTGCAGGCAGCAACTCCGCTCTTCACCCGGGTCCCTCGCCTGGGGCCCGGGACTTCGACATGGAGACGGCGGGGCTCCGGACGACTCCGGCGGCACTCAGGGCTCTCCTCAGCTCATGGAGAGCCCCCCCTTACGGAGCGAACTCTCCGTCGACGTTGGGGCGTTGGCCAGCGCTGGGTAGGCTCCCGCCTGGCTCCTTGGCAGACACGGGGCTCCCTCGTTACTCCGGGAGCCCCCTCCTCCTCTCTTCCGGCCCCTCGGGCAAGGTCCCGTCTCCTTCCGGGTTGCCGCAGGCAGAGCGGCGGCCTCAGCTACTCCCTGGGCCGCGGCGGTGATTTCCTTCGGGCGGGGGCAATACGGGGTAGGCTCCCGTCTTAAATTAACACCCATGCGGGGTGTGCTCCCGCTATTTTCAATAACGTATAAAGCGGGGTTGGCACCCGCTGATCTGCAGGCGGCCCCAGAGGGGAATCCCACACGCTGGGATCCCCTCACAGCATGCTGGCAGCACAGCGCTGCGGGATTCAGCTCCTCACCTCCTTGAAGTACAGGCCAGAAAAATATAGCACTCGCGAAGCGCTAGGGAGCAGAAGGGCACACAGTCACTTCAAATATAGCGCTCACGAGGTGCTAGGTAGGAGAGCAGGCAGGGGGGAATCCCACACGCCGGGATCCTCTCGCAGCGCATGGGCAGCCCAGCGCTGCAGACACCAGCTCTTTCCCACTCCTGGGCAGAAAGCTAAAGCGCTCTTCTTGGGCAGGAATAAAGTTGTAGCGCTAAGTCCAGGAATGCAGAGTCAAGTTGTAGCGCTCACTAAGCGCTAGGGGCCAGGGGAACACAGTCCCACACAAGAAAGTAGCGCCCACGCTCCTCACCTCCTTGGAGTGCAGGCAAGCAATTTATAGCGCTCACGAGGCGCTAGGGCTGGAGAGCAGGCAGGCAATACTGGGCAGGATCAGCAGGCAGTGGGCACTCATCAAAACAGGACAGCAGTTCCTAGGAACAGTCAACCCCCATAATATGGCACTCCTCCTGGCATAGCAGTCTTCACTCCAGCAAAGGGGCTCTCACTGGCCCTGTGGACAGCAGAGGGGTACAGATGGGCTCAGGGACCAGCACGCAGGCCCTTGCGGTGGTACCTCCTGGCAGAGTGTCCCCTCTCAATCAAAGTCCACGCACACTCCTCCACAAGGAGTCTCAGCTCCTCTATATATACACTCCTCACCCCACCTACCAGAAAGGGCCACAACCTTCTAGAAGGTCCTCTGGGGAAACCGGTCCCAACTGGTTTCGGGGGAGGTGTAGAGCACCCTGTCGGCCAGGCTTCCTCCAAAAGCTGGGGGTGTGTGAGACGGACACACCCCAGGGGCGGAGCCAGCCTTGGCCACTTTGAGCACTAGACCGGTAACCCACCTCAGGCAGGCACAAGCACACAGACAGGGTGGCGGTTTAAAAGTGACATTTCTACAATGGTGAAAATAACCCTGCGTACACCATTGCGCAACATTTCTTATTTTCAGTTCAACCACCAACCATAACATATTTATTGTGTTTCATTTAGGGGTTATCCATAGGGGGAAGTTCTCAATGCTAGCCTATGGAGGGCAGAGAGCACAGGCACTTTACACCAAACTCCCGTGCCAAAGTGCTCAGAGTACATAAACCACCACTACCATAGCAGCAAAAAGGCTAGGCGGAAGGCAAAAAGTTCCGGGATGACCCTGCAAGCAGGGCCAAGTCCAACACTGGGTCATTGCACAAGTACATGGATAGTGACTGGATGATTAGAGTACTGCAAGGAGAGTGCATGGTGAATTTATAAGTGCTTGGGTTTTGGCAGAGTAATTGGATAAGGACAGGGGACTGGCTGGGTAATTGGAGGAGTGCATAGGTAGTAACAGGGAGATTACTAATCTGTATAGGTAGCACTCAAAGGATTGTAGAAGTGCATATATTAGTGCCTGGGTAATTGCATGAGTATATGGGTACTGACTGGATGATTAGAGTACTGCAAGGAGAGTCCATGGTGAATCTATAAGTGCTTGGGTTTTGGCGGAATAATTAGTTAAGGACATGGGACTGTCTGGGTGATTGGAGGAATGCAGAGGGAGTGACAGTGTGATTGCTGGACTGCATGTGTACTACCTCGGTAATTGGAGGAGTGAATCAGTAGTCTGTCGGTGGTTAGAGGAGTGCATGGATAGTGCACATGTGATTGTAGCATTGCATGTGTTAGTGCCTGGGTCATGGCATGAGTACATGGATAGTGACTGGATACTTAGAGTGCTGCAAGGAGAGTGCATGGTGAATTTATAAGTGCTTGGGTTTTGGCAGAGTGATTGGATAAGGACATGGGACTGGCTGGGTAATAGGAGGAGTGCATAGGTAGTAACAGGGAGGTCACTAAACTATATAGGTAGCACTCAAAGGATTGAAGAAGTACATGAGTTAGTGCCTGAGTAATTGCATGAGTACATGGGTACTGACTGGATGATTAGAGTACTGCAAGGAGAGTGCATGGTGAATTTATAAGTGCTTGAGTTTTGGCGGAGTGATTGGATTAGTACATGGTACTGGCTGGGTGATTGGAGGAGTGCACAGGGACTGACAGTGTGATTGCTGGACTGCAAGGGTACTACCTGGGTAATTGGAGGAGTGAATCAGTAGTCTGTAGGTGGTTAGAGGAGTGCATGGATAGTGCACATGTGATTGTAGCATTGCATGTGTTAGTGCCTGAGTCATGGCATGAGTACATGGATAGTGAGTGGATACTTAGAGTGCTGCAAGGAGAGTGCATGGTGAATTTATAAGTGCTTGGGTTTCAGCAGAGTGATTGGATAAGGACATGGGACTGGCTGGGTAATTGGAGGAGTGCATAGGTAGTAACAGGGAGATTACTAAACTGTATAGCATAGCACTCAAAGGATTGTGGAAGTGCATATATTAGTGCCTGGGTAATTGCATGAGTACATGGGTACTGACTGGATGATTAGAGTACTGCAAGCAGAGTCCATGGTGAATCTATAAGTGCTTGGGTTTTGGCGGAATAATTAGTTAAAGACATGGGACTGTCTTGGTGATTGGAGGAATGCAGAGGGAGTGACTGTGTGATTGCTGGACTGCATGGGTACTACCTCGGTAATTGGAGGAGTGAATCAGTAGTGTGTAGGTGGTTAGAGGAGTGCATGAATAGTGCACATATGATTGTAGCACTGCATGTGTTAGTGCCTGGGTCATTGCATGAGTACATGGATAGTGAGTGGATACTTAGAGTGCTGCAAGGAGAGTGCATGGTGAATTTATAAGTGCTTGGGTTTTGGCAGAGTGATTGGATAAGGACATGGGACTGGCTGAGTAATTGGAGGAGTGCATAGGTAGTAACAGGGAGATTACTAAACTATATAGGTAGCACTCAAAGGATTGTAGCATTGCAAGTGTTAGTGCCTGGGTGTTAGAACTGGGGTAGCGTGGTGCGGAGCGGGTAGGCTAATCTCCGGAGGATTGTGTAAAGCATCTGCGCAGCACACACTCACAGGCGACACACTAGGCACACTACAAAGAGACTCCACACCAGGTTGTGTAAAAGTAGCTTTTTGTATTAAGAAAACGCATTAGACTCGTAATCACAGTCACATATAACACCGTGCCAATTGGCACCAGGTAGCACTTTTACAGGGAATTATTTACAGGGCAGGGCCAATCGGGCCGCTGCCAGAACTATCATAAGGCACAACGGATAAATGAAAGTCCATTAGCAATGACTGTGTAACGGCCAGTACCTACTGGTCAGTCCAGGGACCTAGCCACATGGCAATAACCATAAGGCCTAAACATAAGGCATCCTCATTAGCATAGGTCCTGAAAGCGTAATTAGGCAGGAACATAAAACATCAGAACTTTGGAAACAGGCATAAATCACCTTTGCCGTAGGGCTGGAATGAAACCATCAGATTAGGCATAGAAATGCAAAATGCATAATCATCTTAGCATTGGCATAGAATGCAACATTAGGCATACCCTCACACTTTGCATAAGCATGTGAGCATCAGGGCATCATCAGCAACCAAGCATTAGGCGTAGAATGCAAACATCATTGTATGGCATTAGGCCTCATCTCAGAGCAGGTAGGAGTACCTTATACATCAAACCGTCAGGGTAAGCATTAGTCATAAGCCTCATCAGCAGTGGCATAGCCCTCAAACCTCATGGCATGAATACATTAGGTATTGGAATACGTTAGGCATGACCCATGAGGCACTTCAATAGGCATATGAGCCTGAAGTGTAGCACATATTATGCATAACAACAGCCCCCTATTGGCAGGGTTCAAAGTATGAGCAACACCTTAGACATATAGGCACATTCTGCATCATAACCGCATCACCATAGGTACCTTGTGCATCTCCACATTCAGGTGGGGCACCAACCACGAGCATCAGGCACGTTATGCATTGGGCATCATCATGGCATACACATCGCTGGCACCAATTACTAATACTCGGCATATCATGCTTGCCATCACCAGTAATGCAGGGCACCACAGAAGATTATTATCGGGCATAACCTTAGGCATTTCGATAGGCACCTGAGCATGAAGTGGAAAACATATTATGCACAACATCAGCACCCTATGGGCCTCAACCTTAGCCAGGCGCCCCCTAAAACAATGTCCTCACCATGGGGCAGAGGCACCTCTTGGCAGTCAAAATAACAGGCCCAATGTGGCAAATTAGTCCTTGGCGCCACTGTCCTGGGGGAGCCCCGGCTCTGGGACTCTGCAAAGAAAAGTTGCCCACGTTGCGGCGGCCCTCTACTGCGGTGCCGCTGGGTGTCACCAAGGGTCACTGGCACCTACGGTGCCTCTGGAGCCCCCAATCTGGGACCCCGAGTCTCCAATGCCCAACCGGTAGAGCTTCCCACTGTCCAGTGGGGCAGTTGAAAAACAAAATGAGCGCTGGTACCGGGGGCGGGCTCCGGCAATGTGCCCCAACACAACCCCCAACTACTGGAAGACTGAGCCCCACTCACCGGGCTCGCTGGACTTCTTCTGGCAATCTCCGGGCACCGGAAATGTACCCCGATAGGCCCTTTCCTGCTGGCAGGCGATGGGGGCGGCCGGAATGGAACACGCACTGCTCCAGCTTCTTCGGTGTCTTCAGGGCTCTATTTCTTCCTGCGGTGCAGGCAGCAACTCCGCTCTTCACCCGGGTCCCTCGCCTGGGGCCCGGGACTTCGACATGGAGCCGGCGGGGCTCCGGACGACTCCGGCGGCACTCGGGGCTCTCCTCAGCTCATGGAGAGCCCCCCCCTTACGGAGCGAACTCTCCGTCGACGTTGGGGCGTTGGCCAGCGCTGGGTAGGCTCCCGCCTGGCTCCTTGGCAGACACGGGGCTCCCTCGTTACTCCGGGAGCCCCCTCCTCCTCTCTTCCGGCCCCTCGGGCAAGGTCCCGTCTCCTTCCGGGTTGCCGCAGGCAGAGCGGCGGCCTCAGCTACTCCCTGGGCCGCGGCGGTGATTTCCTTCGGGCGGGGGCAATACGGGGTAGGCTCCCGTCTTAAATTAACACCCATGCGGGGTGTGCTCCCGCTATTTTCAATAACGTATAAAGCGGGGTTGGCACCCGCTGATCTGCAGGCGGCCCCAGGGGGGGGAATCCCACACGCTGGGATCCCCTCACAGCATGCTGGCAGCACAGCGCTGCGGGATTCAGCTCCTCACCTCCTTGAAGTACAGGCCAGAAAAATATAGCACTCGCGAAGCGCTAGGGAGCAGAAGGGCACACAGTCACTTCAAATATAGCGCTCACGAGGTGCTAGGTAGGAGAGCAGGCAGGGGGGGAATCCCACACGCCGGGATCCTCTCGCAGCGCATGGGCAGCCCAGCGCTGCAGACACCAGCTCTTTCCCACTCCTGGGCAGAAAGCTAAAGCGCTCTTCTTGGGCAGGAATAAAGTTGTAGCGCTAAGTCCAGGAATGCAGAGTCAAGTTGTAGCGCTCACTAAGCGCTAGGGGCCAGGGGAACACAGTCCCACACAAGAAAGTAGCGCCCACGCTCCTCACCTCCTTGGAGTGCAGGCAAGCAATTTATAGCGCTCACGAGGCGCTAGGGCTGGAGAGCAGGCAGGCAATACTGGGCAGGATCAGCAGGCAGTGGGCACTCATCAAAACAGGACAGCAGTTCCTAGGAACAGTCAACCCCCATAATATGGCACTCCTCCTGGCATAGCAGTCTTCACTCCAGCAAAGGGGCTCTCACTGGCCCTGTGGACAGCAGAGGGGTACAGATGGGCTCAGGGACCAGCACGCAGGCCCTTGCGGTGGTACCTCCTGGCAGAGTGTCCCCTCTCAATCAAAGTCCACGCACACTCCTCCACAAGGAGTCTCAGCTCCTCTATATATACACTCCTCACCCCACCTACCAGAAAGGGCCACAACCTTCTAGAAGGTCCTCTGGGGAAACCGGTCCCAACTGGTTTCGGGGGGAGGTGTAGAGCACCCTGTCGGCCAGGCTTCCCTCCAAAAGCTGGGGGTGTGTGAGACGGACACACCCCAGGGGCGGAGCCAGCCTTGGCCACTTTGAGCACTAGACCGGTAACCCACCTCAGGCAGGCACAAGCACACAGACAGGGTGGCGGTTTAAAAGTGACATTTCTACAATGGTGAAAATAACCCTGCGTACACCATTGCGCAACATTTCTTATTTTCAGTTCAACCACCAACCATAACATATTTATTGTGTTTCATTTAGGGGTTATCCATAGGGGGAAGTTCTCAATGCTAGCCTATGGAGGGCAGAGAGCACAGGCACTTTACACCAAACTCCCGTGCCAAAGTGCTCAGAGTACATAAACCACCACTACCATAGCAGCAAAAAGGCTAGGCGGAAGGCAAAAAGTTCCGGGATGACCCTGCAAGCAGGGCCAAGTCCAACACTGGGTCATTGCACAAGTACATGGATAGTGACTGGATGATTAGAGTACTGCAAGGAGAGTGCATGGTGAATTTATAAGTGCTTGGGTTTTGGCAGAGTAATTGGATAAGGACAGGGGACTGGCTGGGTAATTGGAGGAGTGCATAGGTAGTAACAGGGAGATTACTAATCTGTATAGGTAGCACTCAAAGGATTGTAGAAGTGCATATATTAGTGCCTGGGTAATTGCATGAGTATATGGGTACTGACTGGATGATTAGAGTACTGCAAGGAGAGTCCATGGTGAATCTATAAGTGCTTGGGTTTTGGCGGAATAATTAGTTAAGGACATGGGACTGTCTGGGTGATTGGAGGAATGCAGAGGGAGTGACAGTGTGATTGCTGGACTGCATGTGTACTACCTCGGTAATTGGAGGAGTGAATCAGTAGTCTGTCGGTGGTTAGAGGAGTGCATGGATAGTGCACATGTGATTGTAGCATTGCATGTGTTAGTGCCTGGGTCATGGCATGAGTACATGGATAGTGACTGGATACTTAGAGTGCTGCAAGGAGAGTGCATGGTGAATTTATAAGTGCTTGGGTTTTGGCAGAGTGATTGGATAAGGACATGGGACTGGCTGGGTAATAGGAGGAGTGCATAGGTAGTAACAGGGAGGTCACTAAACTATATAGGTAGCACTCAAAGGATTGAAGAAGTACATGAGTTAGTGCCTGAGTAATTGCATGAGTACATGGGTACTGACTGGATGATTAGAGTACTGCAAGGAGAGTGCATGGTGAATTTATAAGTGCTTGAGTTTTGGCGGAGTGATTGGATTAGTACATGGTACTGGCTGGGTGATTGGAGGAGTGCACAGGGACTGACAGTGTGATTGCTGGACTGCAAGGGTACTACCTGGGTAATTGGAGGAGTGAATCAGTAGTCTGTAGGTGGTTAGAGGAGTGCATGGATAGTGCACATGTGATTGTAGCATTGCATGTGTTAGTGCCTGAGTCATGGCATGAGTACATGGATAGTGAGTGGATACTTAGAGTGCTGCAAGGAGAGTGCATGGTGAATTTATAAGTGCTTGGGTTTCAGCAGAGTGATTGGATAAGGACATGGGACTGGCTGGGTAATTGGAGGAGTGCATAGGTAGTAACAGGGAGATTACTAAACTGTATAGCATAGCACTCAAAGGATTGTGGAAGTGCATATATTAGTGCCTGGGTAATTGCATGAGTACATGGGTACTGACTGGATGATTAGAGTACTGCAAGCAGAGTCCATGGTGAATCTATAAGTGCTTGGGTTTTGGCGGAATAATTAGTTAAAGACATGGGACTGTCTTGGTGATTGGAGGAATGCAGAGGGAGTGACTGTGTGATTGCTGGACTGCATGGGTACTACCTCGGTAATTGGAGGAGTGAATCAGTAGTGTGTAGGTGGTTAGAGGAGTGCATGAATAGTGCACATATGATTGTAGCACTGCATGTGTTAGTGCCTGGGTCATTGCATGAGTACATGGATAGTGAGTGGATACTTAGAGTGCTGCAAGGAGAGTGCATGGTGAATTTATAAGTGCTTGGGTTTTGGCAGAGTGATTGGATAAGGACATGGGACTGGCTGAGTAATTGGAGGAGTGCATAGGTAGTAACAGGGAGATTACTAAACTATATAGGTAGCACTCAAAGGATTGTAGCATTGCAAGTGTTAGTGCCTGGGTGTTAGAACTGGGGTAGCGTGGTGCGGAGCGGGTAGGCTAATCTCCGGAGGATTGTGTAAAGCATCTGCGCAGCACACACTCACAGGCGACACACTAGGCACACTACAAAAGAGACTCCACACCAGGTTGTGTAAAAGTAGCTTTTGTATTAAGAAAACGCATTAGACTCGTAATCACAGTCACATATAACACCGTGCCAATTGGCACCAGGTAGCACTTTTACAGGGGAATTATTTACAGGGCAGGGCCAATCGGGCCGCTGCCAGAACTATCATAAGGCACAACGGATAAATGAAAGTCCATTAGCAATGACTGTGTAACGGCCAGTACCTACTGGTCAGTCCAGGGACCTAGCCACATGGCAATAACCATAAGGCCTAAACATAAGGCATCCTCATTAGCATAGGTCCTGAAAGCGTAATTAGGCAGGAACATAAAACATCAGAACTTTGGAAACAGGCATAAATCACCTTTGCCGTAGGGCTGGAATGAAACCATCAGATTAGGCATAGAAATGCAAAATGCATAATCATCTTAGCATTGGCATAGAATGCAACATTAGGCATACCCTCACACTTTGCATAAGCATGTGAGCATCAGGGCATCATCAGCAACCAAGCATTAGGCGTAGAATGCAAACATCATTGTATGGCATTAGGCCTCATCTCAGAGCAGGTAGGAGTACCTTATACATCAAACCGTCAGGGTAAGCATTAGTCATAAGCCTCATCAGCAGTGGCATAGCCCTCAAACCTCATGGCATGAATACATTAGGTATTGGAATACGTTAGGCATGACCCATGAGGCACTTCAATAGGCATATGAGCCTGAAGTGTAGCACATATTATGCATAACAACAGCCCCCTATTGGCAGGGTTCAAAGTATGAGCAACACCTTAGACATATAGGCACATTCTGCATCATAACCGCATCACCATAGGTACCTTGTGCATCTCCACATTCAGGTGGGGCACCAACCACGAGCATCAGGCACGTTATGCATTGGGCATCATCATGGCATACACATCGCTGGCACCAATTACTAATACTCGGCATATCATGCTTGCCATCACCAGTAATGCAGGGCACCACAGAAGATTATTATCGGGCATAACCTTAGGCATTTCGATAGGCACCTGAGCATGAAGTGGAAAACATATTATGCACAACATCAGCACCCTATGGGCCTCAACCTTAGCCAGGCGCCCCCTAAAACAATGTCCTCACCATGGGGCAGAGGCACCTCTTGGCAGTCAAAATAACAGGCCCAATGTGGCAAATTAGTCCTTGGCGCCACTGTCCTGGGGGAGCCCCGGCTCTGGGACTCTGCAAAGAAAAGTTGCCCACGTTGCGGCGGCCCTCTACTGCGGTGCCGCTGGGTGTCACCAAGGGTCACTGGCACCTACGGTGCCTCTGGAGCCCCAATCTGGGACCCCGAGTCTCCAATGCCCAACCGGTAGAGCTTCCCACTGTCCAGTGGGGCAGTTGAAAAACAAAATGAGCGCTGGTACCGGGGGCGGGCTCCGGCAATGTGCCCCAACACAACCCCCAACTACTGGAAGACTGAGCCCCACTCACCGGGCTCGCTGGACTTCTTCTGGCAATCTCCGGGCACCGGAAATGTACCCGATAGGCCCTTTCCTGCTGGCAGGCGATGGGGGCGGCCGGAATGGAACACGCACTGCTCCAGCTTCTTCGGTGTCTTCAGGGCTCTATTTCTTCCTGCGGTGCAGGCAGCAACTCCGCTCTTCACCCGGGTCCCTCGCCTGGGGCCCGGGACTTCGACATGGAGCCGGCGGGACTCCAGACGACTCCGGCGGCACTCGGGGCTCTCCTCAGCTCACGGAGAGCCCCCCCCTTACGGAGCGAACTCTCCGTCGACATTGGGGCGTTGGCCAGCGCTGGGTAGGCTCCCGCCTGGCTCCTTGGCAGACACGGGGCTCCCTCGTTACTCCGGGAGCCCCCTCCTCCTCTCTTCCGGCCCCTCGGGCAAGGTCCCGTCTCCCTCCGGGTTGCCGCAGGCAGAGCGGCGGCCTCAGCTACTCCCTGGGCTGCGGCGGTGATTTCCTTCGGGCGGGGGCAATACGGGGTAGGCTCCCGTCTTAAATTAACACCCATGCGGGGTGGGCTCCCTCTATTTTCAATAACGTATAAAGCGGGGTGGGCACCCGCTGATCTGCAGGCGGCCCCAGGGGGGGGAATCCCACACGCTGGGATCCCCTCACAGCATGCTGGCAGCACAGCGCTGCTGGATTCAGCTCCTCACCTCCTTGAAGTACAGGCAAGAAAAATATAGCGCTCGCGAAACGCTAGGGAGCAGAAGGGCACACAGTCACTTCAAATATAGCGCTCACGAGGCGCTAGGTAGGAGAGCAGGCAGGGGGGGAATCCCACACGCCGGGATCCCCTCGCAGCGCATGGGCAGCCCAGCGCTGCAGACACCAGCTCTTTCCCACTCCTGGGCAGAAAGCTAAAGCGCTCTTCTTGGGCAGGAATAAAGTTGTAGCGCTAAGTCCAGGAATGCAGAGTCAAGTTGTAGCGCTCACTAAGCGCTAGGGGCCAGGGGAACACAGTCCCACACAAGAAAGTAGCGCCCACGCTCCTCACCTCCTTGGAGTGCAGGCAAGCAATTTATAGCACTCACGAGGCGCTAGGGCTGGAGAGCAGGCAGGCAATACTGGGCAGGATCAGCAGGCAGTGGGCACTTATCAAAACAGGACAGCAGTTCCTAGGAACAGTCAACCCCCATAATGTGGCACTCCTCCTGGCATAGCAGTCTCCACTCCAGCAAAGGGGCTCTCACTGGCCCTGTGGACAGCAATCAATCAATCAATCAATCACAGAATTTGTAGAGCGCACTACTTACCCGCGGGGGTCTCAAGGCGCTGGGGAGAAAAAAAGGGGGGGGGTGCTGCTACTGGTCGAACAACCAGGTCTTGAGTAGCCTCCTGAAGGTCAGCAGGTCTTGGGTCTGTCGTAGGCTTAGTGGAAGGGTGTTTCAGGTCTTGGCGGCGAGGTGGGAGAAGGATCTGCCGCCAGTGGTTGTTCTTCGAATGCGAGGGACGGTGGCGAGGGAGAGGTCGGCGGAGCGGAGCTGGCGGTTGGGGACGTAGAAGAGGAGTCGTCTGTTGAGGTAGGCTGGGCCAGTCTTGTGGAGTGCCTTGTGTGCGTGGATGAGGAGTTTGAAGGAGATTCTCCTGTCGACGGGGAGCCAGTGCAGGTTCCTCAGGTGGGGGGTGATGTGGCTGTGGCGTGGTACATCGAGGATCAGGCGTGCGGAGGCGTTTTGTATGCAGAGGGGTACAGATGGGCTCAGGGACCAGCACGCAGGCCCTTGCGGTGGTACCTCCTGGCAGAGTGTCCCCTCTCAATCAAAGTCCACGCACACTCCTCCACAAGGAGTCTCAGCTCCTCTATATATACACTCCTCACCCCACCTACCAGAAAGGGCCACAACCTTCTAGAAGGTCCTCTGGGGAAACCGGTCCCAACTGGTTTCGGGGGGAGGTGTAGAGCACCCTGTCGGCCAGGCTTCCCTCCAAAAGCTGGGGGTGTGTGAGACGGACACACCCCAGGGGGCGGAGCCAGCCTTGGCCACTTTGAGCACTAGACCGGTAACCCACCTCAGGCAGGCACAAGCACACAGACAGGGTGGCGGTTTAAAAGTGACATTTCTACAATGGTGAAAATAACCCTGCGTACACCATTGCGCAACATTTCTTATTTTCAGTTCAACCACCAACCATAACATATTTATTGTGTTTCATTTAGGGGTTATCCATAGGGGGGGAAGTTCTCAATGCTAGCCTATGGAGGGCAGAGAGCACAGGCACTTTACACCAAACTCCCGTGCCAAAGTGCTCAGAGTACATAAACCACCACTACCATAGCAGCAAAAAGGCTAGGCGGAAGGCAAAAAGTTCCGTGATGACCCTGCAAGCAGGGCCAAGTCCAACACTGGGTCATTGCACAAGTACATGGATAAAGACTGGATGATTAGAGTACTGCAAGGAGAGTGCATGGTGAATTTATAAGTGCTTGGGTTTTGGCAGAGTAATTGGATAAGGACAGGGGACTGGCTGGGTAATTGGAGGAGTGCATAGGTAGTAACAGGGAGATTACTAAACTGTATAGGTAGCACTCAAAGGATTGTAGAAGTGCATATATTAGTGCCTGGGTAATTGCATGAGTATATGGGTACTGACTGGATGATTAGAGTACTGCAAGGAGAGTCCATGGTGAATCTATAAGTGCTTGGGTTTTGGCGGAATAATTAGTTAAGGACATGGGACTGTCTGGGTGATTGGAGGAATGCAGAGGGAGTGACAGTGTGATTGCTGGACTGCATGGGTACTACCTCGGTAATTGGAGGAGTGAATCAGTAGTCTGTCGGTGGTTAGAGGAGTGCATGGATAGTGCACATGTGATTGTAGCATTGCATGTGTTAGTGCCTGGGTCATGGCATGAGTACATGGATAGTGACTGGATACTTAGAGTGCTGCAAGGAGAGTGCATGGTGAATTTATAAGTGCTTGGGTTTTGGCAGAGTGATTGGATAAGGACATGGGACTGGCTGGGTAATAGGAGGAGTGCATAGGTAGTAACAGGGGGTCACTAAACTATATAGGTAGCACTCAAAGGATTGAAGAAGTACATGAGTTAGTGCCTGAGTAATTGCATGAGTACATGGGTACTGACTGGATGATTAGAGTACTGCAAGGAGAGTGCATGGTGAATTTATAAGTGCTTGGGTTTTGGCGGAGTGATTGGATTAGTACATGGTACTGGCTGGGTGATTGGAGGAGTGCACAGGGACTGACAGTGTGATTGCTGGACTGCAAGGGTACTACCTGGGTAATTGGAGGAGTGAATCAGTAGTCTGTAGGTGGTTAGAGGAGTGCATGGATAGTGCACATGTGATTGTAGCATTGCATGTGTTAGTGCCTGAGTCATGGCATGAGTACATGGATAGTGAGTGGATACTTAGAGTGCTGCAAGGAGAGTGCATGGTGAATTTATAAGTGCTTGGGTTTCAGCAGAGTGATTGGATATGGACATGGGACTGGCTGGGTAATTGGAGGAGTGCATAGGTAGTAACAGGGAGATTACTAAACTGTATAGGTAGCACTCAAAGGATTGTGGAAGTGCATATATTAGTGCCTGGGTAATTGCATGAGTACATGGGTACTGACTGGATGATTAGAGTACTGCAAGCAGAGTCCATGGTGAATCTATAAGTGCTTGGGTTTTGGCGGAATAATTAGTTAAGGACATGGGACTGTCTTGGTGATTGGAGGAATGCAGAGGGAGTGACTGTGTGATTGCTGGACTGCATGGGTACTACCTCGGTAATTGGAGGAGTGAATCAGTAGTGTGTAGGTGGTTAGAGGAGTGCATGGATAGTGCACATATGATTGTAGCACTGCATGTGTTAGTGCCTGGGTCATTGCATGAGTACATGGATAGTCACTGGATACTTAGAGTGCTGCAAGGAGAGTGCATGGTGAATTTATAAGTGCTTGGGTTTTGGCAGAGTGATTGGATAAGGACATGGGACTGGCTGAGTAATTGGAGGAGTGCATAGGTAGTAACAGGGAGATTACTAAACTATATAGGTAGCACTCAAAGGATTGTAGCATTGCAAGTGTTAGTGCCTGGGTGTTAGAACTGGGGTAGCGTGGTGCGGAGCGGGTAGGCTAATCTCCGGAGGATTGTGTAAAGCATCTGCGCAGCACACACTCACAGGCGACACACTAGGCACACTACAAAAGAGACTCCACACCAGGTTGTGTAAAAGTAGCTTTTGTATTAAGAAAACGCATTAGACTCGTAATCACAGTCACATATAACACCGTGCCAATTGGCACCAGGTAGCACTTTTACAGGGGAATTATTTACAGGGCAGGGCCAATCGGGCCGCTGCCAGAACTATCATAAGGCACAACGGATAAATGAAAGTCCATTAGCAATGACTGTGTAACGGCCAGTACCTACTGGTCAGTCCAGGGACCTAGCCACATGGCAATAACCATTAGGCCTAAACATAAGGCATCCTCATTAGCATAGGTCCTGAAAGCGTAATTAGGCAGGAACATAAAACATCAGAACTTTGGAAACAGGCATAAATCACCTTTGCCGTAGGCCTGGAATGAAACCATCAGGTTAGGCATAGAAATGCAAAATGCATAATCATCTTAGCATTGGCATAGAATGCAACATTAGGCATACCCTCACACTTTGCATAAGCATGTGAGCATCAGGGCATCATCAGCAACCAAGCATTAGGCGTAGAATGCAAACATCATTGTATGGCATTAGGCCTCATCTCAGAGCAGGTAGGAGTACCTTATACATCAAACCGTCAGGGTAAGCATTAGCCATAAGCCTCATCAGCAGTGGCATAGCCCTCAAACCTCATGGCATGAATACATTAGGTATTGGAATACGTTAGGCATGACCCATGAGGCACTTCAATAGGCATATGAGCCTGAAGTGTAGCACATATTATGCATAACAACAGCCCCCTATTGGCAGGGTTCAAAGTATGAGCAACACCTTAGACATATAGGCACATTCTGCATCATAACCGCATCACCATAGGTACCTTGTGCAGCTCCACATTCAGGTGGGGCACCAACCACGAGCATCAGGCACGTTATGCATTGGGCATTATCATGGCATACACATCGCTGGCACCAATTACTAATACTCGGCATATCATGCTTGCCATCACCAGTAATGCAGGGCACCACAGAAGATTATTATCGGGCATAACCTTAGGCATTTCGATAGGCACCTGAGCATGAAGTGGAAAACATATTATGCACGACATCAGCACCCTATGGGCCTCAACCTTAGCCAGGCGCCCCCTAAAACAATGTCCTCACCATGGGGCAGAGGCACCTCTTGGCAGTCAAAATAACAGGCCCAATGTGGCAAATTAGTCCTTGGCGCCACTGCGCCTGGGGGAGCCCCGGCTCTGGGACTCTGCAAAGAAAAGTTGCCCCACGTTGCGGCGGCCCGCTACTGCGGTGCCGCTGGGTGTCACCAAGGGTCACTGGCACCTACGGTGCCTCTGGAGCCCCCACTCTGGGACCCCGAGTCTCCAATGCCCAACCGGTGCAGCTTCCCTCTGTCCAGTGGGGCAGCTGAAAAACAAAATGAGCGCTGGTACCGGGGGCGGGCCCCGGCAATGTGCCCCAACACAACCCCCAACTACTGGAAGACTGAGCCCCACTCACCGGGCTCGCTGGACTTCTTCTGGCAATCTCCGGGCACCGGAAATGTACCCCGATAGGCCCTTTCCTGCTGGCAGGCGATGGGGGCGGCCGGAATGGAACACGCACTGCTCCAGCTTCTTCGGTGTCTGCAGGGCTCTATTTCTTCCTGCGGTGCAGGCAGCAACTCCGCTCTTCACCCGGGTCCCTCGCCTGGGGCCCGGGACTTCGACATGGAGCCGGCGGGGCTCCGGACGACTCCGGCGGCACTCGGGGCTCTCCTCAGCTCACGGAGAGCACCCCCCTTACGGAGCGAACTCTCCGTCGACATTGGGGCGTTGGCCAGCGCTGGGTAGGCTCCCGCTTGGCTCCTTGGCAGACACGGGGCTCCCTCGTTACTCCGGGAGCCCCCTCCTCCTCTCTTCCGGCCCCTCGGGCAAGGTCCCGTCTCCTTCCGGGTTGCCGCAGGCAGAGCGGCGGCCTCAGCTACTCCCTGGGCTGCGGCGGTGATTTCCTTCGGGCGGGGGCAATACGGGGTAGGCTCCCGTCTTAAATTAACACCCATGCGGGGTGGGCTCCCGCTATTTTCAATAATGTATAATGCGGGGTGGGCACCCGCTGATCTGCAGGCGGCCCCAGGGGGGGAATCCCACACGCTGGGATCCCCTCACAGCATGCTGGCAGCACAGCGCTGCGGGATTCAGCTCCTCACCTCCTTGAAGTACAGGCCAGAAAGATATAGCGCTCGCGAAACGCTAGGGAGCAGAAGGGCACACAGTCACTTCAAATATAGCGCTCACGAGGCGCTAGGTAGGAGAGCAGGCAGGGGGAATCCCACACGCCGGGATCCCCTCGCAGCGCATGGGCAGCCCAGCGCTGCAGACACCAGCTCTTTCCCACTCCTGGGCAGAAAGCTAAAGCGCTCTTCTTGGGCAGGAATAAAGTTGTAGCGCTAAGTCCAGGAATGCAGAGTCAAGTTGTAGCGCTCACTAAGCGCTAGGGGCCAGGGGAACACAGTCCCACACAAGAAAGTAGCGCCCACGCTCCTCACCTCCTTGGAGTGCAGGCAAGCAATTTATAGCACTCACGAGGCGCTAGGGCTGGAGAGCAGGCAGGCAATACTGGGCAGGATCAGCAGGCAGTGGGCACTTATCAAAACAGGACAGCAGTTCCTAGGAACAGTCAACCCCCATAATGTGGCACTCCTCCTGGCATAGCAGTCTTCACTCCAGCAAAGGGGCTCTCACTGGCCCTGTGGACAGCAATCAATCAATCAATCAATCACAGAATTTGTAGAGCGCACTACTTACCCGCGAGGGTCTCAAGGCGCTGGGGAGAAAAAAAGGGGGGGGTGCTGCTACTGGTCGAACAACCAGGTCTTGAGTAGCCTCCTGAAGGTCAGCAGGTCTTGGGTCTGTCGTAGGCTTAGTGGAAGGGTGTTCCAGGTCTTGGCGGCGAGGTGGGAGAAGGATCTGCCGCCAGTGGTTGTTCTTCGAATGCGAGGGACGGTGGCGAGGGAGAGGTCGGCGGAGCGGAGCTGGCGGTTGGGGACGTAGAAGAGGAGTCGTCTGTTGAGGTAGGCTGGGCCAGTCTTGTGGAGTGCCTTGTGTGCGTGGATGAGGAGTTTGAAGGAGATTCTCCTGTCGACAGGGAGCCAGTGCAGGTTCCTCAGGTGGGGGGTGATGTGGCTGTGGCGTGGTACATCGAGGATCAGGCGTGCGGAGGCGTTTTGTATGCAGAGGGGTACAGATGGGCTCAGGGACCAGCACGCAGGCCCTTGCGGTGGTACCTCCTGGCAGAGTGTCCCCTCTCAATCAAAGTCCACGCACACTCCTCCACAAGGAGTCTCAGCTCCTCTATATATACACTCCTCACCCCACCTACCAGAAAGGGCCACAACCTTCTAGAAGGTCCTCTGGGGAAACCGGTCCCAACTGGTTTCGGGGGAGGTGTAGAGCACCCTGTCGGCCAGGCTTCCCTCCAAAAGCTGGGGGTGTGTGAGACGGACACACCCCAGGGGCGGAGCCAGCCTTGGCCACTTTGAGCACTAGACCGGTAACCCACCTCAGGCAGGCACAAGCACACAGACAGGGTGGCGGTTTAAAAGTGACATTTCTACAATGGTGAAAATAACCCTGCGTACACCATTGCGCAACATTTCTTATTTTCAGTTCAACCACCAACCATAACATATTTATTGTGTTTCATTTAGGGGTTATCCATAGGGGGAAGTTCTCAATGCTAGCCTATGGAGGGCAGAGAGCACAGGCACTTTACACCAAACTCCCGTGCCAAAGTGCTCAGAGTACATAAACCACCACTACCATAGCAGCAAAAAGGCTAGGCGGAAGGCAAAAGTTCCGTGATGACCCTGCAAGCAGGGCCAAGTCCAACACTGGGTCATTGCACAAGTACATGGATAAAGACTGGATGATTAGAGTACTGCAAGGAGAGTGCATGGTGAATTTATAAGTGCTTGGGTTTGGCAGAGTAATTGGATAAGGACAGGGGACTGGCTGGGTAATTGGAGGAGTGCATAGGTAGTAACAGGGAGATTACTAAACTGTATAGGTAGCACTCAAAGGATTGTAGAAGTGCATATATTAGTGCCTGGGTAATTGCATGAGTATATGGGTACTGACTGGATGATTAGAGTACTGCAAGGAGAGTCCATGGTGAATCTATAAGTGCTTGGGTTTTGGCGGAATAATTAGTTAAGGACATGGGACTGTCTGGGTGATTGGAGGAATGCAGAGGGAGTGACAGTGTGATTGCTGGACTGCATGGGTACTACCTCGGTAATTGGAGGAGTGAATCAGTAGTCTGTCGGTGGTTAGAGGAGTGCATGGATAGTGCACATGTGATTGTAGCATTGCATGTGTTAGTGCCTGGGTCATGGCATGAGTACATGGATAGTGACTGGATACTTAGAGTGCTGCAAGGAGAGTGCATGGTGAATTTATAAGTGCTTGGGTTTTGGCAGAGTGATTGGATAAGGACATGGGACTGGCTGGGTAATAGGAGGAGTGCATAGGTAGTAACAGGGGGTCACTAAACTATATAGGTAGCACTCAAAGGATTGAAGAAGTACATGAGTTAGTGCCTGAGTAATTGCATGAGTACATGGGTACTGACTGGATGATTAGAGTACTGCAAGGAGAGTGCATGGTGAATTTATAAGTGCTTGGGTTTTGGCGGAGTGATTGGATTAGTACATGGTACTGGCTGGGTGATTGGAGGAGTGCACAGGGACTGACAGTGTGATTGCTGGACTGCAAGGGTACTACCTGGGTAATTGGAGGAGTGAATCAGTAGTCTGTAGGTGGTTAGAGGAGTGCATGGATAGTGCACATGTGATTGTAGCATTGCATGTGTTAGTGCCTGAGTCATGGCATGAGTACATGGATAGTGAGTGGATACTTAGAGTGCTGCAAGGAGAGTGCATGGTGAATTTATAAGTGCTTGGGTTTCAGCAGAGTGATTGGATATGGACATGGGACTGGCTGGGTAATTGGAGGAGTGCATAGGTAGTAACAGGGAGATTACTAAACTGTATAGGTAGCACTCAAAGGATTGTGGAAGTGCATATATTAGTGCCTGGGTAATTGCATGAGTACATGGGTACTGACTGGATGATTAGAGTACTGCAAGCAGAGTCCATGGTGAATCTATAAGTGC
Organism: Calotriton arnoldi; assembly: GCA_963921515.1. NCBI lineage: Eukaryota > Metazoa > Chordata > Amphibia > Caudata > Salamandridae > Calotriton > Calotriton arnoldi. The sequence continues at coordinate 782,839 of CAWUFW010004193.1, forward strand.
TTGGGTTTTGGCGGAATAATTAGTTAAGGACATGGGACTGTCTTGGTGATTGGAGGAATGCAGAGGGAGTGACTGTGTGATTGCTGGACTGCATGGGTACTACCTCGGTAATTGGAGGAGTGAATCAGTAGTGTGTAGGTGGTTAGAGGAGTGCATGGATAGTGCACATATGATTGTAGCACTGCATGTGTTAGTGCCTGGGTCATTGCATGAGTACATGGATAGTCACTGGATACTTAGAGTGCTGCAAGGAGAGTGCATGGTGAATTTATAAGTGCTTGGGTTTTGGCAGAGTGATTGGATAAGGACATGGGACTGGCTGAGTAATTGGAGGAGTGCAGAGGTAGTAACAGGGAGATTACTAAACTATATAGGTAGCACTCAAAGGATTGTAGCATTGCAAGTGTTAGTGCCTGGGTGTTAGAACTGGGGTAGCGTGGTGCGGAGCGGGTAGGCTAATCTCCGGAGGATTGTGTAAAGCATCTGCGCAGCACACACTCACAGGCGACACACTAGGCACACTACAAAAGAGACTCCACACCAGGTTGTGTAAAAGTAGCTTTTTGTATTAAGAAAACGCATTAGACTCGTAATCACAGTCACATATAACACCGTGCCAATTGGCACCAGGTAGCACTTTTACAGGGGAATTATTTACAGGGCAGGGCCAATCGGGCCGCTGCCAGAACTATCATAAGGCACAACGGATAAATGAAAGTCCATTAGCAATGACTGTGTAACGGCCAGTACCTACTGGTCAGTCCAGGGACCTAGCCACATGGCAATAACCATTAGGCCTAAACATAAGGCATCCTCATTAGCATAGGTCCTGAAAGCGTAATTAGGCAGGAACATAAAACATCAGAACTTTGGAAACAGGCATAAATCACCTTTGCCGTAGGCCTGGAATGAAACCATCAGGTTAGGCATAGAAATGCAAAATGCATAATCATCTTAGCATTGGCATAGAATGCAACATTAGGCATACCCTCACACTTTGCATAAGCATGTGAGCATCAGGGCATCATCAGCAACCAAGCATTAGGCGTAGAATGCAAACATCATTGTATGGCATTAGGCCTCATCTCAGAGCAGGTAGGAGTACCTTATACATCAAACCGTCAGGGTAAGCATTAGCCATAAGCCTCATCAGCAGTGGCATAGCCCTCAAACCTCATGGCATGAATACATTAGGTATTGGAATACGTTAGGCATGACCCATGAGGCACTTCAATAGGCATATGAGCCTGAAGTGTAGCACATATTATGCATAACAACAGCCCCCTATTGGCAGGGTTCAAAGTATGAGCAACACCTTAGACATATAGGCACATTCTGCATCATAACCGCATCACCATAGGTACCTTGTGCAGCTCCACATTCAGGTGGGGCACCAACCACGAGCATCAGGCACGTTATGCATTGGGCATTATCATGGCATACACATCGCTGGCACCAATTACTAATACTCGGCATATCATGCTTGCCATCACCAGTAATGCAGGGCACCACAGAAGATTATTATCGGGCATAACCTTAGGCATTTCGATAGGCACCTGAGCATGAAGTGGAAAACATATTATGCACGACATCAGCACCCTATGGGCCTCAACCTTAGCCAGGCGCCCCTAAAACAATGTCCTCACCATGGGGCAGAGGCACCTCTTGGCAGTCAAAATAACAGGCCCAATGTGGCAGATTAGTCCTTGGCGCCACTGCGCCTGGGGGAGCCCCGGCTCTGGGACTCTGCAAAGAAAAGTTGCCCCACGTTGCGGCGGCCCGCTACTGCGGTGCCGCTGGGTGTCACCAAGGGTCACTGGCACCTACGGTGCCTCTGGAGCCCCACTCTGGGACCCCGAGTCTCCAATGCCCAACCGGTGCAGCTTCCCTCTGTCCAGTGGGGCAGCTGAAAAACAAAATGAGCGCTGGTACCGGGGGCGGGCCCCGGCAATGTGCCCCAACACAACCCCCAACTACTGGAAGACTGAGCCCCACTCACCGGGCTCGCTGGACTTCTTCTGGCAATCTCCGGGCACCGGAAATGTACCCGATAGGCCCTTTCCTGCTGGCAGGCGATGGGGGCGGCCGGAATGGAACACGCACTGCTCCAGCTTCTTCGGTGTCTGCAGGGCTCTATTTCTTCCTGCGGTGCAGGCAGCAACTCCGCTCTTCACCCGGGTCCCTCGCCTGGGGCCCGGGACTTCGACATGGAGCCGGCGGGGCTCCGGACGACTCCGGCGGCACTCGGGGCTCTCCTCAGCTCACGGAGAGCACCCCCTTACGGAGCGAACTCTCCGTCGACATTGGGGCGTTGGCCAGCGCTGGGTAGGCTCCCGCTTGGCTCCTTGGCAGACACGGGGCTCCCTCGTTACTCCGGGAGCCCCCTCCTCCTCTCTTCCGGCCCCTCGGGCAAGGTCCCGTCTCCTTCCGGGTTGCCGCAGGCAGAGCGGCGGCCTCAGCTACTCCCTGGGCTGCGGCGGTGATTTCCTTCGGGCGGGGGCAATACGGGGTAGGCTCCGTCTTAAATTAACACCCATGCGGGGTGGGCTCCCGCTATTTTCAATAATGTATAATGCGGGGTGGGCACCCGCTGATCTGCAGGCGGCCCCAGGGGGGAATCCCACACGCTGGGATCCCCTCACAGCATGCTGGCAGCACAGCGCTGCGGGATTCAGCTCCTCACCTCCTTGAAGTACAGGCCAGAAAGATATAGCGCTCGCGAAACGCTAGGGAGCAGAAGGGCACACAGTCACTTCAAATATAGCGCTCACGAGGCGCTAGGTAGGAGAGCAGGCAGGGGGAATCCCACACGCCGGGATCCCCTCGCAGCGCATGGGCAGCCCAGCGCTGCAGACACCAGCTCTTTCCCACTCCTGGGCAGAAAGCTAAAGCGCTCTTCTTGGGCAGGAATAAAGTTGTAGCGCTAAGTCCAGGAATGCAGAGTCAAGTTGTAGCGCTCACTAAGCGCTAGGGGCCAGGGGAACACAGTCCCACACAAGAAAGTAGCGCCCACGCTCCTCACCTCCTTGGAGTGCAGGCAAGCAATTTATAGCACTCACGAGGCGCTAGGGCTGGAGAGCAGGCAGGCAATACTGGGCAGGATCAGCAGGCAGTGGGCACTCATCAAAACAGGACAGCAGTTCCTAGGAACAGTCAACCCCCATAATGTGGCCCTCCTCCTGGCATAGCAGTCTTCACTCCAGCAAAGGGGCTCTCACTGGCCCTGTGGACAGCAATCAATCAATCAATCAATCACAGAATTTGTAGAGCGCACTACTTACCCGCGAGGGTCTCAAGGCGCTGGGGAGAAAAAAAGGGGGGGGTGCTGCTACTGGTCGAACAACCAGGTCTTGAGTAGCCTCCTGAAGGTCAGCATGTCTTGGGTCTGTCGTAGGCTTAGTGGAAGGGTGTTCCAGATCTTGGCGGCGAGGTGGGAGAAGGATCTGCCGCCGGTGGTTGTTCTTCGAATGCGAGGGACGGTGGCGAGGGAGAGGTCGGCGGAGCGGAGCTGGCGGTTGGGGACGTAGAAGAGGAGTCGTCTGTTGAGGTAGGCTGGGCCAGTCTTGTGGAGTGCCTTGTGTGCGTGGATGAGGAGTTTGAAGGAGATTCTCCTGTCGACGGGGAGCCAGTGCAGGTTCCTCAGGTGGGGGGGATGTGGCTGTGGCGTGGTACATCGAGGATCAGGCGTGCGGAGGCGTTTTGTATGCAGAGGGGTACAGATGGGCTCAGGGACCAGCACGCAGGCCCTTGCGGTGGTACCTCCTGGCAGAGTGTCCCCTCTCAATCAAAGTCCACGCACACTCCTCCACAAGGAGTCTCAGCTCCTCTATATATACACTCCTCACCCCACCTACCAGAAAGGGCCACAACCTTCTAGAAGGTCCTCTGGGGAAACCGGTCCCAACTGGTTTTGGGGGAGGTGTAGAGCACCCTGTCGGCCAGGCTTCCTCCAAAAGCTGGGGGTGTGTGAGATGGACACACCCCAGGGGGCGGAGCCAGCCTTGGCCACTTTGAGTACTAGACCGGTAACCCACCTCAGGCAGGCACAAGCACACAGACAGGGTGGCGGTTTAAAAGTGACATTTCTACAATGGTGAAAATAACCCTGCGTACACCATTGCGCAACATTTCTTATTTTCAGTTCAACCACCAACCATAACATATTTATTGTGTTTCATTTAGGGGTTATCCATAGGGGGGGAAGTTCTCAATGCTAGCCTATGGAGGGCAGAGAGCACAGGCACTTTACACCAAACTCCCGTGCCAAAGTGCTCGGAGTACATAAACCACCACTAACATAGCAGCAAAAAGGCTAGGCGGAAGGCAAAAAGTTCCGGGATGACCCTGCAAGCAGGGCCAAGTCCAACACTGGGTCATTGCACAAGTACATGGATAGTGACTGGATGATTAGAGTACTGCAAGGAGAGTGCATGGTGAATTTATAAGTGCTTGGGTTTTGGCAGAGTAATTGGATAAGGACAGGGGACTGGCATAGGTAGTAACAGGGAGATTACTAAACTGTATAGGTAGCACTCAAAGGGTTGTAGAAGTGCATATATTAGTGCCTGGGTAATTGCATGAGTACATGGGTACTGACTGGATGATTAGAGTACTGCAAGGAGAGTCCATGGTGAATCTATAAGTGCTTGGGTTTTGGCGGAATAATTAGTTAAGGACATGGGACTGTCTGGGTGATTGGAGGAATGCAGAGGGAGTGACAGTGTGATTGCTGGACTGCATGGGTACTACCTCGGTAATTGGAGGAGTGAATCAGCAGTCTGTCGGTGGTTAGAGGAGTGCATGGATAGTGCACATGTGATTGTAGCATTGCATGTGTTAGTGCCTGGGTCATGGCATGAGTACATGGATAGTGACTGGATACTTAGAGTGCTGCAAGGAGAGTGCATGGTGAATTTATAAGTGCTTGGGTTTTGGCAGAGTGTTTGGATAAGGACATGGGACTGGCTGGGTAATTGGAGGAGTGCATAGGTAGTAACAGGGAGATTACTAAACTGTATAGGTAGCACTCAAAGGATTGTAGAAGTGCATATATTAGTGCCTGGGTAATTGCATGAGCACATGGGTACTGACTGGATGATTAGAGTACTGCAAGGAGAGTCCATGGTGAATTTATAAGTGCTTGGGTTTTGGCAGAGTGATTGGATAAGGACATGGGACTGGCTGAGTAATTGGAGGAGTGCATAGGTAGTAACAGGGAGATTACTAAACTATATAGGTAGCACTCAAAGGATTGTAGCATTGCATGTGTTAGTGCCTGGGTCATTGCACAAGTACATGGATAGTGACTGGATGATTAGAGTACTGCAAGGAGAGTGCATGGTGAATTTATAAGTGCTTGGGTTTTGGCAGAGTGATTGGATAAGGACAGGGGACTGTCTGGGTAATTGGAGGAGTGCATAGGTAGTAACAGGGAGATTACTAAACTGTATAGGTAGCACTCAAAGGATTGTAGAAATGCATTTGTTAGTGCCTGGGTCATTGCATGAGTACATGGATAGTGAGTGGATACTTAGAGTGCTGCAAGGAGAGTGTATGGTGAATTTATAAGTCCTTGGGTTTTGCCAGAGTGATTGCATAAGGACATGGAACTGGCTGAGTAATTGGAGGAGTGCATAGGTAGTAACAGGGAGATTACTAAACTGTATAGGTAGCACTCAAAGGATTGTAGAAATGCATGTGTTAGTGCCTGGGTAATTGCATGAGTACATGTGTACTGACTGGATGATTAGAGTACTGCAAGGAGAGTGCATGGTGAATTTATAAGTGCTTGGGTTTTGCCGGAATAATTAGATAAGGACATGGAACTGTCTGGACGATTGGAGGAGTGCACGGAGAGTGACAGTGTGATTGCTGGACTGCATGGGTGCTACCTGGGTAATTGGAGGAGTGAATCAGTAGTGTGTAGGTGGTTACAGGACTGCATGGATAGTGCACATGTGATTGTAGCACTGCGTGTGTTAGTGCCTGAGTCATTGCTTGAGTACATGGATAGTGACTGGATATTTAGAGTGCTGCAAGGAGAGTGCATGGTGAATTTATAAGTGCTTGGGTTTTGGCGCAATGATTAGATAAGGACATGGGACTGTCTGGGTGATTGGAGGAGTGCATAACTAGTAACAGGGAAATTACTGAACTCTATATGTAGTGCTGAAGGGATTGTAGAAGTGCATGAGTTAGTGCCTGGGTCATTCCATGAGTACACTAAGCATACATGCAACTGTTTAAATAGTATCTGAACACATAGATAACTCATTACATACTATCTAGTTAAGTAGATAAGTCCAACATACCACAAAGGGTAATATATGGTGGTTTATTTTTGAGTTACATCTTGACCATTCAATCTACAAATATGCAACATCATTAAACTATACCTCACAACAGACTTAAGAAAGAAGAGCAATTAACAACACATTTAATGATCTTTTTTAAAAACATATATATCTTCAGCTTTCTATCTAAAATTATGTGGCATCATTCAACTATACCTTTGCTTAAACTACAAAAAGAAACCTAATTAACAGCACCTTATTTCACCATTCTATCTTTATTTATATTCCATAATTTAACTTTACCTTCTGTAATAACTAATAACAGAAACTTAATTAATAACACCTTATATGATCACCTTTCAAACACCACAGTTGTGCTGCATCTTTACCAAAGTATCTATAATTATGCAGTATCATTAACTATACCTTTGTAGAGAGAAGAAAAAATGATGCCTAATAAACTACACCTTATATGAGCATCTTTCAAAATACACATTTGTACTGCATCTTCAAAAAACTATCTAAAAATATGAAGCATCATTCAGCTATACCTTTGAACAGACTTTTAAAAATATATATTATTGTACAGACTGTTTTTTAAAGAAACTTCAAGTACAATGAAACTAATTCCAATATACATCTCTACATTTAATAATATATTTCAAACAACACAGTTTTAGAATAATGTCAAATCTTTTTAAATAAACATCAAAAATATATAACTCACCTTGCAAATAAATCTGTGGAATGAAAAATCTCACACACTCAGACAGGATTTTCTTTTACACACAGTCAATATAAATCACCAGACTCAGCAAGGTAAAACCAGTAATGGCAAGGTTACCCTCTCTTTTTCCATACAAATACACATAAGCAACAAATGACATTGCTTCCCAGAGTTTTTTAAATTGTAAAACACAATTCCATTGGTCACAGATAATAACCCTTATCAACTGACTTCTTCACCCCTTCTGCCTAATGTCAGTTTCCATAGTAACAGGTCATGCAACATTCAACTTAACTCACAGGTCACAAGTTCACCACACAATGTTGCAAATGAGAACAGCAGGTGTGGTTGGCGTTGCAAAACATGACCTTATCCTTTCTGCTGTACCTTTCAAACATTTTTTACTAATCAATAAGAAACTTGCTTTTTAAACAAACTAAAATGCACCCTATTTTTGAATGTACAATGTTCTGAAACAGCCAATGAAATTTCTACTTTCTTTAAAACAGAATCTTGTCTACCATTTTAGATATCTCTCATTCTACCAACTGACTACCTCAGCTACAGATATCTTTTCATTACCTACAGTCATCACTTCAAGATGCTTTCAGTGTGGATTGTTGGGCACAGCTATGTTTTCTGGTGCAAAAGGTATGCTGAACGCAGAGGTATTAACAAAGACCTAGCTTTGCAAAATGTAGACATTAAATGGATTGGACAGAGAGGATTAAAGTGGCACCAATTGATGCCTGTGGTTAAAACCTTTTTGCATCTCCAACCCCCTGACCTCATGATTGTGCACTGTGGTGGCAATGACCTAGGCACATTGACTGGGGTAGGTGTGGAAATGCTAATGAAGGACACCTTTGCAGAATTGATGTTGCTTTTCCCCCAAACTGCCTTTGTATACTCTAACATATGCCAAAGACAGAAATGGAAGTGGTCCAATCAATTTTGTCCTCAGATTGAGAAAGCTAGAAAAAATGTCAATAAAGCTGTTTCTGCTTACCTCAGAGACCAAAGAATGGGCTCCATATTTAACAACAATCTACGTTTCCATATGGAGGGCATCTACAGGAGTGACGGAGTACACTTCACTGATAAAGGGAACAGAGTGTTTCTCAACAACCTGAAGCTCTGCATCCGCACTTACATGTAGCTGCAAGAAACTCATAATAAACACAAGAGCTCTTTTTAGAGCCACCCAATAACCCAACATATAACCTAGGTTTATATAAAAAAAATCTTAATTATTTTTGCGTGGAGTCGCGCACCCAGCGCGACTTAGAGTCGCGCACCCATCGCATTCACACTAGGGGGCCGCGCTGAGAGCCGCGCACCCATCGCGTTCACACTAGGGGGCACCCATCGCGTTCACACTAGGGGGCCACGCTGAGCACCGCGCACCCACCGCGTTCACACTAGGGGCCGCGCTGAGTGCCACGCACCCACCGTGTTCACACTAGAGGGCCGCGCTGAGCGCCGCGCACCCATCGCATTCACACTAGTGGCGGCGCTGAGCGCAACGCACCCACCGCGTTCACACTAGGGGCCGCGCTGAGCACCGCGCACCCACCGCGTTCACACTAGGGGCCGCGCTGAGCGACGCGCACCCATCGTGTTCACACTAGGGGGCCCCATTGAGCGCCGCGCTAGGGTTGCGACTCCAATTTTTTTTTAAACGTCTACTTACATTAATTTACATTCGCCCTGGGGACCCCATCTCCCGGGGCATGCCCAAATATACTTTTTTTTTTTTTTTAAACGGAGGAGGGGGGACTGCTACCTCCCTCCCGGGCCATTTTGGGCCCCGGGATCCCATCCCCCGGGCCCTGGCCTCATGGTTAGGGACCATGGGGGGAGCCCCAATGCCCCCACGGTCCCGCCGACTCCCCATCTCCTGCGGGAGCCGGCATTGCTTTTCCACACTGGGAACTGCTAACATGCAGCTCCCCGTGTGGAAAAGCAATGTGCTTTGGATTTTGGATTTTGGAAGCGAGAGCAGGAAACCTGCTCTCGCTTCCAAAATCCAAAGAAGTGTTTGCTATGACAGGGCGGGAGCGCACGGCTCCAGCCCTGTCATAGCAAACAGCAGTGTCCCGGGGGTGGGCACCCCAGGACACTGCAAGAGCCGGACCTGGGGGGTGGCGGTCCCCAGGGCCATGGAGGGCTCTTAGAGGGGGGCCACTTGGCCCCCCTCCCTACTAGTGCACAGCCCCGGGGAGGTGGTGGTCCCCGGGACTCGAGGTCCGTAACCGACCCCCTAATTTGCATTATTAATGCCCCGGGGAGGTGGTGGTCCCCGGGGCGTGTGGGGGGGCTCGAGCCCCCCACACAGGTTTAATTATTTTTTTTAAAAAGCCCCGGGGTGGCGGCCCCCGAGGCAGCGGGGGGCCGTGTGCCCCCGCATATATTTAAGAAAAGCCCCGGGGGTGGCGGTCCCCGGGGCTTGGGGGGCCTTGGAGGCCCCCAAAGATTAATTAAGAAGAAGCCCCGGGGAGGTGGCAGTCCCCGGGGCTGCGGGGGCCCAGCGGTCCCCCGCAATTATGAATAGGGCAATGCCCCCAGGACCTGGCCCACCCGGGTGCCTCATTTAAATCAAGCACGGAAGCCCGCGCTTCATTTTTTAAAAGAATTTCGGCGGGATTCACGACCCCATCTCGCATTCTGCCGAAATTATAAAAAATAAAATTCTTTTTTTGGCCCTGGGGGTCCTTGTGGGACCCCCTGAACAGGCCTAAGGGGTCAGAGTGTTTCTACCCTGCCCCCTTTTCTTGTTTTTAAACATTTATTTTACTGTTTCGAGTCACAAAATGGCTGCCAACAGTTCCCAGTTTGGAGTGTTGGCAGCCAATTAGAGTGAAGCTCGTGCCCGGGAGGCTTCGCGAATCCACCGGGTGCCTAGATATCAAAACTTTTTCTTTTTCAAATCTCTCAGGAACTACTGAACGGATTTACACCATTTAACAAAAAGGACTCTTTCTGAACCAAGGGCTACCTTTTTGCCAAATTTGGTGTAATTCCATTCAGCAGTTCGGGCTGTAGCTTTGTCTAAAGTTTCCTATGGAAAATTACATGGGGAAAACGCGTTTTGGGACCCCCTTTTTTCTCGGCCCCCGCTTGATGAATCACCCCGAAACTTTCACGACAGGAGCTGACCGGAGCACCCCACTAGTTTTGAAAATTTCGCGAAGATTCGTCAACCAGCGCCAAAGTTATTGGGAAAAGAAAGAACGCTTTTCCTATGGAAACTAGGCCCTAACTATAACTACCTACTGGCGACCGCTAGTAGGTAATATATATATATATATATATATATATCTTGCACTCGTCGCTCCTTCCAGACCTCCGAGGCCCGTGGAAAGTGGCGCGCATGCCGGAAGAGCCTACCGGCAGGTTAATTCCATAAACAAAATACAATCCACGCGCTCTCAGAGAGAAATCAGTCCAGCCCGAAGTAGATGTGCCAGAAGTTGTTAATACACAACGCGTTTCGACTGCCCCGCAGTCTTGATCACGTGTATTGTGCAAACCAATAAGTTTCTCTTAAGTATTCAGAGTAAAAACAAATGACAGTTTCAAAAGGCTGAGAAATACAGGTTGAGAAATACAGGTAATGTGGCGGCCATCATTGAGTGGATAAATGACCAGACGCATGGATATACTCGTATTGATTGAAACATGAATATGTAACATATAACATATAACAAAACAGTTGCTCAGTGAATTTCAGCATGTACCATGTAATAGAAAATAAAACATGTAATAGAAAATAAAAATTGAAACGCAAATTGCGGGCGTGCTGTTGATTATAGAATGACACATCTGTTGATAACTTGCTCCAGCCTCAATGCGGAATGGAGCACATTGTGAAGCCGCCAGTAGGCATAACTCACAAAAGGGCCCTAAGTACATGTCGGCCAGAGAGTTAGCAAGTGCGCAAAGGTCTGCCCTCTTGCTGAGACCTAAATATGTACAACATTGCAAAATAGTTGCTCAGTAAATCGCAGCAAATAATACGTAACAGAAAATAAATCGCAAAGTGTGAGTGTGCCGCTGGTTACTAAATGATACATCTCATAAAGACTAACTCCAGCCTTAATATGAAAACGCCGTAAGGCATGACTCACAAAAGGGTACTAAACTTGTGTCGGTCAGGGAATCAAATGGTTCAAGTACCAAGAATATGCACCTCATGGCATAATGCCAGATCAATGGTAAGGGATTCACATGAAACATGTAATATGCAACTGAGAAACAGACCTAGAAGGAATAAGCGGTTGAACCTTGGCATACAAGAAGGTCATGTATACACATAATCACCATGGAATAATGGTACCCATCAAGGACTAATGCCCAAAAGTTCCCACTACATGTCATGAATAAACTCAGAGATGACGTATGACAAAAGACATACAAAATACATATAAAATTCTTAGCTTGATGTCGTGCTCAAAGTGACGATGAAGAAAAGGGTAGGTAGCCCATGAGTGTACACCTTGTGGATGGGCCCCTTCCTTTCCTCCTGCAAAAGAAACCAGAAAAACAAATATCAGAACCAATAACTAAAAAAAGTGTCAATAAAACCAATCAGACAAATGTATCAAACATCCTAGAATGTGTTATACATGTTGAACAAGTTTCCAATACAATGGAGATAAACAACAAACAGGGGGGCTGAGATTGAGAACACTATTCTCTGAGGTGGATCTCTAGCTCTTCGTCCTGATTCAATCCCCCAGGAATCTTAGTTTGAAAGTCTACAATATACTTGGACTCTCGCTGTCTAAGTTTCAGAACTCTATCCCCACCTCTCAAGTCATAAGTGATCTGTTCTAGGGCGAGATAGCTGAGTTGTGTAGAATCTGAAAAATGTTTGTCTTGATAATGACGGGCCACAGGGTAACGGGGGTCCAACTTAGTAAAGGCCCGCATATGCTCTAATATTCTCTTCTTGGCCATAAGAGTGGTACTGCCTATGTACCACAGTTTGCAGGGACATTAAATGATGTAAATGACAAACGTGGTACTGCATGTTAGAAACTGAGTGATTATCTTAGTGTATCTCCCATGAGTGATTTCTTTGCGGAGGCAGCTATTTCTACAGGCCTTACAATGACCACAGGGAAAGAATCCCTGTAGCCCATGATCATTTCTAATGGGCTGTTCAGTGATGTCACTATGGACAAGCATATCCCTGATGTTCCTACTGTGTCTGTAAGTGATATTGGGTCTGTCTTGGAGGCTTTGCCCTATGATGGTGTCACTCTTGAGAATATTCCAGTTCTTGACTATAATCCTTTTGACATCATCAGCATCACTGTTGTATTTCAAAATCCTTCTCGTGGGTTCACTGTCCCTGTCACTATCAGCTGCAGCCTTGTCTGAGAGAGAGTATCTTGTTTAATAACACCATCAGCTCTGTCACTAGCTTTCTTCAGGACCCATGAAGGGTAACCTCTCTCCCTGAACCTCTCAATCATGTTCTTACATTCTATTTGGTAGGCAGTTTCACTGTTACAGTTTCTTTTTGCCCTCAGCAGCTCTCCAAAAGGGATGCTCCATTTAAGGGCTTCTGGATGACTGCTGAGGGCATGAAGAACACTGTTTCCTGCAGTAGTTTTGCAAAAAAGTTCAGTACAAATCCTGTTCTGTTCAATTCTGAGCCTAACGTCTAGATATTCAGCCATGGTACCACTGATGTTACCTGTGAGCAGTATGTTGCGATTATTCACATTGAGTTTGTTAATGAACTCAGTGGCAGAACTTTCCGTGCCCCTCCAGACAATGAACAGGTCGTCAATGTACCTGAGCCATATCATGACCTGCCCAAGATCTGGAGTAAGGCTGGCATCAGAGAACACTTCCTCCTCCCATAGGCCCATGAACAAGTTAGCAAAACTGGGAGCAAAGCATGAACCCATCGCTGTCCCAGTGATCTGCTTGTAGAGAGCACCATCAAACAAAAAGATATTGTTGTTCAGACAGTACTCTATCATCTCTAAAATCATCCCAGTATGTTCTCTGAACCTACTGGGTCTTTTAAAAAGAAAATGCCTGCAAGCCTCTAAACCCTGTTTATGGTCAATGATGGTGTATTGGGAGTGAACAGCCAAGGTGATGAGTAGATAGTCTTCCTCCCATTCAATATCCTGTATTTTGACCAAAAAATCCTTTGTGTCCCGGATGTATGTTGGAAGGTTGGAAACATGTTCCCTCAAAAAGTGATCCACAAATTTAGAAACATGTTCGGCCACACTGCCCCTAGATGACACAATGGGGCGTCCCGGAGGGGTGAGAGGGTCCTTGTGAATTTTGGGCAGCAGATAGAGGACAGGGAGTTTGGGATGGTCATTCTTAAGGAAGCAATACTCTTCCCATTCCAAAATCCCTTTGTCTCTCCATACAATCAACTTGTCCCAGATGTCAGTGATGCTTCTGTTGTAGATGTCTCTAGTGATAAGGGTATAGAATTTGGTGTCTTGTTGTTGTCTCAATGCTTCTGTGATGTACATGTCCCTGTCTAGCAGTACAACATTCCCACCCTTATCAGCCGGCCGGATGACAATCTCTTTGTCATCAGCTAAGGAGACAAGAGCCTGCCTTTGTCCAAAAGTCAGATTATTAGATCTTCTGTTTTTGTGATGTGTTTTGTGGCGATACTCTATAAGAGATCTCGTCACGCTGTCGTGAAACGTATCAATGCTATCATGTGGGAGTGCAGGGAGAAATGTAGAGCTAGGTCTAAAATTGGTATTAGCTGCTGCATGATGTACAATGCCCAGCTCTTCCAATATGTGATGTTCGTCATTCCCACCGCTGCCTATGTCATGGTCCTGTTGGAGTTCTATCATGGTGACCAAAGTATCTATGTCACCTATGTCAAAGTTGTTATCATTATTCAGGTTTCTCTCTTCCTCCCTTCTCTTAGGGCCCCTTCCTTTAAGTTTATGCCATTTTTTAAGTTTGAGTTTCCTGACATATTTAAACAAATCAATTCTAGTATTGGTATAATCAAACGAAGAAGAGGGACAGAAAGAAAGGCCTAGACAAAGAGTCTGTTTTTCCGTGTCATTAAGAGGTCTTTTAGAAAGATTAATGATAGTCTTATTAACCATTTCTGCATCCATCAGTATGCCTTTTTGGAGCGCGTGTTGTTGCTTCCCATGCGGCCCTGTCCTCTGCCTCTTTTGCCATCTCTGTTGGATTTGCTTTTTTCTGTTTCTGCGTTTCCTCGTCCTCTTCCTCGACCCCGACCTCTCTTGCCTCTTGTCTTGGGTATTGGAGTGTCCCTTGTTGTCTGACATCCCCGGCGTAACAGTCCGTATTCGTCTAAAAAAGTCACTGGACGTGTGCTTCGTTCATTGTCCGACGTGTTACTTGCTGTTGTCTCTGATTCAGCATCACTGGTGGTTGAAAGGTCCGAAATAGAACTCTGTTATTGTCACAGGTGTATCCTGAGGCTTAGATTTGTCTCTGTATAAATGATCGTACTTCTTGCTGAAGGTTATTATTCTACCACTTTCATAATCACCGTAATCACGATGTAATTTGCGCTGTTTACGGTCTTTGATGTCCTCTTCGTGTTTTTTAAGCCGTTCTTTAATGGCATCCATGGACTTCTTGAGGATATCAGGTTCCATGTTACTTGTGAGATCATCTAGAATACTCTTGATTTGAATCAGCAATGCTTCATGATCTATCCAGGCATATTTTATCAAAATTTCTAACATGCCTTTTGAACTTGAGGAGGAATTTTCAGACCACTCCTCAAGCATCTTGGGATTGGGCGATTCATAAGATGGTGTTGTAAAAATTCTTAGCCCTCTTGGCACCATACCGATGTCAACATAGTTCTGTAATGAAATCGCCTCCCACCATTTGGAGATTTCAGTTCTCTTTAATTTCTCAAGTTTTTTCAGTTTCTCTTCAAGCGGTTGTGCTTGATTGGTTTTAGTTTCCTTGGATGCCCCAGACCCTGGCTTCCTGGTAAACAGAGTAAGAGCAGCCGCTCTCCTCTCAGGCTCCTCCTCCATATTGCACACACAACTTCCGTGAATGTCACTTAATGGGCTGGGTGTTCCACTCCCCTGTATCATTGAAGAGGTTCTTTCTGCCATGTGATGTTTCTTTCACTGAGGAGCCTAATCAATGTAGATGGCTCAAGAAGGACGTAGCTGTCTTCTGGAGATACAATACCCGATCGTGTGTTCAAACGATCTTCGTGCCTGGCAGTACACTGCAACTTAGTGTTACGTCTTATCAGGGTGCGCAAAGACGCAAGACCCGTAGTTGTCACCTATACCGCGGGGAACAGGAGCACTGTGCGCCCTCTGATGCCCAGCGGACCCACCCCAGGGACAAGGCAAACAACGGGAACGGGCTTACCTCTGCAACAACACAGCAGCTTCACTCATCTTAATGTCCTGCTTCATGTAGACACGGCCGGTCCCTTTGCTGATCCTCATTCAATATCTTGCACTCGTCGCTCCTTCCAGACCTCTGGGGCCCGTGGAAAGTGGCGCGCACGCCTGCAGAGCTTACCGGCAGGTTAATTCCATAAACAAAATACAATCCGCGCGCTCTCAGAGAGAAATCAGTCCAGCCCGAAGTAGATGTGCCAGAAGTTGTTTAATACACAACGCGTTTCAACTATATATTACCTACTGGCGGTCGCCAGTAGGTAGTTATTGTTAGAACCTTGTTTCTATTCAAAAGCGTTTTTTCTTTTGCCAATATCTTTGACGCCGTTTGACGAATTTTCACGAAATTTTCATAACTAATGGCCCGCTCAGGTTAGCTGCTGTCTTGAAAGTTTCGGGGTGATTCGTCAAGCGGGGGCCGAGAAAAAAGGGGGGTCCCGAAAACATGTTTTCTCCATGTTAATTTCCATAGGAAACTTTAGACAGGGCTACAGCCTGAACTGCTGAACGGAATTACACCAAATTTGGCAAAAAGGTAGCTTTTGGTCCACAATGCACGCTTGTCTTTAAATGGTGTAAATCCATTTAGTAGTTTTTGAGATATTTAAAGATTTACAGATATCGATATTTGAGAATTATGAGATCTAATTGGCTGAACCCTCCCGATCACGAGCTTGTTTCTGATTGGCTGCCAACACTTCAAACCAGGAAGTGTTGGCAGCCATCTTGTGACTCGGTACCGAGTGAGAAGCAAAAAGGTGAGCAAAACATAAAAAAACAAGAAAAGGGGGCAGGGTAAAAACACCCTGACCCCCTATGCCCCAGGCTCCAAAAAAGCTTTTTTTTTAAAAAATTCGGCCGGAGTCGAGCGCGCGAATCTGGACGAACTTTTTAAAAATAAAGAAGCGCGGTCTTGCGCGCTTTGTTTTTTTAAAGCTCCCTGGTGGCCCAGGTCCCGGGGGCAATGTTTTATTATGGTGTGGGGGCCCATGGGGGCCCCCTCAGGCCCGGGAACCTCCACCTTCCTGGGGCTTTATTAATTATGGCCGGGGCAAGCGGCCCCCCTGCAGCCCCGGGGACCACCACCTCCCTGGAGCTTTTATTTATTTAGGGCGGGGGGGCCTCGTGGGCCCCCCCAAGCCCAGGGGACCGCCACCTCCCCAGGGCTTTAGTTAATTATAGATGGGGGCCTCGTGGGCCCCCCAAGCCCCGGGAACAGCCACCTCCCCGGGGCTATTACAAATATTAAGTGTGGGGGGGCTCGAGCCCCCCCACACTGCCCCGGGGACCACCACCTCCCCGGGGCACTAATTATTTAAATACGGTGGTCTGTTGTGGACCCCCAGCCCCGGGGACCACCACCTCCCCGGAGCTACATACATATTGGGAGGGGGGCCGCGTGGCCCTGGGGACCACCACCCCCCCAGGGCCGGCTCCAGCAATGTGCCGGGGTGCCCACCCCCGGGACACTGCCGTTTTCTATGGCAGGCGGGAGCACGGCTCCCGCCCTGTCATAGCAGACACTGCTTTGCTTCGTGGAAGCGAGAGCAGGAAACCTGCTCTCGCTTCCACGAAGCAAAACAGAATTGCTTTTGGGCAAAGGGAGCTGCATGTTAGCAGCATCCTTTGCCCAAAAGCAATGCCAGCTCCTGCAGGAGGCGGGGAGCTGGCATTGGGGCTCCCCCCGCAGTCCCCAACGTTGAGGCCAGGCCCCGGGGGATGGGGTCCCTGGGGCCAAAAGTGGCCCAGGGAAGGGGGCCCATGCAGCCCCCCTCCCTTTACAAAAATTGTAAAAATAAATAAATAAATAAGGCCGGGCAGTCAAAATTGGACTGAGGAGGGGGGACTGCAACCCCCCTCCTTTAAAAGGATTTTTTTTTTTTTTTTAAGTATGTGGCCATGCCCCAGGGAATGGGGTCCAGGGCCGTAATCGGCCTCAGGAGGGGGGACGCGCGGCCCCCTTCCCGTTTTTTTTTTTTTTTAAACTATAATGTCTCAGATGGGGTCCCCAGAGCCCACAAAATATTAAGAGAAGGGGGGCCACACAGCCCCCCTTCTAACAAAAAAAAAAGCCGAATCGTATCCCGAAGCATCTGGATGCATCCAAATCGCTCGGTCGGACTCACCCAATCCGAGTCATCCGGAAAGCATTCCGGAACCTATTCGGTCGGAATGCTTTCCAAATGAGATCAGAATCGGGCCCTTTATGTGTGGATGAGCTCCTTGGTAAAGAACAGAATGCCACCACTCACAGTCAAGTTAGCCAATGGCTGAAGTGGGGTGACCTATTACGTCAAGTTGTATGCTATGAGGGGCAGATGAAAAATGTGAAAGACACAACAACAGATCAATGGATGAAGAGGCCAGGCTGAATATCCATATAAGCAAATATATAATATATATTATTTTTGTAAAACCCAAAGTCTTGGCTAAAGAAAGACCTAAAACCTTTATTTGAAAAGCCTGTTGAGAAAAGATTGAAAGAAAAGTTTTGTACACTGTGAGCAAAAGGTTTTTGCCGAAGTTGGTTTACTACATTCTGGCGAACTTGAGCTGTGAGCTGGTTTCGAGAATGGAATGGGTCTGATGGGATCTAACACAAATAGGTTCTCTCAGCTGGATTTTGTTCAGAATAAATGGTTACCATGCAATGGAATTCAGTAATTGGGAGCTATCCATTGTGTTGGAAAATGTCGTAAAAAATCAGCCCACAATATTTCATTGACAAACTTAAATTCTGTGCTTTTCATATTTGACTTTAAAAATCATCAACTGGATTTATGAGATCCCTATTAATTTCTAAACATGTTCCAACTTTGGAATGCAATACCATCAAGGATGAATATTAAAGGGGAATCTTTCTTATGGTAAAAAGTAGAAGTCAAGAAAATCAAATGCTCATATGGTTCTAACAGCAGAGGGATCTAATAGGGTGAAATGTTTTCAGATTGAGTTTTGAGTTAGCATGTGTGCCAGACATGCCCTGAACATATTCTTCGGAGCAACTAGCAGGAAATTAAAGCTCTTAGGCTTCCTATGTCTGGTCTACCTTGTTTTCTCATGAATGCCCAAGGTACGTCCATGAGCGGTAGCATCATGCCTGAATTTTAGGATATATCCATAAAATACATTATAATACATTGATTGTTACAGGGGCCATCCAGTGAAGAGGAAAAAAGTGCACTTTACTCGGTTCTGTATTAATAACATCCCCAAACAAGAGGCATTCTTTTGCAATGTTGCTTTGTTTCTTGACGTCTGCTTGGGTTTTTAGACACTGGGACATCACGTGATGGCCTATTTAATACCTGACATGTATCCTACTTTAATGGGCCTATGTTGGACTTCATTGTTGTAACTGCATACAGTCTGTAATTTTGGACTTTTGCCTTTATTAATTAGTTCCATGTACGAAACAATTACATGGAAAATATTGTCAAATATGGAGCACTCATTTCGAGGACCCTATGGGGCATATTAGCAAGACCCACGTTAAAACGGCGATAATTTTAACGTGGGTCTTGCTAATATGCCCCGATATTTCATGAAAAAAAGATTTTAGATGTGCTTTTCTATTTTGCGGTTCCGAGGTCAAATTAAAAACAATTTCAATCCTGCTTCACCAGTCGTACAAAGGAAGGTTGCTCGAAAATTGGCATTCCAAATTTGGTTGTGAAATTTGCGTTATATAGGACGGCAGAAATTACAAAACCGACCCTGATCTGTCGTCAATTACTATTTATTTCAGCATTCGTTTTGCATTAGTACCTCTTGTTTCAGAACTGTTACCATCTTATTTTTCAAAAAAGATTTTTTCTCAAAACTGCTGTGGGATGTACCCCTATAATACAATTCAGCAAGAGGAAGTTTCCTTTTGTTCATATTTGGGGCATAATTCTACAAATTAGAGAGTTACCACCATCTGTGTGTGAAATTGCATACATTTTTCCTTCAACATTTTGCTAAAATGTCACAAAATTACACTCCTGTCATGACATCTCACTTGACTTTTTATGCAAGGCGTTCACATTACAATACACTTTAATGTTATAATTACTAAATTTACTTGTACTTCCCGCTAGAGAATATTAAACTCTTTATGCATTGCTACAGCTCAGATTAATAAACATTGGGGCTTATTTACAAGCCTCTTGCGCCACTTTTGCGTCATTTTTAACATAGGAAAAGTGACGTACGGGTGGCGCAAGGGGCTTGTAAATAAGCCCCATTGTACACTGGGTTTGCGTCACAAAAATGGTGCAAACCTGCGCAAAATGTTTTTTTACATTTTCTAGCAAGTAACACAAAGCAGTGCAAAGCGCTGTTTTGTGTTACTCTGCGTCAATGGTTTTTTTAGGGTGGTAGATGGGCGTTTTCATGCGCCCATCCATGGTTTTTGATGCAAAACCCTATCTGCTAACAATAGTAGGCAGGGTTTTGCGCTAATAATTAATGTCACTTGAAAGCATACATTAAAAAAGGAGAAATGCATTTATTTCTCTTAACTTTTCTCACTTTGCATGTGTGCTGCACTGCACAGCACACATCCGAAGTGGCGAAAGTTTTAAAGTTTGTCTACGCATAGTATTTTGTACAAAACCCATGCTAGACTCAAACAGACACCTTTGCACTATGGCGCAAAGGTGTGTGTGTAACACTCGGCAGCCTAATTTTACACCAGTGCTATAGAGAGAGCAGGATGGTGCCATATCTTTGTAGATATGGTGCTTTCTTGCTCTCTCCATCTCATGCAATGCTGCACAGAAAATTTGCTGCTGAGCTGTGTTGTGTGGAAGTTTTGATATTCTGGGCCTTTGTGTTTTAAACTCTATTTGCTGCATTTAGAAAACAATTGTGTTTATACTTGTAGTCAACTATGTTATGACTTGATAGACTATAATCTCAAAATTCATGTTGAAACTGTAGATGTATTATCTATTCTCGCCAAATGCATTGTGCCACATCCTGCATGGCTGGGTTGTTGAAACTATCCAATAAAATATATTACATCATTGAAAGTGCATTTGAGTTTTAGGTACCATTATAGAATAGGTTAGAGTTGCTTTTGTATTTGTGTTGGTTAGGTAGCTTCGAGTACTTAGCAACTCATCCCCTAAACTAGATCATTTCAACAAATGGTTGTTTGACTACAGCGTAAATAAATGTGTATTTCTACATATTTTAAGTCACTGTCTGAGTTGACAATGGTTATTTCTGAGCGCTGTGAAGATTGGTCTCTACTAAAGGAAACACCTGGGCCGTGACTAACACCAGACCTCATTAAGGGGTATATGTACAAGAACTGCTGCTAACTAACGCTAAAGCTAGTTAGCGGCAGTTTTTTTAACGTGGCCTATCACCAAAAACTATCGCCCTGTTAGCGACGTATTTACAATATGTACTACATGGCGTTAGTTTCAGGTAGCCGCAGTGAAAACTGCCACTAACACTAGCGTGAAGGCGACACAAATTCTGACGTTAGCGGGCGAAAACAGACGAAAGGCCCATTAGCGGCAAAAAAACTCACTTTAGTCAGCCCAACGTGAGTTTTTTTGCCCCTAGAGGCAAAAATAGCCTATAAGTCCACCTCCAATGAAAAATAGGAAACAAAACCAATGGAATGCAGAATGGAGCAGCCAGGGCCAAGTGCAGCACAGATCAGCAACCCCCCAAGCCCCCCAACAGCCAGGATGACCAGCCAGAGTCCCAGGGGAAGAAGAAATTCAGGGCTACAATCATGAAAAGAGGCGAATCCCTGGGCAAAACCAGTGATGCATCACTTATCATTGCGCACTTCTTGCAACACCATGGCATCCAAAACCTTGAAAGCGTGGACAGTCCCCGGGGCCTGGAGGCCTCGCTGGGCCTGCGTCTAGGACCTGTAGTGGGATGCGGAGGTGCTGTGGAGTTGCTGGGCTGTGGCGGTACACATTGAGGCGTTGGCGATCATCCTTACCTGTTTGCCAGGTCCCATGGAGATACGTTGCTGACCTGTGTGAGAAGAACGTCTGGGGCCCCTTGGAGCTGTGAATGGTAGAGTCACTCCTGTGCACCAACGTAGGGAGGTCTGCGTCGCATACCACGTGCCACCACTACACCGGGGTGCACGGAGGAGATTACCAATGGTGGGCTGCGCCTCTCTGCATCACAGGCCGGAGGATGTTGTGCTGGCCGGATGCTGTGGAGGGTGAGGCCCCTGAGCTGTGCTGAACTTGTGTGGTGGAAGTGCTGCAACTCCATGCCTAAGGGGGCCCTGTTGCGTCACCTGCATCTGGAGGTTCCCCAGCGGACTTGGCGGCGACTGCTGTACCCAGGCTTGTGAAATCTGGTGTTAAAATATGTAGAAATACACATTTATTTACGCTGTAGTCAAACAACCATTTGTTGAAATGATCTAGTTTAGGGGATGAGTTGCTAAGTACTCGAAGCTACCTAACCAACACAAATACAAAAGCAACTCTAACCTATTCTATAATGGTACCTAAAACTCAAATGCACTTTCAATGATGTAATATATTTTATTGGATAGTTTCAACAACCCAGCCATGCAGGATGATGCTCCTGCTGGCTGAGTCACAGATTTGGAGAGAGTGCAACGGATTGTGCCACGGTGTCAATGTTTAGGTGAGGAGAAGGTGGGATGCGTAGCAGAGGAGGCCCTGTTGCATCACCTGCATCTGGAGGTTCCGCAGTGGACTTGGAGGCGACTGCTGTACCCAGGCTTGTGAAATCCCGCCTGGCTGAGGCTCCTGCTGGCTGAGTCACAGATTTGGAGAGAGTGCAGCGCATTGTGCCACGGTGTCAATGTCCAGGTGAGGAGAAGGTGGGACACGTAGCAGAGGAGGCCTGGGGGTCAAGTCGGGTCCAGGCCTCGCACCTGTGGGTGATGCACCCCCAGTGATGGCTCATCCGCTATGGCGGAAGAGCGTCGCCCCACTGCTTTCAAGCAGTGCAAGAAGAGGAAACATAACATGATGATAACTTTCTCATGTACTCACTATGTTTCCTTTGTGGGAAGGAGGGTGGGTGGGCCTGCTCTACTCACGGAGCAGGGCAGGGGCGGAGTAGTATGCCCACTCAAGTGCGCAATGACTGTTTGGTCGGCCCTCTCAGGCCACCCAAAGCAGTCATGCGCACTTCCCTGTTTGCAATGCAGGCTGCATTACAGCCTGCATGGAGTACATGCCCACCCCTCCAGCCCCTGGCTGAACGCCTTGTCACAGCGCTCATGAACAATCACAACGCTGCATTGCAGCGTTGTGATTGGCTTAGGGGAGGGAGCCTGGCTGCCTGCTTCCTGTTCCTGGAAGCAGACTCAGGAGGACAGGAGCACAGAAGACGCGGTTCCCGAGGTAAGAATTATTTAAAAATATATTTACAACACCAGCTCCCCCGTGTCCCCGCCCCTTAAGTGTCCTTTTCCATGTTTACCGCCTCCCAGCTGTCCAGCCCCCCCCGCAGCACTAGCTAATGGCGGCCGCTATGCAGCCATGCGCAGCGGGTGGACCACTGGTGCGACAAAGGCAAGCATGTCTGCATCCGTCTGCCCCTGGACCGTGCCCCGCACCAAGTACCCTTCCTCTCGGACACTCCACTACTACGACACCAGCACCCTCCTCGCCATCAACCCTGGACGCCACACCGCCTGCCATCTAGCAACACTGTAAAATTCTTTTGCACCCTGTGCCTGTTGAAACTGCAAACGCACCTTCTGCCACATCAGCACACCAGTGCCTCCTGGCGCCCAGCCAACCAACAGCGCAGCTGACCGGCTCAACTGCATCCTCCTCAATGTGCGGTCCCTCCACGAACACGCAACAGAAATCTGGGGCGTCCTCGATGCCACCTCTTCAGACATCGCCTTCTTCACGGAAACCTGGACCAACCTCTGCTCTGGACCGGACATCGCCATCACCATCCACGACGGCTACATATTCCCCCACACGGACCACCCTGAGCGCCCAGGAGGAGGCATTGTCATTGTCTAAAAAAGCACACTCCGACTGACCACGCACTCTAATGACCCATCGGTGACCATGGAACACCTCCACTTCCAGATCCGGACCAACCAAAACATCACCCTCTGTGGCACCCTCATTTACAGGCCCCCCTGGGCCATGAACCCCTATTCACCAATGCCATTATAGACCTCATCGTACCATAGGCTCTCCCATCCACTGATTACATCCTACTCGGAGACCTCAAGTACCACCTGGACAACCCCAGTGACCAGAACACCACCCCCCTCCTGGGGAACCTCGCCAACATCGGACTCAAGCAGCTAGTCACCGCACCAACCCACATAGCCCGAAACATGCTCGAGCCCATCTTCTCCACCAGCGGGAACTTCAACTACAGTAACACCACAGGACTCTCCTGTACTGACCATCATTATTTACATCACGCCTTCACCATGCCCACCGTACACCATCGCCATCATTGCCCCCATTGCAGCTGGATCAAGGCCACCGAAGAACTTCCTGTCAACTCCCTCAGCACCACCACTCCGCCAACGCTTACAGACACCAACACCGCAGCACGCAACCTCCACTGATGGATCTCCAACTGCACCAA
This sequence comes from Calotriton arnoldi, assembly GCA_963921515.1. Taxonomy (NCBI): domain Eukaryota; kingdom Metazoa; phylum Chordata; class Amphibia; order Caudata; family Salamandridae; genus Calotriton; species Calotriton arnoldi. The sequence goes on from CAWUFW010004193.1 coordinate 806,856, forward strand.
CACCCTGGCACCCCTCAAGAAAAGACCAGGCAAACAGCACTCCAAGAAGGCCAACTGGTTCACTCCCGCCCTCCACTAGTCCAGCCCCACTTGCAGAAGTCACGAGAAGAGATGGAGCCACAACATCATCAATCAACTCCTCAACACAGTCACCCTTATACCATGGCGCAAGGGTGCCTGCATTGGCGCATGGCAGCTATTGTGCGCCAACGTAGGGGAAAAAGACAGGGTGGCTTATTCATGAGCCCCTTCTGACAGTTTCACCCCGCCGGTGTGTCATTTTTTTGACGTACTTGCAGCGAGATTCTTGCACCACGTTGCCCCGTATTTGAAAAGTGACGCTTCTAAGCATATGCGTGACCTTGTGAAGCCCTGTGCCACATTATACCTGCATCAGGTATGATGTATGCAGGGTGGGCATTCCCACACAACAAAGCCTCATAGGAGTGGCGCAGTGAAATCTGTCAGATTTCACTGCAACAATTGTAGGACGCCACTGCATCAGTACCTGACGCCTGCCTCATGGCAGGCATAAGGGTGATGCAGTGCCACAGGGATAGGCTGGCCCCATGCATTGCTGGAGTTGCATCATGCTTGTGACACAACTGCAGCAATGAATGACTTTAGCGCTGACAGATACATCAGGATTCCAGACATATCTGTCATTAATTGCGACATGGAGCGCCGTACAGTGAATACAGCGCATCCATGGTGTCGCAAGAAGGCCATAGTGAAAAGTGTTGCAATGCTGTTTTGTCGCAGCGATGCAACACTTTTCCTGAATGAGGCCCAGGAATTCACCCTATCTTATTGATGGTGAGTATTCCTGCCCTGTAGTTTTGTCGCAGGGCAGTTCAGCAACATTCCTTGCAGCGCTGTCCAGCACCAAAACCTTCTGAAATGAGGCCCCAAGTGTTTTCACCATTTTTAAGACCAGCTTTTTTCTGTTCTTAAAAAGGAATTCCTTGTAAATATTGCGAAGTGGGGTTAGTGGCAGTTTTTGCACAGGAACGCCTACCTTGCATCTCATTTCCGTTAAGTTCCGCTAACAGAAGTGGCGATCCTAAAAATTCACGTTTACGCTGGAAAACTGCAGCTAACTGCGGTTAGCGGCAACTTGTAAATACGGCGATAAAAAAAAAAGCTGGCGTAACGTCAAAAAATTGACACTACGGAGGCGTTAACTCCTTGTACATATGCCCCCAAGTTTATACATGCAAGACTGGCTGCATTGAATATTTCTCTTGTCAAGTGTTTTTCTGGAGGAACAGGTCTCTTGCTTGAGAAAAGAATGCAAAGTCAGGTAATTTGAAATTTCACAAATTTTGCATTACACAAAATGTGTGAGTTCACAAATGTCACCTCTGAAATAAACGTTCATCTAGCCTAGTTAGCACTTTGTATGAGATGGGCTGCTCTAATTGTCAAATTTTAGACAAGTAGTATATTGACGGATTAGAAAAATCTAGCAATCTGCCATGGCATACTTCCATGTTTCTATATCTTATTCTTTTTTTGGTTATGTTAAATCATTCTGAAACCTTCACACATCCAGCTTAACTCATCTCAGACTAGTTCTTGCCAAGGGAACTCGTTATCGGTGTCTAGGAGTAGCATGGATTAATCTCATCCTTGTGTGCTGTGGCATCTACTGTGCTGACGTACAACTTCAATTTTTATTTAGATAAGCAAGTGGATTATTTTGGAAGCAAATTCACTAACAACTTATTGAGGTGAAAAGAGTGACAGGAGTTACACCTTTTACGTTTTCTACAAGAATATTTTTAGGAAAGAGGTCTTTTTTGGACCATTCCTGCAGTTGAAGTTTTCAAAACATTCCTTTCTTTGAGAAAATATGTGAATTCCATCATTGTAATTTTCCAAAAGGAGTATTATAAATGACTGTTGCAAGTATCTTTATTTTTCATTCATCACGGTTTGGACATCTGCAGTTGTATAGCTACATTTTGGACAGATTTAATGGGATGCACCAGGGCTATATTGAATACTTCTGAAAACTGGCATGTTGGGTAAAATAGATAAAAGCAAAGATACAAAATTCCTGAGAATTATTTATCAACTAAAGTTTAAAAGTGACGTCGATATGGCAAAAAATGACTAGAGGAAGAAAGCCAAGATTTGTATTTCTATGTGGTGTGTGTTGCAGCGGAAGTCAATACACTGTTGAACATGACCTTAACAATCCGACTGGGCCCATACAGGTAGGATTTTTACTTAGCTTCAATACTTCTCCTCAGAGGCGATGGTCCTCCAATGGACCTTTCTCTGTCATAGTGAGGGGTGAGAAAACAGGATGTCCAACTGTCAGCTACCCAATGAGGACCATTCATTGGTAGCCAACTCACAAATTGGTGATCAGGTTCAAGTATATTACTCTCAAAACCATGCTGTAGAAATAAAGTATTGCAATTGGTAGATCGAACCTTCTAAAGAAGTTTAGTCTGACAAGAATCATACAAACCAAGTGCTCTGCTGTGGCTAAGCAGAACAAGAACAAAACAACCTGATGTTTTGAAAATAATTTGTGACTATATCTGTTTTGCTTTTAAAATCAGCAAAGTTTATACGGAAAGAATGTTTGGCACAATAAGACTCAGACAACTTTAGATAATTTGGTAATTGTATTAAAGATCCAAAATCAATACATACAAGTAACACTTTAAGATGCTCAGTCATAAATCTAACAGATTGAATATAAAAACACACATCAAGTTAAAATAATCTATCCCTAAATAAAAGAATCCATAAAGAGGATGTTTTTTTTAAAACAAAACCATTTCTACCACCAACAAAGCAAGAGGTTGGTTCTCAAAGGTTCTCTTAGCATGGGCAAGGGGATCAAGTTACTATCCACTAAGGGAAAAGTCCATGGGAATGGGCAAGGGGAATGGAGCATAAATCAGGAAAGTTCAAGTGTGACCCCACACGAAACTGCTCCAAATCATCTAACAGACAAGTTAATCAGAAAGGGTAAATAGAAAGGTGCATAAAAGTAAGTCCGGCAGGCAGGTTGGAGGCAAGGAAAGGGAAGTGGGAGTCTTTTGAGCTTAGGCATAAGCTCTCCTCCTCCTCCTTCTGAATAACACAGTTTTATAGCTAATTTTTTTCATTATGACATCAATGGTCGGTCCACAATGGTCTGATCATCATGTGATCATCCTTCAGTCTTTCAGGTACAAATTGATACTTCATTATATCTTCCCATGCACATCATGAGAAACAACTGTCCATTCCATCCTCACAGGTTAGTCAGCAATGATCTTATTTACTTTGTTGCTCTCCACGGATATAGTTGAAAGTTTACTTTCACATCATGTATACACAAAGGGGTATAAGAAAGATCTTTGTTGTCTAAAGGAATGTTGCATGTACAAGAACAAATAAGGCAACATTTAAGAAACATATCAAAGTCCATTGTACAAGGCTATGAAATAATGCAGCCTAAGGAGAAAAGACATCTCAATCATGTTTTAAATTCAACATTTCATGTTCAGTAAAAATAAACTCCTAATTAAATGTAAGCATAACTAAATAAATCACACATCGCATATATCAGCACTTTGTAAAGTTGTCATGGATGGTGACACAGAAATTTCCAACTTTAATTGTGGCCTACTACCACAATTTCAAGAAGTAGCAACATGTACATTAATTCTAAAAATCATTAAAATAAAAACATTTTGATTAATAAATGTTTTTTATATATTAAGCACTTATACTGAAAGTTTCAGACATCTAACACATTTTGCTTAGTAATTGCATCAATGTTGTTTGTTAGGACACTCTCCAACGAAATCAATTGAAATTTTAAGTTACCATTAGTTTTCATGACATCTCTGTTAATGATATAAGATAGCCAGTTACTTAAACATCTTAAATTCACCTAGTCAAGCACGCTTTTACAGTGCTGGTACATCAACTTTTCTGTGCATGGCAAAATCAGCTTTTACACTGCATCATGTGCAAAGAAATATGGCACAATTATTCAAGTTTATTACATTTTATGCCTTAAAATCCATGGAAACGGAAATCTCTTTCTATAGATTTATGCGCAACATCAAACTACGGAATTTTTTTGATAACGTGATTGCTGACAGTCAAATTTTGGAACCTCATATATTGAATTTAAAACCAAAAGTACATTTACTGCACCTGTATCACACAAAACAATAGACCTATTTGAAGCATTAGTGTTACAAGATTTGCGTAAACTAGAGTTTAAACCCCCCAAGAGGTCCAATCTCTCCATAACTGAAAGAAGAATCTTACAACAATTGTCCAACAAAGAGGAACTTACATTTCAACGGGCTGACAAAGGTGGTGCTCTGATTATTATGGACACCTCTAATTATCAACACAAAGTTAGAGATCATCTTACAGATGAATCTACTTATCTCAAACTTGAGCATGATCCCACGAATGAAATCGCACATACCCTTGAAAATTTTTTGCAACATGCTATTGATATGGATTGGATTTCCATAAAAACCAAAAATTTCTTGACTAAACAATTCCCGAAACGTCCACATTTATACATGCTGCCTAAAATTCATAAGCATCCCACTGATCCTCCCTTCAGACCGATAGTCTCGGGTGTAGGATCAATATTTGAACCACTTGGAAAATACATAGATCAATTTCTTCAAAAATTCGTGAACACTTGGAAAACCAACATACGAGACACCACCAACTTCCTTAACCAACTACAGAATCTAGATACCACCAATAGTTCTAACTGGGTGCTATGCACCATTGACGTGACCTCCCTATACACATCAATTCCGTTAAAGGAAGGAATTGAAGCAGCAGAATGGGCCTTATTAAAGCAGCAAAACATTGGAGCACACAAGGTGTTTGTGCTGGAACTATTATTATTTTGTTTACAGCACAGTTACTTCCGATGGGAAGATGAGTTTTATCTACAGATAAGCGGAACCAGCATGGGTTTTGGGGGGGCGCCCACCTACGCTAACATTTTCATGGCTGCCTTTGAAGAAGAACATATTTTGCAAAACACTGAATGGAACAAACATCTCGTAATGTACCGTAGGTTCATTGATGACATTTTTTTAATCTGGTCATACACCAGTGAAGCACTGGAGGAAAAGATCAAAGTACTGAACACTAAAAATTCTAGAATCAAATTTACGCATCACATCAGCACTGAAGAATTGTCTTTTTTAGATGTACTAGTCACTAAGGATGATCAAGCCATTCATACCAAAACATTTACAAAATCTACAGACCGTAACAACACTTTGTTATACCAGAGCTTTCATTCTCTACAACTGATTCAAAATTTGCCATTTTCTCAAATGCTCCGTATCAAAAGGATCTCTTCTACCCCAGAAGCTTTGAGTCATGATATTGATCGCATAAAAACCAGATTTTTGAACCGTGGATATCCCAAAGAACGCATTACCAAAGCAGAAGCACGAGTGGCACTCATTCAGTGCAAGGATTTACTCACTAGTAAACCAAAAAAACCTTCCACTAACCGTTGTGTCTTTGTCTCTAAATTTTCGACAAGATCAGTAAGCATCAAGAAAATCATCATTAAACGATGGGAACTCCTACAAAATTAGGGTGATTTCAAAAATGTATTCAGAGACCAACCTATATTTGCATATACACGCAGCCTTAACTTGAAAGAACTGTTGTCATCAAAGAAAATCACAGCAACAACTCGCAATCTAGGTATGAGAAAGTGCAACAACTGCACTCATTGCAATAATGTGATGCAGCAAAACTTTGTAACTCATCCCAGAACCGGAGAAAAAACACAACTATGTTTCACCGCAGATTGTAACTCGACTCATGTAGTGTATTGCATCAAATGTCCATGCGGACTAATGTACATCGGAAAAACCGAAAGGAAGATCAAAATTAGAATTGGGGAACACAAAAGCATGATACGGACTAAGAACACCAATTCTAACTTAGCTGTACATTGGCTACAACACCAACACAACATCACCCAAGTGCGATTTTTAGTGCTTGAAAAAATTCTAATGAAAGAAGGTAGGAATTTGAGCCAGTTCCTGTCTCAACGAGAAGTTATGTGGATTAAGAAATACCAAACCATGGAACCAACGGGACTCAATGACAAATTGGATTTAAGTTGTTTCCTGTAATTCATCTCCAGCTATAATAGATTCTTTAAATCTGCATGACTTCACGATTTATTCCATTTACACCAATAAGTTTTACATTTAGCTTCCTGAGTATGCCATCACACGAAACTAGTTTCATGTATGTTTCATCACTCTATCACTTTGAACATACACTAATTGTCAGTGATATGCATATTAGATTTCAATGTAATTGAGAGATCAGGTTGCTTGATTGTAAAATGCTCATTGCATTATGGAAAAGTAATTCTAATGAATAAATGTTTACCTTGAATGGGTTACTAGAGAAATTAGTATCATGATAACCCAGTAGATCAGCTTTAGTATTTATCTGTTATCGCACATGTATACACACCCTGGTTATTTCCCTCACCATCTTTTCTATTCTTTTCATCATCTTTCAGTATTCTTCACCACGGGTGTACTTTTTCTAACATTGCGTCGGGAATTAAAATCTTTTTTTTTTTGAGTATTTCATTTATTTACTTGTTTTGTTTCACCTTCATTGTCAGTGAGGGAACCTTTTTCGAGTACAGTAGCTATTCTTTGAGCGTAAGCAGTCTTTTATACTAGTACATCTTCAAGATGTCTGCCGTATGAGGGAGATTAGTTGTTCGTTGCGCTCTTTCGCACGTGACCGGGTCTTTTCTCTATTTTGATTATTCCGTCTTACATCCGTGTTTCAGTTCCAAACCAGCGTGGAAGTCCTCGCGTTAGTGTGTCATGAACGAGCAGCGTTTATGCAGGTCAGTGTTTGTTACGGTATTTTCAGAAAAGAGTAGCTTTTATCTCACCCGAGATACTTACCGTTACCTACATTTTTTTAGGTGACTGATCTTCCTTGTCGCACAATTACCAGCTTTAGCATTCTCCAGCACATTCAGGTATTTTTCAGATTTAGTTTCCTTTCACCCATTTTCCTTTCGTTTCCGTTCTATCTGTGCTTTCACATTTTTGCCTCATGGTATTTGTTAAGTAATGCACGCTTTAACTGTTTCAGATGCGTGCTAGTTACCGCAGAGTCCTCTCATTTCATCTGCTCAGTGAGGCTTTTTTCGTTGCAGTTTTTCAGGTTGGTTGCAACTGTATCGTATTTCCGCAGTTTTGCGGGGGACTCAGTGCACTTGTTTAGGTTTTTCTTTTAGCGGTTCTATTCACGCACTTTCAGATAATTCCTGAGCGTTATTTACGTTTTTCTCTCGCTCGTACTTTATCTACAGTTCACATTTGTGGTAGCCATTTCTATTCTGGGGTTTTCTATCTATTTCACCACTGGTATGCATGATATACAGAGTCTCAAGATACAACACAGATTTGTAGCTCCTATGGGCACCGTTGGATAGTGTTGGCTTAATTGAAATATACACAAATGATTTATTAATGTATATTGTCTGGTTTATGATTAATTCACCATGTGATATGATTTCACTTACATTGTAGTGGCCATGAGGAAGGGACAGAAGGTCCCGAAATGCATCGGGCCGAAGGTCACCAATCGCCTTTGTTTACGTTATGATGTGAATAATGTCATCATGTGTCATTGAAGTAGCTATAATTGTTATGATGTAATAACAATTCAACTTTGAAGTAATGTTAAAAAATCATCACAGTTTCTAAAAATGTGCAAATTGGAATGTTCATATGAAGTAAATTATCAATTATTGAAATGTGACTGTGAGATGATTACGTTCTTGGTTTATCTTTCTACAACCGTTTAAACTTGAGAATGTAGTTTTGTTAATACGTACAACAGGTCTTTATGCTGTGCGCCCAGTTTATTCAATACATTTTGTCTTGAATTAACTACGACTATTTAATGATCCTAGGGATTGGCAGCCCTCTGACACCGTGCAGCACGCACAAGTTGGATTAACTTGTTTAATATTAGTTCTTTTTACTATTATAAGCAATTGTGTAGCAAGGTGTGCAAGTGACTACCCCTGATTCGTCAATTTTAGAGTGTTAACTGCCACTACTAGTCACCTGCACCCTCACTGTTGATATTATGGCTTCCTTTGAAAGTATAGCTAGTACTACAGAAAATCGAGCAGAAACCAAAGCTTACACTGCCGAACAAGCCACAGAAATTTATGCATTAATAAAAGCCACTAAATCCTTCGATACCCACCAAGGATCTACCATACAGCAATTACGGCATCTAGAGTTCATTATGCGAATTGAATCAAAGACTACACGCATCGACGCTCATTCAATATCATAAACACCAACGAATCCCGAGAGGCTTGAGACTGGCCATCAAACCCCTACTTTTTCGTTTACAATTCAACAAGCAATTCATGGATAGATGGTATGCGGTGCTCAATAAGTGCTCTCTTGATCTTATTTTATTAATAGTTGAAGAATTATCAAAAACGATCACGGAACTCGAGGAGGAAATTTACAACATTCAAAAAGATCTATCTGAACACATGGACCCAGATGAGTGGTCCAAAACTTTAGAGCAAATTAATACCAAACTGGACAGTTACAGGAATGAATTACAAGAACGTAAATTAAGAAAATTTAAACGCGATACGATTGATTATCGTCTCAACGAGGTGTACACTTGGGCTGAAATGTATTCTCAACGAAGACCCACAAAAAAACAACATACATCATCTGAAGAAAGTGTGGTATCCGATCAAGATTTATTACCTACAAGACCACCCTTGAACATAGAAGCTACAGATGAACCATCAACAAGTAGACATGATAATGGTGATACTTCTCAAAAACATCCTGCAAGTACCACAGAATCTTTTTATCCACAAGCCAGCCACCAACACAACCTCCCGATCATTTAGAAAGAGGATCAAAACAAGGAGAGGCAAAAGACAAAACCAAAGAAAAGTCACTTCAAAATCTACAGAGTCAAAAGACATTGTCATAAACATTTCGTCTGAAAGTTTAACACGAAAACAACTACAAGTTCTTAATAAAGGAACCTCTTTTGTTGCCACGTATAATACCAATCTGGCTGAAACGGAAATCTCTTTCTATAGATTTATGCGCAACATCAAACTACGGAATTTTTTTGATAACGTGATTGCTGACAGTCAAATTTTGGAACCTCATGAATATATTGAATTTAAAACCAAAAGTACGTTTACTGCACCTGTATCACACAAAACAATAGACCTATTTGAAGCATTAGTGTTACAAGATTTGCGTAAACTAGAGTTTAAACCCCCCAAGAGGTCCAATCTCTCCATAACTGAAAGAAGAATCTTACAACAATTGGCCAACAAAGAGGAACTTACATTTCAACGGGCTGACAAAGGTGGTGCTCTGATTATTATGGACACCTCTAATTATCAACACAACGTTAGAGATCATCTTACAGATGAATCTACTTATCTCAAACTTGAGCATGATCTCACGAATGAAATCGCACATACCCTTGAAAAAATTTTGCAACTGCTATTGATATGGATTGGATTTCCATAAAAACCAAAAATTTCTTGACTAAACAATTCCCGAAACGTCCACATTTATACATGCTGCCTAAAATTCATAAGCATCCCACTGATCCTCCCTTCAGACCGATAGTCTCGGGTGTAGGATCAATATTTGAACCACTTGGTAAATACATAGATCAATTTCTTCAAAAATTCGTGAACATTAGGAAAACCATTATACGAGACACCACCGACTTCCTTAACCAGCTACAGAATCTAGATACCACCAATGGTTCTAACTGGGTGCTATGCACCATTGACGTGACCTCCCTATACACGTCAATTCCGTTAAAGGAAGGAATTGAAGCAGCAGAATGGGCATTATTAAAGCAGCAAAACATTGGGGCACAAAAGGTGTTTGTGCTGGAACTATTATTATTTTGTTTACAGCACAGTTACTTCCGTTGGGAAGATGAGTTTTATCTACAGATAAGCGGAACCAGCATGGGTTTTAGGGGGGCGCCCACCTACGCTAACATTTTCATGGCTGCCTTTGAAGAAGACCATATTTTGCAAAACACTGAATGGAACAAACATCTCGTAATGTACCGTAGGTTCATTGATGACATTTTTTTAATCTGGTCATACACCACTGAAGCACTGGAGGAAAAGATCAAAGTACTGAACACTAAAAATTCTAGAATCAAATTTACGCATCACATCAGCACTGAAGAATTGTCTTTTTTCGATGTACTAGTCACTAAGGATGATCAAGCCATTCATACCAAAACATTTACAAAATCTACAGACCGTAACAACACTTTGTTATACCAGAGCTTTCATTCTCCACAACTGATTCAAAATTTGCCATTTTCTCAAATGCTCCGTATCAAAAGGATCTCTTCTACCCCAGAAGCTTTGAGTCATGATATTGATCGCATAAAAACCAGATTTTTGAATCGTGGATATCCCAAAGAACGCATTACCAAAGCAGAAGCACGAGTAGCACTCATTCAGCGCAAGGATTTACTCACTAGTAAACCAAAAAAACTTCCACATACGTTGTGTCTTTGTCTCTAAATTTTCGACAAGATCAGTAAGCATCAAGAAAATCATCATTAAACGATGGGAACTCCTACAAAATGAGGGTGATTTCAAAAATGTATTCAGAGACCAACCTATATTTGCATATACACGCAGCCTTAACTTGAAAGAACTGTTGTCATCAAAGAAAATCACAGAAACAACTCGCAATCTAGGTATGAGAAAGTGCAACAACTGCACTCATTGCAATAACGTGATGCAGCAAAACTTTGTAACTCATCCCAGAACCGGAGAAAAAACACAACTACGTTTCACCGCAGATTGTAACTCGACTCATGTAGTGTATTGCATCAAATGTCCATGCGGACTAATGTACATCGGAAAAACCAAAAGGAAGATCAAAATTAGAATTGGAGAACACAAAAGCATGATACGGACTAAGAACACCAATTCTAACTTAGCTGTACATTGGCTACAACACCAACACAACATCACCCAAGTGCGATTTTTAGTGCTTGAAAAAATTCTAATGAAAGAAGGTAGGAATTTGAGCCAGTTCCTGTCTCAACGAGAAGTTATGTGGATTAAGAAATACCAAACCATGGAACCAACGGGACTCAATGACAAATTGGATTTAAGTTGTTTCCTGTAATTCATCTCCAGCTATAATAGATTCTTTAAATCTGCATGACTTCACGATTTATTCCATTTACACCAATAAGTTTTACATTTAGCTTCCTGAGTATGCCATCACACGAAACTAGTTTCACATATGTTTCATCACTCTATCACTTTGAACATACACTAATTGTCAGTGATATGCATATTAGATTTCAATGTAATTGAGAGATCAGTTTGCTTGATTGTAAAATGCTCATTGCATTATGGAAAAGTAATTCTAATGAATAAATGTTTACCTTGAATGGGTTACTAGAGAAATTAGTATCATGATAACCCAGTTGATCAGCATTAGTATTTATCTGTTATCGCACATGTATACACACCCTGGTTATTTCCCTCACCATCTATTCTATTCTTTTCATCATCTTTCAGTATTCTTCACCACGGGTGTACTTTTACTAACATTGCGTTGGGTATTAAATTTCTTTTGAGTATTTCATTTATTTACTTGTTTTGTTTCACCTTCATTGTCAGTGAGGGAACCTTTTTTGAGTACAGTAGCTATTCTTTGAGCGTAAGCAGTCTTTTATACTAGTACATCTTCAAGATGTCTGCCGTATGAGGGAGATTAGTTGTTCGTTGCGCTCTTTCGCACGTGACCGGATCTTTTCTCTATTTTGATTATTCCGTCTTACATCCGTGTTTCAGTTCCAAACCAGCGTGGAAATCCTCGCGTTAGTGTGTGGTGATTGAGCAGCGTTTATGCAGGTCAGTGTTTGTTACGGTATTTTCAGAAAAGAGTAGCTTTTATCTCACCCGAGATACTTACCGTTACCTATATTTTTTTAGGTGACTGATCTTCCTTGTCGCACATTTACCAGCCTTAGCATTCTCCAGCACATTCAGGTATTTTTCAGATTTAGTTTCCTTTCACCCATTTTCCTTTTGTTTCCATTCTATCTGTGCTTTCACGTTTTTGCCTCCAGATATTTGTTAAGTAATGCACGCTTTAACTGTTTCAGATGCGTGCTAGTTACCGCAGAGTCCTCTCATTTCATCTGCTCAGTGAGCCTTTTTTCGTTGCAGTTTTTCAGGTTGGTGGCAACTGTATCGTATTTCCGCAGTTTTGCGGGGTTCTCAGTGCACGTGTTTAGGTTGTTCTTTTAGCGGTTCTATTCATGCACTTTCAGATAATTCCTGAGCGTTATTTACGTTTTTCTCTCACTCGTACTTTATCTACAGTTCACATTTGTGGTAGCCATTTATATTCTGGGGTTTTCTATCTATTTCACCACTGGTATGCATGATATACAGAGTCTCAAGGTACAACACAGATTTGTAGCTCCTATGGGCACCGTTGGATAGTGTTGGCTTAATTGAAATATACACAAATGATTTATTAATGTATATTGTCTGGTTTATGAGTAATTCACCATGTGATATGATTTCACTTACATTGTAGTGGCCCCTGAGGAAGGGACAGAAGGTCCCGAAATGCATCGGGCCGAAGGTCACCAATCGCCTTTGTTTACGTTATGATGTGAATAATGTCATCATGTGTCATTGAAGTAGCTATAATTGTTATGATGTAATAACAATTCAACTATGAAGTAATGTTAAAAAATCATCACAGTTTCTAAAAATTTGCAAATTGGAATGTTCATATGAAGTAAATTATCAATTATTGAAAGATGACTGTGAGATGATTACGTTCTTGGTTTATCTTTCTACAACTGTTTAAACTTGAGAATGTAGTTTTGTTAATACGTACAACAGGTCTTTATGCTGTGCGCCCGGTTTATTCAATACATTTTGTCTTGAATTAACCACGACTATTCTCAGTAATCTGCCTGGGGTGACCTCCTGGGACAGACGCTGGATGGACTACCCACCAGGAGTCTAGAAAGTGGGTATTAAGGAAGTTACTGAGGTCTTGCATTATTCAATGGACCGCACAATGCAAACTCTTTTGCTAATGAATTCCCTTCTAACCTCAGGGGTTCTTTGAACGTCGAAGTGAAGCGTGCAAAGAATAGCAATTAAAAGTGACACTGGTGTTTCACTGAAGTTTTACTAACTTATTCTTCCTAGAACAAGCTCTCTTTGTCTGCCTCTCTCCCTGATGCATATCTATACTCCAGCTGAAATTAGAGATGTGCATGATGTATGTGTAAGCTGTTTGTTCTATTGTTTATTTTGATCCGTGTGTTGTATGTATAGTATGTGTTTCTTCGGTATGTGCGCTTTAATTCAGATAAGCCATTTAGTTTGTCTTTTTGCTACATTTGTAGTATGCCTTGTGTTGTACTCCATGTTTAAGTAGGTGGGTGCAGCATATGTAGTTGGATGTGGTATTGCTTGTTGTCAGGAACTGTTATGAATCTTCCTTCAATAGATGTCATCAAGGCAGGAAGCTCCATCTGCTGTATTAGTCTCCATTATGTGTATTCGGTCTCTTGAGGCTGATGAGCTGGACAACAAGCTTGCAGTGCTTAATCTTAAAAAAGTAAGCGCTAGGGCCGAATGATTTTGTTAGCAGCTCTCTTGCAACTCTACCTACTGCTGCCTTTGTCCCTATCATTCTGCCCCTCTTGCAGACATAGCTACGGTGTAAGCCTGTATTGAATTTGTAGCCCATGCATCAATCCACAAGAAACAGAGTTCAGTAAAAAAAAACTTTACTGGATAGCTTACTTCACAGTTATTAGTAGACTTGAGGGTTCTTACTTGTTTTGACAGGAGATTTAAATCTGAATGTAAATGAATAGGGCATTGCAATTGCCGAAAAAGAAAGGGCAATATTAGTATCAGCTGTAAGTATCTCCTGGTGCACTCTTTCTGCTTGGAGGTATGGCGGGTCTCTGAGGAGGGCTTGGTTGACAGTAGCTGACACTGGTGCCATTGCCCATTTTCCACAGTAGCAATGACATTCATTTTCACTCACAATGGTGCATTTAATCTAAAAAAAGAAAAGAACTGTCTTGCCACCGCAATGAGTGAAATCAGAAATATTTATTCACAGAAAAAGCCAAAGGTTAAAGTGACATTATATTTAGGTGAAATGTTCAGTAAAAACGTAAAGTTTTAAACTTAAAAAACACTGAAATTCACTAGTTATAAATATTTCAATTAACTATAACTCGTGCCCTAAGGTAACTATAACTCGCGCCCCTGCTTTGCACAGTTTTTTCTTCAATAATTTAATTGCAAATGTTGCAGTGATATTAGCAATTATGTCATAGAAGATGTCATTAGAGATGTAATATGTCAGGTAATTAGCAGTGCATGGCATGGTTATGAGTTATAGTTACCTTAAGGCACAAGTTATAGTTGCTTGAGATAGCTATAACTTGTGAATTTCTGAGGTCTTTTTTGTGTAAATGTTATGTTGTTACTGAACATTTCACCTAACTATAATGTTACTTTAACCTTTATTTTTTTCCGTTACTTTTTGGGTTTCATTAACGTAAAATAATATTTTGTTACCATATGTAAAGCTAACCCCTAGCAGGCAGCCAATGCCATGCTGCATGGTTGGCTACAGGGTCTGGCCTATGGGGCCTGGCCTATGGGGCCAACCTACCAGGAGGCAGCCAACCCCACACTGTACACAGCCTTTGCCCATTCGCAGTGAGAGGTTCGCCACATGGCCTGAGACCAGGCATGTGGCAAACCCATCCGTGGCCAACCCCCCTCCGCAGGGCACCAAACCCACGTTGTGCACAGCCTTTCGCTGTGCACAGCTGGGGGTTGGCCACAGGGCATCTGGAGACTGCCAACCCCATGCTGTGCACAGCCTTTGGCAATGTGCGACAAGAGGTTGGCCGTAGGGCCAGGTCCTCTGGCCACCCCTCCCGAAGGCTGTCAACCCCACACAGTGCACAGCCTTTGGCTGTGTGCAGTAATGGGATGGCCACAGCCACCCAAAGGCAGCTAACCCCCCCCCTGTAGGCTGCCAACCCTAGGCCACACAGAGCCTTTGGCGTGCACAGCATGCGGTTGGCCTTTGGGCTCCAGGGACCTATCCCCCAGGGCCAAAACACATATATTAAGGGGAGGTGGCATGCAGCCTATGGCACTTAGATTAAGGAGAAGGTAGCATGCGCCCCCCCTCCCCGAGCCTTATTAGGCCCTGGTGACCTCTACCCTTGAAGCACACTTCAATAAAAAAGATGGCGGGCCTTCGGCCACCCTCCCTGAGCCTCATTGGGCCCCCTGGACCCAATCCCCTGGGGCCAAATTCAACAAAAAAGGGGAGGGGGTCTTCTCGGGCTCCAGGGACCCCATCTGCTAGGGCTGTATCTTATTTAAAAGGGAAGGGGGCCCCTTCTCTGAGCCTTCTCAGGCCCTGGGGACTCCATTCCTTGGGGCCACAGGTCAGTACCCCAGTGCCTACCCAGGGCCCCCACACACTATATGTTGGGGACCCTGAGAGGGATCCCCAGGGCCCCTGCAACCCCAGCTGGCTCCCCACATGATTCAGGAGCCGGCATTGCTCCCACCCGGATGGAGCAGCTATCTGTCCTTGCTCCCTCCGGGCAGGAGTCATATGTAAAGGAGTGTTGGCAGGGAAACAGAACAGAAGTCTGCTCCCAGCCAGCTGGACCATTTTTGAATCTCCTGCCATGTGGGAACAAACATATGTCTCCCTACCTGGGACACAGTAACTGAGCCAGACCCAGGGAATGGGGTCCATGGGGCCCTTAAAAGCTCAGGGAGAGGGTGTGGCCATACTCCCTTTTAATTACTATTTCGGCTTTGGGATGGTGTTCCTGGGGCCTTTTTAGGCTCAGGAAGGAGGGCCAAGCCCCTCACACCCCAAAATTAATACAAGCTTGGCCCCTCCCCCCAGACCCTGGACCACCCTGTTTTTTAGTTTTTTTTAAACAAGCACAAGGCCTGCGCTTGGGGTTTTTTTCTTTTGAATTTGTGGCAACATTTAAAAAAAAAATGTTTTGCCCCAGGCACAGTCCCTCTGGGACCCGAACCACGAGGTTTGGATATCCCTACCCTGCACTCTATGTCTTTTTTTTGCGTTTATTTAGGACTGTGGACTGAGTTCAAATCCTAAGATGTTTGCCACCACTTCCTGGTTGATATGGTGGCAGCCAATTAGATCTCAGCAGGAGATCTGTTGGCTCCGCAGATCCTCAACATTGTAAAATGTACAACGTTTTTGAGCATTAATTGTGCAAAAACTACTGAGCGTATTTACACCAAATAACAAAAAAGCACTCTTTCTGGGCCAAGATCTATCTGTCTGTCAAATTTGGTGTAAATTCATTCAGCAGTTTGGGCTGTAGCTGTGTCTAAAGTAGCAATAGAAAAATGAATGGAGAACATGCGTTTTGCTCCCCCCTTCCATCACCCCGCTTGATGGACCATCTTGAACTTTCCATGCACAAAGTAGTCAAAATATAGCACATTTTTGGAAAGT
The DNA here is from genome assembly GCA_963921515.1 of Calotriton arnoldi. Classification (NCBI taxonomy): domain Eukaryota; kingdom Metazoa; phylum Chordata; class Amphibia; order Caudata; family Salamandridae; genus Calotriton; species Calotriton arnoldi. The sequence goes on from CAWUFW010004193.1 coordinate 823,508, forward strand.
ATTGTGTAGATTTGTCAAACGGGAAAATAGTTACTAGCAACACACAAAAGAAACTCCCATGGAAACACGATCCTAACTATAATTACCCATTTGCGACAGCCACTGGGTAACATATATATATATTAGTCACTGAAAAAAACCAAAGGTTTCAGGAACGTTATAGTTAGGATGACATTTCACTCGTACAAAACCAGAGAAATTCAGCCGTTATAGTTACCTGAGTTAACTATAACTTGCGCCCCGCATGCACTGCTTATGACCTAATATATTACATCACTCATGACATGGTCAGTGACATCACTGATGACATACTGTTGGAGGGGGGCTACGTGTGATGTCATTTGAGACTGATGACATCTCAAATGACATCATGCCCGGCACCCCTCCAACAGTATTTAAGCTCCAGGGAGGTGGTGGACCATTGGGCTGTGTGGGAGGGCTGGAGCCCTCCCACACTTCATTTTTAATATATAGCCCCTGGGAGGTGGTGGTCCCCGGGACTGCGTGGGGGTGCTGGAGCCCCCCCATGCATCTTTGTAAATATTGCCCGTGGAGGTGGCGGTCCGCGGGGCTGCAGGGGGCCTCATAGCCCACGCATTTCAGATAATTAGCCCCGGGGAGGTGGCGGTCCCTGGGGCTGGGTGGGGGGCTGGAGCCTCCCCACGTATTTTAATTCAAAATAGCCCCGGGGACGTGGCGGTAACCGGGGCTGCGGGGGGCTGTGCAGCCCCCAGCACTTCAAAGTATTAGCCCAGGGGAGGTGGCGGGCCCCCGCATCTTTATTAGTTATTGCCACCGGAACCTGGCCCACCCGGAGGCCTAAAGGAAATGAAGCGCGGGAGCTCGCACTTCATTTAAAAAAAAAATCCACATTATTTGCAGATCCATCGCGAATCCCGCTGCAAATTTAAAAAAAAAGGCTTTTTTTGGGCCCTGGGGTCTCTGTGGGACCCACTGAACAGGCCTTGGTCAGGGTGTTTTTACGCTGCCCCATTTCTTGTTTTTTTACTTTTTTTCTTGTGACTCGGTTCAACCGAGTCAGAAGATGGCTGCCAACACTTCCTGGTTTAAAGTTTTGGCAACCAATCACATCTCAAGCACGAGATTGGGAGGGTTTGCAGATCCACCCTGGCCACAGTTGTATATCTGAGTAATCTTTACATTTCTCAGAAACTACTGAACCGATTTACACCATTTAACAAAAAGAGTGCTTTCTAAACCAAGAGCTACCTTTTTGCCAAATTTGGTATAATTCCATTCAGCAGTTAAGGCTTTAGTCGTGTCTAAAGTTTCCTATGGAAATCAATATGGAGAAAATACATTTTTGTCAAACGACGGCAAAGATATTGTCAAAAGAAAAAACGCTTTTCCTATAGAAACAAGGTCCTAACTATAACTAACTACTGGCGACCGCCAGTAGGTTTTAAAAAAATAAATATATATATATATATATTCACTGAAAAACACATAGGTTTCAGGGACGTTATAGTTAGAAATTAGCATTTAAAAAACCTTAGAAATTCATTGAAAAAAAACACAGGTTTCAGGGACGTTATAGTTAGTTGGACATTTCAATCGTACAAAACCAGAGAAATGTGGCTGTTATAGTTAGTTGAGCTAACTATAACTTGCGCCCCCGCAATGCACTGCTGATGACGTCACATATTACATCATCATGACATGGTCAGTGACATCACTGATGACATCACTGATGGCATCTCAAATGGCATCACTGATGACATCATCCAGTGACTGTGTGTTTCTGTAAAGTTTAAATATGTTTTATATATACATATATATGCCAAGGTATATTGAAGAATGAGTGGGTGTATAAGTGTCTGAATGGATGATTTAGTAGGTGCGTGACTGACTGTATAAGTGAGTGATTAAATATGTCTTACTGAATGCATGGGTTAGTGACTAAACTGTGTGAATGTCTGTATCAGTCTGTCAGTTGGTGTGTAAGCAACTGCATGGGTTGGTGAGTAGCTACATGAGTGTCTCTATGGGTTATTGATTGGTTGTCTGAGTATCTGTATGGGTGCCTGAGTGTCTGTGTGGGTAGGTGAGGAGTGTGTGACTCTGTGCATAGATGTGTGAGTGGGTGATTCACTGGGTGTATGGGTTCAAGAGTGCATCTGTGAAGGGCTGTATGGGTGTGTATATGGGTGTGTCAGTGAGTGAATAGATATCTCAGTGGTACATGTGTGAGTAACTACATATGTGAAAGGCAGTATATGTCAGTGTTGGAGTATATAAATGACTATATGTGAGAGTGAGTGATTGTGAGAGTGGCTGTATGGATAAGTGTGTGCTTGTATCAGGGATTGTATAATGGAGTAAGTATGTGTTAGTATCTGTATGAATAAGTGAGGTGGTGTGTGTATAACTGTATAGGTGAGTAAATGGGAGTGTGATTGATTTTTTGCATGACTGACTAGGTGTATGAGTAACTCTATTGATGAGTGGTGGTGTGTGAGTGTCTGTATAGGTGTATGAGTGCAAATGATAGTGCTGTATTGATGAGTGACTGCATGTATGAGTGACTGTATGGGTGAATGAGTGAATGTGTGTGTAGACCTAGGAATCAGTGAGTGGGTATGTAGTAACTGGTATTGGTGTGTCTATGGTTTCGAAAATGGTAGTCTGTATTTTATAGTGGGTGTATCAAAGGTTATATTAGGGTGTGAGGAGGTGCATCAGATTATCACGTGGATGATGTCATCAGTGATGTCATCAGTGATGTCATTTGAGATGTCATCAGTGATGTCACTGACCATGTCATGAATGAGGTAATATGTGACATCATCAGCAGTGCATTGTGGGGGCGCGAGTTATAATTAGCTCAACTAACTATAACGGCCGAATTTCTCTGGTTTTGTACGAGCGAAATGTCCAACTAACTATAACGTCCCTGAAACCTGTGTTTTTTTCAGTGAATTTCTAAGGTTTTTTAAATGCTAATTTCTAACTATGTCTACAGAGGTAGGACATGTGCAGAAAGAGGAAGAAAGGTGCAGAAAGAGGAAGAAAGGTGCAGAAAGAAGCAAGAGAAATGCAGAAAGAGGCAACAGAAGTCCAGAAAGAGGAAGAAAGGTGCAGAAAGAAGCAAGAGATATGCAGAAAGAACCAACAGAGGTGCAGAAAGTTGCAAAGTCATCCTGTGCCCCCAACTTTTTGCTGACTGGAACTGGTGGTAACTGACTCTGACTAACCATGCCCGGAGCCAGTGCTATGCTGAAAGACACTTAGAATACAGTGAAAACACCTACATACACTAGGGTACACTATGGGTTGGGGTACCCCTGTGATTGGCATGACCTCCCCTGTAAGGACCTAGTACATAATAGGGCAGGGGGATTAAAACTACCTCCAAGTCAGAGGTGCAGAAAGAGGCAAGGGAAGTGCAGAAAGAAGCAAGAGAGGTGCAGAAAGAAACAAAAGAAGTGCAGAAAGAAGGAACAGAGGTGCAGAAAGAGGCAGGAGGGATGCAGAAAGAAGGAAGAGGGATGCAGAAAGAGGCAAGAGAGGTACAGAAAGAGGCAAGAGGGGTGCAGAAAGAAGCAAGTGAGGTGCAGAAAGAGGCAACAGAGGTACAGAAAGTAGAAGAGATGTGCAGAAAGAGGCAAGAGAAGTACAGAAAAGAAGTAAGAGTGGCTTGCACACCATTAGTACCAATTTAACACCCATATTTAGCAATAAGTAACTGGTGACCATTCTAGGTTTACAAAGGACCTTCCACCACGCTGTAACACTTGTCGCTGCATTTTTGGTAACGTTTGAGCCGTTTGAGCTAGAAACAAGGCTTTTTTTGTTCAAATCTGCAGATTAGGCAGCAGATGATGAATTATGTGGCTAATGCGGAAAATGTATAATTGTGCAAAAGTTTGTGCAGCCAAACAGTTGCATAATTCCAGTGGCCCTTCTCATACCTCTGACTAGGTCCAGAAGTGCTCCTCAGTAATTGCTTCTTTTTTTGTCTCATTGAGTTCATAGTTTAGCTTCTATGGAAATGAGGAAGACTAAACCTGAGGTTACAACTCCACAACACAGACTACCATACCACATAATTACTCTCCATAACACATAATCCCACTCTACATAATTCCTATACACTAATATACCACATACTTTCTATCCACATAATTTCACAGCACAACATACCACATAATTCCACTACACACAACCTACATCCACTCCACTCCAAGAAACATTAATAAAACACTTTTAGATTTACAACGCTAATAGCTCTAACTCTTGAAAATGCGAGACCTATTACATTACAAATGCTTCTTTAACTGGTAGTTGCGTTTGCAGAGTGGTGGAGAAAGGTGGCTGGGCCTCCAACCAACGCTCAGCAATTCTGCTGCGTAGGACTTACAGGAGGTACCAGGAGGGCTACTTGGCCACCAAAGTCCCTCAGGAGTAAAGTGAACTTCATCCCCCAACCAGTACTGTGCCAGGAGGCGCTTTGCAGAGTGGTGGAGAAAGGTGAGCGTGGCCTCCGAAGACCTCTTAGCTATCCCACAGTGTGGGATTTAATGGAGGTAACAGGAGGGGTAGTTAGCGCCTAAGGTCAACCTTGGGGGCCAACTACCCCTTCTATTACCTCCAGTAAGTCCCACACAGCAGGATTGCTAGGTTCTCATAGCAGGCCACGCCCCCTCTCCCCACCACTCTGCAAACGCACTTCCTGGTGCGCTCTTGGATGGGGATTAAAGTCCCCTTCACTGCTAGGGGTCCTTAGAGGCCAACTACCCTAACTGATACCTCCAGTATGCCCCAGATAGTGGGATAGCTGACAGGTGGACACAGGCCACGCCCCCTTTCTCCACCACTCCACCACTCTGCAAACGCACCTCCAGGCGCGTTCTGGGTTGGGGAACTAAGTCCCCTGGAATCCTGAAGGTCCCTGGGGGCCAACTAGCCCACCAGGTACCTCCAGTAATCCCCACACAGCTGGATTGCTGAGAGTGGTCCGAGGCCACGCCCCCTTTTTACACCACTCTGCAAACACGCCTCCTGGCGCCCTGCTGCTCGGGGGATGAAGTACACTTTAGTCCTGAGGTCCTCAGGACACCAGAGGACCTCATCGCCCCACCAGCAATGCGCCAAGAGGTGAGTTTGCAGAGTGGTGTAAAAAGGGGCGTAGCCTTGGACCACCTCTCAGCAATCCCACTGTGTGGGGCTTACAGGAGGTACCTGGTGGGCTAGTTGGCCCCTAAGGACCCTTAAGATTTGAGGGGACTCAATCCCCCAACCCAGAACGCACCAGGAGGCGCGTTTGCAGAGTGGTGCAGGGAGGGGGCGGGGCCTCCGGCGAGATACCAGTTTTTCTATACTTTTGATATTTGTAGAAGGGGGGCTTTGTGGCCCCCCTTCTCTTACTATTTTTTGGGCCCTGGGGACCCCATCCCCCAGGGCCTGACCCATTTTTCAATTTTTTTTAAAAAAACATGAAGGGGGCCCTGCAGCCCCCCTCCCGAGGCCAATTATGGCCCCGGGGACCCCATTCCCTGGGGCCTGGCCAGCCTTTAAAAAAATATATATATATATATATATATATATAAGGGAGGGGGCCACGTGGCCCCCCTTCCCTAGGCCACTATTGGCCCCGGGCCTGGCCTTACGTTGGGGACCGTGGGGGGAGCCCCAATGCCCCCACGGTCCATGCCGGCTCCCCGCCTCCTGCGGGAGCCAGTATTGCTTTTGGGCAAGGGGAGCTGCTAACATGCAGCTCCCTTTGCCCAAAAGCAATTCTGCTTTGCTTCTTGGAAGCGAGAGCAGGTTTCCTACTCTCGCTTCCAAGAGCAAAGCAGTGTTTGCTATGGCAGGGCGGGAGCTGTGCTCCCGCCCTGCCATAGCAAACGGCAATGTCCTGGGGGTGGGCACCCTGGGACATTGCAGGAGCCGGCCCTGGGGGGTGGCTCCAGGAGGGGGGCGGCCCCCCTCCCATCATTTGCACAGCCCTGGGGAGTTGTTGGTCACCGGGGCCGGGTGTCCGCAACGGACCCCGCATTTAAATAAAGTGTGCTCTGGGGAGGTGGTGGTCCTCGGGGCAGTGTGGGGGGCTCGAGCCCCCCCACACAGTTTTAGGAAGTAGCCCTGGGGAGGTGGGGGTCCCCGGGACTTGGGGGGCCCATGAGGCCCCCCACACTAAAATAACAATGCCCCGGGGAGGTGGCGGTCCCTGTGGCAGTGTGGGGGGGCAGGAGCCCCCCCACACATTTAAAAAAAAAGCCCCAGGGAAGTGGTGGTCCCCGGGGCTGGGGGTGGCCTGCAAGGCCCCCCCACCCTAAAATAACAATGCTCCAGGGAGGTGGCTGTCCCCGGGGCAGCGTGGGGGGGCAGGAGCCCCCGCGCATTTTTTTAAAAAAGCCCTGGGGAGGTGGTGGTCCCCGGGGCTGCGGGGGGCCACGTGCCCCCGCATATAATTATCTAAGCCCCGGGGAGGTGGCAGTGCCCGGGGCTGCGGGGGCCCCTGTGGGCCCCCGCTATATAATTGGACATTGCCAACGGGACCTGGCCCACCCGGGGGCTTATAGAAAACGAAGCGCGGGAGCCTGCGCTTCATTTTGTAAACATTTTTGCCCCCACGGTCCATGCCAGCTCCCCGCCTCCTGCGGGAGCCGGCATTGCTTTTGGGCAAGGGGAGCTGTTAACATGCCCAAAAGCAATTCTGCTTTGCTTCTTGGAAGCGAGAGCAGGTTTCCTACTCTCGCTTCCAAGAGCAAAGCAGTGTTTGCTATGGCAGGGCGGGAGCCGTGCTCCTGCCCTGCCACAGCAAACGGCAATGGTGGGCACCCCGGGACATTGCAGGAGCCAGCCCTGGGGGGTGGCGGTCCCCAGGGCCATGGAGCCCCCCTCCCATCATTTGCACAGCTCCGGGGAGGTGGCGGTCCCCGGGGCCGGGTGTCCGCAACGGACCCCCGCATTTAAATAAAGTGTGCCCCAGGGAGGTGGTGGTCCCAGGGGCAGTGTGTGGGGGCTCGAGACCCCCACACAGTTTTAGAAAGTAGCCCTGGGTAGGTGGCGGTCTCCGGGGCTTGGGGGGCCCGCGAGGCCCCCCCCACCCTAAAATAACAATTCCCCAGGGAGGTGGCGGTCCCTGGGGCAGCGTGGGGGGGCAGGAGCCCCCCACACATTAAAAAAAAAAGCCCCAGGGAGGTGGTGGTCCCACGGGCTGTGGGTGGCCCGCAAGGCCCCCCCACCCTAAAATAACAATGCCCCAGGGAGGTGGCAGTCCCCGGGGCTGCAGGGGGCCCCCGTGGGCCCCCACGACATAATTGGACATTGCCCCTGGCCCACCCGGGGGCTTATAAAAAACGAAGCGCGGGAGCCCGCGCTTCATTTTTAAAATAAAAATTTGTCCGGATTCGCGCACCCAGCGCGAATTTGGCCGATTTCTTTTTTTTAAAATGCTTTGTTTGGCCCTTGGGGTCTTTGTGGGGCCCCCTGAGCTGGTCTAGGGGGTCAGGGTGTTTCTACCCTGCCCCCTTTTCTTGTTTTTTATCTTTTTTTTACTGTTTTCTTGTGACTCGGTTTAACCGAGTCACAAGATGGCTGCCAACACATTCTGGTTTGGAGTGTTGGCAGCCAATCAGAATGAAGCTCATGCTCGGGAGGGTTCGCGAATCCTCCTCGGTGCTCTTATATTGATATTTTTATTTTTTTATTCCTCAGCAACTACTGAACGGATTTACACCATTTAAAAAAAAGGTCACTTTCTGAACCAAGAGCTACCTTTTTGCCAAATTTGGTGTAATTCTGTTCAGCAGTTCGGGCTGTAGCCGTGTCTAAAGTTCCTATGGAAATTAACATGGGGAAAACGTGTTTTGGGACCCCCCTTTTTTCTCGGCCCCCGCTTCACGAATCACCCCGAATCTTTCAAGACAGGAGCAGATCCTAGTGAACCATTAGTTTTGAAAAGTTTGCGAAGATTCGTCACACGGCGCCAAAGATATTGGCAAAAAAAAATGCTTTTTGAATAGAAACGAGGTCCTAACTATAACTACCTACTGGCGACCGCCAGAAGGTAATATATATATATATATGTATATATATATATATACATATATATATATATATTCATTGAAGAAAACAAAGGTTAAAGTAATGTTGTAGTTAGGTGTAATGAAAAGATCTGTTTTTGTTTTAAAAACCTTTGAAATTCGCTGAAAAAAACAAAGGATAAAGTAATGTTATAATTAGATGAATATGACAGTGACAACATTAACGTTTTGAACTAAAAAAAACCTCAGAAATTCACCAGTTATAGTTTGCAGAGCTAACTATAACTTGTGCCCCCGCCATGCACCGCTTATGACCTCATGTATTACATCACTGATGACATGTTCTATGACATCATTTATGACATCACTGATGACATCTCAAATGACATCATTGCACAGATGCACACAGACATGTGCTTTGAAGCTTTTCTAGGGTATCCAGCACTATTCAATACACATAGTCACACCGTACTGCCTAATCTGAACTATCTACTATTGCCAGTCAGGCCATAATCTAGACTTCCTGCACCTGTAACTATCCAAAGTACCCCCCAACTTCCTATAGCCCTTGTAGTTCTGCACACCTATAGGCAGGTACAAGTTTATTTAATAGTCACACATTTAAACATGCATTTATCTCTTTACAGCAAGCATAGCACCATCATAAGTTGTTTAGTTTACCTTTTTTTCAGTATATTGATGACATAAATACATTCCGAATTTCAACGTTGCATCCTCATGGTAAGCACAGCTGCAGAATTCCCCAAACAAAACCCATAAAATGCAGAATGAGAGATTGAAGGAACCCTTCTTCATATTAACATTTGTACAGGAAGAAGTGGTGACGTTTTGCAGGTCTCTTGGTGGGTTTTGGTTGTTAGAAATGAAGCTTGAAGTTCATTAGCTTTTAGGCCGAGCTATTCCCGCCTCTTTGTGTCTTTGTTGAAGACAATGTATGAAGAGGTTGAAAGAGAAGAAACTACCAACAAAATAAGGGGTAAATAATGTGTTTCTATCCTCCCAACCCACCGCACGCCTGAATAAGACAATCAAAACTTCCCATAGCACCCTTTAATTAGCTTTTATGCTGCAGTCATGAATAGGGGAGGCAGACAGACACCTCCTGACTGCCATAACCCAGAAAGAGACGCTGTGTGCTATCTGAATGTGGATTGATATCCACTCCACATGCAAAATTTTGGAAAATGCAAATCAGGCCAAAGCTCACACTGACATTTACAAGAAGGGCCAGAAAAGGTATGATTTTAATTCATCCGTTTTGGCAGACTTTGAAGAGAATAACAACCTGCCCTGCAAAGTGAATAATTAACAGCAGTGTGTGTCATGGGCCCAGTTGGTTTCAGGAGGCTTTTCTGGCTACACTACTTGAGAACTGAAGAGAACTACTGACGCCTCTCTAGTGCTTATTTATTTATTTTATTTATTCAGTGTTTTGTATAGCGCGAACTTGACCCCGTAGGGTATCAGAGCGCTTCACAGTATAGGACATGATAACTTTTACAGTACAATATTCTGTATAGCATTTAACATATTAACGTCCAGTTCAAATTTGTCACAGCCACTTCACTTGATAAATACTTTAGCACATTCACAGAATGTAAGACTAGAGGAACCATGTCATCAGGGGAAGCAAGAACCTGTAATGAACAAATGAAATTAGTTCTTAGCAAAAAGCGCTTCTGCCTTTGAGCGAGAGGATTTGGGCGAGTCTTGTGTGGATGATCTGTAGTGGTTACGGTAGGTATTTGCTCATTAGAAAGATCTTGGTTTCTTTCTTGAATCTTGCGTGGTTGGGTAACCTTCTGATGCCTAGAGGTAGCGAATTCCATATTCTCGGTGCAGCACCTGAGAACGCTCTGTCATAAGTTTTTTTTATGCAGAAAATCGGTGGCTTCAACACTAGGTCCCTGGCGCTCCTGGATTGTCTGCTTCCTCCTGAAATCTCTAATTTTTGAGCTAGATATCTTGGTGACTTGAAGTGTAGAGCTTTGTGTGTTATACACGCCAGTTTGAGCTGAATTCTGGCTTCATAAGGTAGCCAGTTCAGCGCTTTCAGGTGAGGAGAGATATGGTCGAATTTTTTTGAACCTGTTATGAGCCTTGTTGCTGCGTTGAGGCAGGCTTTTAGAGGTGCTGTTGCAATTTTGAGGAGCCCAGAAAGTGTTGTGCATCCGTATTGGATCCTCGAGATTACTAATGCCTGAACTGCCATTTTGAGGTCTGCTGTTTCGATGAAAGGTTTCAATTTCAATATAGCTCAGGTGAAATCTTGCATTTATAGCCAACGTGTTGATGTGTGATTGCATGTTTAGGCTTTGGTCTAGAGTGATTCCTAGAGATTTGGTTGAATCTACGATGATCGGGGTGCAGTTGAGTGCGGTGATCAAGTTGGTCCATTCTTTTATAATGGGCGGGCTTTTGGTGGGGGAAATTAGGAGGAATTCTGGTTTTTTTGCGTTTAGTTTAAGCTGATTGCTTGTTAACCATTGCATTGTCGCCCTTAAAGCCTTGTTCATTGTTCTGATCTCCTCCAAAGAGGAAATCTTAATGTAAATCTGAGTGTCATTAGCGTACATGTGGAAAAGGATGTTGGCACGGCGGAGTATATCCGTTAGTGGTTCCACATATAAGTTGAATAGTGAAGGGGAGAGAGTTGATCCTTGTGGAACCCCTATCTGAATGGGGGAGGATGTTGACAGGTTCTTATTCACCAGAAATCTTTGTGATCTGTTCCTCAAGTAGGACTTGAACCATTCAATAACGTTCCCGGAAAAACCCATCCTGTTCTCCAGTCGTTCTAGCAACATTTCGTGGTTAACTGTGTCGAACGCAGATGATAAATCAAGAAGGATTAAAAGACAAGCTTTGTTTTGGTCCAGAGCGAGTAATGCGTCGTCTACTACATGCAGAATTGCCGTTTCCGTACTATGATTATGTCTAAATCCTGATTGGTAATCGTCTAGTAATTGGAATTTAGATATGTGCTGACTTAGTTGTTGCTGAACACATTTTTCTATCACTTTAGCTAATAGGGGAATGTTGGATACTGGCCGAAAATTGCTAGGTTCAGCGGGATTCTCTGAAGGTTTCTTTATGATGGGAATGACCTGTCCCATTTTTAGACAGTCTGGGAAGGATCCTTAAGACAGGGAAGCATTGACTATCGATGTCCAACTGGGGATGATCTCCTGGTCAATGTACGGCACAAATTTTGCAGGGAGTGGATCGTTGAAGTGATTGTTAGGCTTAATGGCCGATAAGGTTTTAAGGATGTCGTTCTGGTCATATAGTTTAAGAGTGGACCATTGAGTTTCGTTTTTGGGTATTGAATGATTGGGCATTGTTGAGTCACTTGGTTGTGAGGCCTCCCATGAAGATGCTGCTGTCTTAAGCTCACATTCCAAGGACGTGGCCTTGGATGTAAAGAAGTTTGCGAATACTTCACAGCTAATTTGAGATTTTGTTGATTCTAGTGCGGATTTGTAAGTTTTGTTTGATTGCTGTTTAACCAGTTCAAAGAGTTTCCGAGGTCTGTATTTTGCATTCTCCAATTCCGTTCTGAAGAATTCTTTTTTGGACTTCAGAATATTTTTATTGTAGGCGTTTCTGGTATTTCTTAGCATTTTTAGTTGTGGGGATGATGGTAGTTGTCTCCATTTCCATTCTGCTAGTCTCAGTTTACGTCTTTCTTCATTTAGTGTTCCGCTGAACCAGGGATTTTTATCTTTGTCCGAAGTTCGTTTTAGTTTTAACGGTGCAATAGTGTCCATTATCTCTGACATCTTCGCATTGTAGTGCTCCGTGAGTTCGCTGGCGTTTGTCAAATTTCTGGGAGGGGAAAGATCCCTCCTGCACATCGAAGCAAGCTTCTCATTGTCCACGTTCTTTGTGGTCCTTACCCATTGTTTGGGTTTGATTGGTTGAGTGGGTTTTTTCTTTAATACTCTAGGAATTTGGAAGGTTATTATTAACCCTGGGCGTAGTTTGCGTAGTCGCGCTACGCGAAGCTACGCGAAGACGTCGAAGCGCTACGCGAGCTTCGCGTAGCTTCGCGAGCGTGCGTAGCTGCTTGGCGCGCCCGTTCGCGATGCGTTTTTCTTGCTCGGGAACGCGTTGTTCGTGTTCGGGACGCTGTTTGCGTGCTCGGGGGCGCGAACTTACCCATGCGGTCGCCTATGGGCGCGGCCATTTTGATTTTCACTTGTCCCGCCTGTTCGCGATCCCTTTTTTCCTGTTCCGGGTCGCGTATAGCGTGCTCGCGATGCGCATTCCATGTTCGGGAACGCGCTGTACGTGTTCGCGACGTTTTGTGCGTGCTCGGGGAGAAATATCGCGCGAACTTACCCATGCGGTCGCGATGGGCGCGGCCATCTTGTTTTACCACTCTATGCTATGGTTCTGGGCCTGCTTTTCTATCCTCCCTCAATCTTTGCAATCCTTAGTTTTTTACACTGTTTTTCAATTTTTCTTTATTTCTTACCTATCTCTCTCTCTGCCTAAGTCTATATTTTGCATTTTTTTCTACTTTTTACTGTGTTTTTTTTACTTTTCAACTGTTTTATATAACTTTCTTCTTTAAGCTCCTACTTCTTCCCCTAACTTTATTTTTCCCTTCTAACTTTTCTTTTTCACCTCCTCCCACCCCAGAACCATGGCGAAGGGTAGCAGCAGCGGGTCAAAGAAGGGCAAGGCGCGTGCGCCCAATCGCCGCCTGCCTTGCGGCAGACTGCGCCCCGCAGGGGTGCAAGCCCGCCAGCTGTTTACGGAGGAGGAGGTGGCCGCCGTTGTTTTTTTTATTCAGCGCCACCTCCCCTTGACCTTGGCAGCAGGCGGCAGGCCAGGCTCCGGTTACCCGACCCAGGAGCGTCACCGTCGGTGGGCGAAGGTGCGTCGGGCAGTGTTTCGCTGCTCCGCGGTCCGGCGCACACATAACCAGCTGGCCCACCGGTGGTCAGACATTCTTGACCGGGAGCAGGACCTGTTGGACCTGCTAGGTGTCGAGGTCGTGGGGCTTGGTGAGTAGCCAATATATATAGTAGTATAAGTATTGTGATTTGTGTATACATTTTTTACAAATAACAAGAATAATGCTGCTTACATTGCAGGTAAATTACGTTTCAAAATCTTCTGTGATTGTAGGACACAGGTGCTGGGCGGTACTCTTACTTTTTTGCAACTTTGCGCTCGCTTGTCATTATTATGTAAGAGTTTACTTTAGAGAACTTCAGTTAGGTAATGCTATTGCTAGAGAGACTGTAGTCCTTCCTTTGTCCTCCTGTCAAATAGTGGTGGATGGATTTGATACTAGGTTTAGTTACTATTAGTTGATAATTTTTGAACGGTGTGCGTGACGCATCCTCTGTCACTGAGTGCTGCTTACCCCAGTCCTTAGTAGAACCTTTTGTAGTTTGTTTAGTGAGTGGTACTGGTAAGCTTAGCTTAGCAGTGTCAGTCAGCTGCAGAACATCAGACGCAACCAACCAACAATTTGATGTATGCATTATGCACTGACTTTATGCATGTGTCCTCCTTCTCACCTATGCATTTTTGATGGAAAAAAAAATGGAAATGCATGCTTAATGAACAATTGGCCCGCCTGGAATAGGTGGGCTAGGTCAGGTGGTACTTAGGCTTAGTTAGTGTTCTGGATTTTATTTGAATCAATCAGAATGGAACACTGAATTAGTGTTCCCCAATAAGTAGACTGTCCGTGAATTCCGCAAGCCAGTAGGCGCTCGGATTCGATAGGTCAATTTTATTGCAATTTTTGTTTCCTAAAACGTTTTTTGAGCGTTTTTTTAAGATAATTTATTTGTTTCACAGCAATCATTAATGTTTGTGTCTTTCTTTTTCTTTATTATATCTTACATGATCACTGATCTGCAGCACCCAGGGGCAAGAAGACGGGGTCCGAGTCGGCGGGACAACCACCAGAGGACCGCTCCTCTACCGAGGGCCCTGCTGCTGGTCCCAGTAAGTCCTCCAGTGGTTATATTAACAATTATATTGCCCTAACTTTTACTGGACCTTATTTATTCAGAACTATTAATTCTGGCTCCACTCCCTAATTATATTTTTTACAAAAGATTCTTTGATCTTGACTTGACTATCTGTTTCTAAATTCTGGTTATCCCTGCCTCTAAGTTGTAACTGCCTCTGCTATGAATGTCTGTACTCGGTACTACTACTATTAGTCTGTCGCTAAGCTTGCCCAGTTTGCATTGCCACTCTTTATTGTACGGTTTTGAATAAAACTCAGATTGACCAATACTAATAGCTCTAGCCACTGAGTCCAGTCCTTTCGGTTGTCCTCTTCTAGGCTTCTTAATCTTGAGGCTTTGACAATTACCACAAACAAAATGCACAACCAGATATTTGACTATTTTTGATAGGATATAGTACATACTACTTGGATTCTGCACAGCCCCATGCAGAACTATGCACAATGAAAGAGGATGTTGGTGATGAGAGTTTGGAACTTGGACGTTACTCACACCTCAGTCAGAAGTGAACCCACAATCCCCTGAACGACTAGCTAGTGTCTCATTAGGTCCCCGAACCCCCACCCGAAGATACCCAATGATTATGATTCCACAACCCAGAACATAACACACTTTCGCTCACTCACTCGTGTAAGTCCACCACCACCACCACACCAAATACCACAGAGTCTATGTGTAAGTTCAAAAGGTTTATTTTCAAATGACAACTTCTGTATGTTGTTGTTCTATAAAATTCAGTGTACTCCAGCCAGCTCCAACAGCAAAATGCATAAGATTAAAACAATAAAAATTGTTGCAACAAGTGCATGATGATATAAGACAAAAGATCTGTGTGAATTCTGGGCGACTCCTCACCGTAGAACGTAGAATTACTGGTTACATGCATCATTCATAAGCTCTGCAAATCTCTGGTTCGTACTCGTAGAAGGGAATCCTCTGCCTGAGAAAAATGGTGCGTGTTAATGCAAGCATTTGTCAGTCCTGCCCAAAAACTGTAACATGTTACCTATGGCTAAGTAATACGGACTAACGGAACTCCATAACAAAGTGGCTTGTTTTCCGACCTCTTGTACGCAACGCTCAGACAGTAGCTGTATGTGCTCATGTGGGCTCAAAAAGGCGTCTTACTGTTACTGCACAACAAGCTGCGAGGTAACATGCGCAAAAGACATGAAGCGAAAAATGGTTGCATGGCTCAGGCTAACTTTGCAAAGAGTAGAGTATAGTATAATAATGACCTTAGGGACCATAATAACACTACTAGTGTCTGTCTACTGACTGTACTCTAGTACCCGATTTGGACTATTGAATGTGATTTATAATAATAATATGTATTAACCTTTTTTCAATCTTGCTAGTGAAAAAGAATAAATAGGGGGAGGTGTACAGGCATCTAAAAATGTGTCATGTTTTTGCTAGGCGTACTACCGACCACCAGTGCCGGTGGGGCCAGCGGCGATGGCGTTGCGGCCATTCCGGAGGGGGCAGGAGATACAGGGGGTGAGCCAGCAGCAGTGGCGGGCGGTGGTAAGTTATATTCATGACTTATTGACATTGCACTAGCTGGAAGGGTGTGTGGAGTGGACTTCACTCACTGTACTGTTGTTGAGACTTATTAGGTATGAAGTTGTAGTGAACATTATACAACGGTTAATAAAGAAGACACCCTTTACTTAGCAGCATGAGCAATGCAGTAGCAATAGCATTACCAGCGTGACTTCATTAACCAATGGCCTCTTATATCTGACTCCAACTCAGCTGTGAAAGTTTTATGGAGGAGACTAAAAGTCAGATCAGATGACCTTGATGGATGTGTTGAACAAAAAGGGAAAGAAGGGTGGAAGGAGGAAGGGCGGGCGAGATTTAATATGACGACTGGCAGAGAAGGATACGTTGGAAGCATGGATAGGTGGCTGATAGGAATCAGATGCATGTGTTGTTGAAGGATGGGTGGGAGGTGAAAGAAGAATGGATGCCTGCCTGGGTGGAAGACACAGTATGGGTGGATACTGTGGATAGCAAGAATCATCAGCGGTGTTTGGGTGAAACTCTAAGCCAAGGCAAGCAACGGAGTGAGTGGACGCATGCGTTGTTGTTGGTGAAACAAAGTAACGTTTGTGGAGAGATTAAGAAGAATGATTGACATTTACTTAGAATGGATGGATGCCTGTATGTATTCATCATAGACAGCATAGGTGGAGACTGTCACGGGATGCACAGTTTTAGGGAATGTTAAAGAAACCGCGCCAGCGTACCAAAGCCGATGTGGGGAGGGGCAGGGTGGGGGTAGTAGTAAACAATGTATTACGCGGGCAAATACAGGTAACTTTACTGTAACATACAAATAAATAAAGTGAATTTCATTGTGCGCACTGCACCGCCAAATGCGATGCAGTGTGCGCAACAAAATTAGTTTCATTTATTTATATGTTTACTTACCTGTAATTGGCCGTAATCCATAGTTTACTACCCCCATCCTGCCCCTACCCACGCCACCGCCCGGCCAAACTCCCCGAGTCCCACCAACGACCGCTACTGACCTTATGTCGTTGTCCCATATAAAAGCAACGATCATTGGATCAGATATATAATCTGCCTTTTTGTAGTAGCCAAGGCACTGTGAAATTGAGCAATTGCCCTCCATGTAACAGAGAGAGTATGGCCAGTGCCACCCGTAATAGAAAAATACGAGCTTCCCCACCTGCAAACAGTAGTAAATCAAACTAATGTGACTCTGCGTCATGACTCGTATGTTTGTCTTGGCTTCAAGCATAGATGACCGAGCTGGCAATGCCGGCTACAACCAGGTTATGTCATTTCCCTAAACTAGAGATAAGAAGAACACTGGTGTACTGTGTACTGGTTGGAGTCCATAGTGCTAGTATAATGCCTGAAACTCCCACAAATGTTAGAGGCCGAGGAAGTGGGAGGATAGATAGATTATTACCACAAATGTTATGTACTGTGCTTCTTGCTAGTGCTACTGTGCCATTATGTGTTGAATTAATTTTGTGTTACTGTTTAGGTAAGAGTACTGGTTACAACAATATTTTTTTTCTTTCTTTTCCCAAGACAAACCATCGCGGAAGGAGTTGGCAGTCAGGGCCCGGCGCCGGAAACTGGAGGCCATATGCCGGGAGTACCGGCGGCTGGTGGCTCTGGCGGAGGAGGAGGAGGAGGCGGCAGCAGCTGCAGCCTCGTCCGATGCCCCGGGCCCCAGCCAGGCCCCAACTCCAGCGGTACGGCGCCGCGGTCTGATAGCCACCCGCCGCAATTCGCTAGCAGCCAGCACTGCTGTCCCCCATTGTGGATGCCACTGCAGGGCATTCCGCAAGAAGATTCTCCTCCGGATGGCGCGGCAAGAGGAGCAAATGGAGGAGCGGGTGAGAATCCTGGTGGACAAACACCTCAAAGCCCGCCGATTATAACATCGAGGACCCTGTTGCTTTGCCCCTTTTTATTCCTTGTTTTGGTGGGTGGGAATTGGGCGTTGGGGTTTCGGGACATTATTTGGACTTTTTTCGTTTTGGACATTGGTTGGGGTTAGGGAGAGGGGTGGGTCAGGTGTGGGATAGTTTATTTTTGTTAGGGTAATAAATTATATTTATACTTAAACATACAATGTTAATGTTTTGTGGGGGGTTACTGTTTTACGAATTAACGTCACATTGGTTTGCTTGCTGCTGCAGGGCCGCAGCCAGTGTTTGATTTAAATAATCTGCCGATGATGTATAACAAACAGATAGATGCGGTACCCCTCACTGAGTTATTTGTCCTACTAGTATTCTACCTCCCACCAAACTTATCTTACCTGTGATTGATGATGACTACGTTCGGCACAGCGATGGCTGCATGGTTTCCATAGAGAATGTAGAAGATGCCACGGTTGTGGTGGTAGTAGTAGAGTAGACACTGGCAGTAGCATTTGCTAAAAAAATTAAAAAAAAGAGACAGTCACTTGCCTGAGAAAAACTGTGGGAGGAGTAGTCGAACGAAGTGAAATACAGTACAGAAGACGACTGCCAAACAAACAATATTGCAGTTGCAACTGCTAAAGTCAAATTAAACATAATGGTGGCGGGGACAGCCTAGTACAAGAAGTTATAAACTGCAGTTGGGCTGTCGAGTGAGTCACTTAACTTAACACAATCGTAATTCGTAACCTTTACTGCTGTGTGGTAGGAGTTTGATGATTAATCCAATCAATGACGGCAATTAATTATGATGTACTACTATTAGCCGTTGACGGCTTGCACAATGCACATAGACTGAGCATGGGTGGCCAAGCAGAAGAAGCTCCTCGCCCTGCCTTGCAATTGAATTAGTGTTGCTTTCACCACATCTGCCCCAGCAAGCGTGTGATCAATTGGTGTACATTTTATGTAGTCACATCACACCTCAATATAAATCACAGCCCGGGGGAAGAGGGTTAGGGTTTGATGAATGGATGGGAAGGGGGTTTGGGGAAAGGTTTGAAAATGAAAAACAGTACGCATGGACAACAAAAGCAAAGCGCAATCTTGGCAGACGACCATGATCTTATCCAAAAAATCAATAAAGCGAGAAAAGGGAAATGCATGCGTTAATGATGATGAAGATTAGATAACTTGATGGTTAATGAGTAGTACTTAATAACTCCTACTAGACAATTAGACAGTACAGGGCACCAGTATATTCTATGCAATTTGCCTTGCCTGTAATATGCCCTCAGAGACCCAAATTCCATGTTGTACTGGGCTTACTTGTAAAGATAGCAAAGACAATTAAAAAACATTTGTAGGGATCAATTAGCAAACAAACACACAACACACAGTCCTAATGATTGCAGAGAAAAAAGGATTCAAATTAATTAAAAGATGAATGATGAATGATACTAAAGTTACTGTATTATCATGCTAAAATTGTGGAGTTGAATCTCGTCCTTCCTCTTGGTCCTATCTTCCATGGACGCTCCGCACATCAATCTTGGTGGCCTTCCTGATGCCGATTGGTAAGGTAAATGTGAGTTGTGTCTCCCAGTATAGCAAGCACAGGGTAAAGGCCGGCCTGTAACGTCTAGATGGAAAAACAAAAGGGGTATTGAGAAATCAATGAATAAAAAAAAAAAACATCATTTACGGTGGAGTCCAAGAAGAGAAGAGAGAACACTTTCAGAGTGAGGCGGCTTGGATATATCGTGTAGATTCTGTTTACAGCATTAAGCTACAACAACAACAGGACAGAACAGGCCCACCACAGCACCAGCCCGTGACCCAACCTCCATTTACCTTAATTTTTGACATAGCCAGACAAAAGGCATACACAGCAACTTAGCATTTTCCTAATTAAGTGACAAAATCAATGCGCCGCTGTCAGTCATCACTACACTCGACTAGACCACTACATGGACATGTAGGTCTGCTGTGTTTACTACTTTCTTGTTGAATTGTTGTGTTTATGTTTACCTTATGCCACTTCATGAAATGCAGTTAGTCCTTGAATCATCTCCGATCCAACTGAATGACTGCGCGCGAAAAGATAGTATGGTCATCATCATGGTGTGGTACGTGTTGTCCAACTACAACTCAGTCTGTATTGACTCCGATTAAGTCCATATTCCATATTAAAAAATTGCAACAGATATTGGCCTGCACCTGCAGTAGTAGGAGTACAATTTGGTTATTAAACAACAAGAAAGGAAACATTGACTGTCACTTACTTACTTGAGTCACTTTGTAGATTAACTAGTAGAGTAGAGTTCGACTTCATGCACAACATCAACAACAAACAACAGCAATCGCTCAGAGTCTGCAAACATCCAATGCATTCCATCATTACCTGTCTTGCTCTTCTCTTTGGCTGTCAGATCATCAGATGCCTAGTTCTGACATTTTTTTTTTTTTTTTGCGGGGCAGTGGCCTCATCATTATTACTCCAGTCCACATTCATTTTGAGTGTTAGGCGCTGTTTCGGTTTTCGTCTTATTCATCTGTGGCACTTCTTTGTCACAGTTTAAGTTGCTTCCCATGGTCAGCACTGTGATGATGGTCCGCGGCCTGTGTAGTGCTCATTGCTGGTCATTTGAGTTTGCACAAATGTCAGCAAGTTTCTTCGAAGAGTCTCTTGTCTTTCTCTGCCAAGTACCTTCTGTCCTGACAGTGAGGACCTTTGGATGCCTGCTGAGGCTGTAGCCTTCGGACACTGATGAGTTTCAGCTCGAAAACAAAACGGAGGATAGCTATAGTAGTCACGTTTCACTTCTAATGGAGGCGGGACTGGTAAAGGCAACATTTCTTGTACTAATGTCTGCCTTGATGGAAATGTACTCGTGCGAGACAGGAAGATGAAGCAGGACTCTGAAGAGTGGACAGTTAAATGCACAGACGTGCAACTCCAATAGGGAAATAAAAAGAAGACGGTGGTGATGGTTTTGTTGTGATTTGATTTGAACCGGAAAGACAGATACACAGACACATAAAGGAAGGAAGAAAGCAACAATTTGAAAGCCTAGTTGTCAGGGAAGAGGAGCTCGTCCTCAAACTCTGGTGGTTCGGACAGAAGTAGGTCCTGTAACGCACTATTTACGTCATCCAAGTCGCTCTGCTCTTCCTGCTGTGATTCACGTATTTTGTAATCCGGTGGTATAAAGTGCTGATTCATTTTGATCATGGTTAACCTCTCCACGCTTTGGGCCGAGAGACTGGTCCTTTTCGAAGTTACAATGGCACCAGCAGCACTGAAAACACGCTCAGAAGAGACACTTGCGACAGGGGAAGCGAGATACTTTATCGCCAGCCTGCTGAGCACTGTCCATTGGCTTCTTTTCCCATACCAATACACCAATGGGTTTCCATCCATGAAGACCTCTGTTGGGTCATCCAGATAGGCCTGGACCATCCGCTCAATGTTAAGGGGTGCTCGGATGTGCTCGGCCGGTTTTGCCTTTGCATCAGCACTGGACTTACCATACCCCTGCTGTAGAAACCAATCAGTTGCACATTGTGCTGCGGATGATCCTGTTCTTGATGTTATTGTTGGTGTAGGTGACTGCTGGGAGGCAAATGCACTGCCCTCAGGCTCCGAAGTATAACTTGACTCTGGATGCCCTGTAGTACTGGTTATGGCCTGTGGTGGGGGGCCTGTAATTAACAGCCGTTCGCTTTCGAAAATAGTTGCTTCCTTAGCTATCAAAGTTTTGTAGTTGGCAACATCCACTTCCGAAAAAGGAATTACTGCCTTGCTGTTCAGAAATACTTTGTACCGTGGATCCAAAATTGTGGCACTAATGTAATGTGGTTGTGACAAAATTTTATTTTTAATCCTTGTATTTTCCGATAAGCGAGCGGCTAAGGTCTCCGCCAAATGATATGCGTCTTGTTTGTCATCCACACCTGCGTACGTTTCAGACACATCCTTCAGCTGTTGCTCTAGCATGTGCAACAATGGGATAGCTTGGCCCATAGTACAGTCCTCCCTGCTGACTTCACGTGTGAAGATCTCAAAAGGAAGTAGCATCTCAGTCAGGCATTTAAT
This sequence comes from Calotriton arnoldi, assembly GCA_963921515.1. NCBI lineage: Eukaryota > Metazoa > Chordata > Amphibia > Caudata > Salamandridae > Calotriton > Calotriton arnoldi. The sequence goes on from CAWUFW010004193.1 coordinate 845,055, forward strand.
GAGGTCCCATTGAGCCATCTCAACGGTCATGCCTCTCACAGTAGGTTCCCCTATTCTTTGCATGACATAAGCATTGAGTGGTATGTACAGTTCAAACAGACGATCAAGCATATAATAAGTTGAGTTCCAACGTGTTGGCACCTCCTGGATGAGCGCTTTGACTGGCAGTTTATGCTCACGTTGAATGACCCTCAGCTGCTTCCGGGCTTTAAAAGAATGGCTGAAATGTGTGCATATTCTTCTGCAGGTGACCAGTAAGTTGCTGACTTTTGATTCATTTTTCAAAAAGTCTTGAACAACAATGTTAATGCAGTGTGCCAAACACGGGACCCTGAAATAGCCACCATTGCGCATGGCCAAAACTACATTACTGCCGTTGTCCGTGGCAACAAAACCAATCGTAAGCCCTCTTGGGCGCAGCCACTCAAAGACCTTGGTGTTAAACTCTTCCAAAATGTTTGCAGCAGTATGAGATTTCTCCATGGCAAACATGGCTACAGTTGCATGTTTGCGAGTGGCATGAAAAATCTCTGCAGTATCAACACCAGCAGATAGCTGTTCTCTAACACCCACAAAACTGATCCAGTGTGCAGTGATGCACATGTAATCTGTGGCTTGGCAACTGGTCCACATGTCTGTAGTCAGGTGGATACTGTGAACAGCACTCTGCTTCAAGGCCTTTCCTAGCAATTCCAGCACGTCGTGATGTAGTGCTGGAACTGCAACTCTGGCAAAATAGTAGCGGCTGGGAACATGCCATTTTGGGCAGATGGTTGACACAAATTCCACAAAACCCAACCCTTCAACAAAAGAAAAAGGGAGAAGGTCCAGTGCTAACATTTTAGCCAGCTTCGCATTGTACAAACGTGCTATTGGGTGGTTGCGTTCGTACTGCCCCTCACCCCCAAACATGCTGATAATGGTAGGCTGCATGGTTTTCCTTTCTCTTAGGCTCAACGCACTTTTTGGTAGTGCGGACCTGGTACTTCTTGGTGTCTCCGGCTGACTCTTACTCTTGTGCCACTGAGATGTTGCTGAAGATGTGTGCAACGTTAAGACTGCACTGCTGGGGTCAGGGACACCTTGTGTACCACTAGTGAGAATGTCTCCCTGTCCTTCCTCTTCCACCGTGATCGGATCTTCTTCTACTCCTTTATCCCCACCAACACCAATGGTTGCAGTTTTTTTTCTGTCGCGAAGGTGGTCCTCCCAGCTGATCAAGTGGTGTTTTTTCAGATGGGTCATTTGGCCTCCGGTACCATAGTTTGTACCAAGCTTACCACGACTAACAGAGGTATTACAAATGGAGCATATAGCAATGTTCTCCTCCTTTTCGCTAACCGTAAAGAAGTCCCAAACTGGGGAGCTTAACTTTGGCCTCCTGCTGGAGGTGCCACTTCCAATGCCGGATGATCTGTAGGGTGTGTGTTGAATTTGACTCTGTGCTGCTGTACCACTACCTACTCCTACAGAGGTGGTGGTTGTGCTGGATGTAGGTCGCTGCCGGGCCTTTGCTAATGCAAATATGGAAGCTGTAGGTCGTGTTGGTGTTACCTGTGGAGGTATGCGTGCTACATCCCTCGCAGCGATTTTGGATAGAGTAAGAATGTTGGTCTCCATCTCCTCGGGGCCGGGAGTGATGTTCGTGATGACTGGCTCGTCGTCATCATCATCATCATCTTGCTGTTCTACATCGACCTCCATAAGTGTAAGGCTTTCTGGAACCTTCCTTTTCCCTAGCTTGGTCTTGGAACGTGGCTCCCTCTCAGACTCAGTTTGTGGCTTCCAAGTGGCATCTAGATCATCAGAAGGGGGCTTGGCGAAGAACTCGATGGACTACCCCTCCTTTTCCTTGCTGGGGATTTGGAAGACAATGGATCTTCTGAATGAGTGGCTTCTTCTTCTACCTCTGCATGAGGCTCAATTTCCTGAACTGCCCCTACTTCAGGAGGAACAACAACTACTATTGCGGGCGGTGGTTGCGGCTGTTGTTGTTGACCACTTATCTGCTGTGTTTCCTCCTGCGTTGATTGGGTACTACTTTGAGATAGCGATAAGTTTATCTCCGGCTCAGCATCACTGCTTTCCACCATTAGGCTGGCTACCTCTTCCCCACTCATGTGCTTGGCCCTGGGTTGGTGGGTTGGGTCCACTGATGCGGATGTGCTGCCCCCAGCTTCCCCCCGGACACCGCTGCTGCAGGCGCAATTTTTTTTTTCCCAAAAAAGGTACTGGCCGGCACACCAGACTTCAGTGTCACTTGCTTCTTCTGTTCCTTCTTCTTCTCAATAGCAACTTTCTTGGTACTGGAGGACCTGGTACCTGCTTTCTTTGGGCCCATCTTCTTCAGATGTCAGCAGCACTCAGTTGCAGAGATGTCTGGTCAGGTCACACGTCACGTTGTGTGTCCAGCAGCAGGATGTCTGTCTGGAAGTGCAACAGGAAATGATGAGAGACACACCTCCTCCTCAGTCTTTGTGCACCTAAAAGCAAAAAAGCCAGAACATCAGTCAAACATAGCACAAATCAAACAAATAGAATATAGAACTTAGTGTGTGGTGGCCTCAATTATTAAATTTCAGAAACTATTCCAACAACAACACACAGTGTAGCCATTTGTGAGACGTTGACAACAAGGCCAGGGCTTTCATGGCTACTGTACACTCTGGAAGAATAAGAATATTAAAGAACAAAAACTAAAATGTACTGGAGCATGTTTGGCCTAAATTTGTGCATCACGTGTGATGTATTATATAGCAGCATCAGGGAGCTGCAGCTGGCAATGGGGATGGATTTGGAAGCAGTAAAACAAGAGGAAAAATGGAAAGACACGCAGGCCTATGTGGCAAAAACAGCACACTAATAACTACCACAACAAAATGGCCCCCAGAAACATGGTGACTCACAGGCACAAGGCACGGCAAACAATGAACTCAAGCAGGCCTATATATGGGCAGACAAAGGATGCCTTATAAAACACACACAGCTTTAATGCAAAAACTAAAATCCACATGGCTAAAAACACTTTGGAAAGTTAGACAACCACTACAACAACACAATTATAATGACACAGTACACACGCAAAAAAGGCATTTATTTACCACACCCAATAAGTGAAATAGTCAGACCCTCCAAAAAAAGCCACATTTCGCAATTCAATTTAATCTATTCAATGCCATCCATGGCCTAAATGATGCCAAAATTCCACAGACTACACAGAAACAGTTTTATGCACCCATGGTGACTACCTCTGGGCCTACTGGCATACTGGGCCGCAAGTTTGGAGGCCTATGGCAAAAGCACAGTGGCTGGTTTAACAAAATGGCCGCCGCCCACATGGCCAGGCCACCCAAAATAACAAAAAGTGAAGACAAAGGACAGGACCAGGCAGTTGGAGACTCTGGGAAACTTGCTACCTCTTGGAAAAAATTGTAAAACAAAAAAAAATGACTCCTTGATCACCAAACTACATCAAAATGACAACCTGAGGAGTTTTTTGTGCAAAATGAACTAAATCAACATTTTCGAGAAGGTTTAATGATGCTCGAGAGATATTGTTCGCCAGATTGTAAATTTTGCGTGTTCGGCATCGCGATCGTCACAAATTGTCGTTATCGCGCGCGCGAAACGTACATTGAGCGCGCGAAGAAGTTAAAAAGTGTAAGTCCGCGTTGTCGCGCAGTGCGGACTTGCCCAAAGTCCGCGAGCTGAACGCCCAGGGTTACCTACTGGCTGAAAAGGCCTATTTATTTAACAAACACCACAAAAAATAAAATACGCCCCAAAAACCACTTTTACCAATTAAAAACAATGCCATCCATGGCCTCAATTATGTTACAATTCAACAGACAACACAAACAGTTTTTATGCACCCATGAGGATGACTACCGCCGGGCCTACTGGCACACTAGGCCGCAAGCTTTGAGGCCTATGGCAAAAGCACAGTGGCTGTTCACACAAAATGGCCGCCAACACATGGACAGGCCACCCAGAACAACAAGAAAAGGAAGACAAGACAGACAATGCAGGCCTATGGCAAAAGCACAATGCCTGGCTTCACAAAATGGCTGCCACCCACATGGCCAGGCCACCCAAAATAACAAAAAGTGAAGACAAAGGACAGGACCAGGCAGTTGGAGACTCTGGGAAACTTGCTACCTCTTGGAAAAAATTGTAAAACAAAAAAAAAATGACTCCTTGATCACCAAACTACATCTAAATGACAACCTGAGGAGTTTTTTGTGCAAAATGAACTAAATCAACATTTTCGAGAAGGTTTAATGATGCTCGAGAGATATTGTTCGCCAGATTGTAAATTTTGCGTGTTCGGCATCGCGATCGTCACAAATTGTCGTTATCGCGCGCGCGAAAACGTACATTGAGCGCGCGAAGAAGTTAAAAAGTGTAAGTCCGCGTTGTCGCGCAGTGCGGACTTGCCCAAAGTCCGCGAGCTGAACGCCCAGGGTTACCTACTGGCTGAAAAGGCCTATTTATTTAACAAACACCACAAAAAATAAAATACGCCCCAAAAACCACTTTTACCAATTCAAAAGTAAACAAGGCCATCCATGGATGCCCGGCCTACATGATGTTTAAACTTTAAATTCAACAGACATCACAGAAACATGCACCCATGGGTACCTCTGGCTCTAGTCTGGGCCTACTGGCTGAAATTCCAATCAAAGAAAAACAACTAGGCCCCTGCCGAAACTACAGGCCACAACAATACATTTTAAAAAATATGGAAATCCCCCCAAAAAATGTAGGTACAAACAAGCCCCAATCAAACAAACAAGTACACCAATTCTCCAACTTACTTGTAAAATCTCAAATCCAAGAGTCCTCAAATCCAATCCAATGATATGATGCAGCAGACAGACACAAAAAGTGATCCTTCCAGCTCCAAATCCAAATGAAAGTGAACAGCACATGGACAAAACACTGGGAGGAGCCTGCTGGACAGGAACAGGAAGTTTGAGAATCAGGGGCACTTCCTTCCTCTTGGAAAAAAAGAAAAAGGACTCCTTGCTCACCAAACTACATCTCTAAATGACAACCTGAGGAGTTTTTTGTGCAAAATGAACTAATTCATCATTTTCGAGAAGGTTTTATGATGCTCGAGATATATTCTTCGCCAGAATGTAGTTTCTTCGTGTTCGGGATCGCGATCTTACCAACACTGCCGCCGGAAGTCAGATCGCGCGTCCGAATGACGTGTTCGCGGTCGCACACTCTCGCGGGAACTTGCGGCCGGATTCCAAATCTCGTGGCGCCCGCGAACGGATAGGAAGTCGCGTCGGCGAACGCAGAATCACGGTAGGTCGTTACCGCGCGTGCGAGAACGTATATTGAGCGCGCGATGAAGACAAACAGCTACGCTACGCCGCAAATTGCGTAGTGCACGGTAACTTCGCGTTCTACGCGAATCGCGAAGTTACCGTAACTTCGCAAGCTTCGCGAGCGTAGTGAATTTCACCGCCCAGGCTTAGTTATTATGTGATGATCTGACCAGTCACAAGGCATGATTGAGGTTAAGATCACAGCTTTATCTTTGGATATGATCCAGTCTAGCGTGGAGCTTTTCACGTGTGTTGGAAGCTTGCAGGCTTGCACTAGGTTTTGATCTGCTAGGAAGTCTTTGATGATGTTGACCTGGCTGTCATTAGGATTGTTCCAGTGTAAGTTGAAGTCTCCTAGGAATATGTCATTGCTGTGATGATCTCCATTAAGTGGTCAATAAAAGGTTCATTCTTGCCTGGTGGGTGATAGAATGCATGGACCTTGCATAGCTGTTTCTCTGTATTAACTATGGAGAGTGCGAGGTATTCACATGAGCTAAGAGGGTCGGCAGGCAATGGAGTAACCAAGAGCTCCGAACGATGAATGACTGCAATACTCCCTCCTTTTCTCTTTAGCCTGTCTTGCCTCACAATGAAATAGTTAGGGGGCACCAGTAGATCCAAACATGGCGAGGAAGATTCAGTGAGCCATGTTTCAGTTAGGATCGCAACGTCTATCTCCTGACTCAGGATAATATCAGCGATGTCTGATGCATGTTTCACTGCTGAGCGGCAGTTGATTAGTAGCCCTGTGATCTGTTTCTGAGAATCCCGGATGGTGTCTTGATTCGAGGTGGTCAGCGTTATTTGCTTCAGGTTATTGGTATTTACTTTTCTGTCACTGGGCCTGACTTCTCTGAAGGAGTTGATTGGGACTGAGCTGATTACGTTTACATTGTTCTTGTTACGTGGGTCAGTTGTGGTCGGAGACGGCTCGTAGGATTGCAGTAGTGCTTGCGTTTCCTCGTCCGATAGGTAACTATGGAGTTTGCGAGGTCGATGATGTCTGTTTGATAGAGACATTGGTGTTGCTTTTATGTTGTTGTTATGTAGTGAGAGTACTGCCTCTTGCATATTTTTGAATTTGGAGAGTGCGTTTTCTGTGAGATGCGCAATATTCTTCAGATCCAGTATAGCTTTGTAAATGGTTTGTAGAAGGTTACTGGAGTTTAGATTCTGAGTATCTGGGATCCTTGAAGGAGCAGGGAGATGAAGGATGAGCTCAGGAGACTTGACGATTGATTGTTTAGTAATTCACCCTCTAATGACTCATTGACCTTTATCTTAGGTACGGCATTGATTATGCTTCTTATTTTTATTCGACCTCGGGGGGGAGATATGCGGGCTTTTATTAGATTAAGAGGTGGGCTCCTACTGTCTGGCGAGTTAAATATTTGTGGAGCGTTGAATGGTGGTTGGGTGGATGTTGTCGAATAATCCCCTTTGATTGGTGGCATAGCAGGCTTTCTCGACTTTCTTCTCACTATTTCTTGGCAAATGTGGCGAGTGTTCGTTCATGCAGGAATTTGACTTTTGTTGTGGGATGTTGTTGAAGGATTAATCGTGATTGTAGGTGACAGGTCAATTATTTGTGAAGATCGTCTGTTCGGCTCTTTTGCATTTGTTGGGGAAGGATTTGACCTCTGAGGATCAATTGTCTTCCCATGTTCCGCTCTCGGTGTTACTTTTTTGTGGTGTGTAATTGAACTTGCGAAGGGGCTTTGTTGGTTTCTTGTACGAGTGGAATAAAATACTTTTTCTTTAAGCGTGGAGAAGTATTCGTCAAATTTGTTTAGATCCTTGTCCTTTGCTTGAATGAGTACCGTACCGTTTTTATAGATTGTTATATTCAGAGCAGCTCCTAGTCTATGCGAGGGAGCGATCAGAAGCTTAACGCCATATGGTATGTTTTTTGTTTCTTGTGTGTTCAATAGATCAGTTATGGTCAAGCGCCATTTTGCCGGCTTTCTTGTGAAGAATATAAGGTCATTGACCAAGATGCCCTTTTTTATGTTGAAGTATGGGTCTGAGATCAGTGTCTCTGTGTTTTTTTCATTAAGTTGTGCTTAAAAGCCTTAGCTGCATTCCTGGAGATGTTGGGGGGGTAAATTATATTGTAAGAGTTCTTTCCTGCTGCTTTTAGGTCTCCTGCCATTTAAAAAAAAAAAATTATTACTTCCTTCTTGTTGTTCTTATTCTGTTTCTTCCTTTCTCCTATATTTATCTCTTATTATACTTCCTTCTGATTATTCTTATTCTGTTTCTTCCTCTTTCACTTTTAATGGACTGGTCAATACCTGATGAATTGAGTTTGTAGGCTTGAATGGTCAGACCATCCTGCCCATTCAAATATGGCTGCTTATTTGCTTACTGAGGATATCCTACTATTGGTAGTCCTCTTTTTGTTTCTATGCACAGTTGTAGTAGGTCTTCTTTCTTTTTCTATCGTTAATCGGCCATTTTGTACAATATCTATCACAAACGAAATGGCAAGTCTTCAAGGGGCCAGGGTTTGTCCACTTTCCCTTTCCGTTATTCTTTAAGTCCTTCGTTTCCGGTTGTATAATTATTAAGTTCTTTAAACCTTTATATATATATATTTTTTCTTTTCTTTCTTATTTATTACTTTTCCTCATGAGCCCGTTTAGTGCGTTGTCTCCTCATATCACGGGAGTGTTGGGGTGGGTGGGGGCATGTGTTCTTACTATAGCGCTCCCTCCTGCCTTGGGACCGCTCCCCTGCACCATTGATCGCCGCCCACTTAATTTCCTCCTGCCGTGGCTCGCTCGGCTTCCCCTCCTCCTCCGCTTCTTAATCCTTGCGTGGAGAGGAGCCTGGAAGCTTCACGAGTGCTGCGGGGGTCTGGCGAGCTAACCGGATCCTCCCTCTGTGCTCCTGTCGTGCCGCTCAACTTCCTCTCCCACTCTGTGTCTCACCTTATTGTACGGAGCGGTGCACGGTAGCTGCTGGGAGCTTCGTGGACTGGATTGCTGAAACGGAGCCACTCTCTGCCCGCTTCGAATCCGATGGTCAATCTCCTGCCCCCCCGTCGTGCGATTCATCGACTACAAATCGCCCTCTGTTCTCGTCATGGACTCCAACTGCTCAGGCCGGTAAGCGTGTCACACCCGATTTGTCGCCTTCGATTGTCTCTACTGCTTGTCTCTACTGCTATGGGCTTGTCAGCTGGGACCCGGGAGAAGTCTGCCTCCTCTTATGATTGGCACCTACACCTGGCCCCTGTGCTGAAAATCGGTACAGTTTCCTTCCTGATTAAAAAAAAAATCTGTTCTTTTTGCAGAGCGGCTGAAGTGCCACTGTGTCTGTTCTCAACCTCTACAGGGTAGGTAGCCGTCCTCCCCCTGCACCACAGGGGTTACTGTTACGCACCTGTCCCAAATACTCTGTTTTATAAGTAGATGTTAGTGGGCTTCCACATGGAAAATGTTTTGCATGTGGCAAAAAAGACTACTTCAATGTTTACACTTTGAGAGGGCTATACAACCCTAAATTTAGGGATGAACGGTCTAGGCCAGAGAAACTATGAAGACCTGAATATTGCATGTGCTTTTGTTGATCTCAAAAAGTTTAAGTAAATCTATTCCATTCATAGGTGTATATCTGAGCAGGTCGAAACATACTGTCGTATTTCCCTCTGGTCCTACTTTGGTTCTTTCTTGGTTGCACGTATTAGCTGCTGTTATTTGAAGGAAGGCCAAAGTAACCTGTGAGCTCTGAAATGTTCTTGAAGGCACGGCACCATTTCAATGGGCAACATCTGAAATCAAACTTCCACCTTTATACTGCCTTTGAAATCTCATGACCCTTGAAAGAGTGTGTTACTGTGAGCTCAATCAGAGACCAGGCACATAGGGGGTAAGTTGTTTATCAAGAACGTAGGTGGTTGGCAGTAAATGATTTAAAGTGCTATACAAAAGGACCTTAAATGATACCTCTGCAAATACGGTGTCCACACCACTGAGCACAGCAAGAAGTTAGCAAACTGGAATGTGTCAGCCCCAATTTTAATGCTTTCAGTGGCATTCTCCTCAATCACTGGGCAAGTAAGCATGCCTTTAGGGAGCCGAACTAAAGCTGATTGCCATACACAGGCCTGGACCGCACCAAAGCTCTACCTGCAATTTAGCCTTCAAGCATAAGACAGCGCAAATTCTTGTGCTTAATATTGAGATGAAAAATATGGTGATGGCAATGCTAAAATCTGAGGTTCCAAAGAAAAAACTTTACTCAACCATGAAGCCTAAATTTGTCACAACCTAATAGGTTTTGTAAGCTTTCGAATAGAACTGGTTCTACTTTCCTGCAGTATGTTCATTTACTGGATAATAAGGAAACACAGGACTATGCCTTATATCCAATTCTATTCTTCTACCTCTTTGAGTCCCACTAATCTTCTATATATTCTACCAAAATTAAGTCAGAAATTCAAAAGGACTAGAAGTTGATAGGCACGATCTCTGTTCCACTCCCCTGTGCCTCTATGGCACTGATCAGTTACAACCAGAATACAGCCACACCTTTCTAATATATCATTGCCCATTTCTGCACTGAGATCACATGGTCCTTTAGTAGCATATTACCAGAAGAAAATCATAAAAGTCCATGCACTGCACAATATCATCTCTTGGTTCACAACAGCTTGCAAACATAGAAAGGCCCCTAAATGATCTCTGAAGAGCAAGTGACATGCTAACTATGCTATCAATCCCCTTTATCACTTCCTTGGTATCACTGACTTTATGACAATATGGTCAGTGTAGTGAAAAGGGGTTACACTGCCAACAGATTTCAAGAGGCATCACATTTGTAGACTAGACTTTAGCATGATCAATGTTTTTCAAAACCTTTCTGCACCAATTAACACAGCTTCGCTCCTGCCATATGCCAAAAACTAAAAAACAATGCTCTGCCCTGGCCACTAGTCATCTCCACCATCCAGGATTGCTAATAGCTCAGCAATCTGCCTTGACAAGAACAATTCTCAACTTTACCTTGAAATGACACTGTCCTGTGGTGAGTTGCAATGCCTCAGGCACCTACAGTCAGTTAATAATTAGCAGCCATTGTAAACTTACACGGTCACCAAATGCCACAATACCCATGGAGGACAAGCATATATAGTGGTCAACTTGAGAAATGCCTCATTGGCACAAGGAAAGGTCCCCTTAGAAATTAAGAAAACCTGTATAGACTGCTGGGATGTAGACACCAATTGTCTTGTCCCTGGATGGCCATTCTAATCAAATATGTTAGAGGGTGCAATAATAAGGCAAGTTCAGTACCATCTGTAATCTTACAAATATTTCGATTCATTCTGGGAGACATAAATCTCAATAGGGAAAACTAATCTGCCCTGACCAATGTACTGTATGTTTTAAAACATCTGGCTGATGGAGATGGAATCTGTGCCTTGTCCTTCAGGGTCTTCTGGTACAATTTTACACCATGTCTAAAATGTGTGCTAGGCTTGGGACAGATTTGTCATATCAGCACCTGACACTGCCAATACAAATTTAAGGCTTGATGGAGCAGCGCAACAAGTGCAAAGCAAGCTAAGCAGTTCACCATTTGTCCTGCTCATAACATGATAGGAGCACCCTTCCTGATTTAACATCCAATGATTGAAAATAGCAAGTAAACATTGGCCTTTTAGTCACCAATAAATTACTACCTTAGAGCACTGTATTTGCTTATCAAAAGTTCTCCAAAATTTACACTAGTACAAATTCCTTGGTTTGCCTTGCTCTCTGAAGATGCTGTCTACAAAAGCTTATGCTTCTTTTACAGGAATGCATGACTAATTACATCATTGAGGTACTATAATGCCAGTGCTAATGTATATCCTATTTGCCTTGTGTAAGAAATACCCCAATGCATAGACCATAATTTTCTATTGTCATAGCTGTCTGTGGTGTATTGCATTTTTAAATATTATTGATGAATTACAATCCTGTTGTACATTAAGGGTAATGCTGATGCACCACACCTTGTAATCCATCTCCCAAATTATAGTTAATAGCATACTATGCCTCAATTATGTAAGAAGTTACCAGGAGTAATATGCAGTTAAAAACTTGGCCTGAGGGGCGTGGCCAAGCGGTCCATCATGGCGGACGCATCTTAGCCTGGCTCCTGTAGCCCGTAAATCATCCTGAATAATCCTGACGGCTATAGGTAACCAGCCATCCTGAATCGGACACCACAGAAGCTGCTTGGAACACGGAGCATGATGAGGCTCCACTACAGCCATTGCGACGCCTGGAAACAATCAATCTGCTGCATCGAGGATCAGAGGCGGTGTGGCCTGCATCGCGAGCCGAGAGAAAAAGGGATGTGCGGGCGGCTCAGGAGACAGGGCCGTGATCTGAGTGGAGCCAGGAACTGTGCCAGCCCCAGGGTGGTCCAGAAGGCACAAATACGGCGGCCCTGTGGGGGATCAAGGACCGGGGTTCGAGGCGGCTCCTCCCTGAAGCACCATTTTGGATTCGGGGTGGCACGGCCGGCTGTGGGCCATGCCGGCCAGGGCCAAAGGCTGTAGCCGGCCTGCCATGCGGCGGATCCGAGAACTGGAAAAAAGGCTGCCCCATGCCTGAGGGACTTTTAATTCAGGTGAGAAACAAGTACCTTTGTGTGCTGGCAGACCTCTATTAGGTGGCGGGCCGACAAGGCCTGGTGGCGCAGTGTCCTGGTATGAGCATGGTGACTAGCACTTGCTGCAAACCTGCGAGAACCCTCCTAGATGCGATGGCCCAACTGGGAGAAACAAAAGGTGTTCAACTAAAGTAGTGAATGTTAGCATCACAGTGCTAGCAGGCCAGTTAAACTGCCTTGAAGGGGGGCAGTCACTCACCACAACGCTTCTGAGGGGCAACAGACTTTAAGTGTGGAACGTATAGGCCCGAAACGACTCCCTCGGGCCTTCAGTGGAGCACAGAGAGACCAAGGGTAGGGCCCGTTAGCGGTGGGGGGGTGGTACCTCATCTGCGGAAGCCGCCGGGCTAGCCCCCGGTGCAGCTTGCGGTGGGGGAGACCTCCCCTCACGCTTGACCCCCCTGAACCGCGCGTCACCTGACATTGAGGACTGGTGCTCCATTAGGAATCAAAATCACTTGCACCACCCGTGACGGGTCCATATTACGCGCCCAGTATGTCGAAAAGCCAGTCCACTGGTCTTGCTACGAAGTAGAGCACGACAGACAAATTCACAAGTGGCAGCACTAGCTAAACCCTCTCTTGTGCGACAACTCCATTACTGCTCCTGACACCACCACAATCCTCGCTGCGATAACGCAATCGCAGGATATGCTGGATGCCAAAATAGGCGCAGTGGGGGCAAATGTCATGCTTCTACAATAGGACCTGCGCAACGTCGTGGCGCTTCACACAGGCCGAGACTCGGATCTCTGTGGCAGAATATACATCACCAAGTTACAGAGACAAGTTACCTCTCTTGAAACACTTATACAAGGTCTCGCCACACGCGTGGAGGATGCGGAAGGGAGGGCCCACCGTAATAACTTACGCTTTGTGGGATTTCGAGAGGGATGTGAGCGCCCTGACATGTGTGAGTTTCTGGAAAGATGGCTTGAATCCTGGATCCCAAATGGGAAGCTATCTCCCTGCTTTATTCTCGAGCGAGCCCACTGGGCCCTCGCCGCCAGGCCACCCCCGGGCTCACGTCTTCGACCAGTCATTGCACGGATCCTAAATTACCATGACAGAGATATTACCTTACGGCAAGCAGAAGTCCCTCACCTTTGAATCCCATTCAAGAATGATCTTCCCGGAATATACCAAACTGGTTCAGCAGCAGTGGCAATCCTTTACGGCTGCGAAATCACACCTTCGGGAACTGCAAATCCCATACATGCTGCTCTTTCCGGCTCGTATTCGAATCAGCTATAAGAATAGCACTATGTTCTTCAACACACCAGAAGAGGTCTTCCAATGGGCAGATAAGCGCTGACCGGTCAAACCCCATACATCACCGCCCCGTGACTCGGATTCCTCCTCCGGGGATCCACGCCTGAATCAGGACAAAAATAAAAGCGACAAACAAAGACACAGATCGAGGTCATCCTTTTGCTCCCGCTCCTGAGGCGACAAACAAGCAGGGCCACAAGACAAATGATCCATACACATCACCATTCTGACACTCCAGACTACAGAGTACCTACATAAGTGGAGTTCGATCAACATTAACTTTTACCGGCACTAATTAGGGCTACCGCTCCTGAACTGGCTGTTTCAGATCCCAGAGACACTTACTAGGGATGGGATCCTTGGGGCTCTATTGGACTGTTTCAGCCTTCATCCTCAGTTGGGATGGGAGCTGATTACTGTCCGCGACAGATACCACATTGTTTCTTGAGGTATTGGGGCGGGATAGGGTGGGAGAGGAAGGGGGGAAGGATTTATAGTTTTTAGAGATGTTGCATGTCAAGGTTCTACAGTGCGCGTATTGCATTGTCGCCTCCTGGTATTTGTGCCGTACACCTCGCAATCGTGTCAGCCACACAACATGACAACACATTTGAACAACCCAGATCAATTGGGGGAAGTCAAGGCGATCACCTGGAATGTAAGAGGCCTTTCTTGATAAGAATAAACGTGGGGCTGTTCTTAGGCATACGAAACGCTTGGGGATGGACGTCTTGTTACTACAAGAAACACACTTGCTGGGGTCTAAGGTCCCGTGTCTGGCCCGCTATGGCAATATACATGTTTTCCATTATGGCTTTGGAAGGGGCTCAAGAAGAGTGGCTATCCTGATCCACTGCAGACTTTCATTCACACATATACGCACATCGGCAGATACCTTTGGCAGATATCTATTCATACAGGGCGTGATTATTGGAGAGTCTATAGTTCTGGGTAGCGTATATGTCCCCCCACCAATCAGTCACACAATCATGGAACGAATTATTGATACCTGGGGATCAATACCTGATGCCCTCGCATTGATACGGGGTGACTGGAATGATGTTATGCATTAGGGCCAGGACAGATGTCGCTCCTCAGCCACACAGCATACAAAAAGAGAGTCTCGCATTGGGCCACTGGTGAGCACATTGGGGTGGACTGACACATGGCACACGCTACATCCTGACACAGCTGGTTATACGTTTTTTTCAACTGTTCATGGGTCGTTCTCCAGACTTGACTACATCTTCATCACTAGGGAACACATACATCGGCTTACCGGACCAGAAATCCTAACCAGAGGTCTATCAGATCATTCCCCAGTCCAGCTACAACTAGGGATAGGCCCCAGAAAGTCTCTGATTCATTGGCGCTTGTCACCTGGGCATTTACACAATCTGAGCTATAAAACCAACCTATTTAAAGCCCTGGTAGAATACTTTCAATTAAACGAGGCAACAGCAGGATCCACCACTATCTTATGGGAAGCCATGAAGCCCACCATTCGGTGCTTCGATATTAGTCATAACACTGCTGCATAACGCAAGAAACAGCGGACCTTAGTACAACTTGAAGCCCAGATCATGCAAACTGAGTTACAGGCCAAAGAGCATAATGGAGATAGCGCCCATCGACAATTAGGAACATTACAGCGAAGGTATCAAAGCATCCCACGCCAGCTACGATCAACCAGCCACGCCCTCGCCACCGTACCACGCATCCGCAGAACCACCGCCGGAGGAAGATCCTTCTCCTACCTGGCGGCCAAGACCTGGAACTCCCTCCCCACTCACCTTCGGCGAACCCAGGACCATCTCGCCTTCAGGAAGCAGCTCAAGACCTGGCTGTTCGAGCAGTAACTTACCCCCTCCCCCAGCGCCTTGAGACCCTCCCGGGTGAGTAGCGCGCTCTATAAATGCCGTGATTGATTGATTGATTGATTGATGAGGCTAAACACATATGGCAGGCCACAAAAAGCAGGAGATACCAATTGGGGGATAAGTCTGGGAAACTCCTACATAGACCATGCGAAAGCACCCTAAAACCAGTCCAGATACCCATCATCACATCACACATGAGCGAGGTGATCTCTGACCCTACACATATTGCTCAAGCCTTTGCTGAGTTTTATCAAACTCTATACACTAAGCATGAAGTCTTATCTGAATCTCAAATAGAGGACTTCTTCCAAGACATACCACCCAGGGCGCTAACTACAGTCGCGGGAGACGCATCTAGACATGCCCATTACGCAGGAGGAACTAACTTCAGCCACTGCTGAAATGACGTCGAGTAAATCCACAGGACCTAATGGATTCCCTAGCAAATTCTTCAAAATGCATGCAACTATACTGGGTCCTCGATATCTCGCAACCCTCAACGAAGTCCTCAAAACTAAGTGCTTGCCCCCAGACTGGAGGCACGCTGAAATTGTGGTCTTCCTGGAACCTGGGCGTCCACCTGAACTATGTACATCATACCGGCCAATTTCTCTCCTAAATATTGAAGCCAAAATACTCGCCAAGGTGTTAGCGAATAGACTGATGCCATACCTCTCTGACTTGATTCATCCAGATCAGGCGGGCTTCATGCCACATAGAGTGACCCAGCATAATATACATCATGTGCATAATGCGATTGCCCTCATAGACAAACTAGATAGACCAGTAGCCCTCCTCCTTGTAGACATGGATAAAGCATTCGATTCTGTCAGTTGGTCTTACATGTTATATTATTGCGACACCTTAATATGGGCCCCTGGTGTATAGCACTGGTGAGATTGTTATACACGGCCCTCACCACCTCCATTCGTGTGGCAGGGGTCACGTCGGCGAATTTCCCAATACAACGCGGAACCCAACAAGGGTGCCCTCTATCCCCCTTGCAATTTGCTCTCGCCATAGAGCCTCTAGCAACATGGGTAAGAAAAGATGCACTCATCCAAGGCTTTGAATGGACTCCCGAAATTTCTGACCGTATTGCATTATATGCCGACGATATCATGTTTTTCCTAACTGATCCCTACAGATCAGGCCCCAGAATACTTCAAGTAATGCGCATCTTCAGTGAGACATCAGGCCTATATATGAACGCTTCTAAGTCATTGCTTTGGCCAATAAGAGGATCCGTAGGAAGCAGCCGATGGGCGGAGGGTCTCACAATGGTGACACACGGCTTCACCTATTTGGGCGTATACATATCTGACGATCAAGCCCATTGTTGGCAGCGTAATTGTTAGAAATTGGGATCTCCAGTTGTCGCCGAGGTCCAAATAGGGATCCTTCTTCCTAAGTCAGAGTAAGGGGGCTACACCCTTTGATAACCCCTGCTCAACCCTGTGGTAACGTAGCACGAGCAGACAGGCCTATCTCAGAGGCAGTGTGTGAAGCATGTATGACCATACACAATAACACAGGAGAGACGCTACAAACGGACACCACAAGGAGTTCTAGAAAAATAGTTATCTTTATATAGACTGAACACGAGGCTAAAAGCACTCAAGGAGCCACAATGCACACAATTACAGATTCACTTCAAAAGCAATAAAGGCACTCGAAACGGGGGTGGAACGGACTTAGTTCGGGGCCGGGGTCCACGCGACCCGGTGATGCACAATGTACCTGAGATGTAAAGGGGCACGGCACGCAGCCTCACAAGGAAGCCGCGGTGATGACAGGCGGACTCGCAACGGCCACAGCTCCCGGCTGTAGCGGTCCGCGGCGTGCACTCATGATAATCCTGAGACGGGGCTTAAAGGCGGGCACCCAGCGGTACCCGCAGGTGGTAACAAGATCCACTAGTTCGGGCACTCAGCGGCACAGCTCCTCAGCTGCAGCGGCCCACAATAGCGGTAGCGATGATTCTCATAGGACGGCAAATGCGGGCACTCAGCGGCACAGCTCCTCAGCTGCAGCGGCCCACAATAGCAATAGCAATTATTTCCGTAGGATGGCAAATGCGGGCACTCAGCGGCACAGCTCCTCAGCTGCAGCGGCCCACAATAGCGAGAGCAATGATTTTCGTAGGATGGCAAATGCGGGCACTCAGCGGCACAGCTTCTCAGCTGCAGCGGCCCACAATAGCGATAGCGATGATTTCCGTAGGATGGCAAATGCGGGCACTCCGCGGCACAGCTCCTCAGCTGTAGCGGCCCACAACAGCGATAGCGATGATTTCCGTAGGATGGCAAATGCGGGCACTCAGCGGCACAGCTCCTCAGCTGCAGTGGGCCACAATAGCGATAGCGATGATTTCCGTAAGATGGCAAATGCGGGCACTCAGCGGCACAGCTCCTCAGCTGCAGCGGCCCACAATAGCGATAGCGACTTTCAGCCCGCGTTCCCCGCAGTAGAACCAGAGGCTCTGGAATTCTCAACAGAGGCCTCACCTGCGGGTAGAATCCCCCTCAAATAGGAATCCAGACGGCTGATGGGTGAAGTCTAATGTCCTGAGACTTCAGCAGGAGGCGAGCTCAAATCAGGCCCTTGGGTAGTTGCTTCAGCAAGATGGATGAAAGTTTCAAAGTCCTTTCCCTCTATTTACACGGACTGAGGTTCGTCTTGGTATCCAGAAGTAACACACTCGTGGGGGTTTTCGCGCACATCTTTATACCCCCCTCGCCTTTGTTCTCTCCAAAGTCACACGTCACTGAACCCAGTCAGAACCAGTTCGGGGAGGTCCTGGGGGCACGTTGTTTACGAGGCGGCATCCTGCCCTTTAGGAGAGGGGGTCTGCCATCAGACGCACCGTGGGAGGGGGAGCCATCATTCACCTTGCCAGGCGCAGCCCTGCTCAGATCAAAGGGTCACCCCTCCCCATGCTCCAGCTGCAGATCCCTCTATTCAACCCAGGTCGGGTTCAGCCTACCCTGTCCCTCCAAAACCAGACGGCCAATACACATAACAGCAGAGCACACTGGAAGACTTAGGCAAGAAAATACCCACTTTCCCAAAGTTGTATTGTCAGACACAGAATATAGAAATAACCCTCACTAAAAGATGTACTTTAATATTCTGAGCTCAGGCATACTAAATTCGACTTTCCACTTTACCAGCTGCTTCTGAGGGTGGCGCAATCAGCGCTGCAGGCCCACCAGCAGCATTCGGTCTACCAGCCCTGGGCACGTACGGTGCACTATACTAGAGACTAACAGGTAAACCAAATGAGCCAATTATGGGAACATCAATTCATACAGTCAATTTACCATAGGGAGCGTTCGCGCTGTGGCACGGAATGGCCGTGGCACAGCGCCCAGAGCATCTAACACCAGCAAACACAGAGGAGACAAAAAGCGGGAAATGGAGGGGAGACCCACGCCAATGGTGCCAGGTCTAACACGTGTCCCCTCCAGCTGAAATGTGGGGAGAACTACCCACCCACTTGGGAGTTCTCATCACTAAGGCGGAAAATCTGGACAGACCATCAGCATTGGCGTGCTCTGTACCAGGGCGGTGTTCCACCGTAAAGTCCATACCCTGAAGGGAAATGGACCACCTCAACAACTTTGGATTCTCTCCCCTCATCTGCATCAACCATCTGAAGGGCCTGTGGTCTGTCTGAACCCGGAAGTGAGTCCCAAACAGGTATGGCCTCAGCTTCTTCAGTGCCCAGACCACAGCAAATGCCTCACGCTCAATTGCACTCCACCTCTGTTCCCATGGAAGTAACCTCCTACTAATGAAGGCTACAGGTTGGTCTAGGCCCTCCTCATTGATCTGTGACAGAACGGCCCCCACACCATGCTCGGAAGCGTCTGTCTGGACAACAAATTCTTTTGAAAAGTTGGGCGCCTGAAGTACAGGTGCTGTGCACATGGCAGTCTTCAGGGCGTCAAAAGCGTTCTGACAGGTGTCAGTCCAGTTCACCATCTTGGGATGCTTCTTAGAAGTCAGCTCAGTCAAGGGTGCAACAATGTTGCCATACCCCTTGACAAACCTCCTGTAATAACCCGTGAATCCTAAAAAGGCTCTCACCTGTGTCTGGGTCTTGGGGGCTCCCAATCCAGGATGGTTTCAATCTCGGGCTGTAGGGGCGCCACCTGGCCGCTCCCCACCTGGTGTCCCAAGTACACCACGGAACCCTGCCCAATCTGGCACTTACTTGCCTTGATTGTGAGGCCTGCCCTTCGCAGTGCCATCAACACTTCCCAGAGGTGGCGCAGGTGGTCCTCCCATGAGGAACTAAACACTGCAATGTCATCCAGGTAGGCGGCACTGAAATCTTCCAGCCCATCCAACACCCTGTTGACCAACCTCTGAAAGGTGGCAGGGGCATTCTTCATCCCAAAGGGCATCACCCTGAACTGGTAGTGCCCATCTGGTGTGGAGAATGCGGACCTCTCCTTTGCCCCATCAGTTAAGGTGATCTGCCAATACCCAGACGTCAAATCAAACATGCTGAGGTACCATGCAGCCCCTAGCCGATCTATGAGCTCATCAGCTCGGGGGATGGGGTGCACGTCAGTCTTTGTGACTGAATTGAGACCTCGGTAGTCCACGCAGAACCGAAGTTCTGGGGTGGCACCAGGCGCTGCAGCTTTTGGTACCAAGACCACTGGGCTGGACCAACGGCTGCTAGAGGACTCAATCACCCCTAAAGCAAACATTTTGGAAACCTCTTCCTTAATGGATGCCCTAACCCGGTCAGTCACTCGGTAAGCCTTGTGCTTAACAGGAGGACTGTCCCCAGTGTCCACTTCGTGGACGACCAATCAGTGACACTAGGCACCAGCGAGAACAGATCACTGAATTGTCCCAACAGTTGGCAACAATCACTCTGTTGCTCAGGGGTCAGTGTGGCGGAGAGGACCACACCCTGCACTGACCCGTCTTGCTCCTTTGCACACAGGAGGTCAGGAAGAGGCTCACTCTCCTCCTCCATCCCAGCATCTGTGGCCAGGAGCATGCCCACTTCAGACCTCTCAAAGTGGGGCTTCAGGCGGTTGACATGCAGGACCCACAAGGGGTTCCGGGGAGACCGCAAGTCCACCAAGTAGGTAACAGGACTCTTGCGCTCCACCACCTCAAATGGTCCGGTCCACTTATCTTGGAGCGCACAAGGCTCCACTGGGGCCATGACCCAAACCTTTTGACCAGGCTGAAACTCAATCAGAGTGGCATTCTGATCGTGCCAACGTTTCATCTCTTCCTGGCTGGCTGCCAGATTTGCCTCCGCAAGCTTTCTGAAACGCCGAGTCTGGTTCCTGAAGGCCAGCATGTAACTAAACACATCCTGGGGAGGTTTCCCGGGAGATTGCTCCCAGCCTTCCTTGACCAGACTCAGAGGCCCTCTTACCGGGTGACCATAGAGTAGTTCAAAGGGGCTGAACCCTAGGGACTTCTGTGTTACCTCACGTAAGCAAACAACAGGCATGGCAAGAGGACGTCCCACTTACGCCTCATGGTCTCTTCTAGGCCCATAATCATGCCTTTGAGGGTTCCGGTTGAATCTCTCAACCAGCCCATTCCATTGGGGGTCGTAAGGGGTGGTAAACTTATAAGTTACCCCACACTCCTCCCACAGAGACTTCATATATTTGGGAATGAAGTTAGTGCCCCTATCAGACACCACCTCTCTGGGGAACCCCACACGGGAGAAAATCCCCATCAGTGCACGTCCCACCACGGGGGCCGTCACTGTCCGGAGTGGGATGGCTTCAGGGTACCGGGTGGCATGGTCCACCAAGACCAGGATGAACCTGTTGCCCATGGCTGTCTTGGGGTCCAGAGGCCCCACAATGTCAATGCCCACTCGCTCGAACGGGGTACTGACAACTGGAAAGGGCTGGAGTGGGGCTTTGATCTCCCCCCACTCTTCCCACTTGCCTGGCAAGTCTCACATGTCCTGCAGTGAGCATCTGAGCTCCTGTGCATCTGGGGCCAAAAAAAGTGGGTGACCAGCCTCTCGAAGGTCTTGGTCTGCCCCAGATGTCCTGCCAATGGCACATCATGAGCCAACCCCAGTAGGAAGGCTCTGAAGCACTGGGGTACCACCAGCACACGGGCTGACCCAGGCTCAGCAACCTTAGGCTCGCTGTAAAGGAGGTCATTCTCACAATAGATCAGATGTGACCCTGACTGATCACCTGCCGCCTGGGCTGCAGCCTGTCGCCGCAGCCCCTCGAGAGAAGGGCACATTTTCTGCTGTTCACAAAATTCCTCCCTGGTGGGCCCTCCTTCCTGCTGCCAATGGGTCAGCTCAGGCAGGTCCCCAGTTCGGCTACCTGTTCCCCTGTAGGCTCCAGGGCATCCCCCTCAAGGTCTGCTCCTTCCTGGACCGTGGGAACTATGGGGGGTGGTTTCCCGTGCCCCCTACCCCTTCTCTGTAAGGCAGGGGCCTGGGCCATACTTCCAGGCTCCAGGTCCTTCTGAACGTCCTTACTGGCTGCCATGGACCGAGTGGTCGCACACGCCCACTCAGGTAGACCCAACATTTCCAAGTGAGATTTCCTCTCCACCGTAGCCCACTGGGAGTTTTCTAAATCGTTGCCCAACAGACAGTCTACCGGCATGGCTGGCCTCACAGCTACTTGAAGAGTTCCTGAGACCCCCCCCCCACTCAAAGGGAACCTGAGCCACCTCACACTGGCTCTCAGAGTTGTCTGCTGACACTACTGGGCAGAATGCATGGGGGACAACCTGCTCTTTGGACACCAACCGGGAGCTGACAGCAGTCACACTAGCTCCGGTGTCCCTCAGATCCTCCACCCTATGGCCATTGATGGTCACCCACTGCCTGTACTTCTTAGTGTTATCAGGCAGCGTGGGGTTAGGGACCTTCTCAAAGTCTCCCAGCGAGACAAGGGTCAATTCCACGGGATCCCACCCACCTTGGGCACCCATCTCCTCCCCTCCCAGGGCTACACTAGCAAGCTGGTGGGGTGGTGCGCGGGGTGGGGCATTGAGGTCCCTCTGGGGACACTGGGGATCATAATACCGGTGGCCCACTTGACCACATTTAAAACAAGTAAGGGGCCCCTTTTGAACAGGCCTACCTGTCGGGGGCACTGGCTTCTTCTCAGGGGGAGACTGGGACAACACTCCTTGGTTCCCTTGGGAATTACTTTGGGGCCCTCTCTGGAACTCCCTCTGTTTACCCCTGTCCCCCCCACTTCTCTGCTGGGGACCCCGCCCACCTTTGGCGAAGTCTCCCACAGGACCCTTGCGAACCCGGGTGCTCACCAAGCAGTCCGCCTCCTCAGCAAGCTTCCTAGGGTTAGTTAGCTTGCTATCAACAAGGTGCTGGTGTAGCTCTGGAAAACAGTTACTAGATAAATGCTCCCATGCAAACAAATCATACAGTTGCTCAAAAGTTTCCACTTTGCTACCCTTTACCCAGCGATCCATTGCTCTGCAAAAAAAAGACACATATTCGACCCAGGTGGTACCCTCTAACTTCTTACAGGTTCTAAATCTCTGCCTGTACATTTCTGGGGTCAAACCATATCGCGTCATCAAGGCCTCTTTCATATGGGCATACACCATCCTGCTCTCTTCAGGCAGATCCAACATGGTATCCCTCCCATCACTCACAAAGCGTCCCCACAACCCCGCTCCCCAATCCTTCTCAGGGACCCGGTGGGACACCATGGCTATCTCATATGCGGCAAACCATTGCCCAATATCCTCATTCTTATAGAAATCCTTGATGACATCCTTGGGTATATACACTCTACTCTCGGTAGGTACTAACGGTATGCTGCCACCAGAGGGGGAGATCTCTAAGCTCTTAGCCTTGATCTCCAGCTCCCTCAATACTCTCCCATGCTCCAGTTTCATTTTCTCAAGTTCAAATGCCAACCTGTTATTCTCAATATCCAATTTTTTACTCTCTAGGTCCTTCTGACCTTCTAATTTGGCCATCTCCAAACTATGCCTCCTATCTCTCTCCCTGTCCTCCATCTCTTCTGGCGACAGACCCTTTGAGGACACACTAGTAACTGGATTGGAAAGTGCTTTACCTCCCACTAAATCCACTTCGTCATCTTGCAGCATTCTCTCCCTCATTCCTAGCGGACCCTCTCGCTTCTAACCAGGCCTTAAGGGCCTTCTGATACTCCTCCTTCCTAGAGAGACCCGCAACAGGGACTGTGAATCGCTTGCAAAAAGACTTTAGCTGTTTGGCAGTGTAGGTTTGTAACCTCTCTTCCTCAAAGATGAGATCCTCCGAAGCATTGGACGTTGGCCTACCCGTTGTAGACATAACTGGCAATTACAATCGACAATAGAACAAAATCAAACCGTACGTGTTTGCGCCTAGGCCTACACTCACTAGTAGCGCACACTGGTTATTGTATGTGGATCACAAATGCAAGTCCTGATCCCACCGCTGCCACCAATGTTAGAAATGGGGATCTCCAGTTGGCCGCGGCTGGCGCCGAGGTCCAAATAGGGATCCTGCTTCCTAAGTCAGAGTAAGGGGGCTACACCCTTTGATAACCCCTGCTCAACCCTGTGGTAACGTAGCACGAGCAGACAGGCCTATCTCAGAGGCAGTGTGTGAAGCATTTATGACCATACACAATAACACAGGAGAGACGCTACAAACGGACACCACAAGTAGTTATAGAAAAATAGTTATCTTTATATAGACTGAACACGAGGCTAAATACACTCAAGGAGCCACAATGCACACAATTACAGATTCACTTCAAAAGCAATAAAGGCACTCGAAACGGGGGTGGAACGGACTTAGTTCAGGGCCGGGGTCCACGCGACCCAGTGATGCACAATGTACCTGAGATGTAAAGGGGCACGGCACGCATCCTCACAAGGAAGCCGCGGTGATGACAGGCGGACTCGCAACGGCCACAGCTCCCGGCTGTAGCGGTCCGCGGCGTGCACTCACGATAATCCTGGGATGGGTCTTAAAGGTGGGCACCCAGCGGTACCCGCAGGTGGTAACAAGATCCTGGAAGTGGTGACTAGTGCGGGCACTCAGCGGCACAGCTCCTCAGCTGCAGCGGCCCACAATAGCGATAGCGATGATTCTCGTAGGACGGCAAATGCGGGCACTCAGCGGCACAGCTCCTCAGCTGCAGCGGCCCACAATAGCAATAGCGATGATTTCCGTAGGATGGCAAATGCGGGCACTCAGCGGCACAGCTCCTCAGCTGCAGCGGCCCACAATAGCGATAGCGATGATTTTCGTAGGATGTCAAATGCGGGCACTCAGCGGCACAGCTCCTCAGCTGTAGCGGCCCACAATAGCAATAGCGATGATTTCCGTAGGATGGCAAATGCGGGCACTCTGCAGCACAGCTCCTCAGCTGTAGCGGCCCACAACAGCGATGATTTCCGTAGGATGGCAAATGCGGGCACTCAGCGGCACAGCTCCTCAGCTGCAGCGGCCCACAATAGCGATGATTTCCGTAGGATGGCAAATGCGGGCACTCAGCGGCACAGCTCCTCAGCTGCAGCGGCCAACAATAGCGATAGCGATGATTTTCATAGGATGGCAAATGCGGGCACTCAGCGGCACAGCTCCTCAGCTGCAGCGGCCCACAACAGCGATAGCGATGATTTTCGTAGGATGGCAAATGCGGGCACTCAGCGGCACAGCTCCTCAGCTGCAGCGGCCCACAATAGCGATGATTTCCGTAGGATGGCAAATGCGGGCACTCAGCGGCACAGCTCCTCAGCTGCAGCGGCCAACAATAGCGATGATTTTCATAGGATGGCAAATGCGGGCACTCAGCGGCACAGCTCCTCAGCTGCAGCGGCCCAAAACAGCGATAGCGATGATTTTCGTAGGATGGCAAATGCGGGCACTCAGCGGCACAGCTCCTCAGCTGCAGCGGCCCACAATAGCGATAGCGACTTTCAGCCCGCATTCCCCGCAGTAGAACCAGAGGCTCTGGAATTCTCAACAGAGGCCTCACCTGCGGGTAGAATCCCCCTCAAATAGGAATCCAGACGGCTGATGGGTGAAGTCTAATGTCCCTGAGACTTCAGCAGGAGGCAAGCTCAAATCAGGCCCTTGGGTAGTTGCTTCAGCAAGATGGATGAAAGTTTCAAAGTCCTTTCCCTCTAGTTACACGGACCGAGGTTCATCTTGGCATCCAGAAGTAACACACTTGTGGGGGTTTTCGCACACATCTTTATACCCCCCTCGCCTTTGTTCTCTCCAAAGTCACATGTCACTGAACCCAGTCAGAACCAGTTTGGGGAGGTCCTGGGGGCACGATGTTTATGAGGCGGCATCCTGCCCTTTAGGAGAGGGGGTCTGCCATCAGACGTACAGTGGGAGGGGGAGCCATCATTCACCTTGCCAGGCGCAGCCCTGCTCAGATCAAAGGGTCACCCCTCCCCATACTCCAGCTGCAGATCCCTCTACTCGACCCAGGTCGGGTTCAGCCTACCCTGTCCCTCCAAAACCAGACGGCCAATACACATAACAGCAGAGCACACTGGAAGACTTAGGCAAGAAAATACCCACTTTCCCAAAGTGGTATTGTCAGACACAGAATATAGAAATAACCCTCACTAAAAGATGTACTTTAATATTCTGAGCTCAGGCATACTAAATTCGACTTTCCACTTTACAATCTGCTTCTGTGGGTGGCGCAATCAGCGCTGCAGGCCTACTAGCAGCATTCGGTCTACCAGCCCTGGGCACGCACGGTGCACTATACTAGAAACTAACAGGTAAACCAAATGAGTCAATTATGGGAACATCAATTCATACAGTCAATTTACCATAGGGAGCATTCGCGCTGTGGCACGGAATGGCCGTGGCACAGCGCCCAGAGCATCTAACACCAGCAAACACAGAGGAGACAAAAAGCGGGAAATGGAGGGGAGACCCACGCCAATGGTGCCAGGTCTAACAGTAATAAAGTAGCAACAACTGAGAAAGTTAGGATGGAGGTGAAAAATTGGTCGGCCCTTCCTCTGTCCCTCTACGGAAGATTGGCCATCTTTAAGATGGTCTCCCTACCACGTTTATTATATCAACTCCAATCATACCCATATCCAATCCCCGTATCATGGTTCCGTCAAATTAATGCAATCATGGGGCATTTCCTGTGGGGAGGTAGCACTGGCAGGGTAGCCCTATACACCTGCATGCAATCCACATATTGCGGCGGCATAGCCATAGCAGACCTACAATCCTATCATCTGGCCGCACACCTCCAGATATTGAACGAATGGTGGTACGGATCCAGAGAGGACCCGGCTTTCAAAGTTGAACAATGGATAATGGAAGACCCTTCTATACATTCATTCCTATATAGCAGGTCCGAGCCCAAAGACCTTCCTCCAGCGACAGAAGTGGTAATTATGACATGGCGACAAGCCCTACGTCAAATTGGCTGGTGGGGGCCGCCTTACGCGAAAAACTCAGCTGTGGCGAAATCGCCTAATTCCGCAAGTAGCGGATAACCCTGGGCAAAGCACTACGCTACGCTCGCGTAGTTTGCGAAGTTTGCGCTACTTTGCACTACGCGAATTGCACGTAGCACAGTGCAAACACGCGTAGCGTAGTGCAGCGGTCATTTTTTGCTTGCTCGCGGTCCTCAACGTCAAGTTGGCGACCGCGAGCAAGCAAAATGACATCCCGGCGAGACTTTTTCTCGTTCGCGATCAGCAACATCAAGTTGCCGATCGCGAGCGTGGAAAATAAACCACCCGGCGAGATTCTCAACGCGGGGAGGTCAGGTTTCTCATTGCGAGTGGTCGCGTATGCTCGCGACCGCTCGCGATGAGAAACTACCAGTCCGCGTTGAGAAAGCTGCCGCTCAAGTAAAAATCTACTCGAGCGGCAGTAAAAGACAACTCGCACGGTGCAAGATGCCGTTTTCAATGATTGCACAGTGCGAACAAGCATCCAGCACTGTGCAATCATCGCGAACAGCGCACTACGCAGTTCGCGTAGTGCTACGCGTAGCTCGCGTAGTGCGAAGTGCACTTCGCGTAGCTTCGCGTACCGCTACTTCGCGAACTACGCCCAGGGTTAGTAGCGGACCTTCAGGGGTTCCACGGCAGGGACCGCATAGGCATTTCTACTCAGGGCGATGTTATAAGGGGGACAGTCCTGAAATCCTTCGGGGACTTAAGAGGAGACTTCTCCATGCTCCATTCTCAATTTTATAAATACTTACAGCTGCGGCATGCCCTCCACCCCTACATTAAGAACTTGCCAGTTGTACCAGAATTCAGCCCATTAGAGGGCAAACTCCTCATGGGAGACATGGGGAAGCATAAAGTATCTAACTTTAGTGACAAATAGCCCCACAACCATTGACTCCCTAAGGGCATCATGGGACATCGACGTGGGGCCGATAGATGACGATGACTGGGCACAGGCACTACAATCACCACGAGAGGCTGCAATCTCCACCCGGTTGCGTCTTATCCAGTTCAAATATTTGCATAGGGTATACTCTACAAGACTCAGACTCTGGAAAGCAGGACTAATTGCATCACCACATTGCCTTCGGTGTCACTCGGAGGATGGCACCTTCATATATACGAACTGGACATGCCCCGTTCTAGATGGTTTCTGGCGGGCTGCTGGCATGTTTAGCAGAGATACTGGCATGGGAACTACCGAGATCCCCCAAACTTACGCTCTTACACTGCACGGATGGCATAGGTGGAAACAGATGTAAAAGATAATGAACTTGGAACTTCCAGTTTTCATTGCCCGAGGCAGCCCACAGAAACATACCAAAATGTGGACTAGGTGGGCCACGTATAGAGGCATTGCCCTGAAGATATACAAGGTAACAGAAGGTCAGTCCGATGGTGAGGTAACAATAAATGTGTGAAACTTGCAAGTGTATTGCCGAATTAAAAGGCACGATTACTGAGAAGCGAGACATAGATTGTTAATGCTATATAATATGGGGCGCTGTAAGTAATAGGTTAATACCAGGGTTATGGTATAATGTTTTTCATGTTGTTCCTCAGACTGTTTAAGAGAAGATGGGGACTTATGATGGCACTGAACCTATTTTAATTGGATGTGTATGTCTCATGTCGCTTGAACACTCTGTACTTCTACAAATGAATAAAATTTGTTTCCAAAATAAAAAAACTAGGCCTGAGCAGACTTTAAAATATTCTGGCAAAATTCAAGAAATTTCAAGATTTTCTCATTATACTTTCTACATGAAATTCCTGAAATTATGCTATTAAACTATGGGGCATATTAGCAATGCCTGGCGATAATTATCACAAAGCGCAATTAGCGCTTGGATAATTATCGCCAGGCATCGCCGGTTTCTATCGCTGGAGTTAGCGTGCAATCAGCAATGCTAATCTCCAAAGCGATAGAAACCTTGAGAACAGTGTGAATATCGCCTGAAAACAGGCGATATTCACACTGTTCCCCAGTTTCAGCTTGCTGATAGTGCGAGGGGGATTTAGCCATGTAATCCACCTCTCATTGGATTACATGGCTAAGTCAGGGTGGGACCAGGTGTTAGCAAACCAGCGCTAAACGTGTTAGCGCTGGTTCGCTAATCACCGCCCCTGCCTCGCTGATAGGCGTTAGCGACCTCAGCGACTGTTTCCAGTCGCTGTTAGGTGGGGAACACCTACTTTGCATGCCATTAGCGATAAATATCGCTGGCATGCAAAGCGGCACCCAACCCGGTCGCTATCGCCTACAAGCTGTCGCTAACAGCAGTTAGCAACAGCTTGTTGATAAGGCGATAATATTATCGCCGCTTTAGCGGGAAAACGTCCCGCTAAAGTGGCGATAATCGCCTTGCTAATATGCCCCAATATCTTGTACTTACACGCCTTTCAGGGTTAAATTTTAACCCAAGCGCGTGGAAATAACACAAAGCCAGAACATAGGTGGCTGTTTCTCACGGCGCTTGTGTTTTTTGTGCTATTCTTTAATGTGAAATTTGTCCTTGTGTCAATGATTAGTGCTAAAATGTAGCACTTAATGATGGATTCACATACGCAGAAGCAAATTATGCAGATTTCACACACTCCTATTTAAAACTGACTACTTTAAATGCTATACATTACAACTATTGTGAATATCTCACAATATACATCTAACTCATCCCATTGATTTTAGAAAGACTGCATCTACTCACTTTAGACATTCTGTGCCTGCTGCCTGTCTATGAATACATGTCTAGGGTGGGTGACATCTGGGCTTTAAGCATTGCCTCTAGACAGCCACACACAAAGGGAGCTTAGGTGTGACTGATGGGCCATCTACATCCTGATGGGTCATCCTGGGCAGGATGGGAGGGCGGCGCTGACACTCGCACTTGAACAAGCTGTGCCTTCTCCCCACATAAAAGTCTGCATACCCCCCTATAGTGAGCCTGGAGCCATGGCAGGAAGGGAGGAACTCTGTGCACTTCAAATCTTTCTTTGAAGTCTCCCCTGCTTCAAAGTCACAACTGGGTATAAGTACTGGACCTCTGACACCGTGACTTCTGGACATGTGACCACTCTGCCAGGAAGAAGAACTGCTGTCCTGCTGGAAGAACTGTCACTCTGCTGGACTGCTTCCTTGTTGGACTCTTGCCTTTCTTTGCTCTTGCCTTGCTGAGCTGCCCTGCTGCCTGCTGTTCTCCTGCCTGAGTAAGAAGGACTGGACCTGAATCACTGGAGCCCAGAGTGACTCCAAGGGCTTTCTTGCTTGCCTCCTGTTCTAGGTCTCAGGCATATAAAAAACTTCAGCTACCTGTATCTGTATCTGGACTCTACAAGCTCAGAGTCTGCCCGCCAACTGGTGCCACCCCAGCCCTAGACCCTTGGAAGTTAGGCCTAAGGTGCTTCTACACCCAGAACCCGCCCATCATCATCGGAACCGGTGCGTCTTCACCTTTGCATGACTCAGAACCAGTACATACTTGTTGTTGCGTGGAGTGGACCTGGAGCATCACCTCGGGACCAGTGCATCACCCACTGCGAGAGCAATAGCCGTGCATCGCATTCAGAACCAGTGTCTCACACTCGGAACTGACGCATTGTCACAGTTGCGTGGAGAAAATCTACGCATCTCATCCACTTCGTGGGTCGACACCAACGCATCACTTCAGCTGCACCTCACATATTCGTCGACGATGACGCATCCCGAATTATGGTACTTTGGTTCAGCAGGCCCACGTGGGTCCCTGTGTGTGGCCTGCGCTCCATCGTGGTTGGCCTGAACTTTTGACTGTGCCCTGGTCTAGCGTGACCAGATAACCCAGTTAGACCCTTATTGCTTCTAAGCGCTATTTTGCATTTATTCTTTAAAAATTCATATCTCGACTTCTACTGGTTGGAATTTTGTTGTTTTGGTCTTGTTCTTTTTATAAAATCATAGTCTATTTTTCGAACCTGGCATGAAGTCTTTCTGTGGTGTTTTCACCGTGTTACTGTTTGAAGTGTTGTACAAATACTTTACATATTTCCTCTTAAGTTAAGCCTGACTCCTCTGTGCCAAGCTGACAGAGGGTGAGCACAGGATAATTTAGGGTGTGTTGCGATTACCCTGACTAGGGTTGTGGTTCCTGCTTGGACAGGGTGCATACCTCTTCCAACCAGAAACCCAATTTTTAACACGCTCCCAAGCCTAGCTTTCTTTTTTATCCCTTGCATGAAAAGTCATTTCTATATACACTCTTTCAGACACCCCACCCCTGCTGTTTCAGTTTATGAGTAAAATACCTCAGTCCAATGCCTAAGTAACACTTCTAATTTGTAGAATGATTTCATAACATATCACTCTACAAAAATCGATGGTCAAAACTCCCACTCTTACTGTGAAAATTCTTCCAGTGAGAGTACTTCTTACTTTAATTTACATAATCTTGATGTATTTATAAAATTGTATTTTGCATAGTGCTTCTGTGTACTGCTTATTTTAAGGTTCACAAAGTATTATATGATTTAGAACTACAACTTTTACTTATTCCGATGTCCTTCTGGACAGAGTCTGTGATGCATAGAAACCTCAAAATGAAAAACAAGAAATTAATTATGTCTTTTGTTACGGACTCTCTTCCTACTGGATCAGTCAGTTGTAAAGGCTCCAGGACTATGGGGCTGATTGCGATGGTGGATGGACTTCAGTCCGTCCGCCATTGTCTAGGGGAGTGAGACCGCCCGCCTACAAGGTGGCGGTCTCACAGGTGGTATTACGATGTGGCTGCCACCACGACGGCCGCAAGTGCCATACTTAACATTGCGGCGGGTGCTGCTGGGTGCAGCACCCGCCACAATGTTATATATGCACTTTTTACATTTCCCTTCACTACGTGGCAGACACCAAAACCAAAGTGCCCGGGTGAATGGGGGGCCCGCTACGGGCCCCCAAAGTCCATCCCCGACAGCCTTTCCATGGCGGGTGAACCGCATGGAAAGGCTGGCGGGGATGGACCATCGTAATCCCAACGGTGATGCCTGGTAGGCACAGCCGCCATTTATAGGAATACAAGGGCCTCCGCACCACCCGTCGGATGCGTGACGGTCAGAGTTTTCGACTGCCACGGTACCGCCTGCCATTACAATATGGTGGGTGGAAAACGGCCTCATGATGGCGGTGAACCCACCACCGACAGCATGTTGGTGGCGGGTTCACCGCCATCGTAATCAGCCCCTATGTCACTACTTGAATCACATGAAAGGCCTAGCAGGCTTGTCTAACTGCAATACACATAAGTCTGCATTGGTTGCCAGATGAGAAGAGGATCAGGTTCATGACCCTTAAATCACCCTTTTAGCACTGCATGGATCAAGATCTTCATCCTTAAGAAGCACTATACTGGTCTAGGGCCCTCCTCCATGTTTCTGTTGATCAGTCTCCTCCACGCTAGTGAAAGTCTTTAGATATAAATATGCCAGCATGTTTGGGCATTCCTTTGTTGGTGCACAACATCACATCTATCAAAATCATTGCTTCTTGGAAGAGGTATATTCCTAATGTGCTTGAACTTTACAAATGCTTAAAACATTCCTTTTCTCAGCATTATTCTAAAATCAGGGTAAAATATTTACAGTGCCTAGAGACCTTCAAGTGTACGCTGGGTACAAGGATTGGTAAATAAATAAATACAACATAAAAATATTGGGGTGTACTGGGCCTTTTGTGGGCTAACACCTTCAAGTGACATAGAAAATGTAGGAACTGAATTGTAGTTTCACTTGGTGTGTGAGATGTCAGCTTCTCATGGAGAGGGAGAAAAGTACTGTATGTCTGAACAATGGCCTGCACCTGCATTTTCTTGGAGCATGTTGAACATCAGCTTTTAGTGCCCCTGCTTGGGAGTTGGGAGGGGACTTAAATGACTGTTGGGTAGGCTGCCCAGAATGCCTGAACTATGCGGGTGCCACCACTTCCTCCTAGGAAAATGTCATTAACTCATGATGGTAACTCCTTCACTTAAAAAGAAAATGTAGAAAATTATCTTAAATTATTTTCTACATTTTTTGGTCAGATACTTTACCATCATATATGAAGGAAACAAAAGATGGCCTGAACAGGACACACAATTAGGTCTAAGAATCAGTACATGCACACATACAAACAAATGCAGATGGCTAACATCCGGCAGCATCTCTACACAGAAAAGCAGCTTCCTCTTCTTGATACTGCTACGAATGTCACCTTAGCACACAAGAGCACCCCGAGCCTGCGAGTCCTCCATCAACATTCTTATCTGAGTGGTAAGGTCAACATGGACAAAGACAAGCAGAATTTCAGGCTGTGCCAGTGCATATGAATGAACAAATGGACCACAGTTCAAGTCATGATTGGCTGGTCAAAGGAATCAATCAATCAGGTGTTTGTTAAGCGCGACTACTCACCCGTAAGGGACTCAAGGCGCAAAGGAACAAATTGAATCTCTGCTCCTGAGGATATGCTTTATCTCACTGCTCAGCCTTTTTAGTTGTTCTCTACCTATCATTTTTAATAACTGTCCTTTCAATATTTTGTTCTGGTTGTTTTTGGCAACACCCTTTTACATCTACGACCCAACAGCTTTCAGTTTTTGCAGTTTTTCAAAAAACAACCATCATAGTTATGCTGTCAATTATATGTCAGTGTCTTCTTCCATCTCTCCTATGGCTTGAACATTCATCTGCAACACACCATCTTTGTTCTAAGTGTAAAATGTCAGCAAATATGAAACATCTTGTTGCAAAACAGGTATGCTTGGTCAGAGGTGTTTCGCAATGCAATGAATCATGTTCAAGGCTCTCAGTTTTATTGTATTTTTTTTTTACAATTCAGTCTGTATTTATCCTTATGTGTTTCTTACTCATTTTATCTGTATTTATCCATATTTATTTTGTGATTAATGTTAAAAAAGATGCTGCAATGGGTATATTTCCACAAGTATTTAACCGACAAATGTTTACAATGGTTTTAGTTAATTATAGTACAATCTCCAGTCTTTTAAAACCATTTGCATGTAGAACAGCTTACATTGCTGTTGTGCTGCACTTATTTAATCTTCAGTAGAAACTCGTTTGGGATTTTTAAAACCCCTCCTATTAATCTGCACAGCTACTGACCACACATACATGATTGATGGTAGAGAGAATCGTGCAAAAACAAAACCCTAATTTCCATATTTGTCAATATTTTAAAAATAAATGCAGACAGTAAAATAGATGGCTTTCTGTCTGTATTGATCTGCAAAAGTCAGTAGAAACGGAAAACTGTGAGCCTTAAGCATGTTGGCTAATCCTGCACCATTAATCTCATTGTCTTCTCCCTTTTTGCATAGTTAAATATTTCATGAATTCAATTTGGGTTTGTAAATGTCACACAAAACCCAAATATGGCATTATTATACCTTAAAAACGTAATTGTATGCTTAATAGAGTTGTGTATTTTCCCATTCCACAGGCGACCTGATGCGTTTAAAATTTACTTGAATAATTCCTTGACATGTGTTTGTAAAGAATTCAAGCTGAGACTAAATCGTAGCGAAGTTAGGGGCATATTCTCAAGGACTTATCGCCGATCTATTGCCACTTTAGCGCCGCAAAAGTGCCGATAGATTTATCGCCCTATTCCCAAGCTGGTGCAAACTGCCGATATCCCCAGTTTTCCAGCGATAGCTGCCGCAAAAAACATCGCCACGGATGAGAGCGACAACTAACGCTAATGATATGCAGAGTAGGCGTTCCCGTGCAAAAACACACAAAAACACCACTTTGCGACATTCTCAACGACCAGCCAGATCGGCGATGCGATCCAAAAACAGGGGATAAGGCGCGTTAGCAGCTGGGATTTAACACCTGCCTTCTACTGGTGTTAAGCAGGACGACAACCTGCAGTATAAAAGGGAGCCCAGCCCCGAGCCACATCTGAAGAACAACACATGTCATGGAGCTACTGATCATGCAGCTCGGAGACCCAAGAGGGCCACAACACCCACCGCCACCACCACCAGGCCCCCCCCTCCCGGACCACCACCCCCGGACTACCACAGAGGCAGCGCAGAACAAGACAGTGGACCTTCCGAAAATGCACCAGCCTCACAGACTTAACGCCAGAGGATGTCATTGCCCACTACAGGCTCAAAAGGACAACCATCCTCCGCATCCTGACCCACATCGCCCACAGGCTGACGGTACCAACACAGCGGACAACAAACATTCCTCCGCAGACAAAGCTGCTGGCTGTGCTGCACCTGTTGGCCTCTGGTACCTTCCAACCAACAACTGCCAGAGTCAGTGGAGTCTCACAGCCAGCCCTATCAAGGTTCCTCACACCTGTCTTGGATGCCATCATCAGCTTGGTACCCCAGCACCTTCACTTCCCCCACACTGCGCAGGAACAGCTGGAGACCAAGCAAGGCTTCTACCCCATAGCTGGCTTCCCGCACGTGTTGGGGGCAATTGACTGCACACATGTCCTACTTGTGCCCCCTGCCGACACTGCACACAATTACCGCAACAAAAAGCACACGCTTTCCATCAATGTGCAGGCAATAGTGGACCACCGGGGACTCTTCACCAACGTCGTCGCCAACTGCCCAGTCATTGTGCATGATTCCTACATCTTCCGACAGTCCATCATCAACCAGTGCTTCCAGGATGGCACCTATGGAAATGCACTGCTCGTTGGTAAGTACCAAATGAACACACCACACACCTCAACTCCACAATCATGCAACTCACAACTGTGGAAATGCACACGTTACAAAATCACATACAACATGCTAAACAACATGCCCACCTACCAGACACGACAACACAAGTAACTGTGGTAACCGTGGCCAGCCATGTAGACAAACGATCCACGTCATGGCACCTCTACCACACAATTGCAGAATGGGGGAGAGGTGGGAACCAAGTCTGTGCGAAGGAGGCAAGTGACCCATGAATAAGGATGTACACAATGCCAAGTGTGGCGGTGATGTGCCGGACAGACTTCAGTATGCAGAGCACAGACATGTCCATGTGGACATACACTGCTGGTGTTTGTAGTGTTGTGGACAGTGG
The DNA here is from genome assembly GCA_963921515.1 of Calotriton arnoldi. NCBI lineage: Eukaryota > Metazoa > Chordata > Amphibia > Caudata > Salamandridae > Calotriton > Calotriton arnoldi. The sequence continues at coordinate 880,759 of CAWUFW010004193.1, forward strand.
ATGCAACCATGTTACCTCAGGCAGTGGGGAAGACCTTGGACATGTAGCTATGTCGTCCCCCCCTGTAAGCGTAAGCAGAGTGGGCTGGGCCGGCGTACGCCAGTCCAGCGTAGGAGTGGGAATAAATAGCCCGGGGCTCTGGGCGTGGTTCACTTCCGGGATGGCCACCAAAGTAACTACTGCATGTGTCTCTGTGTCCGCCATATCCTGGCCATAGGCCTACACACACGTGGCTGACCACCTTCAACGGCCAATATCACAGAGTCGCTGTCAGGCTTGTGGACATGCGCAGACAGTCATGACAATGGTGTGTCTGAGGAGTGCAAGTGATGCAACCGCGCAGCGCACACAAGTAAATAGGCTCGGGGGAGTGAGGAGCATCTGTGAGGCAATGTAATACACATTGACGCCGCTCATTAGCCACAAGCAATACATGTCAAACATGAATCCCAAAGTTGCACACATCCCACATCACTAAACTAATAAGCCTGCCAACACAGAATGCAGAACCACCGATTGACACATATCTCTCTCCCCTGTCACAGGTGATCAAGGATATGCACTCTGCCCGTGGATGATGACACCCCTCCGAGACACGAACACCCAGGCCCAGAGGCAGTACAATGTGGCCCACAAACGCACTAGGGGCATTGTGGAGCGCTCATTTGGCGTGTTAAAGTCACGTTTCAGGTGCCTGGACATCACAGGTGGAAGACTCCTGTACAGCCCGGAAATAGTGTGCAAGATGATCATTGCATGTTGTGTGTTGCACAACATATGTGTACGCACCAATGCACCATGGATCCAAGTGCCAGATGCACCGGACGATGATGATGAAGATGAGGCAGGTGGACCATACCCCAGTGCAGCTGCAGCAGGAATAGCCAGAAGGAACACAATCATTAACAATTTCTTCACATGAGCACGTCACATTGTGACTGTCCTTAGCAATCATGGGACAAGACAAAATGACCACAGGCACAGCATGTGCAAAGAAATTCATTCCAACACACATCCCTTGTGTGCATGTCACTCCTCTGCATAAGCACATCACTCTGACAAGTGTAAGTGCAACATTTAGTGCTAACAATCTCACAAATGGCAATTAGATGGTGGGTGTGTCACCGCTGTACAGAGGGGCTGTTTAGGGTGTCAGGTATCCAAAATGCCATTTCAGGGTGTCAAAGATAGTACGTAATCCCACTCAGCAGCGTATCACATGTGTCCAAATTCATGACATAAAGGCTGTCATTTGTGACCAAGAAAAGACAACAGGGCGTCTTTTGGGGTCAAATATGTACTACCATGATGCAGAGAGTTGCACCCTGTGACTCAAGTCCCACAACATTAGCAACATGGACGTGAGGGGGAATCACTGCCCCTACATTCATCCATACTTTTATACTTGATTGATCATAGACATGACACATCTGTGTGAGTTAGAATGTTTTATTCACATTCGGTGGAGTGTTGAAGCTGGAGCAAGACAGGGCCATGCAAACCCCTCTTTACATTGTTGCCCCGTGGAGGGCCAGCCAGAGTCCTTTAGGGATTGACAAGTTCATCGGTAGAGGAAGATTTCAGTCCGCAGTCTGATTGCTGTGTTATTGGTAAACGAACAGAATAAGGAAGTCCAAGTCGAGGTCCAAGGTGAGTGTCGCAGAGTGTATCGGGGGACAGTGGAAGGTGATGATGGAGAGGGCAGAACCAAGCAGAAACAGGCCATATGGCGGAGATGAATGCTTCCTATTCCTTCTCACCACTGAGGCAGAATCATCCGCATCTTAGTCCTCTGATGTCTCATGTGCCTCACATGTGGGTGGTGGGGTTTTGTCTGCAGCACTGTGTGGCACTGACACATCAGGGGCCGGAGGTGGAATTTCTGCCGCACTGTGTGGCACTGACACATCAGGGGCCGGAGGTGGATTGTCTGCCGCACTGTGAGGCACTGACACTTCAGGGGGCGGAGATGTGGATGGAGTAGTCTCAGCAGCATTCATCTGCGCCAGGCCTTGCAGCAGCAATGCCATGATGAGGGTCTGCAGGGCATGGAAGATCCCAGCTACATCTCGCTGGAGTGCAGCCGTGGCAGCCATTCTTTCCGCCTGCATCTGCTCCATGTTCTCCATGATCCTCCCCATGTGTCCCAACTCCCGGCTGACATCGCTGGAGCCACTCTGACTAGACAGTTGTTCTTGTCTCAGAGTCAGGACTCCAGCAATGTCAGCCATGGATCGTTGGAGAGCATGGAGCGGACTGTGGGTGTCCGTTAGGGACTGTAAGTGGTCTCTGATGGGACTTAGACACCCACGTATGGCATCTAGTTTGGCTGCCATGAGGTCGAACCCCACCCGCACCTGATCGCCCATCTTCTCCTGGCACCCTAACACATGGCGTTGGAATGCCATGTGTTGTTCGTGGGGGTCCTGGGAGACAGCCATGGTGGTGGGTGCTTCCTGCTGTGTGGTCTGTGCAGGGGGTGGGGTCTCCTCGATGCAGGTGGGCTGCCCTGCTCCTGGGTGTGGGGAGCTGAGGGTGTCCATGAGCTGTTGGAGGGCGTCGAGGTCGATGGTGGGGAGCTCCTCTTCATCATCAGTGAGGAGATGTTCGGTCTGCTCTGCAGGAGGTGTTAATTCTCCCTCTGCAATGTGAAGGGGAGATGCAGTTTGACATCGTGTTCACATGTATGTTGCCGCATTGTACAAGTTTACATACAGACTGCATGACAATGTACATTGTGACTGTTTGGGAGGAGCTGCCTATTTGATGAGGGACAGTGGACATTTCGACAACATCACGGATGTGTGTTTGTACTTGTACACTGTCATCTCACATTTCCCTGCTATGCCAAATGTGATTGGCCAGTTTCTACTCACAAGCGGCAGCAGTTGTGTCATCTGTTCTGTTGTGAACGTGTTGCAGTTTGTACCACATTGTTGTCAATGTTGATGTGCTCTGAATGTTATGTGTGTGTGCTGCATTTTGAGAGAGTCACCCTTGCAGCTCTGATTTTGCTGGCCCTTATCCCTTTCAGGCGGTGTGCCTTTGACTTCTGTGCTTATACAGTGCTGAGATGTTGCATACTTGGGTAAATTGGGCTCTTGGTGGGAGTTGGGACTCTGGGGGATGGTTTGTTCGCAGATGTGTTGTTGACGTCAGGGGGTGTTTGTGCACGTGGATGTGTCAGAGTGTGACCTGCTCCTTTACGGATGTGGTCCACACTCAGCCACCTCAGTGTCATGGCATGCAACATGTCATGATATTTTGACTGCAGCCATGCTATTCGTCATGCAGTGTCACTTGCATTGTCAGTGTGGCTCACAGACACGCCGCTTTGCTGGGTTTGGCACATGTGCATGGGTTGGTTGTGAGATTGGTGATGTGTGGGAGGGGCCCCCTCTGGGCACATAGTCGACGGGGGCCTACTTGCTGTTTGTAGGTGTGCTGCAGTGTGCCAAGGGGATCAGGGACATGATCCAGAGTCATTGTGTGTGTGCACTGTGCTATACTTAATTGTGCATGTGTGCCATTGTGCCCATCTCCCCCCGTCCTCCCAGTCCTTGGTCATTACTCACCCTGTTGCTGTTGTGTCAGGTCATGTTGAGCAGTGTCCGGTCCCCCAACTCCTGCCACCGTCTCCACACTGATGACTGTGGACACCATTTCCTCCATCTGGACTCCCACCTCCAGTCTGCATTGCTTCCTTCTGGTTGTTGCCGAGTTTCTGCTTGGTTTTGCGTTTCACATCATTCCAGCTTGAGCGCTTCCATTGTCCTCCTCAGCACTCCGACTGCATTCACCTTGTCCACGATGGACTGCCATATTCCGTTTTTTGTTGCCAATGACACAGTGGAGGTGACGAACAGTAGTTGATGGTGTTCTATCACCTCCGTTATCAGGATCCTGTTTTCCTGCCAACTGAACCGCGTCTTTCTCTTCTTCTTCTCCTTGCCCTTCCCTGACCCCGAGGTCCCAGGCTGTTCCTCCATGGGGCTTGTGGGGTTCTGGTTGTTCTCTGTACTTGCTCCGGCTACCTCCATTGTGCTTCGCAGTTGTTTTGGTTTTGTTTGTGGTTTTTTTTCTGCTTTTATGGTGTTTTTCCGGCCTGACTTGTGGGACTTGCAGGCCTGGCGCTGCTTATGGCTGTATTTTTTATCGCAGTTGGGCCCATCGCAACTTTTTTCACGTTCTGCTTTAGGTTTTTATCATTGTCCCGGTGATTTTATCGCGGACATTTAACGCGTTATCGGGAAACTATCGCATGTTACCGCCGTGTTGGGAATATGATGTTAACATTGAGTTATTTTCCAGCGATAGGCGGCGATATGAGAAATTGCGTTAACCTATTTTGGCGATGATTATCGCACGTTCTTAAGAATATGCCCCTTAGTTATTCTTTATTTGGAATGCACCAACACAAGCTCCGCGGAGTGCGGAGCCCAGGAGACACAACCGCTCCGTGAGTCACCAGCTGTCAACTGTCAACATTCCAAGTGGACAGCTGGTGACAGGGCATGCAAAGATACGGTGTCCGAGAGGGGACAAGAGAGTGCAGATCACAACAGTATTACTTTATATCATTATAATTTTCAAAACTAAAGTATGTTTTTTACAAGAGCAACGGCTAAAGTTTCAAGAGTACACCAGTAATCATAGATGTTATATTACACAAAAAAACTCCTATCTGTGAAATCTTTAAACTCTGAAATTATGCTCACAGTGAAGCAAACACTAAAATCAGAGGGAAAAGAGTTAGTAGATAGGTTATATTTTTAAAAGGTGTTTTGAAAACCTTTAAGATTTGATTGTAGCAAATCTGCAGGATAGTACAGTTGATGAAGTAGATAGGTGTTAGTTGACTTATAAAATGCATAACTTCACAATGATTTCATGTAAGAATGTGCGAAACTAGATTGATAACTAGGGCGATAGCAATGGATGATTCTCACAAAGAAATCAATCTAGTGGCTAAACAGGTTTCAGTTAGTAAACTGGCATATCTCACGTAGCTGTGCCTCAAGCAACCGGTGTCACTTGGAGAAAATGCAAAAACCATCCATAGAACACAAAAGGGAAGGCAAAAGTCAATGTTGATCTATGGGGTGTAAGTGAATAGGTGCTATGCCCCTTCTCAGGCTGACTGTAATACAGCGTGGGTCAGGTAAAGCCTAGTGGTTTGCCTAAGTCAAAAATTTTACTGTCTCACTTAGCCTTATCCAGTGAGGCTGAAAATGGCTTGACAAGGCCAGTTAGGTAAAATTTGGGGTTCCTATGAGGCCAGGAGCTATGGCATTAAAACTTCATGTGGGAAAATCGTAATAGCCGTTGAGGTCAATTCGATGCTGAGGTTACCTTACCACCTTTTTCCACTCTTTCGCACTACATTGGAACTTAGGTACATTGTTGGAGCTTGAAACAGGGTCGGATTGGTAAGGCGGGCACTCGGGCAATGGCCGAGGGGCCAGTATCAAAGTTCCAGCTGTGGGCTGCTTTTTTGGCAGCCTGATGGCCGATTTGGGCTGTGTCTGGTGTGTTTAGATGTCGCCAGCGGCCCAGTGGGGCCCTGAGTGGCCTTTCTGGAGGCAGATGGCGTCCATTACCTCCCTTTTATCAACGGGCAGAGGTGTCACTCCCTTTCTATCGCTGGGCCGGCCAATTAATGTGTGCATACTGAGCCGGGGCAGGGGGCCTGAGCAGAAGGGGCCTCACTTGTTTTCAGGTGTATATAAAACTTCGCCGAAGCAATGTTTTGCAGAAAGGCAATATGCAAATGTGGGCCACTTTTTTTTGCGTGCCCAGGCCGCTTTCTGATCCCAATCCAACCCTGGCTTGAAAGCACATGATCATTATGTCTCAAGAGGCTCTTTCATAATATCATGGTATTAGAAGACTCAACAGGTTTGCAAATCAAAAAATGAGATTGATTTGTGCAGCAGGACATTACATTGAAAACGTACAAGCTTTGAAGTTTAGCCTGCATCAGAAAGATGGTAAGGACTTGTATCATACTCAGCCAGAGGGAAACTTTAAGCAAACCAGGCAGTCTGTGCCCCATTTCATTTGCTTAAAAATTACTGATAAGAAGCTTAGAGCATGTAAATATGGAATTTAAATAGATCATCTTAGCTGCATCTCAAATGAAGAAGGCATCTGTTTGTTTTTTTTCTGTTAGAATGCTACCTTGCAGTCTAATGGTGAGAAATGCCAAATACTCTGGGCCTGATTCACAAAGATAACCTACATGTTTGAGAAGTTTATGCTTTTGAGTATGTTTCCTAGTTGTTGGCTACTCACAAAATCCAAGTGTAAATTTACTTCAAAAGTGTAACTTACGTGTCTCCATCAAATTGAAGAGCCTTGGGGCACTTCCATAAGACTATATAGGTGGGATGAACAGATGTGATGAAGTTGAAGAATTGATTAACAACTGCCTCAGTGGATTGGAGAGAGAGCAGAACCCAAACCAAAAGAGGCAAAGATGTAGATAGTGATTGGGTCTGCTGAACAAAAGTCTTTCAAGAGATTTGAGAAGTATGCAAGCAGAGAGACAGAATGATACTGGGTGGGATGCTTGGTTTTAGGAGTAGTGTAATGACTAGAGGTAATTTAAAGCAACCAAAGAACACACAGCAGGTAGCAAATGAAAGACAAATTTTATGAGGTAGTTTAGTATGCTACTGTCTAGAGCAGGTGGTGGTATAATTGGGAGGTGAATGGGTTTGAGGGGATACAGGAGGGCTTACCTCACTGGGAGTTGAGAAACATGAAGGCCACAAATGAGGCAGTGCAGTTAAATAAACTGGTAGTGTGGAGGAAACAAGGGTGTGACGTGCTGCAAATGCTGGTGATCTTCAATGACACATAGATGCAAGATTGGCAGTTGTAAAGGAGGATTTGAGATGTTAGAGTGAATGAAGAGACAAGGCACTGTAGGGTCTAGGTTAGTTTTTGAGACCCGGAACAGAGGGTTTCATTGAAGTGGTATTGGTAGATGGGTTTGGCTTGGCCAAGATCATTTGTTAAGCCTGGCATTGGCTTCACCCAGCTCTGAGAGCCATACCTACCCAGTGGTGCATTGTCACTGATATTCTCAGGTCTCCTCCGAAATTGCTCCTAATTCATGATGCCCCCTCCAGTTTTAGGAACATCGGTCTGCAGGAAATATCTGCACTCCAAAGCCAGAGGGCTGGGTCAGAGTATGGCTCCTATTTAAAGTATGGAGGTCATTTTGTCAGGTCAGTAAGTTTTTGGGGGAAGTACTCCAGTGTGATATCAGAGACCATCCTCCATACTTATAGCCAAGGAGACCGCCATGTTTAATGTGGCCACTCAGCAAAACATTTGTTCTTCAAAAAAACAAAAACGTACAAATTGAGGATTTGTTATTTAAATCAAAACAAAATGTCCGAGACAAACTGGATGTTTTTCCCCACCATGTATGGGTCATGTCTATGGTTTCCTGTTTGGAAAAGGTAGGTTTTCCTTAACGGTCCGGAACAGGAAAAAAAGTGCTTCAGAACGTCTGCCCTAAATAGGGCGAATGGTCAGAGGAACTTTGCTGACAGCAAATTATCTGACAGGCCATTGGTCAAAGGGTGCTGCCAGCAGAGACAGCATAGGCTCCATTATGGGAAACATGGAGGTTCCCCCAGCTCAAATTAGAGCAGGAGGACTGTGAGTTTGGTGGATTGGATAACCGCAAAGTTTTTCACAGAGCAACCCCTCATCCAGACTCCAAATGAGGGCCTACATTGCCACTTGCCCTGTGCTTCATTAACATGAAAAATTAAACTGACATATCTCCCAAATTGCACATTATACTTGTCTTTTTAGAGCACAATGGACACATATGCCTAGGCACAAGTGTCATGCTTCCTGACTAATTTCTGTTGCCCCTCTTTGCTAGAGGGCACTGGCCTGCAGGGAGTACTGGCAATATTTGGGCAGCAGGTCAGTACCTCAGGGAGACTGGTGCGGCTAGGCTAGGGTCAGTTGCAAATCAAGCACCACCTTGTTTCTGTCTTTAAAACATATGAAATAAATCACCATACAATATCCCAGTCCAACTGGCAATTCTGATGGTGGCACAACTAGCAGAATGAACTCATTGTCAAAAGAAATAAATCAGATTCCACTGTGGGTAGTAGCCAACTACAGCTCTTCAGCTTCCCTATTTCTGCACAGACACCTCTAATGCTGACCATCCCAAATTGAAAAGAAAAAAGAGCATCTTTCGATCCACAGACCTGTGTGCAGTGCTTACCACATTATTCCAGAGCAGTTAAAAACAGTATTACCTGCTACATGCTGCTATTGTGACAACAAACGTGGCACGCCCTGAATAACTGTTGATTTCAAATCAAACGTTCATCGTCATCACCTCGTGCTCTCCACCAAAACAGGAAAACAATAAAAAAAAACATTTCTCACTCTCCACAACCATTCCCCCAAGGTTTCTATGTTGTTGTTCTAAAAACGGACCTGGTACACATAGAATAAAGTATATTTATCTCTGCCAACTTCAGTTTTTGCCCACCCATCCCTTCTGCATGCTGACCACCAAACAGACAAAAACAGCATTTTCTATTCCCACCATTATCCCCATACCTTCCCATGATCCAAAAATATTAAAGAAGAAAACACCAACAGTGTTGTTAAACAGGACTGGTGCCCACAGAAAGAATGGATAATTATGACTTCAAGTTCAAAAACTGTCTCTAGCCGCAGTCCTCCCTGGTGCTGACCACCAAAATAGTGAGCAAATAGCATTTCTCCATCCTCTAAATTGTGACTTATCACGTTTTCCACATCCTCCCATAATATTAAAAGAAAAAACAATAATATTTTACACACACAGCTTCCACTAGCTAGGATCCCTGTGTAAACATAGGCCGGACACACAACAGGAAGTGAGAGTGTGTATTTTTTTACAGCTTTGTTTGGTATATGTTCACCACCATTCTTTGCACTGAAGGTGCAGCCAGAACTAGACTTTGCCATCGGTGTAACGCATGAAATATTCCTGCAAACTCCTTGTTTGGGAAAACCTAAGCAAAACAAGATTTTCTTGAATACAATTATTGGGGAATGTGGTTTGAAAGTGAAAATAAAGTTGCATTTTGATGGATATGTCTCTGTCTGCAACATTTATGCCAGACAGTATGACATTTTGGGGCATATTTACAAGAAAATGTCGGAGCGCGGAGCTGTGCCAAATTTGGCCGAGCCGCACTCCGACATTTCCAAATCTCAGGGATAAGCCATATTTACAAGAATACGACACACCCCTGTGTTTTCCCTTGCACTGGCGCTAAAATTAGCTGCCTAGCGCTAGTGCAGGCACCCTTGCACCTTAGTGCAAGGGTGCCTGTGTTGCAGGGAATGATTGTTTATGCGCAGGAAGGTGTCCCTTCCAGCGCATAAACAATCAATAATGGTGATTTGTTACTTCTATGTGCGCTGCATTGCAAATTGTCATTATCTAATGATTGTTTATGTGCAGGAAGGGACACCTTCCTGCACATAAACAGTTATTAATGGCATTTTTCTCTTTCTATGTGTGTTCTGCAGCACACATAGAAAAGAAAAAATGAGGAGAAATGCAATTTTTTCTCCTCATTTCATCATTCTAACACTTGCTACTGCATGGCGTTAATTTTTGGTGCTGCCTCAGATTCACACATCCTTGTACATCTGGAACAGTGTCAAAAAGCAATGGGTGTTGGAGTGGAACACCCAAAGCAACACCCATTGCACGCCCCTTTCACACAAAGTGATGCATGCAAAGGGGCCATATTTACAAGGCGGCATTCAGCCACAAAAAGTGGCTTAACACCGCTTTGCAAATATGGAGATTGTGCATAGCACCACCAGAACGTCGCTAAAAGTGACGTTCTGGTGGCGCTATCCCCTTGTAAGTATACCCCTTATTGACTTTAAACCGTACAAAAAGCGTGAGCCTGTAGGATTTACCGTCTGTGATAAAATACGCAAACTTTCAGAAATTTACACAGTAAGCGATCGAAAGTGAAGTCATTCGATTTCCCTCATCCTGCTTTACAGTCCTCTTCTTTAAAGTCTTCTTAATTTTCATAGAAATGATCCGTATTTTTTATTTAGCTTTGGCTCAAGTAAATAATTGTGTCCTTTCAAAGAGGCCTGGCTATGTGTCAAAGTTTCTTGCACTCAGAGGGCCCTAAGAGATGTTCATATTTATCAGACTGATAAACTTTAATAGAGTTCAGTGCCTACCAGTGCTCAAGCAGAGGCAAAGTTATAAGTGTAGCAGCACCAGGAGTCTGAGTGGCCCAATTCACCTCAGGTATGTTTGCCATTCACTACCCAAGATGTGGCTTCTGGCACCCATTTGCAGATCTTGCATTAGTACCCATTGCCTCTTTTCTATGCACCGTTTGCAAATGTCTTGTTTTTTTAACTCTTTCAGTCAGCATCAAATTGGGATCGCTATTAATGCATTCCTTCGAACTCCAGTATGTTCCAATTTCCCAACTTTAGGCATTTGTAAGTGGCAATGTGCCAGTTCTATGCCAAAGATACCTACATTTAAATAATAGACACACCCAAGCTGTGGCAAAGATGAATACGGCTAGCAAGCTTGTTCAAGATTTAACGCAACAATACAAAACTTCTCTAGAATACAACAAAGGTAGTAGAGCATTCGTTCCAAGTGGAGAGGGCACCACACAATTATTATTCAAAAACCAGCATATTCCATGTGTGTAAATGACCAACAAGTTTATTTTTGTAAATAAAAGAGTTATTAAAAAAAAAAAACCAGCATATACCTGTTGAACATGGAAATGGTTGAAATGCCTTAGCACCACAACCGTTGTCCCACATCCCTAGTCCCTCAATTCTTGTGTTCGGCGCTCCACTGATGTCTTTGGCACTGCAACCCATCCTGTCTCGGGCAGCCCTGCAGTCAAGCTAAAGTGTCCCTTTCTGATTCATTACTGAACCTCCCACATGGACCTTGGTGAAACAAGAGCGGCAGCAAGAACACTGCTAAATATTACGACAATCAACTGCATGCAACCAATATGCACTGGGACCAAGGAACTGTTACCCTAGGAGTAAAAAGATGGCCAAGCATGCCATCAAGGCTGACCAATATATTCCAAATAATTCTCATTGACATAGTTATTCAAATAGAGAACTGGCGCCACTAGTGTGGTCTCGAAGCTGCTGTCTTGCCCTCAGAAGGCATAGAGGAGTCTACAGGTATGGCTGGTAAGGGGGTTGTTGGGGAGACCTCTGCATATCATTTATGGTATTGTTTAGAGGAACCTGGATGTGACATAGCAGGAAGTGTCAATTGATTGATTGTGACTGGAAATAATGCTAAGTGAGACATTTGGCAAGGGTCTCATGCCAGGTGCAGGTAAGAACAGCAAGGAGTTTGTTCATAGTTTAACCGTCCATGTGTGTAGCCAGGCACACACCTTAGCGCCATAGCATTAAGGTGAGTGCCTGAGTGTAGCATTGGTTTTGTACAGGAAGGGTAACCTTCCTGTACAAAATACTATGCCTAGGTAAGTTCAAACACTGTTCTCACTTTGTATGTGTGCTGCACAGTGCAGCATGCATGCAAAGTAGGAAAAGAAAGGAGAAATGAAGAAAATTTCTCCTCTTAAGGACTCCTTTCAGATGGCGTTAACCTTTGGCGTTAAACCCTGTGTACAATTGCTTGTGGATAGGGTTTTGCATCAAAAGGCATGGATGGTAGCATGGGAATGCCCATGTAGCACCCATGTAACACCCCCTTGGCGCTAAACTCAAAGCAATGCTTCACGCTGCTATGCGTTTCTTGTAGGGTACTTTCCAACGCAAAACCAGTTTTGCGCTGGAAAGTAAATTAGTAAAAAAAGAATTGTGTTGGTTAGCACCACTTTTGTGATGCTAACCCAGCGCTAAATGTTTGTAGATCTACCCCCACATATGCTATTATTGATTGATTGATGACAGGTGTAATCCAAGAAGCCACATGTGGTGATGAAGAAGTCTTGTGATTGGAAATGTTAATGTCTGGATGTCACTGCAGAAAACAATGTGGTCAAAGCTATTTCTGATAGAAGGGAGTGTTACCGTTTGACAGCTTTGATGACTCAGGTTCATTCACCAAGTGGTGATCTGTTGAAGTTTGGTATTTCAAACTAGTGATGGATCCTTTGAGTGAAGGCTACTTCTGGGCTACTCCATCTGAAGCTTTCATGGACTAATTTAAGGCCTGTGCCATATAGGGAATGATAGTCAATGCATAGCGCCTCAAAAGAGACTCTGCTGGCTACAGGAAGCTATTAGAAAGTGAGAAGACCAGGGATGATGTGGTGCTGGGGCAAAAGATGGAGGCTCAGAAGATGGAATGAAGTCTTGACAACCATTTTGTTTGAGAGGGAAAGGGGCCAGTAATTATTCAAGATGGTTCAATACCTTTTGCCCCCCCCAAAAAAAATTACTTTCAAAACTCAGCATCTTCCCCTTTCTATCATGTTCAATATACTCAGTGTCTGCATCAAAGCTATTAGTCTGTTATTTCCATTTTAACAAAAAGGTAGTGTTTGTTTTAGACTAACCAAATATTGTATGCTAAAGTAATACAAGACAGAAGGATTTACAATAATATAAAACAACTTTAGGTGGCATTTATCCAAATGATATCCTGACCTTGTACTTATCTCATGTAGCGATTTATTTTTTTAGTGTTGTCCAATGTTCCCTAGCTTTTTGTGGCAACATAGGGACATTGGCCAACACAATAGTGTAAGGCGTTGCTTCTGGAGGGAGATGTAATGTGTTTATGTCGGGTGGACCTCTCGGTGGCAGGTTTTCTTGTCTTTGGACAGCTTGTAAGTGGGCTTCCTTTTTGCTTGCGTAATTAGGTCTATTAGGGGGGGTTCCTTTTGGATGTTCAGCAGTCGCTCTTGAATAGTACTTGGGACCTGGGCTATGTCATATGGCTTAGTCAAAACCGCCATACTATGACACTTAAGCGAGGGATCTAATGGAGCAGTTTGGGGTGCTTCCACTGGGCCGGGGCCAGAAATTCCAGGCTGTACAATCATGGATCCTTCACTCCTATTCGACTGGACGGACTTAGTTCTACAATGGGATGAGTTAGTCGGGTGTGACTGAATGGTCTGAAAGCCCATCTGATTCAACTGGGTTGGCTGATTTGTATGAACACTACCTGCGAGCTTTTCTAGCTTATCTATGCTCGCTTCCAGTCTGGATAACTTTTGCATCAGTGGGTTTAAAAGAACTGAGACAACCTCACCCATTTTTGTCCAGAACTCCCCGCTATCAATACCCTGCGGGGAGGATAGAGTTGTTAGGATAGACTCCTTGTTAGTGATACTAATAACTGGGCAATTCCCCTCCTCCTCCTCCTCCTCCACCGTAATTTTGCTTTTGCGCCCTCTTTTTGGTGCGGGGTGACATTGCTTGTTAGGGCCCTGACCTTTTCTTTTCCTAGACTGGATTAGAGGACTACTCCCCAAAGTATTCTTACTTTTTTGTCCCCTGGTATTTACTTTGGGTCGAGACCATCTGACCATCTTTCTAAGATTGAGAATTCCTTTGTCAGACAACTCCTGGGTCTCCCCAAAAGTACACCGCTCACACTGCTTCGAATGGATCTTGGAGTTGGTCCGATTGCAGTAGAGGTTGCCCTTAGACCCTTGTTATATTGGCGCCACCTATGGAGCACCCCAGAACTATCTGTGTACCAGGGAGCAAGCAAAATTCCATGGTTGGCCCATATTAAGAACTCTCTAATTTCCATGGGAATGGGCGATTTATGGGCTAGTGCCGAAGATAGTTGCCCGCCAACACCCAGGAAGGCCCTGTCAAAGATCTATAAGGAACACAATCTCACCCTATTACAGGAGAGTTCCGTGACTGGCACACTGACAACATCCTTCTTAGAAGTAAAACTGCAATATAGGCTAGAACCTGTCATCGATGACATGCAGCCATCCCTTGCCAAAAAGTTATATCTGCAGTTTAGTCACGGTACACTTCCCCTACGTGCTTTTACAAATAAGTAGGGGGGCAGTTTTAATAAGGGCTGCCCGACATGTAATAACATACCGGAGACGGACCTACATGTATTATTTTTCTGCCCGGCATACAAGAAAGCGAGACACCGTCGGTTACTGCAGTTGTGCAGAAACCTCGGAACATCTCATTGCGCACAGGCTCTCAGGATTTTAAAATATGACACTAGTATGCCTATTGCGTATTCAGTTTCCCGCTATTTGTTTTCAATGTGGTGTGTACGCCGAGCTGTTTTAAAGACAGGGCTAGCCCAATTAAATTATCCTACTCCCCCATTGTGATTGGTTACCTTATAAATTTGATTTTATTATATCTTACGTGTCACAAATGTGTACTTTTAGATATTTATTATACTTTTTAACTTTTTAGGAATTCTTGAGTAATATTTTAATGTGTATGCCCTTCACTAATGGAGAATGAGAATTGCTTGGACTGTGCTATACATGTTTTTTTAACTGTGCTTTTATGGCCTTGTTAGGCCGAAATAAAGAATTTCTTGGCTTGGCAAATGATATCGATGTAAAGTAATTGACTGCGCAAAATATTGTTCTCCATATCAGACCCTTCTCATCTCTTCTTGAATTCCATAAGAAGCTGAAGACGTGGCCTTTCAATTAACCAACCTTCCATAGGCAGGGCTAAGCACACACCTGCTCAGCGCACTGATACCTTCGCGGGTGATCGTGCACTTTACAAATACATGTAACATAACTTGGGAAAGCGTAAATTCGAACTATTTGACAAGCAATACAGGGAATGGAACACACTCGATCCAGATAAGCATTCTTGAGGCAAGCCAATCATTTCTTAACTATAATAAATAATACTTGAAAAGGAATGCCTCACTCGTGAACCCTAGCAGTGGTGCAGTATGGGTAAGTGAATGGTTTGCATATGTACACTTGAGTTTTGTCACAAGTAGGTGAATGGTTTGCATATGTACACCTGAGCTTTATCAAGTTATACACAAGGCACTTCTTATGTAAAACAAACCTCTTCTACTGCATCACCAAGGCATACCAATCAAAGGTTAAGTCTTAGACGGTCTTAGGAGGCTTAGTTCACTTGGTTCAACTCACATGAATGAATGAGCAATCTCATTTAATGAAGTCTCAAAACACAAAACACAATATTCAAAATAGAACCACTATATAATTATAAAGAACAAAAGGTAAAATACTGAACAGTAAAAATAATCAAGGAAACATTTAGACCCTTCCTTACTAAAGTTTACACAGACGCTCACTTGACGCAACATAATTTAGTGTTGCACGTGGGCCTTTAAAATGGTAAGTAAATAAATGATATCTTTTGTGCTGCGTTAAGCAACTGCCCACAGAAAAATTTAGTATTGGTGACTCGTCAGGTGGTCTGTGTCTAGGGCAGAGATAAGACTCCCACGTTCAGGAAATGGCTGGATGAAATGGTATATTGTAACTGGAAAACTTCAATAAATTAAGTCACAAAAATAAAAAAATGAAAAAAAATGTTGGCCTTACAGTGCATGTGAAAAGTAATATGAAGTCATTTCATATTCTGGGACATACACAGGAAAGGTCCACCCACTCAACATTCCATGGTCCAATAAAGCGGGGAGAGCAACGTCTGCAATGATGGTGATAAGAAGTGCCTCCTGGGTGCATGAGGAGTCAACACTGTGCAAATGCTGTGCCCCTACACTGGCAATAGCTCTATGGGCATGATGCGAAACCTAAATTGACATAGAAACTTATGCATGTTGCAGAGAATGACGTTTGTGACTAAATTAACACACCTCATCATTCGCAGGGATGTATTAGACACTCATTGATGCAATTGCACGTTTAATGATACCCCGTTTATCCAGCTTGGTTGAACGAAGGCTGAGGAGGTCTTGGCAGGGTTCGAACCTTTGCTCTTCACCTCACAGCAAATGACAGCTGTAGGAATAAGATAGAACTCACTGAATCATCTTACAAGTATTCTAATAAGAAGAACAAGGAAGGTAAAACCATGAGGTTTGATATTCGACACATAAAGCTGGAGGTGCTTATTTAATTAAATCAATATTTCAGGATCACTGAGACGTTAGCATGGGCAAAGTGATCAATTGCCCAGGGTCCTCACCTTCCAAGGGCCCCCTGGGAAAAATAAACTTTCTCTTTATCCATCTTACCTCTGTCTATTTCCATATCTCAGCCTCTCTCCTCTCTACCTACAGCGCCCTCTGAATCTCACTCGCTTTGCCCAGTGGAATCGTCAGGATTTTTTGGGCCTTGGAAAGACACATTTCAACTATTTTTGTGTGAGCCCTGTTGAAGAAAGTGTGTTTGGCACCATGCGATCTTCAATTTGCAGAAAATGAGCAGAAAAGTTCGAACCGGGGACCACACTGCATGAGCAGTCGTGTCAACACCCCACCATAATTGCTTTCTTCTTGCGGATTGTACACTGAGCCAATTATTCTCTGATCATCTCTACTAACTAGGCTAACAAGGACATAAACTATTTTCTCAGTGCCGCAAGAATGCATATTTTCTGTGAAAGAGAAAATTAAAGCATGAATAATTTCTTTCAACCCAACAAATACTCTTTAATCTTCTGTTAATCTGATTTGGAAAGCTCGGGCATGTTACCAGATGTGATGTTATTGAGAAAAGAGAAACGTATAAAATGAGAAGCAGACACTGCAGGGTGGTCCTGCAAGAATACACGTTGTCACCAAACACTGCTCCATCTCCAATCGGAAGCTGAAACAAGGCTTGTGTCACGTTATTTCTCGCAACTAAAGCCAGTTGTCACTTCTTTGTGTGGCTCTCATATGGGATCAATATCCCCCACACAACCTCAAAGCCTCACGAACAGAGAGGGAAACACCTACTCCCTGACAAAGACCATACATCTGTTCCTGAAAAAGGGATACATTTGTACATTTGGATTCAAGTGTGTTTCTAGCAAGATGTCATGGTGAAGTCAATACACAGCGTTCCCAATAGAGGTGATTCCTCATAACAGAGCGACGCCTAAAGCAACAGGGCCAAAAGCTGGCCCAGCCTAAGATGTCACTCCAGACTCTCCATCGTGCCAAAGAAATATACTGAAGACACATGAGTTGTTCTGCACACACCACTGCAGTAATTTCAGTACATTGGTTTTACTGCGAAAGGCAATCATAAATACATATCTGCTGACCTTTCAACAGCCACTGATCTTGGAAATTCAAGGCACAGCTGCCACGCCACACATCTTGTTGTTGTGATGTGGTATCCTGGGTGATTACTGAGTGAAAGTTGATCGTTTGTGACGTTTGACTAGTCTTTCCGGCTGAGAAGCGCATAAAAGACACAGACAAGCCCATATGCACAATAGTTGCGTGTAAAATTTGAAAGGCACTAATTCTGTGGCCATTTGTCATAATTTGCACAATGCTGATCATTTTACCATGTACCATCATTACATTCACAACCTGTAACAAAGTAGCACCCGTAACGGCGTCACGCATTGCGCCTAAAATGCGGACAATAGCAGGGCATGAACATCGCGACTATCGCTTCACAGTTCGTGGCAATGCATAGGCTGTACACGTGGAGCGCCGCCCGTCACCCGGGAAGGACGAACGCAGTCCGGACCTTATGCCTTCGAGCTGCGCCCCCCCCCACTGGCGCCCCCGGTGGCTTCCAGGCGATGCGCGCTATAGAATTATCGCTACCTCATTATAGCTATCATTAATAAAATTATCGCTACCTCCGCACGCGCTGAGGGCGTCCTGGCGGCTGGCTCCTTCCCACCCGCTGTATGCTCCCGATGGTGTGCACGCCTAGGACGCACAGCTGATTTCTTCCCCGTGGTTAGGAGCCCAGCCTGTGCCCCGCGATCATCCGGAGATGGAGCGCCTCTGCCCTGCGCTGTATGAAGTATGGTCGGGGAAGGGGGCAGTGATCACGATTCGATTGCCCCGGTGCCCCCCCACGCTGCTCGTACCCCCTCCGTCTCCGAAAACCGGGGGTGTTTAGTGGGGGCAAAGGCCCAACGGGACCGCAAGCACGCGACGAGCACCTCCCCCGCCCGACCAGGGTGGGGGGGGATGCAATAAGGCCCAACAGCACCGCTAACGGCACCTCCGGAGTCATCCACATAGCCCGCCACCCTTCCGGCGCCTCGCCACCAAACGGCCACAATGCGGCTGCCCACGCGTGCCCTGCAGGCTGGGAAATTCGAACCCCCCCTCCGCCCTGAGCCAAGTTGGCCGCAGCAATCGTGGCACTGGGGACTGAAACCTACCGCCACCCCAGCCGGAATAAGGCCCGGGCGGCAGGCGAGTACTAATGAGTAGAGAAGGGGAGGGGCGGCCTACCGCAGCACGGCCATCACCCCCGGCTCGCGCCCGTGGTCACCCCCCACCACTGATATGACCACCAGGGGTAGTACGCGGGGAAGACATCCCGGCACTACCCCTGAGCCCCGTTTGCACCGGCACAACACATCGCCGCACTGCCCCCAAGGGGCATTCGTTTACCTTCCGCTGTGAGCCCCCTCCCCGGTCAGCACAACGCTGGCCCCGGTCAGGGAGGGGCGCCGCAGCCGTGCCCTCGCGGAGCTGCCCATCCCCCCCTCCCACTGGCGGGCTGACCAAGCCAGAGCCGGTCGAGCCTCTAACCAACGGAGAGTGGGATGAGCGGAGGGTGGTGGATGAACAAACTCACCGCAAATTAGTCGGCTCCCCGGCAGTCCGAAGCGGAGACAGGGGCAGACCAGAGGTAGCGTGTCCGATCAACGTCGTCAGCTCCTGGGCAGTCTGCAGCGGCACCAAGGCGAGATCGCGACGATGACCTGGTCAGACGGCGTGGCTGGCGAACAGAGACCGCCAGGAGGGGCGGGGGAGGCTTATATGCCCTCCCCCCACCTGGCGCACCGGAAGGACGCCACAGTGGCGACCTGGCTAGAGGGCTCCTACAGAACCCCCCAACTACTAGAGCGGGTGGGCTGTGCCCAAAATGGCACTAAAGGGCCGCCCTGCTGAATTGGCCCCCTTTCCGGCTGAGAAGCTGACTTTCGTTAGATTGTTTCTCTCCAAACATAAAGAGGCAACAGCTTCACAAATTTGATGTTCTCTCCTACAGGATTCAGTAAACATATCGACGTGAATAATGCTGTAAAGTTTTTTATTCCTTAAATGAACTATGATTTCAAAGCAAAGCTTAGCAATCCCACTATGATGTTAATGGGTACAAGTGTAAATGTAGACTAGATACCATGTTGATCGACTTTGACACAAGCTGGCCTTCACATTTTTATAATATGGCCATTCCTACTACAATAATAAAGACTTATTTTTAATTACTAAATAATATATTGCACAACTACCATTTCTAGACAAAGTGGCTCATTTAGAGTCGGGCAGGTGGCCTGCCACCTCATCAGTTCAGCGAAGGCCACTGCCTCCGCTCCCCTGGGACATCAGTGTCTGCCATATTTAGAGATGCGGTAGCTCCATCAAGGCACTGAGTCTTTGCTACGCAGATGCCATGTTTGTTGTACCTGCTCGTTTAAGATTTTTATTTTCAGAAAATAACCTCTCAAAGTAGTTTTCAGGAAACAAAAAACACAATAGCCATAACACTGAAGGTGGTTTCTCCCTGCATGTGGGTTGTCTGTCAAAATATAGAGGAAACAAATATTGTGCGGACAGAATATCATGACCAAAATATCGAGAAGGTAAGTACAATGAGGTAAGTATAGATTTACTATTCTTAACTCCACATCTAACTCCACTATTCTCAACCATCCAAGGTTAATTCTTTCATCACCTACTTTCCTTGAACACAACACATATCAAAGGATTTTATTAAGGCAACCCAAGGTTTGTCCTCTGTTTTCTGGTTTAACCTGGCATAATTTCACTTTAATAAAGTACATGATGTTAGTGAGCATCTATATAGGGCTGCTCCCTATGGCTTGGTGTTCTATGAGACTATTAGGGCTGTTGTCAGCCAACCCCATTCATTGTTGTTTCGCGTGTCTTTGCCAAATGGGAGCTTCTTCTTTGTTCTAAGCAGGATTTCTTTATCTCCAACCTGGTGATGGCGATTAACATTCAGAATGAGCATCAGACTGAGCAGGTCATCTCCAGATACATAATTTGCATTGGAACTGCATATGGATCTATAAGCAACTTTAGTGCTGTGCCTTTCATAAGTAGTTTGATTGTTCGAGGATCTGAGGTTAGGGCGCCTCTGTACTTGGAGACATGTTTATACCCCAGTCAGCAAGTGTGTCTTTGACTTCCAGTACTGTTTTTACCAATGTATGACTGGACTAAAGGGTCTCTGCAGACTCACTCTGTTCACCCGGCCTTCTGTCCAGGATGGTCACTGTTATCCGAGGATGCATGTTCCAAGGTTGGGAAGGATTGGATTACTTTAAAAATATTGCCCCTTTTCAGAATATCATGGCTTCCTCTGTAGGAATACAGTGGTGTAAAAATTATTGTTCTAATTAGATCGTTGCAGCCTGTGCCTCAGCTACTCATACAGCCAAAATTCCTGCAGGGGTTGACATTAGATCTTTCCCAAGGGGCATCACCTGATTACTGATTATTAGTTACTTTGAGAGTTGGAGGGGTACTTCTACCTGCCCTTGGTTCATGGTCAGGTCCACTGTATCTCGTGTGTCTATTTTGCTCCCTCTATAGTAAATAGTTTCTCCTTTAGCCAGTTTTGAGTGATCCATATTCAAGCCTGGCGATGCACAGTCAGGCTGGATATCTCCTACATTTGACCTTATGGTGTTGGCAACATTATTCTCTTCTCTTTGGTGTAGTGAACTACTTATCGGAATTTAGGTGGAACTTGTCCTGCCAGTCTGTCGCTATCTGCTCTGACACCCAACTTCCCATGGATGGGTTCATTAATATGACTAGGAATGCTGGTTGCTTCTTCTTGAGCATGGGCTGTGATCTCGTCCAGGCAGATGTCCTTAGTCTAGATCTTCACTGGATTTTTACACCTTTTGCCTGCAATAATTAAAGGACCAGATAATTTTCTGGATGTGTCTGTTCAATCTATTTTGTTTGCCACATAGTAACTCCACGTTGGGTTGCGCAAAATCATTATGCTCCTTTCATAGTCTCTCCTCTGGGAGGAATGGGATTTTGATTGACAGTAAGACTCCAGTCCCTGGCTTATTTGACTACACATGCATGTAGATTAGTGGTTCCCCCTGAGTTTCTCTATTGGCAAGTTTTCATATTAGTCGCTATGTCTTCCTTAATTTTTGCAGTGCCAATGACACGTACCTTGCGCGCCATTCTTGATATTGGGGGGACGCTGTATGCTCTAATTTTGGGGAATCCTTAATGCTACTTTCTAGTGCATCAGGTTTTTCCTTTAGTTCTTTATATGGGCATTACTATCAGTTGCTCATTTGTTGAAGGGCCATTGATAGATCTTTAAACCTTTCTTGCAATCCTTCAGCATTGTTTGATTTACTTCTGGGACTTTGCCATTTAGATGGGATTGCTCAACAATCGCAACAGTCATCTTTGGAACTGAAGGTTTTCAATGTATCTGCCACAGTCTCCTCCATCAGTTCCATTCTCTTATAGACAGTAGCAGCACTGGAAACCATCTCTTACAAGACCAAAGTTTGAACATCCGTTTTCACATACTGGGATGTTACGGCATCTGCTTTAGCATCCAGTGTAGGACAAATTGTCCTAATGAGTGAAAACACGGGCTGGTTTATTGCCCCATTTACTCCATATTGCTCTCCTCCCTTTAATTGACATCCATCAGATTCATTCCTTCAATCTGAACATAAGGTGAGTCCTTAAGCCAAGAAAGGCTTATAAGATTGAGAGCTGAGTTGCTCCTGTGAAGGCTAGGTGGGGGCTATTCGGTGACGAGGTTAGCGATTGATTAAAATTTGGAGGCAAGTCATGTATTTCAGCTGTGACTATGGTGCATGCTTCGATGGTCAGTTCTTGCAGTCAAGCTCTTGTTGGGGCTGGCTGGGTTTCCTGAATCCCGTCTGCTTGTTTTTGGATTTCATCCGATGACATAACATAGTCAGTTTTCCAAAGAGCTTTTCCCATTGATTTGATAGGTGTGGCATTGATTTAACCTGAAAATTCACCAGGCAATATTTCATTTTTAAAAAAGTTACTATTTTATTGATGTTAGAAGCAACTGAGGACCTTAGGTTTGAAAGCTAGTTTGTGGGTATAGGAGATGAATTGCCAATGCCCGACTGTTCTGTCTCCATTTTGCAGGGAAATAAAAGCTTAGAATAGCTTGAGGACAACAAATTTGGATGTGGAGAATCTGCTGAAACAGTGTTAGAGGGGGAATCCTCCCTTGGGAGGAGTAACCCTCAGGACTTCTTAGTACGATGTCATCATAGATGGAGTTCACTATCGACTATCCATACTTTGCCCACTGTACAAGATATTGTTTTAGGCCTTGTTGTTCTCATAGGGGGAGATTAACTAAGATTTTACGCCGTTTTGTGTCACAAAAGTGACGCAAATCAATGCAAAATCTTTTTTTCCTTTTATTTATTTTGAGTTTTATATAGCGCTGGCTAGACCCGGAGGTATCAGAGCACTTTACATAAGGTTCCACAAAATTACATCAGTTACATGTTACATCAGTTACAAAAAACATTTCAAGAGTGTTGGAAGATTAAATAAATGGAGCTTAGAAGGGAAAGGGGGTGGGGTAAAGGTGTAGGAGGGAGAAAGGATGGAGATAGGATGGATGGAGAGACGAAGGAGAGTCTGCCCAAAGTCCGGCTGGGTAGGTGACGGCCGAGGGGGAAGTCCACAGCCCATCTCCTCTATAGCTATCAGGTAGCACCACCGGGCATCAGTCAAGCGGCTAGGTCTCAATGAGAAAACAATTAGAGAGCAAAGAGGAGGGATAAATGGAGCATAAAGGAGAAAGTGGGTGGAGTAAAGGGGTAGGAGGGAGAGTACGACAGAGAGACGAAGTAAAGTCTGCCCAATGTCCGGCTGGGTAGGTGACGGCCGAAGGGGTAGTCCACAGCCCATCTCCTCTATAGCTATCAAGTAGCTCCACCGGGCATCAGCCAAAAAGCTAGGTCTCAACGGTCAGAGACCGTTATTTGCTTATTTGCTTTTCAGTGCTAAACTTGTTTAGCGCTGGAAATAATGGGAAAGTAATGCAAAGCAGAGCATAGCGCTGCTTTGCATTACTTAGCGCCAAGGGGGTGTACCTTGGGTGAAGCATTGGCATTCCCATGCAACCCTCCAAGGTTTCTCACGCTACACCCAATTTACTAAACAAAATAAACAGGGTTTCGCATGAGAAAACTGAGCCCTTTTCAAGTAGGCGGGAGGAAGGAGAAATGCTTTCATTTCTCCTTCCTTTTCCTACTTTGCTTGTGTGCTGCACTGTACAGCACACATACAAAGTGGGAAAAGGCTTCAAGTTAGTCTAAGCATAGTATCTTGTACTTGAAGGGTTCCATTCCAGTAAAGAACCTATGCTAGACTCACGGAGAAACCCTTGCACCATGGCGCAAAGGTGTCTGCGTGGCGCATGGCAGCTGATTTCACCACTGGCACAAGGGAGAGGGGAGGAGAGTGCCTTATTTTAGAAAATTGGGTTCTCTCCTCCTCTATCCTTTTCACGCAGTGTAGCGCAGCATTTGCGGCTGCTCCAGTGCGCTACATGAAAAAATTGTAAATCTCCCCATAGTGATTTGCAGAGAGTGAGATGAAGATGGAGCCCGGAATGAAAGTATGCAACACTCCTGTTTTGTTTTACTTATGTAGCGCTGGACAGAATAGAGGGAAAGATGTCTGTTGGTCTGGAGGTATCCTGTATTGGATAAGGTAGAAGCAGCTGCAGGTGGCACAGAGCAAGTGAATGCCAATGATGGGTTGTATATTACAAAATTGCAATTTGTCTAGTTTACTCATTGTTTGGGTGTACTGGTTTGTGTCAGAAAGAGCCAGTAGGCCCCAATATACATCGGAAGCCTTAAGTGGCAGCACACGCAGTCCTAGAAGACAGGTGGCCAGCACCTGCAAGGCTCTTCAAGTGAGCAGCCATTCCGACAGAGCTCTCTCAGACCACAATAGGTGCAATGCAATGGTGATTGTAGTGTCTTGTGAGTTAGCAATGACAGGGCCCTTTTGGTTCTTGACGGACTCCGTAGAACAGTGATGCAAGTTCTTGGGTGAGGTTGATAGAATTCATGATGTAGGATGTTCAGTTAATGGTTACACGCTAAGGAGTAAAGACGTGTACTACCAAGCTCCGTGTGTGGCGTGATCATTTGCATGCACCGAGGCTGGGGAGGACACTACAGTAGTCATACCTCATCACGGTTCCCCAGTGCCTCCCTACACTATGCCTCTTTTGCGCAGTTACTTCTCAACACTATGAAAACAAAGAAGGTGAGTCAAGGAGGGCAAAGGAAAAAAACAAAGACAAACAGCCACTCCTGAGTTGGGGGAGGGAGAGGGGAAAAAGCGAGTGGAGCGGCAGAAAGTCAGTACCTGTGCTGCATTGCCCCTGCATTATTCAGAACTTTCCAGACTCTGTGCTTACCTTCATTCATCGCCTGAACACATGCTCTAAGTCAGCCTTGCTCGGCCCCAGCTCTACTTGACCCATGAAGCGGGACCTCAAACCGCACCGGGGCAGCCTTCACACTGAGTACCCAACCCTCCAGCCACACCTGAGGCCTTGCCAATCTGTAGCTCGCCAGAACAGCCTCTCTCCCTGGAGCCCTGGTGGGCAGGAGCAATCAATGGGCCAGCAAGCAGTGAGATGCAAGTCAGCTGTAAGACTTCCTAGAGAGGGACACAGCGTGGACACAAACACTTCCAGCCTCTTCTGAGGTCAACAGCTTCAGTCGCAGCATCACGTCAGAAACGTACAGGGGGAGGAGTCAGTACAGCGCTCAGCTGCTTGGGCATGCACTCTTTGTATCACAGTATTGCATTGTCTTCTATTGATTGATTAATTGAGCCTACTTTAGCTGCCTATATTCTCTCGCTCTGAGCTTTTTGGCAAATTAGATTATGTGAAAATCGGTTGCCTATTTTTTCTCCCTGGATGGTTTTACTTTGCATATTTATGTGTTTTATAATATCCTGATTCAGCTTTCTGTAAATATTACTACAGTTTAAAACTGTATTGTTTTATAATTGAAGCAGTGTATATTATTAATTTTGTTGTTAACACTGTATGTTCAGCTATAAGGAAATCCTTTGAATATGAAGCCGAAATGCATTGGCTGATCTACTTTCATTTGAAAGAAAAAAAGAAGACCTTTGAAAAACAAACAAAATTTCAAAATTCTAATTAATGCTTCAGATTATACAGAATATTTCTAGGGCTGTATCCACAAACCATCTTATATCTTCTCCTCCAGGCTCAAGGCTTACAATGTCTTAGGAATATTTCTAAACACACACATTTTTTCTTGAACGTTGCAAACTACTGACTATGCCTTTTTCTTTCCTTATGTCAAAACCATAGAAAACAGACTGGGTGCATATAACAATTAATAAAACGAATGTGAATTAACTGGCGTAACAGAGCCCAAACCAATTGTTACCTGTCAACATTTTTTTTTCTTTGCACTCCATTGCTTCAAAGAATTTGTAAGATGTACAAACATGCTTCCAACGTCATTTACAGTAGGGACTTCATCCTTAGTATGAGATTTTATATCATTGTTCTATGTTAAGTACATGTACGATACAAAATTGCACAACACCTGAACTGTACATGTCAGCATATCACCTCAATCCAATTTACGTCCAACAATTCAGATAGCATGAAAATATTAAATAGTGGGTTTCACTAAACTAAAACCTAAAAGAAACTGAGAAAACTGCATGTGATTTGTTTATGGACCACCACAGAAGTTGAAAGTTGTCATCTGCCCTCAAAAGTTCCTACCGATCATTGGTCATTATGAAGCTGTGAATGATCACAGCAGTTTTATACAAATATAATTGGTTAATACTATTTTTACATGAGGCCTGAAAAAAAGTTGATGGATGTTTGATGTGACGCACATGTAATTGTACATACAGTTTTAAAATGAAGTTGCTTTCAGTGAAGCAGCATCACTCTATATCGTTGTGGATTTTCACTGCTCTTGTCTTTGGCTTGCATTGGTATTGATTTTTAGGTCTCGCCTTCACGACATGCTGTATCTACTCTGTGGGCTTACAGCCCGGCCATCTCTTTTGGTTTGTAAGTTCAAGTGTCCATTGTAAATCCTAGCTTTTAAGTGGTTATTTGTTCCTATATGTCCATCCTTTTAATGTGTTGATACCGCCCATGGATAATTGCTGTATTGCTTGTAGCCTTTCTCCGTTCTATATTTGTGTTTGTTTGTACGCACTATTTTTCTTTGGGGGGGGGGGTGGTTCTGTTCATGTTTCATGAAGGTTCCCTTTTCGTTCTCGGCCGTGTCGGAGAAGCTTTAATTCGTTTGTCGTGTATTGTTTATGTTTTCGTCAATACAGAGGGGCTCTTTACAAGGCCTTTGCGCCACTTTTGCGTCCTTTTAACATGGGAAAAGTGACGCAAAAGTGGCGCAAAGGGCTTGTAAATCTGCCCCAGTAATTCTTGTTTTCGTATTCCGACCAAAACACGCTCATCCTACAGGTGTTTTACTTTAAATTCAGAATTATAATTACCTTTGTTTTGGGTCTATTGAGTCTGTGTTGTTCTCTGCCGCGTCAGTGAACCTTTAAATCTTTTATTTTGCTGTTGCCTCTGAGTGTCCTTTAGGAGCTGCCCGCCCATCCCACTGCATTTTGGCCCCCTGTGGGCCCTCTCTTACCTAGCCTGAGCTGCCCTGTCATACTCAGACAATAGCCCCAGCGCTCTAAGCTGTCATTCATGGCATCCGGAGCAGCACAGGACCAAGCGCAACCGCCTGCTGCTCCTCCAAAACAAAACAAGCCGGTGAGTTCAGAACTTCCCAGTTCCTGACAAGAATGATTCCCCAGACAAGAATGCTGGGTTTTCCTCACTTGTAGTGCATTCTTACGATGACGCCAGAGCAAGCGATACACGTATAGATAAATAACAAAACTAACTGCATAGAAGTAAATAGCAGAGTCATTTTGAATCCTACTCGACTCGTGTACGTGTTTTGCAAAATGTAAACATTAGAAATTAAAATGTTATAATGTATCTCCCTCCTAAAAGGTTGTTTTGTTGAGCTATTTTGTCATGCATGATTACAGGATTTTAACAGTGGTGCTTGTACCAGCCGATCTGCGAGCGAGGCAACGTTTACCATTCCCTTGGCCTGCGCCCCACAACAAGCTCTCTCGTTCTCCTTTCCAAACTCGCCATGGGTCTGTGAATCTTGTTCTTCTCTCATCACATTTTTGAAAAGTTTAACTATTTAAAATGTAAAATAGCATATACGCCAGAATACATCGCCTATAAACCCAGCTTGGGGGCTTATTTACAAGCCTCTTGCGCCACCCGTACGTCACTTTTCCCATGTTAAAAATGACGCAAAAGTGGCGCAAGAGGCTGTAAATAAGCTTCTAGGCAGATTTACAAGCCTCTTGCGCTACTTTTGCGTCACTTTTCCCATGTTAAAAGTGACGCAAAAGTGGCGCAAGGGGCTTGTAAATCTGCCCCTTGGTTTTTAAGAGCAGCCCTCTCGAGGGTTAATAGCATGCACACTGCCTCGGCAGATGAAATGCTATTGCTATTTAACTGTAGTCAGCAGGAATATGCCTTGGGGGAGGGGTCAGTTGCACCATCTGAGCTGTGCCCACGCAAACCTTTGCCATATTTTTGGAAACTTTTTGTATTGGAAATCCTCCTCAAACTATCCTCATGGTGTTGAAAGTGCCCTTGGAATCGTGTAACAGATGTTTAGTTTTATCGTTTCAATGCTTCTAATAGGAGGCACTGGCAATACAATTTTCTTAATTTCTCCAGTCTTGCGTAAACATGCGTTAGAGTACTGCCTTAGCTTTAAATTGCAACACCATCTGGCACATTATTTACAGTGTTCTGTTACCTTCCGAAAGCTTTTAGGTGCATGGTGCAGAGTTTTCAACGATTCTTTAGTCACCAGTCACTTCTGTGTAAACTGTGTAACCTTTAGAACAGTACACTCACAACATTATAAATACTGCAGATATATTTTACAATTTATATGGCTTGTGTGACCTAAGAAATGGCCCGAGTGTTATTAATAGAGCATCCCTGGCACATTGTAAGATGGCCATCTGAAGTGAATGAAATGTATGGAATAAAGTTAAACAAACTCTCTATATAAATAAATAGGTAGAACACAATTACACCACACTTTCAATGAATATGAATACAAATAGATAAAGACAACAGTTTGTCACTCGCACTATAAAGGCGAGACCTATTGGCTCTGCCAATGCTGTTTACAAAGTGTGCTGCCACCACTGGTGCGGTTCTTTAGTGCTTTGTAGTCATTATCCACATCAAATGCAGGGCAGAGTTTACACAAATGATTGTATAATCTGATGTGGTGCAAGTTGGGCAGCCGTCCAGGAAACCTAGATCTCTTTGTTGACCATCATAGTGTCTGTGCACATTTGCCTTCTCCGCTTGATGCAAGCTAGAGCATTATTTGTGAGGTTGCCTTGGCCATTTGGTGGGGTTTGCATGTGGGATTGGTGTAGTGCATAATTTCAGCATGGCTTATGTGGGAAACATTAGTGCTACCAGTAAGGTCCTGTGAGGTTCTCTGAACTGGTCAGTAATAATATTTTGTCAATTTTAGTAAAGAAAAAGGATCTGTAATTCACATTGAGTCAGGTCAAAGCCGCTGATTGGAAAGGGCTACCTGAAGCACAGAAATGTAGAAACTCAGCCAAGGGAAGAAACATGCAGCCAACATGTTTCATGAATGCTCTAAACAGTAAACTACATCAGTGGATCAAATGAATGGAAGTCCGTAAGGGCATTGAACGTCAGGGTTTGAATGGAAGTCAATGGAAATGCACCAGGAGCTTGCATGGAAAGACCAGGATCAAATTGGATATGAAGCAATGAACATGATACATTTGAAAGGACTTCAATCGCTCTTTCTAGCTCTTGACTTAAAGAGTTCTTTCTTTGCTCTTCTTGGGTATAATGTCCTAGATTTCTGCCAATATTGTCCAAGCAGCCATGTACATCTATCACCAACGTGGCAACACAGGAGAAGCACTACACAGACTTTTTGTGCCGTTGAATCTATGGGTAATCCTACTGCAGCTTGATGACGTGTTTACGGGATTCGTTTAATAAAGAAAAGTGACACTGAAATCAAGGGATGACATTTGAGTGTGAGAGGGACACAAAAGAGGGCAAATGCAGGTGAAGGGTAGAACAAGCCTGAGAAAGACCGAAGTAAAACGGGAGAGAAACCCCTCAGACCGCAGCATTGACTTTATTATTAGCTGGAAGGGGATGAAGTGGAATCAAGGAAGGGCTCACTCTTCCTCGGGCGGGAGGAGACCTTTGGTTTAGGATTCCATGTGCTGTAATGGGGTAGCTCCCCCATGCACTTCCAAAGAGCCCTGTATCATGAGAACAACTCCTAGCCAGAGCACACAAGAGGCAACAAGCCCTGTTGTGTACTGTCACTGAAGAAACGATGAAGGCTGAGTGATGATAATATCCAAGTTTATTAACTGACAAAATCCTGTGTCGCACTAGCCAGACACCAACAGCCCAGTTCCCCTCATCAACCACCATAGAATTCCATGAGGCTACAAGGTCTTACACACTTAACATTCAATAAGGCATCACATAGTTGAGTGCATGGAAAACATAGAACTGCATAATACATAAAGTCCCATTATAACACATCCCCTTTCCTTCCCTAACTACCAACACAATGAACCCCCGACGAATAGAAATCCACACAAAACGCTGACAGACCCCCCCCCCACCCCCTTACTCAACATGTTGGCAATACATAAAAAATCTTTCTTCTGATATCTCAAACAAACATGGCCCCCACAATATTGAAGCCTTCTGGCAGCAAACACAATGCACCTATAAAACACCACAGTGGAAATGAGTCTTTGCTACTGCTTCTGACACCACAAATACCAGGACCGAGATATACTGTCTCCACTATACTGCTCGCAACACCAAAGCTTATTTTAATTTGTTTAATTGCGGAAAGACTTCAGATGCTCTCTACAAGGGGAGGCAGTAAATGTCACCTTCCCAGTTTCCAAATACAAGAAAGGGTATTGGAACTTCAAATGAGGAAGGATTTATCTTGCTTCATTTTAGTGTGCATTGGGAGTTCTCTGAGACATTTTGCCCAGCTTTTAGAATATCTTAGCTTCGGATTGGGTGTGCATCCTGCTTTCTCCAGAGGTGTCCTATTCCCTCCAGTGTTTCTCCCCCACATTCTTGCACATCAACTCAAAGAAAGTATTCTTTGTTTTGCTGTCTTTCATACATGACAAAGGAAACACTGAGGTGCTCATCATTGACATATTCCAGAAAAAATCAAGCAATCTATTTTGTGGGTCACTCACAGGGGTGTTAATAACACTTAAGCCTTGTTATTTTGCTACTCCTGTACAGGCACCAATTTTTGCAGGGGTAATGATTACAGGAAGTGTGGATTTTCAGCCGCTGGTGATTACTTGGAATGAAGTCAGTGCCCCAGCTAATTTTACCACGTAGATATTGGCTGGTCAAATCTTTCAATATATACCTCAGTAAAATGCCTTAAAAATACTGGAACATTTGAATTTTTATACGGAAAGTTTAGGGGCTTAAACCTGAATACACTATAACAATAGCACCAGTTAGATTCCAGACCCTGTGGCATCAGATGTGTAATAATTATCACATGAGGGGCCCAGGGCACTGGTGATGAAAGCCTTGGAACGTGATTTTTAGCCAGATGTAGTAAGCATTTTATTGGTTTGCAAACGCTCCCAAAAAATCTGTGTTTTTAACCATTAAAATGCTTTTTCCTATGTACTAATCCCTTTTTAGGAGTTGGAAAAGTTTTCTTCAACTGCTAAAATAGGATTCCAAATTGACACTTATGCAATATCTGGAAAGGTCGTCTTAGAGGCATCCCTTCCAAATACTGAATCAGTATCTAATGTATCAATGTTTTGTGACCAAAAGTCGGTTGCAAAACATTGAAAATTTACCAACACCTCAAAAGAGGTAGTAACGCACTTGCAAAAGGGAAAGGGTCCTATTGAGACCCCTTCCCTTTTGTGAAAGTAAAAGAAAGTTTGCTGGAGGGTTGGCAGTGGTCCAGTGGCAACAATGTAAACTTTCCTTTTTAAACACGGTCCTGTTTCCTTTTAGGAAAATGGGCTGCATTTAACAAAAATAAATAAAGTTTACTTCATTGAAAGTACGGTGAACAAGTGCCCCGGATTTGCCAGGACAGCCCCATTTTTTCACCAGCTGTTCCGGCAGATTTCAGCAAATTTTGCACGTCCTGGTTTTCAGAAAGGGTTGACTGTAAATAGGTGAAGGTACATTTTTATGTTTTTCAAGGGAGGACAAGCTAGCAGCTCTTTAAAAAAAATAATTAATTAGCACACAAGAGACTGTGTTTAAAAGTTGCATTTAATTTAGTACCTTAGTGCCTCTTCTGTGTTGAGGACCACAGTAATTTAAATCATTCTGTGCCAATGTAAAATTGTAGTCTTTCTTCCATGTTTGGTAAATGTCCTGATTTTTGTTTTTCAAAATCTGGTCACCCTATTGAAAGGCAGACACATAAACATGGTGGTCTACTGTCCCCAGAAGGCATCATACCTCTGATGGCCTCCAATCTTAGTGAGTCGCAATTTGTGACCTACCTCATTTGTATTCATGAGTTAGAATGGTTAATGACCCATTAGAATTCGGATTTTTACGAACGACCTATTAGTACATAGGTTGGTTCTTAAAAATATTTACTGGTTGCAAAAATACTGGTCATAAATCGCAACCAGTATTTTGCGACCAGATTTTCGTACATCTGTCCCTTAGTGCTGGTTGGTAGTGTAAAGTCCTTTGATTTGTAGAGGGATTTCTGAATTTATCAGCAGAATTTCCACCACTGTGCTATTACCATGGTAAAGAGGATTTTTTGGGTGGATTCTACACCCATAGATTTTCTGCCACCAATCAACTTTATTTCAATTCTTTTTTAAGTGCACCCTCTGTGACCAGACACATTTTTGTCTTGCCTTTCTGTGTTTAATCATCTGAACACATTCACATTGTGTGTGTTGCTTCGTTGCCTTTGCTCAGCCGGCATGATGTTCCATCAGTTCTTTCTATACTTTATGTTAAATTTACTTATTTTTAAAGGAATTGTAATTCACTTAAAATGAACAAACCATGAAAGATCCATCTTTAAAACAATTTTGTAATAAAGGCAATGACATTTACTCGCCCGATTCTAATATTCTAAACTTTACAAATAATGTTTCTGCTGATTGAAATCTGTATTTTTTTCCCAATGCTAGTTAGAAAATATCTTTTTCAGAACTGACATGCATTGAATTATAAAATCCTGTTACTTGCATAATGCGATGTTCTTTTTATGGTAATGGATGTCTGGAAGATCAAAATAGAATGTTAAACAGGTTTCGTTTTATTACAGTACGTAAACAAATACATCCACAAATAGAAAACAGTTCTCTAATATTGATAGGATTACTGCTATATTCTGCATTGCCACTCTGCGTATTGATGAGGTTTTCTATTTGAGCATTTTATTGTTTGATTTCTTTAATAATAGAAAACCTATTTCGCAAGCTCTTTGGAACTTTCCGTGCACTCGAAAGTCTAATTAGCAGACTATATTGCTTTGTGACAGATGGCGTTTAATAGAGCCTTTACATTTTAAAATATTCTGGCTCAGAACAAGAGATCCAGCCCTCGCAGCTAGCAGAAAAAAATAGTGCGTTAATCAGAGGCTATTGTGAACTTTTATCTAAAATACAATCAACTCAATTTCTAAATAGCTCCTTTTAGATTTCTAGAGGGTTCTCATGAAAACAGTAAAAACATTGGCAAATCTAAAATGAAATGTGTGCGTTTGAAGTAATAGCAATCAGCACACCACTCTACCATGCAGTATTCCCACAAATTATGTAATTTGAGATGTCATAAGTGTTGTTATGAATGCTATGAATGCACATGCCATAAGTGATGTAATACGGAAGGGTATAATTGGTGAATGGAGAAGGTACAATTTATAATTAATGTAGTGTAGCAAGTGAAGTGACACTGGGTACAGAGGTGCACGACTTATAGTAATTAAAGATGGTGCATAAATTAGAAATTTAAGCTATAGCTATAAGTTTTGAATTGCTGATCTTTCTTTGGTGTGGTTGGGTTTGTATAGAAACAATAAAAAGTTTTCCTAACTATAACTTATCTCCAACCTTTGTTTTTTTAATTGAATTTCAATAGTTTTTATTTTTTATTAAATGTGTTTCAAATCGTAGTATCAAATTTTATTTATCAGTGTGTCATTAATTGTAGTGTCCTACAATAGAACGGAGGAGAGTGTTATTGAGTGTGGTGTGGTAGAGTGGAATACAGTGCACTGGAGTACAGTGGAGTGGGGCAGCATACAGTGGAGGAAAGTATTATACAGTGGAGTGGCGCGACATGTTGTATAGTGGATTGGAGTATCATAGTGTGGAGCGGCATGTTGTACTGTGGAGAGGCATGTCGTACACTAGAGCAGGGTGTTGTAGCCTGTCATAGAGCGGAGTACAGTGTTGTAAAAAGAAGTGGCATAGAGTGGAGTAGGGTGCAGTAGAGTATCGTTCAGTGGAGTATCATCAAGAGGACTTTCTTACAGTGGAGTGGTGTGTCATAGAGAAGAATGGAGTTGAGTCTCCCCTAATATTATACAGTGTACTACAGTGACATACAGTGGATGGGCATAGAGTGAAGTAGAGGGTTATAGAGTGACATAGAGTGTAGTATAGTCTTGTAGACTGAAGTTGCATACAGTAGAGTAGATGTTGGACAGTCAAGTGGCATAAAGCGCAGTATGATACAATGGCGTACAGTGGGATAAAGTGTAGCAGAGTGGAGTAGAGTGAAGTGGAGAACACTGCAGTGGGGTAGCACAGAGTAGAGTAATAGAGTGGAGTGGCATGTGGTAGAGTATAGTGGCGTGGAGTGCAGTATACTGGAGCAGTGTATCATACAGTTCAGTAAAGTGTTATAAATTGGAGTACCATATTGTACAGTACAGTGCAGTGGCATGCCGTACAGTGCAGGAAAGTGTTGTAGACTACAGGAGAGTAGAGTTGCACACAGTTTAGAACAGTTTGTTAGAGTGGAGTTGCATAAAGTACAGTACAGTGTTGTAGAGTGTGCTAGAGTGGATTGGCATACATCATAATAGAGTAGAACGACATAGAGTGGTGTAGAGTGGAGTGACATACAGTGGAGTAGTGGAGTACAGTGGAGTAGAGGGGAGTACTGTGCCACAGAGTACAGTGAAGTCAAGTGTGGTGCTGTGGCAGAGAAAAAGTTTCGTACAGAGTCATATTATGGACTAGAGTATCGTAGAGCAGCATAGAGTGGAGCATCAATCAATCAATTAGGATTCTTATAGAGCGTGACTACTCACCCGTGAGGGTCTCAAGGTGCTGAGATGGGGGAGGGGGGATCTGTGGTTCAGTCCAAGAGCCAGCTCTTGAGGTCCTTCCTGAATTGCGGCAGCGATGGTGATTGCCTGAGGTGCAGAGGCAGGGAGTTTCAAGTCTTCGCAGCAAGGTAGGAGAAGGATCTTCCTCCAGCCGTGGTTGTGCAGATTTGTGGGATGGTGACCAGGGCCAGTTGAGCAGAGCGGAGATGTTTGTTGGTACAGTGCACAGTGTTGGTACAGAGTACAGTGTTTTACAGTGGCATACAGTATAGTACAGAGTTGTATACTGCAGTGCATGAGTAAAGAGTGGAGTAAAGTGTTGGAGACTGCCATACAGTGTAGTCGAGTTTTGTAGAGTGGAGCAGCATGGAGTACCACTGGTAAGCCAAAACTTTTAATATGTATATCACATCTTTTGTAACATGCTCAGTTTTATTGGTATATTGTTATGGTTTCA
Organism: Calotriton arnoldi; assembly: GCA_963921515.1. Taxonomy (NCBI): domain Eukaryota; kingdom Metazoa; phylum Chordata; class Amphibia; order Caudata; family Salamandridae; genus Calotriton; species Calotriton arnoldi. Next base: position 915,914 of record CAWUFW010004193.1, read on the forward strand.
ACTAACTTAAACAATAAATAATTATTCAATTTAGTTCAGCATGGAGTACAGTAGTGTGTCATAAAATGGAGCTGTGTTGAGTGGATTTGAGATGTCATCAGTGATGTCAACAGTGATGTCACTGACCATGTCATGAGTGATGTAATATTTGAGGTCAGAAGCAGTGCATTGTGGGGGCGCGAGTTATAGTTAGGCCAGCTAACTATAACTGCTGAATTTCTCTGGTTTTGAATGAGTGAAATGTCAGCCTAACTATAACGCCTCTGTAACCTTTGTTTTTTTCAGTGAATTTCTGAGGTTTTTTTAATTCCATTTCCTACCTATAACGTCCCTGTAACCTTTATTTTTTTCAGTGAATTTCTATGGTTTTTTAACTAGTAGTTGTGTTTGCAGAGTGGTGAAGAAAGGGGGCTGGGCCTCCGACCAGCTCTCAGGAATACCGCTGTGTAGGATTTACAGGAGGTGCCAGTAGGGCTTTTTGGCCCCCACGTCCCTCAGGGGTAAAGTGGACTTCATTTCCCAACCAGAATTGCGCCAGAAGCCACGTTTGTAGAGTGGTGGAGAAAGGGGTCAAAAGCCCAAGGAGGGGGCCCGTACCATATGCCCCCGGGACAGGGCCCACCCGGGGTTATTGTAAAGCAAGCTCAGGCTCTTTTTTTTCTCAAAACATTGCTGCGAATTCCCAATTATCACAATTTTGCAGTAAAATATTTTTTTTTTAAAATGCTTTTATGCAGTGGCAGGGTCCCAGGGTGACCCCAACACCATTGCTTGGGTTCAGGGTATTCCTACCCTGCCCCTTTACTTTATTTTTACTTTTCTTTTATTGGAACCCAGTGAAACCGCGCCCCATGATGGCTGCCAACACTTCCTGGTTGAAGTGTTGGCAGCCATTAGGAGCTGTGCATTTCCCTGCACGGGCTCGTCTTTTTTCATGAAGACTTCGCGACCAGAGATATCACTATAATTTTCAACTTAAATTTCTGAAAAACTACTGAACCGATTTACACCAAATAATAAAAAGCAACATCTACCTTGCTGTCAAATTTGGTGTAATTCCGTCCAGCAGGTCAGGCTGTAGGTTCGACAACCCGTTCCTATGGGAATGAACATTACAAACACACCCTTATTTTGCACCCCTATTTCTTGGTAGTCACTGCATGGATCACACCCAAACTTTCCATAACACACACCTACTTTGACACTTTTTTGGGAAAATTTCATGAAGATAAGTCAAACAACGCCAAAGTTATAGGAAAGTCAGAAAGTTCTTTTCCTATGGAAACTAGGTCCTAACTATAACTACTGGCGACAGCCAGTAGGTAGTATATATATATATATTCACTGAAAAAACCATAGGTTTCAGGGACGTTATAGTTACAAATTAGCATTTAAAAAACCTTTGAAATTCACTGAAAAACCATAGGTTTTAGGGACAGTTATAGTTAGTTGGACATTGCACTCGTACAAAACCCGTGAAATTCTCCCGTTATAGTTAGTCCAGCTAACTATAACTCGCGCCCCGCAATGCACTGCTGATGACGTCACATATTACATCACTCATGACATGGTCAGTGACATCACTGATGACATCACTGATGACATCTCAAATGACATCACTGATGACATCATCCAGTGACTGTGTGTTTCTGTAAAGTTTAAATATTTTTAATATATATAGGAAAAGGCGTATTGAAGAATGAGTGGGTGTGTAAGTGTCTGTATGGATGATTTAGTAGGTGCGTGACTGACTCTATAAGTGAGTGATTTAACGTATCTTACTGAATGCATGGGTTAGTGACTAAACTGGGTGAATGTCTGTATCCGTCTGTCTGTTGCTGTGTAAGTGGCTGCATGTGTTTGTGAATAGCTACATGAGTGTCTATATGAGTTATTGAATGCTTGTCTGAGTATCTGTATGGGTGCCTGAGTGTTTGTGTGGGAGGGGTGTGTGCAACTCTGTGCATAGATGTGTGAGTGGGTGATTCACTGGGTGGATGGTTTCAAGAGTGCATCTGTGATAGACTGTATGGGTGGGTAAGTGTGTGTAAGAGTGTGTTAGTGAGTGAATGTATGTCCCAGTGGTACATGTGTGAGTAACTACATATGTTAAAGGCAGTATATATGTGTGTTGGAGTATATAAATAGCTATAAGCGAGAGTGAGTGATTGTGATAGTGGCTGTATGGATGAGTGTGTGCTTGTATCAGTGATTGTATAAGAGCGTAAGAATGTGCTACTATTTGTATGAGTAAGTGAGCTGGTGTGTGTATAACTGTATAGGTGAGTAAATGGTAGTGTGTTTAATTATTTGCATGACTGACTAGGTGTGTGAGTACCTCTATGGATGAGTGGCGGTGTTTGAGTGTCTATATAGGAGTATGAGTGCATATGATAGTCCTGTACTGAGTGACCGTAAGTATGAGTGACTGTACGGGTGAGTGAGTGGATGTGTGCGTAGACCTAAGAATCAGTGAGTGGGTATGTAGTTATTGGTGTTGGAGTGTCTATGGTTTTGCGAATGGCAGTCTGTAATTTAGAGTGGGTGTATCAAAGGTTATATTGGGGTGTGAGGAGGTGCATCAGATTATCACGTGGATGATGTCATCAGTGATGTCATTTGAGATGTCATCAGTGATGTCATCAGTGATGTCACTGACCATGTCATGAGTGATGTAATATGTGACGTCATCAGCAGTGCATTGCGGGCGCGAGTTATAGTTAGCTGGACTAACTATAATGGGGGAATTTCACGGGTTTTGTACGAGTGCAATGTCCAACTAACTATAACTGTCCCTAAAACCTATGGTTTTTTCAGTGAATTTCAAAGGTTTTTTAAATGCTAATTTGTAACTATAACGTCCCTGAAACCTATGGTTTTTTCAGTGAATTTCAAAGGTTTTTTAAATGCTAATTTGTAACTATAACATGTCTGAAACCTACGGTTTTTTCAGTGAATTTCAAAGGTTTTGTAAATGACAATTTTTAAATGTATTAATTGTTATATAAATTTTTTTCATACTGATTTCCACATTTTTTAGAAACAATTTTTTTAAAATATTTTATTTTTTAAATTACATTGTAATTACATTATACATTACATTACAAAAAATACTTTCTCAGAATGAATTACTTTAGTTTAAATACTTTGCACATAGGCAATAGACTTTTAAGTACAGTAGTTACAGTTGTTGCAATGGGCAACACATTTTCAAACACAATGGAACATTCAGCTCAATGTGAATTTCTAGTTAAATGCAATTAGTTACTTTATGGATTACTTTTCTAACCACAGGACTGGATCCTAGATTCAGTCCTGGGACATCTCCTGTAAACAGTTGAGTAAAAGCGTTTTGGTTACAGTCGTGATTTTTAAGGAATATTATTGTACTTTAAAAGTTCACACTTAGAAACTTTTTCTCATAGAATCACCAATGTTATCCTATGGAAGGAAATTCACTTAGAAGTTAAAAACTGTTATCGTTACTTTTTCTTACTCAGTGTTGGATCCTGGATCCAGCACTGGTGCATCTCCTGTAAACAGTTGAAAGAATGCGTTTAAGTCATACAGGCGATTTTTAGGAATATTTGTAGTTTGTGAAAATCGACACTTTGAAACTTTTCTGCTGAAAACCAGACAATGGATTCCTACGGAAGAAAATATAAGTTACTGGTAAGTACGGTTAAAATTACTTTTCAGGGTCAGTGCTGGGCTAAAAGATGCAGCACTGGGTTCTCTCCTGATAACAGGTGAGTAAATTGGAATTCGTACTTTGGTTGATTTTAGAGGAATATTATAAAGTTCCAAAACTCCACACTTAGAAGAATTTCCAAGTGAAACCAGTCAATGTTAGCCTATGAAGGAAATTCAAGTTACTGGTAAGTACGGTTAAAATTACTTTTCAGGGTCAGTGCTGGGCTAAAAGATGCAGCACTGGGTTCTCTCCTGATAACAGGTGAGTAAATTGGAATTCGTACTTTGGTTGATTTTAGAGGAATATTATAAAGTTCCAAAACTCCACACTTAGAAGAATTTCCAAGTGAAACCAGTCAATGTTAGCCTATGGAAGGAAATTCAAGTTACTGGTAAGTACGGTTAAAATTACTTTTCAGGACCAGTACTGGGCTGAAAGATACAGCACTGAGGTCTCTCCTTATAACAGGTGAGTAAATCGGAATTCGTATTTCGGCTGATTTTAGAGGAATATTTGTATGTTTCAAAAATCAACACTTAGAAACTTTTTCAACAAAAAGCAGGCAATGATATCCTATGGAAGGAAATTCAAGTTACTGGTAAGTACGGTTAAAATTACTTTTCAGGACCAGTACTGGGCTGAAAAATGCAGCACTGAGGTCTCTCCTTATAACAGGTGAGTAAATAGGAATTCGTATTTCGGATGATTTTAGAAGAATATTTGCACATTGGTGAAGGGAGGGGGCGGGACCTGAGGTGACATCTGTGCAAACGCGCCCGTGGTGCGTTTTAAGTTGGGGGATTAAGTCCCCTTGAATCCTGAGGGTCCCTAGGGGCCAACTAGCCCACCAGGAACCTCCAATATGCGCCAGGGGCTGCGTTGCAGAGACGTGTAGAGAGGCCACACCCCTTTTACACCTCTCTGCAACGCAGCTCTGTGGCGCTTTCTGGATGTACCTGTTGGGCTAGTTGGCCCCTAGGGACCCTCAGGATTGAAGGGGATTTAATTCCCCATCTTAAAACGCGCCACGGGGCCTGTTTGCACACATGTCACCTGAAGCCCCGCCCCTCCCTTCACCACTGTGCAAACGCGCCCCGTGGCGCGTTTTAAGTTGGGGAATTAAGTCCCCTTGAATCCTGAGGGTCCCCGGAGTCCAACTAGCCCACTATATACCTCCAAAAGCGCCACAGAGCTGCGTTGCAGAGAGGTGTAAAAGGGGCGTGGCCTCTGTACACCTCTCTGCAAGGCAGCCCCTGGCGCATACTGGAGGTTCCTGGTGGGCTAGTTGGCCCCCAGGGACCCCCAGTATTCAAGGGGAATCGTTCCTCCTCTGCAAACGCGCCAGGGGCGCGTTTGCAGAGTGGTGAAGGAAGGGGGCGGGGCCTGCGGGCCCGATCATTTAAAAAAAAAAAAAAAAATTGTCCTCTGTAGGGGGCTCTGTGGCCCCCTTCCTTTTTCCAGTTTTTATGCCCTGGGGACCCCATCCCCCAGGGCCTTACCCCTTTTTTTAATTACAAATTTAAAAAAACGGGAAGGGGGCCGCGTGGCCCCCTTCCCTGGGCCTGTATTGGCCCCGGGAACCCATCCCCGGGGCATGGCCTCGATTTTTTTTTTTTTCGTAGGGAGGGGGCTGCGTGGCCCCCTCCTCAGGCCATTTAAGGCCCCGGGACCCCATCCCCGGGGCCGGCCTTTCCGTTTTTTTTTTTTTTTTTTTTTTGGGGAGGGGGACCGCGTGGCCCCCTCCCGGGCCACTACTTGCCCCGGGGACCCCATCCCCCGGGGCTGGCCCTCTCGTTGGGGACTGTGGGGGTCCCCAATCCCCCACAGTCCCGCCCGTCTCCCGTGTCCTACGGGAGCCGGCATTGCTTTACACATGGGGAGCAGCTAACATGCTGCTCCCCATGTGGAAAGCATCGGCTTTGGATATTGGAAGAGAGAGCAGGTTTCCTGCTCTCTCTTCCAATATCCAAAGCAGTTTGCAATGACAGGACGGAGCCGCGAGGCTCCCGTCCTGTCATTGCAAACAGCAGTGTCCCGGGGTAGGCACCCGGGACACTGCAGAGAGCCGGCCCTGGGGGTGGTGGTCCCCAGGGCCATCAAGGGGCTCCAGGAGGGGGCCGCGCGGCCCCCTCCCATTCAGTTCACAGCCCCGGGGAGGTGGTGGTCCCCGGGGCTCTGGAGTCCGTAACGGACCCCCATATTTAAATGTTTAGTGCCCCGGGAGGTGGCAGTCCTCGGGGCATGTGGGGGCTGGAGCCCCCACACAGGTTTTTTAATTAATAAAAAAAGCCCCGGGAGGTGGTGGTCCCGGGGCTGCGGGAGGGCTCAGAGCCCTCCCGCACCATTTTTAAAAAAGCCCCGGGGGTGGCAGTCCTCGGGGCTTGGGGGCCCTCTGAGGCCCCCACACATTAAATTATCCCCCACCATGCCCCCGGGACTTGGGCCACCCGGGGCAAATACAATCAAAGCGCGGGAGACAGCGCTTCGATTTTTTTTTCGGCAGGATTCGCGCACCCTGAGCGCATCCTGCCGATTTTTAAAAAAATTCTTTTTTTGCCCAGGGGTCCTTGTGGGACCCCTGAGCAAACCTAGGGGGTCAGGGTGTTTCTACCCTGCCCCCTTTGTGCGCTTTGCGCACTTGTTTCTGTCCTCGGTTCTACCGAGGGACAAAATGGCTGCCAACATTTCCTGAATCGGAATGTTGACAGCCAGCTGACAGCCAATTAACATGCAGCTCGTGATCGGGAGGGTACGCGGACCCTACTCGGCCATTGATATCACTATCTTTTTACTTTTGATTTTCTCAGCAACTACTGAACGGATTTACACCATTTAACATGCTGCTCCCCATGTGGAAAAGCAATCGGCTTTGGATATTGGAAGAGAGAGCAGGTTTCCCTGCTCTCTCTTCCAATATCCAAGCAGTTTGCAATGACAGGACGGGAGCCGCGAGGCTCCCGTCCTGTCATTGCAAACAGCAGTGTCCCGGGGTAGGCACCCGGGACACTGCAGGAGCCGGCCCTGGGGGTGGTGGTCCCCAGGGCCATCAAGGGCTCCAGGAGGGGGCCGCGCGGCCCCCTCCCATTCAGTTCACAGCCCCGGGGAGGTGGTGGTCCTCGGGGCTCTGGAGTCCGTAACGGACCCCCATATTTAAATGTTTAGTGCCCCGGGGAGGTGGCGGTCTCGGGGTGTGTGGGGGCTGGAGCCCCCACACAGGTTTTTTAATTAATAAAAAAGCCCCGGGGAGGTGGTGGTCCCCGGGCTTGGGGGCCCTTTGAGGCCCCCACACATTAAATTATCCCCCACCATGCCCCCGGGACTTGGGCCACCCGGGGGCAAAATACGACCGAGCGCGGGAGACCGCGCTTCGATTTTTTTTTTTCAACAGGATTCGCGCACCCTGAGCGCATCCTGCCGATTTTTAAAAAAATTCTTTTTTTTGCCCAGGGGTCCTTGTGGGACCCCTGAGCAAGCCTAGGGGTCAGGGTGTTTCTACCCTGCCCCCTTTGTGCGCTTTGCGCACTTGTTTCTGTCCCTCGGTTCTACCGAGGGACAAAATGGCTGCCAACATTTCCTGAATCGGAATGTTGACAGCCAGCTGACAGCCAATTAACATGCAGCTCGTGATCGGGAGGGTACGCGGACCCTACTCGGCCATAGATATCACTATCTTTTTACTTTTGATTTTCTCAGCAACTACTGAACGGATTTACACCATTTAACAAAAAGGGTTCTTTCTGAACCAAGAACTACCTCTTTGCCAAATTTGGTGTAATTCCGTTCAGCAGTTCGGGCTGTAGCCGTGTCTAAAGTTTCCAATGGAAATTGCATGGGGAAAACGCGTTTTGGGACCCCCCTTTTTTCTCGGCTAATTTAAAAAGGAACAAAATGATGGGGTTCATTGGTTAGTGCTGTAGAAAGAAAAATTAGGACATGTTTCAAGTGTGATCTCAAATATCTTCCTGTTATATTTCAACAGGAGCAGCCTTTCAGTTGATGCCTTTGTGTTCTACTGCAGCTTCCCAGAGTGTTCTAAAGAACAACTAGAGCGCTAACAGTCTTACTTATGACAAAAGTATGGCACACCGGAAGCCATCTTGATTGGAATAAACTGGTAACACTTAAAACATTTAATTTAAAAAGGAACAAAATGAGGGGGTTCATTTTGCCATAGAAATTATGGTTAGTGCTGTAGAAAGAAAAATTAGGACATGTTTTAAGTGAGATCTCAAATATCTTCCTGTTATATTTCAACAGGAGCAGCCTGTCAGTTGATGCCTTTGTGTTCTACTGCAGCTTCCCAGAGTGTTCTAAAGAACAACTAGAGTGCTAACAGCCTTACTTATGACAAAAGTATGGCACACCTGAAGCCATCTTGATTGGAATAAACTGGTAACACTTAAAACATTTAATTTAAAAAGGAACAAAATGATGGGGTTCATTTTGTCATAGAAATTATGGTTAGTGCTGTAGAAAGAAAAATTAGGACATCTTTCAAGTGTGATCTCAAATATCTTCCTGTTATATTTCAACAGGAGCTGCCTGTCAGTTGATGCCTTTGTGTTCTACTGCAGCTTCCCAGAGTGTTCTAAAGAACAACTAGAGCGCTAACAGCCTTACTTATGACAAAAGTATGGCACACCTGAAGCCATCTTGATTGGAATAAACTGGTAACACTTAAAACATTTAATTTAAAAAGGAACAAAATGAGGGGGTTCATTTTGCCATAGAAATTATGGTTAGTTCTATGGTTTTGTACGAGTGAAATGTCCAACTAACTATAACGCCCCTGAAACCTGTGGTTTTTTCAGTGAATTTCTAAGGTTTTTTAAATGCTAATTTCTAACTATAACGTGCCTGAAACCTATGGTTTTTTCAGTGAATATATATATATATATATATATATATATATATATATATATATATATATATATATTGTTAGAAATGGGGGTCTCTAGATGGCAGAGGTAGGTACCTTTGTCCAAATAGGGACCCTTGCTTCTAGTCAGGGTAAGAGGGATACACACTTTAGATAACCCATGCTCACCCCCTGGATAGCTTGGCACGAGCAGACAGGCTTATCCCAAAGGCAATGTGTAAAGTATTTGTACTCAAAACAAACAGTAATACAGATCTTTATCAAAACTCAACAAGACCAAAATGACAACAATCCAACATACATGTAATAAGAATATGACTTTTCAAAGGTTTCAAGTAACTGGGTCCATATAAACTATGGATGCGTGATTCTACACAAAGTACCTGTGGATGCGTCAAAATTCACAAGGCCAAACAGCCATAGAGATGGCAAGCGTTGAGAAACAAAGAGATGTGTCAGTTCCTGAGACCTTGGGGAGGCGATGCTACAGTTCTGCTGCACGCAGGAGAAGTGATGCATCGAATCCAGTCTGTACGGGGAAGTGATGCGTCGACTCCAAGATAATTCTGGTCCGCGGGTGATGCGTCAGGAAAACTTTCCACACAGGCACGATGCATGGAAATCCGGGATGCGTCGGTGATCGATGTGGCGGCAACAAGGGGCGCTGCATCGGTTCATTCAGCCGCGACTCCACAATGTGTTGGTTCTTGCAGCCACGACAAGCACTGCGTCGGCTCGGCAGTGGCGCATCGATGCGTGGAGATTCTTCTCGCACGGCAGTGCTGCGTCGGGAAAAACAGTCGCAAGAAGAGCGATGCATCGATTTCTTCAGTTCTTTAGGTTTCTTCCAGTACCCAACAGCAGGAGCAACCTCCAGAGGCCCACAACTGGAATAGGCACCTCCTGGCAGGTCAGAGCTCTCAGCAGTAGAGTTCAGCAGAGCTGGGGGTGAAGTCTTTGTGTCCCTGAGACTTCAGAACAGGAGGCCAGCACACACAGGCCCTTGGAGATCTGCTTCAAGCAAGCTCAAAGCAAAGTTGCAGTCTTTGTCCTCTCCTTGGCAAAAAAAGCAACTGCAGGCCAACCCCACACATCACACAGCAAAGGAGCAGTACTCCTCCTCACAGCTCTTCAGCTCTTCTCCTTGGCAAAGATTCGTCTTGAGTCCAGAAGTGATCTAAAATTCTGGGGCTTTAGGTCCTAATACTTATACCCCAAAATGTCTTTGCTCGCTCAGTGCAAGGGTCTCTGAGCCCAGTCCTACCCAGTTCTGTCCTCACTGTTGCAGTATGACCACAAGGGGTGGAGAAAGCATTGCGCAAGGGAGACAGGCCCTATTCAGGTACAAGGAAATCTCCTCCCACTACTCTAAATTCAGCCAAGGTCTATTCAGCCCAGCTCTGAGTCGTCCAGGAAGGGCCAGGCACACCTCAACCCCCCCAGTGGCTGTCTACAGTGAATGCACATCCCCAGCCCCTGTCACTCCAAAACCGGACAGTCAATCCACAAACAGGCAGAGGCACACAGAATAGTTAAACAACACAATGCCTACTTTCTAAAAGTGGCATTTTCAAACACACAATTTAAAAACCATCTTTACTTAAAGATGTTATTAAATTCTGAGTTCAGAGAGCCTAAACGTTATTTCTCTATCTTGTCCCAATGGGAAGCTATACTTGTAAGATGTTACAAAGTATTTCCCATTCTATCCCATGGGACAGATAACCTTTCAATAATGAAAACCGAAATTGGCAGTACTTCACTATCAGGACATGTCACACACATCAGCACATGTCCTGCCTTTTACATACACTGCACCCTGCCCATGGGGGCACCTTGGGCCTACCATAGGGGTGCCTTACATGTAAGAAAAGGGAAGGTTAGGGCCTGGCAAGTGGGTGCACTTGCAAGGTTGACATGGCAGTTAACAAACTGCGCACAGACACTGCAGTGGCAGGTCTGAGATACCTTTTCAGGGTTACTCATATGGGTGGCACAATCAGTGCTGCAGGCCCCACCAGTAGCATTTGATTTACAGGCCCTGGCACACCCAGTGCACTTTACTAGGGACTTACCAGTAAATCAAATATGCCAAACAGGGAGAACCAATTGTAACAACAATTTACACAGGGAGCACTTTCACTTTGACACTGATCAGCAGTCAGCAGTGGCAAAGTGCCCAGAGTCCTATAGCCAACAACAACAGGTCAGTAAAAAATAGGAGGAAAAAGCAAAAGTTTGGGGGATAACCCTGTAAAAAGGGGCAAGTCCAACAAGGCCTTTAGTTACTGTGAGCACCCAACCTCAAAAATATAGAGTACCACTTTTTATGTATAAATAGAAGGCAATCGCCGAAACGCGTCGGTTCAAAGAAAGTATGGAGCAGAATTTTGTATGATAGCCTTGCACATGGAATCATGAAAAAATAAAATAAAGAAGAAAACCTGTATTTGGACGTTGTCATTCTTGGATGTGTCGCTGTGCAAATTGTTAACGAAACGGGACGCCCAAAGAGAGACATATATATATATATATGATCGCTTTATTGAACTGTGTATACTGGAATCTATGCCCGGTGCGCTCCGCCGCCCACAGCGATCCTCTGCCTTGGGCGTGGGGAGGCAGAAGGAGCAAAACTGACTTTCATATATATATATATATATATATATTCCAAAAAATGCCCTGCATTAGAGACGCACTCCTCCAGCCAGCGAATTTTCAAAACTCATTTATTTCAGGAACAGGCATTTTCATTCTGCTTCTATACATCCTCCTGCCTGACGCGTTTCAGAGCATTCACGCTCTTTCTTCAGAGGCAATTTGACTGCACACAATGTTTTGGCTCCCACAGTTCTCTGCGTTTTCTTCACATTTTATAGGCCTCCGGTGTGCCTTACTTGATAGATTTAATCCTGGTGTACGCTGGAACTTGTGGTTTGGCTCCATTAATTTATATCCTCCAGTGGATTTTGTGCAGTCAAATCATTTCAAGGATCGGTATTACCCTTCAGTGGGTTTCAGAAAGACAATCCTGTTCCACAATCAAAAGCCAGCTGCGCCGATTAATTCTCCTAAACAGTTCAGGAAAATCGGTCCCTTTTGAATTTGAAAGGCGGTGCGTTTCTCTCACGGCTGGACCTGCCGTGTCTTAAATCTTCCAAAAAATGCCCTGCATTAGAGACGCACTCCTCCAGCCAGCGAATTTTCAAAACTCATTTATTTCAGGAACAGGCATTTTCATTCTGCTTCTATACATCCTCCTGCCTGACGCGTTTCAGAGCATTCACGCTCTTTCTTCAGAGGAAATTTGACTGCACACAATGTTTTGGCTCCCACAGTTCTCTGCGTTTTTCACATTTTATAGGCCTCCGGTGTGACTTACTTGATAGATTTAATCCTGGTGTACGCTGGAACTTGTGGTTTGGCTCCATTAATTTATATCCTCCAGTGGATTTTGTGCAGTCAAATCATTTCAAGGATCGGTATTACCCTTCAGTGGGTTTCAGAAAGACAATCCTGTTCCACAATCAAAAGCCAGCTGCGCCGATTAATTCTCCTAAACAGTTCAGGAAAATCGGTCCCTTTTGAATTTGAAAGGCGGTGCGTTTCTCTCACGGCTGGACCTGCCGTGTCTTAAATCTTCCAAAAAATGCCCTGCATTAGAGACGCACTCCTCCAGCTAGCGAATTTTCAAAACTCATTTATTTCAGGAACAGGCATTTTCATTCTGCTTCTATACATCCTCCTGCCTGACGCGTTTCAGAGCATTCACGCTCTTTCTTCAGAGGCAATTTGACTGCACACAATGTTTTGGCTCCCACAGTTCTCTGCGTTTTTCACATTTTATAGGCCTCCGGTGTGCCTTACTTGATAGATTTAATCCTGGTGTACGCTGGAACTTGTGGTTTGGCTCCATTAATTTATATCCTCCAGTGGATTTTGTGCAGTCAAATCATTTCAAGGATCGGTATTACCCTTCAGTGGGTTTCAGAAAGACAATCCTGTTCCACAATCAAAAGCCAGCTGCGCCGATTAATTCTCCTAAACAGTTCAGGAAAATCGGTCCCTTTTGAATTTGAAAGGCGGTGCGTTTCTCTCACGGCTGGACCTGCCGTGTCTTAAATCTTCCAAAAAATGCCGTGCATTAGAGACGCACTCCTCCAGCCAGCGAATTTTCAAAACTCATTTATTTCAGGAACAGGCATTTTCATTCTGCTTCTATACATCCTCCTGCCTGACGTGTTTCAGAGCATTCACGCTCTTTCTTCAGAGGCAATTTGACTGCACACAATGTTTTGGCTCCCACAGTTCTCTGCGTTTTTCACATTTTATAGGCATCCGGTGTGCCTTACTTGATAGATTTAATCCTGGTGTACGCTGGAACTTGTGGTTTGGCTCCATTAATTTATATCCTCCAGTGGATTTTGTGCAAAAAATGCCCTGCATTAGAGACTTAATCGGCGCAGCTGGCTTTTGATTGGTAAGGCACACCGGAGGCCTATAAAATGTGAAAAACGCAGAGAACTGTGGGAGCCAAAACATTGTGTGCAGTCAAATTGCCTCTGAAGAAAGAGCGTGAATGCTCTGAAACGCGTCAGGCAGGAGGATGTATAGAAGCAGAATGAAAATGCCTGTTCCTGAAATAAATGAGTTTTGAAAATTCGCTGGCTGGAGGAGTGCGTCTCTAATGCAGGGCATTTTTTGGAAGATTTAAGACACGGCAGGTCCAGCCGTGAGAGAAACGCACCGCCTTTCAAATTCAAAAGGGACCGATTTTCCTGAACTGTTTAGGAGAATTAATCGGCGCAGCTGGCTTTTGATTGTGGAACAGGATTGTCTTTCTGAAACCCACTGAAGGGTAATACCGATCCTTGAAATGATTTGACTGCACAAAATCCACTGGAGGATATAAATTAATGGAGCCAAACCACAAGTTCCAGCGTACACCAGGATTAAATCTATCAAGTAAGGCACACCGGAGGCCTATAAAATGTGAAAACGCAGAGAACTGTGGGTGCCAAAACATTGTGTGCAGTCAAATTGCCTCTGAAGAAAGAGCGTGAATGCTCTGAAACGCGTCAGGCAGGAGGATGTATAGAAGCAGAATGAAAATGCCTGTTCCTGAAATAAATGAGTTTTGAAAATTCGCTGGCTGGAGGAGTGCGTCTCTAATGCAGGGCATTTTTTGGAAGATATATATATATATATACACTTGCGGGCTGATTATGATGGCGGTCGGACGAGCGTCCGACTGCTATTGTTGCGGGAACAAGACTGGCCGACGGTCCCGCCCGTCAAATTACGATCCGACCGCCGTGGGGGCGGTTGGAAACATGCCTCTTAGCATTGAGGCTTGGGCACCATGCAGTGTCTGCCACACGATACAGGGATGTTTAGAGGGGCACCACAGGTGCCCCCCAAAGCCCAAAGTGGAGGGCCATGGGGGACAGGGGCCCTGCTAGGGGCCCCAATAAAGCCTTTCTGCCAGCCTTTTTACTTCGGAAGAACCGACTTGAAATGTCTGGCGGAAAGGTGAATCGTAATCTCCCTGGCAGTGCCTGAGAGGGCACCTCCTCCATTGTGAGGAATGCGATCCGACTGACCTCCTAGAGCACGTCAGAAGGTGTCGGTCAGTCCCTTGGGCAATGCGGTCTGACCGAGCACATCCTCATGTGGCAGTCTGACCGCAGTTGTAGATGTCAGTGGGACCGACACCGAAAGCATGTCGGTGTCGGTCCCACCGACATCGTAATCGCACCTTTGTGAGGTAAGTTGGACTCTAGAGAGCTAAAATTAACTATGCAAACTCCATACTTAGCCACTCTGGGGAATATATAGGACTCTGAAGAGATCCAATGTACTATTCCCACTCTCAACGTAGGCACTTTGAGGAAAGTGACTCTGGGGGTGCCAGGTTTACTACTGACTCTTCAAACTTAGCCACACTTAGGTAACTGTTCCACATTAGGGGTGGTCAGTTTACTGTTTCCACTCAAAATTTAGCCACTTTGGTAAAAGTGGCTGGACTCTGGGGAGGTCAAACTAACGTTTCCTTCTTCAAACTTAGGGCCCGATGTAGACTTTGGCAATCACAGTACAGTTTGTCAGGGTGGCGGAGGACATTACCTTTGTCACCCTGATGGACTACCATCTGCAAAATGTAGAGATGACCACAGGCCCAATGGTTATCTCTGTACATTGAAAGAAACCTCCATCATGGCTTTTGACTTCAAGTGACAAAAATGTTGGTGGATAATTGCAGTCGCTTTTGAGGGCTGTCCATCAAACTTTTAACATTTTTTTTCTCAAAAACAAAGCCCCCCCAAAGCAAGAGTTTGTTTCTGAAAAATAAAAAACTAATGAGCTGCACAAACTCTGAGATTTCTCTCTGGTTGTAAAGGTAATTATTGTCTTTTTCTGTCTCCCACCACCAGGTTTTACCAGGCAGTGAGGAACAGAAAAAAGGACATTACACTGACTACCCTAAATAGGAAAGGCGGGGTAATGCCGTTTCTCCGCCAGCCTCTACTCTGGGCCTCATTTACAATATTTTGATGCACGGCAACGCAGCAAGCCCGCCTGCTGCGCTGCCATGCATCAAAAGAAAAGGGTCAGAATGCACCATGTCTACAAGATATGGCGAATTCCTTTCCTTTTCCCCAGCGCTGGTGCACAATGGGCTACGATGTGCCAGGGTTGATTGGCACCTTCCTGCACAAAAACTATCACAAGATCTGTTTTCCTCTTTCTATGTGTCCTGCAGAATGCAGGACACATAGAAAAGGAAAAACAAGGAGAAATTAAGGTATTTTTCCTCGTTGCGCCTCCCTTACACCTCCCCTGGGGTGGCATAGGAATCTGACACATTCCCAGGTTTACGAAACCTTGTAAATCTGGGAGTACGTCAGGTTTCATGGATGTTGTGAGGGAATACCCAAAGCAACACCCATGTTACGGCCCTTTCATGGAAAGCCACGCAGGGTGGCTTTAGGTGGCCTTTTAAATACGGGCAGGTGCACTGCTCCACTGGTGCGTCAAAAAAAGTGGCACATCGGGCTTGTAAATAAGCCCCTCTGTCAGGCCATTGGCGGAAGCTTTCCTGTTGACAGAGCCAACTTAGCTTCGTCAATGCAAGGTTGGCGGTCTGCCCACCTCTAAATGAGGTGGCCAGACAAAGTGTTTGGTGGACAGGGTACTCCATCACATTTGCAATTGAGCACGCTATCTGCCAAATTCCAAATAAGCCCCTTAGCCACTTTCGATTTTGAATTTCCTATTTGATTTATATTTCGGTGGATGGCAGATCCGTCACCTTTGTGACGGAGTAACCCATACGCCAAAATTTAATGCAGGCCCATAGTCCTTTTTTGAGGTCACCAGGATATAAGTTGGGATGCATTTGCCATGTTTGTTATGTGATCAAGGCTGTTTTACGGCCAAAACGTGCTAGGAGATGCTTTGTCAATAAACCCACTTTTCTCACAGCAGCTATGTCCTGAGTGAGCATATAAGTTTTTTATGTTTTTGAATTAAAAATTAACAAAAACATTAATTAAATTAAAATACTCTGCACCAAAATCCCCAAAAACCCAACAACCCACTACTAAAAATGTAAATGATATTATTAAACAATATACAAATATTAACATACTGCTACCTTTATTACCTTTATTATTAACATTAATTATTCAAGCATATTTATTGATGTTTTGCAGTGCCCTTGCGCCACGCAAGGGGGTGCACGGGCGACACAAAACCTAGATGAGATGTACCAAGCCATGCCAGGCTACCTTGGTAAATCTGGAGTAACGCAAGGCAGTGCAGGTTGCTGCCTTGCATCACTCTGTCCCAGGGAGGCGTTCTGTATGGGAGCGTGGGTGTTTTCACACAGCCACACAGAAAGCGATGGTGAAGGCATTCCTAGCCTTGACCCTGACTCTCTGGGAAAACCACCGCCCCATCTCACTTCTCCCAGTGATCAGTAAGTTAGCAGAAAAACATGTTAACTCAGTGCTGTCTACATATCTAGAGACTCATAATCTCCTCCACCCATCACAGTCTGGCTTCCGACCACTCCAAGGATCAGAAACTGCCCTGTTATCAGTAGTCGAAGAGTTTTAAAAAATCCTGGACGCTGGAGGTACCACTGTGGTTATCCTCTTGGACCTCAGTGCAGCCTTTGACACGGTCAACCACCAAATCTTGGTCCGTAGACTTATAAGACTGGGAGTGACCGGGGTTGCTTTGGCATGGCTGCAATCCTTTTTGGATGATAGATCCTTCCAGGTCTTTGACGCCGATGTGGCCTCAAAACTGGTGCCTCTCCGCTGCGGAGTTCCGCAGGGATCTTCCTTGAGTCCCACCCTATTTAACATTTATATGAGCCCGTTAGCGGAGATTGTGCTGCCTTTTGGGGTACATATAGTAACCTATGCAGATGACACGCAACTCGTAGTGGGACTCAACCATTCTGATAACTCTTCTCCCAGACTCCGCCCCTGCTTGGAAGAGGTAGCCAGATGGATGAATAATTCCTTTCTGAAATTAAATGGAGAAAAGACTGAAATGATGATCTTGGGGAACTCGGCCCTCTTTGATCCTAAAATAATGTGGCCGGCCGACCTGGGTCCCGCTCCAGCCCCCAAGACCCAGATGAAAAGCCTGGGTATTTGGCTGGATCAAGACCTGAGTTTCAAGGTTCAGGCGCGCAATGTGGCGGCCTCCTGCTATGGCATTCTAAAGATGCTTCGCAAAGTCCTTCCACTCCTCCCCTTCCAGGCAAGGAAGCTCATGGTCCAGGCGCTCATTCTATCGCGTCTGGACTATGAGAATGCCCTTTATTTAGGTGGCCCCTGCACGACCCTCTCAAAACTCCAGTCGGTGCAAAACTGTGCAGCCAGGATACTTTTGGAAATCCCAAAATGCCAATCCGCAAAACAAGCCCTGAAATCTCTCCACTGGCTCCCTATTAAGGAGAGAGTCATTTCAAGGCTATGTGCATTGTTCACAAGATGCTAGCCGGAAAGGGTACTTCCATCAATTGCTCTATTGTTCGGCCCTACCTTGCCAATAGACGCCTTAGCTCGGACGACCTGCGTCTTGCCGCAGTTCCCAGGATTAAGAAAGCCAGAAGTGGGGGTCGTCTGTTCTCTTATAATGCCGCTAAGCTCTGGAATACTCTCCCACTTCATTTGCGTAAGGAACCCAATTATCTGGCCTTTCGTAACCTGTTAAAAACCTGGCTCTTCCCCTAGTGTGGTTGTTGTCCTCTACTTCCGTTGTTAGCGCTGGGATGCCCCCCGGGTAGCTACGCGCTTAATAAATGTCTTTTTCATTTAATTTAATTTCGTTTCATTCTGTAGCATTCTCAGATTTACCAATACTGGTAGATCTAGGAATGCACCAGAAAGCTACGCCTACCCAGGGGAAGCGTAACAAGGAGAAATATTTTTATTTCTACTTGATGTTTCCTCTTTCTATGTGTGCTGCATTATGCTGCACATGTAAAAAGAGGGAAGAACCTCAGAGGTTCCTGCCTGTAACTCAGGCACCCTTGCAACATGGTGCAATGGTGCCTGCATTAGCGCAAGGTAGCAGTTTGTGCATCAGTGCAGGCAGAGAGCAGGTATGCTCCGTATAATTTTAAATACAGCGCATTCCTGCCCTCTCCCTTTCACACAGCGCAGCAAGGTGGCTTGCTGCATTGCGTTGCGTGAAATGTTGATAAATATGGCTTTTAATGTCTGTAGCCTGCTAATGGGTCACCTGACTGGGAGTAGCTGACAGTTGGGCTTTATGTATTTCTCCTAGACAGCCACACACAATAGAAAGCTTTGATGTGTTTGGATGGACCATCACTGGCAGGATGGGAGGGAGGAGCTGGTTACAGCCATACTTACACTTGAATAGGCTGTGTCCTGCCTCCACACAAAGGGCGGAATGCCCCATGTAGCTAATTTGGAGGTGGGGCACGGAAGGCAGTAATCCTGTGGATTTCAAAGGGGAACCTCGAGAAACTTCTCCCACTTCAAAGGAAGGCCCAGGTGTACATTTTGAACCAAAGACACCAACTATTCAGTGCACTTTTGGACCTGTGCATACTCTGCCAGGAAGAACGACTGCTGTGCTGCTGATGAGAAGGACTGGCCTGCATCTGTTGAAACAAGGACCCCAGAGTGACTCCAAGGGCTAGTTGGCTGACCTTCTGAGTCCTGAATAGAGCCGTAGGGATGGAAGGTTCCAACAACCTTGAACCCAGCACCTGTATTCCGCCATCTGTGAGTCCTATCCTGCAAAGCTGTGCCAACCCAGTCCTGGACCCTTGGAAGTAGCCAAAAGGGACTCTGCCAGCCCATCTGTGGATCCAGCAGAACCACTGCATCTCCTCTTCTGTGTGGCATAATCCTGAGCACAACCTTCACCTCTGCTGCAAGGGTTCTCCCGCCGCAAAAACTCTGCATCAACCTTGCAGCCCGCATCAGAATTGCCGCTGTAAAAAGCTTCACTGATGCAAGCCATCGCATCACAAATGTCTTGTCGACAGCAGCATCGACGCAGGTTCTCACTTTACCACCTCGCAGCTCTTCAGATCCAAAGCATCCTCTCAACTGCACGACATACGGCAACACTGGATTTTGCATCCAAGCCTTCATCAATGGGATCCTTGACAGCAATGCAGCTTCTCGGAACGAAGCATCTCCTTGGCTGCGCAACGCATCCTAGGTGCCAGACCTCGCAAAGCTCCGCAACCAGGGTTTAAGGTACTCTTGTTCACTAGGGCTAACTGTGTCTGAGTAGTGGGTCCATGCTCCATCGCTGTTGGCCTAAATTTGTGACCTTGTCCCGGTCCGGCGTGACCAGAGAGCCACAGTTGGCTCTTTGGGCTTTTTGGTGCTATTCTTACTGAAAGCATTAAAATTGCATATCTCTGGTTCTGCTGGTTGGATGTTTGTCATTTTGGTCTTGCTTTATTTCTTAAAACTTGCTCTAGTTTGCTAATCTGGTGTGGGATTCTTTTGGGGTGCATTTTCCCTGTGTTGCTGTTTGAAGTGTTGCACACATACTTTACACATTGCCTCTGAGTTAACCCTGACAGCTCTGTGCCAAGGTGCCCGAGGGTTGAGAAGAGGTTAATTTAGGTTTTGCTTGTGACTTCACCCTGACATGGATTGTGGTTCCTGCTTGAGCAAGGTTTCATCCCCTCAACAAGTAACCCAATTTCTTACACTGGTGCTCATTGTTGAGGATTTGGACGTGTGTTTGTGCAGTGCCATAGAATAATTTTATGTGAGACTATCATCCCATTTAAATACATTTAGACCATTTTGAGTTTTTTCAAATTCTTCTTGATTAACTTATTTTGTTTTTCCAAATCTACTCGCATTTCCACTGCACTGTCTGAAACCATACCTGCAGTATAGGAGTTTGGGCTGGCCAACTTGGGAAATTACACTATGGTTGAGCATAGACAGTTCTGTAAGGAAAGTAGACTGCAAATGAAGAAGGCCACCAAAAAGTTGGAGCTTCAGAAAGCTCTGAGGGCCTGGATAGAGGTCCACCAGTTGACAAACGCAGCAGAGGAGCAAGAAGATGAGAATTATATGGATGAACAGGATCAGGACCTGAATATCAGCCCTGAAATGCAGCCTTCAAGGGTGGGGGCATCCCCTGAGTTGGAACTCCCTGCCAGAGCAGGAAGCAGTGTATCCTCGCATAGCCTGTCCTCAGAGTAGCTAGTAGACAGGAAGGTAGAGAGAGAGTTCAGGCTACAGATGGCCAAACTCAAGATGGAAGTTAAGAAACAGAAAATGGCCCATGAAAGGAGTCTTAAGGAGCTGGAACTTAAACCAAAGCAAGCAGATTCCAACAGCATTGGTGGCAGCATACACTCAGTGTCTGAAGGAGGCAAAAAGGTCCGCATCCCTAAAGATCTTGTGCCCAATTATGTGGTGGGAGATGTTATTCATAAATGGATTTCTGCCAATGAGGTGACCATGAGGGTGCACAAGAGTCCAGACGAGTACTGGGAGGGTGGCCTGTGGAAACATATGCCTCCAGTGGGGAGGGACACACCCTTACCCTCGAAGTAGAGGACCAAACCAAGTGCCCTCCCATGAAAGCTATCTTTCTTGTTAACTTTGGGATGACCCCTAATAAGTTGCGCCAGAGATCCAGACACAGCGACAAACTCCCCATTCAGTCTTGGGTGGATTTCTTGGACTACTCTAGCAAGGCATGGAATGGTTAGATGAGGGGCAGCAAGGTCAATGAGTGCAATGTGCTGTACATCATGATTCTCAAGGAGTACATGCTCAATATTTGTTTTACAAAGCTGCATCAGCACATAGTGGACAGCAAGCTGACTGGCCCCAGGATGCTTGCTGTGGAGGAAAACCTCTGAGCCTGCATTAGTGTTCAAAAAAGCATCTGGCAGGACTCCCAAGGGGGCGGTCTGGGGTCCAACCAGAAGAAAGACTGGAAGTAAAACATAAAAATAAGGAGTTCTCAAAAGGCCACCAAAATAATTCCAGAAGGAACAGCAGTAATCAGTCCCACTCTGAACCAAAGAAGAAGGGATTATTTGACAAACAGACAGGGAGGTTTGTTCCCCAGTGTACTGAGTGCTAGAGGTATGGGCACCCCAAGGGAGAAAACAAATCCCACAAGAGGGCACAGCCCCCCCACCGGTGGGCAGACACCTGGGTTGGCCAGAGTAGCACTTGGGGAGGAGTTGGTCTAAGATAGCTTTGGGGAGCAGACAGAGGTGACCCTAGTACCCCTGGTGGACAGAGGTATGGCACCAAAATCTCACATACTGGCAAATACTTCCAGGTATAGACAGTGTGTCACCATCAATAGGCAACGGGTGGAGACTCTGAGAGACACAGGAGCCAGCATGATTGCTGTAAGGTGTCAGCTGGTGTCCTCAGAATAGGTCTTCCCCAACACATCCCACCAAGTTATACTCACAGACAACTGTGAGAGTCATCTACCAGTGACTCTGGTTCCCTTTGAGTGGGGAGCTCTCAGGTTCTCTAAAAGTTACTATGAGCCTTGTCATGCCTGTAGATTGTCTGCTAGGCAATGATCTGGGGCACACTATCTGGAAGAAGGTAGAGCGCAGTTCATACTTGGAGATGCTGGGAGTGCCTAAATGGGTCTGTATGACCACAAGGTTCATGGCTGCCTGGGAAAGGAGTCATGGGCACCTGGAGTCTGGTACAATGGCCCGGGCAGCAGCCAAAAAGAGTAACGGCAAGGGGCCTGGGAAACCAGCCCCTGAAGTTCCTGCAGTCCACCAGGTTGATGGGGCATCTGAGAAGAGTGCTCCTGAGCATACCAGAGTGTGCATTGTGGCCCTGGATGACCTGCCTGAGCTTGCTGGGTGGCAGGTTGAGGGTGGGTCCACCAGAGACAAATTCTGCGAGGCGCAGAAAGAGTGTCCCATTCTAGAAGGATTAAGGCAGCAAGCTGAGGCCCAGGCAGCAGGTGATACCTCAAGAGAACACCTTATCTATTGGGAGAATGACCTCTAATACAGTGAGCTAAGGTTCCTAAACCTGGGGCAGGCGGTGTGCTGGTGGTCCCCAGTACAAAAGGGACTTCCTACAGGGGTTGACCCTTTATGCCACCCTGACAGAGGGCATCTGGGATAAGACTAGACCGTCGTCAGGCTTGTTGCCCATTTCTATTGGCCCTGATGAAGACAGCCTCAAATGCATTCTGTAGGTCCTGTCCCACCTGCCAGTGGGAAGTGATGGAAAAAGCGCAAGGCTCCCCTGACCCCATTACTTGTCATTGGCACTCCCTTTGAGAGGGTAGGCATCAACATTGTTGATCCCTGGGACCCCAACACAGCTTTTGGTCATAGGTTCATCCTGACTTGCACTCGCTACCCAGAGTCCATTCTTTGGGGTCGGTGACAGCACCAGCAGTGGCCAGGGCCCTGATGGGGATTTTTATATGTGTGGGGCTCCCCAAAGAAGTAGTGTCTGAGAGTGGCACTAACTTGATGTCAGTGTACATGAAATCCATGTTCAATGAGTGGGGAGCGACTTACAAGTTCTCCACCCCTTATCGCCCCCAAACAAACAGGCTTATGGAGAGATTCAAGACGACCCTCAAAGGCATGATAATGGGCGGACCTGAGCCCATGAGGAGTAGTGGGACGTCCTCCTGCCATGCCTTTTGTTTGCCTACAAGGAGATGCCACAGAAGGAGTTGGATTTAGTCCCTTGAACTCCTCAATGGCCACCCTGTTAGGGGACCTCTCAGCCTTGTAAGAGAGGGGTGGGAGGAAGCTCCCAGGAAACCCTCTCATGATGGGGTCACATACATGCTGGCACTTCGCAACCAGATGCACTGCTTCTGGAAAAAGGTGAAAAGTAGTCATGAGGCAAGTCAAGAAATTATGAAACTTTGGTATGACCTAAAGGCCACCCTGGATGAGTTTCAACCTGGTCAGAAGGTAGGTGTGGGTTATGGAACCTGTAGAGCCCAGAGCTCTCCAGGATTTCTGGAGAGGCTCATAGGAGGTGAAGGAGCAGAAGGGAGTCCACCAACCTGGTGGATCTCCAGAACCTTAGAAGTCACTAATGGGTGCTCCACATAAACCACCTCAAATCCCACTTTGAGAAGCCTGAAGTCAACATGCTCCTTGTGACAGATGTAAGAGCGGAAGAGGAGAGTGAGGCTCCCCCAGACCTCATGTCTGCCTAAGAGCACAATGGGTCAGTAGAGTGTGTCAACCTCTTCCCTACTCTGAGCCCAGAAAAGGAGAGTGACTCTCGGTTGCTGGAGCAGTTTTCCTCTCTGTTCTCCCTCACCCCTGGGCTTACACATTTGTGTTCCCATTACATAGATACTGGAGACAGTATATCTATCAAAAATACAATTTACAAGCTGTCAAACAAGGTGAAGGCCATTATCAAGGAGGAAGATTCCAAGATGCTGGTGTTAGGGGTGATTGAGCCGTCCAACAGTCCCTGGTCCAGCTTGTGGTGCTGGTACCCGAGGCTGCCCCATCAGGCACCTTTACGGAGCTCAGATTCTGTGTGGACTATCGAGGACTCAACTCCATCACTAAGACTGACACACACCCCATCCCCCGAGCTAATGAGCTCATAGACAGGCTGGGCACCCGCAAATTTCTCAGTAGTTTTGATTTTACAACAGGATACTGGCAGATTTCTCTGACAGGGGGCAAAGGATAGGTCTCCATTCTCGACCCAAGAAGGCCACTTCCAGTTTAGGGTGAAGCCGTTTGGCTTAAAAAATGCCCCTGTCACCATTCAGAGGTTGGTCAACAGGGTCCTGGCTGGAAGAGAGGCATTCTGTGTCACCTACCTGGACGACGTAGCTGTCTATAGCTCCAGAAGGGAGGAACACCGGTGCCACCTTCAGGAGGTGCTAGAGGTCCTGCAGTGGACAGGCCTGACGTTCAAGGCCAGTAAGTGTCAGTTTGGGTAGGGGCCTGTGGTATATCTGAGCCACATGGTGGGTGGGGGAAAGGTGCAGCCCCTCCAGGCCAAGATTGAGACTATCCTGGCCTGGCAATCCCCAAAAAGCACAGACTTAGGTGAGAGTCTTCATTGGCCATACAGAATACTATTGGTTTGTTAAGGGGTATGGCACCATTGTTATACCCTTAATAGAGCTGACTTCTAGGACGCATCCCAGAAAGGTGCTCTGGGAAGAGGCCTGCCAAAAAGTCTTTGACACCCTCAAAGAAGCTATGTGTACAGAACCTGAACTCAAGGCTTCTGACTTCTCTAAGACATTTTTTGTGCAGACAGATACTTCAGAGCATGGCATAGGGGCTTTCTTAGCACAGTTAAATGAGGAGGGCATAGGCCAACCAGTAGTCTTCATTAGCAGGAGATTACTTCCCAGGGAACAGAGTAGGAGTGCGATGAAAGGGGAGGCCTTTGCTGTGGTCTGGGCACTAAAGAAGCTGAGACCATACCTGTTTAGGACTCACGTCTGGTTTCAGACAGACTCTAGCCCCCTTAGATGGCTCATGCAAACGAGGGTGAAAATCCCAAACTGTTGAGGTGGTTCATCTACCTACTGGGATGGACTTTGCTGTGGAACACCGTCCTGGGTCAGACCATGCCAGTGTTAATGGTCTATCCAGGTTCCTCCGCCTTAGCGATGAGAACTGCCTAGAGATTGGGTAGTTCTCCCCACTTTCAGTTGGGGCAGACACATGTTAGACCTGTCAGCCTTAGGGTGGTCTTCCCCCAACTTTTTGCCTTCCTCCTCCCTTTTGCTGGTCATATTTTTTGCTGATCTTAGGACACTGTGCACTTTACCACTGCTAACCAGTGCTAAAGTGCATGTGTTCACTCCTTAAAACATGGCAACATTGGTTATCCCAAAATGGCATATTTAATTTACTTATAAGACCTTAGTAAAGTGGTACTACATGTACCCAGCGCTTGTAGATCAAATACTACAAGTGGGCCTGCCTCACTTATTGTGCCACCCACTTAAGAAGGCGTTTAAACATATCTCAGGCTTGCTATTGAAGGCTGTGTGTGCTAAATTAAACTGCTATTTTGACTTGCCAAAATAAACCTTTTGCCAGGCCCAAACCTTCCATTTTAAAAATTATATATTACCTGTAGGGTAGGCCCTGGACAGCCCAGACACCAGGCTGCAGTTTATTTAAAAGTAGGGCATGTAAGTTTTACATGTCTTGGCAGTAAAAAAGGTTTTTCATTACTGTGTGACCCACCTCTCCAATAGGGTAAAATTGGAGTTACATTAATACATTTAATAAGTTGTGATTTCCAAACGGGAACAGGTGACCAGTTCATGCTTAGTAACAAAAATCCTCTTTTATGGCAAAGTTGGATTTTTGGTTACAATTTGAAAATGCCACTTTTAGAAAGTTGGAATTTTCTGCCTTAGCCATTTACTACCTGTAGCCTGTCTCTGTGTCACATGACTGGGTGTAGCTGACACTTGGGTTTTGCATATTCCTCCTAGACAGCCACACTCCTGGATGGGCCATCAGTGGCAGGATGGGAGGGTGGAGCTGGGCACAGCCCTGCTTATCCTTGAAGTGGCTGTGTCCTGCCTTTACACAAAGGGCTGCATACCCCCTGTAGCTATTCTGGAGCAAGGGCAGACAAGGCAGGAAGCCTACGGACTTCAAAGGGAAACCTCTAGAAGCTTCTTCCAGTTCAAAGGAAGGCCCAGGTATAAATATTGGACCTCAGATACTAACTCTTCAGTACACTTCTGGACCTTTGGATACTCTGCCAGGAAAAAGGACTGCTGTGCTGCTGAAAGGGCTGCCACTCTGCTGGATTGCTGCTCTGAAGAACTACTGCCCTGCTGTGCGACCTGCTATCTGCTGCCCTTTTGCCAGTGTGAGAAGGACTGGGCATGCATCTGTTGAACCCAAGACCCCAGAGTGACTCCAAGGACTAGTTGGCTGGCCTACTGAGTAGAGCCTCATGGACAGAAGGCTCAACAACCTTGAACCCAGCACCTGAACTCTGCCAACTGTGAGTCCTACCCTGCAAATGGTTCTGCCCCAGTCCTGGGCCCTTAGAAGTGTTCTTGTAGGTTCTCTGCCAGCCCATCTGTGGATTCAGCAGAACGAATGCATCTCCTCTGCTGCGCAGCGCAAACCTGAGCATAACCGATGCATTGCCTCTGCTGTGAAGGTTCTCCCAGAGTAAGAACTTTGCATCACCCTCGCAGCGTATCAGAACCTCTGCTGTGCAAAACTTGACCTGCACAGGTTGTCACCTCGCAGCTCCTCAGAACCGACGCGTCTTCTTGGACCTCACAACGTGCCACAATCAGGATTTAAGGTACTCTTGATCAGCTAGCCTAACTGGGTCCTTGTAGCCATCCTGTGCTCCATCGTGGTTAGTCTAAACTTGTAACTTTGTCCTGTTCCGGTGCAACCAGATATCCACAGTTGGCACTTTGTGCTTTTTAGTGCAATTTTTACTGAAATCTTTAAAATTTCATATCTACGGTTCTATTGATTGGATTTTTGTCATTTTAATCTTGTTTTATCTATTAAAGAGTAGTCGAGTTTTCTAATCTGATGTGAGATCCTTTTGTGGTGTGTTTTCGCTGTTTTGCTGTTTGAAGTGTTGCACAAATACTTTGAACATTGCCTCTGAGTTAAGCATGACTGTTCTGGGCTACGCTACCCATGGGTTGAGCATATGTTAATTTAGGGTTTGCTCGTGGCTTCACCCTGACAAGGTTCTGCTTGAGCAACCAATATCCTAATTTCTTACAATTAATGTATACTTTTCAATTCTATCATTACAAATTGCCATATCCCTCAGCCAGTCAGCAACAGTAGGTATTCCAGCATGCCCCCAGTTCAATGCCACTCTATGTTTAGTCAGCGGTAGGGACATCAACTGTCAGGCACCGAGATCTGGCTAGAATCTCCTTAATGTATCCTATAGGGCTATTAGTGGGTCTGTCTGTAAAGTGTGTTGCATTATGTCCGATGTCATCCCCAGGATCTTATGCCAATAATTTAGGATAGGGAATTCGCAGGCAAGGTGTAACATTCCAGAATCATTCTTCCTACAGCGGCAGCAGATGTGTGGGAGTGAAGAGTCAATCCTACATTGTTTTTTGGGGTGCGGTAGACCCTCTGGAGAAATTTATAATGTAACAACTTATGCTTACAGTTCATAGACACAGTACTTGTTTGTAGGCAACAGTACTTCCACCGCACAGCAGATAGGGGCATGCCAAGTTCTTGCTCCAAGGTATTCCTAACTATATTGGACTTAGCTGTCTGGAGTTGGGAAACCAAGCTATAAAGTTTAGTGACCCAACGAGTGGTATCCGCGGATTTGAGAAACTGTGTTAGGGGTAGAAATTCAATGGGTTCCTGTGGCCATGTCTTTTTGACTGCGTCCCATAGGCAGGCATATATAAATATATCAAGAGCAGAAGCATTTCCTTGGGAGTGGGATTGTTCTAAGAATATCAAGTTGCATTTGTGTAAAGTTGACCCAGTTCAGCAAGAGCCAGTTTCGATAACATATTCTACATTATGCACTCAATTATAAGTGGGAGAATAGGGTTGGAATATAATTTATTGGCCAGCATATCAACATAAGGCTTTCCAGGCCCAGCAGGTAGTGGCAACCTAATGTATCTCCCTATGCGGTCTGGGGAGGCCTTTTGGTAATAGCGAGGTTAACAGGACTCCATCAGTTTGGGCACGTTCTGGAATCAGATACGGAATGCGTGCATACCTATTCTATCAAACTTTTGCAAACTGACACTGCCCCACTAGATAGTAGATTTCTGGGTCGCAGATCTCGAATCCCCCATGATCACATGGTAGAACCAACATGTCCTAGGCAATTAACGCTGGTTTATTTGCCCAAAGCCGCCGTATTAAGAGGGCACGGAGCGTAGTAAAGAACTATTTATTCAGAGGTATGGGGATGTTTACTAATAAATAGAGCAATTTAGAGAGGACCACCATCTTAATCAAGGCTGCCCTACCGCCCAGAGAGAGAGGGAGCCGGGGCCATGTATCCACCCAATGCGCTAATTTGTCTAGTACTAGCCAATAATTAAGCCTGACTGCCTGCTCCAGTTGTCTATGCAAGAATATGCCCAGGTATGTATTTGACCTATTCGGTCACCCAACCAACATGGTATTCCAAAGTGACAGGTATAGTACTGTCAGGGGTCAGATTTCAACCAATTGATGGAGATGCCTGAGTAGGTGCCAATGTGGACAATCTCTCAGATCAATGGAACCAAGTTAATCTCATAATCCCTCACAAATAACATGTCGTCAGCATACATATATAGCAACAGGCACCCACTTCGAAAGGATTGACCTCTTTGGCTATGTTTGTCTTGAAATTGACTGGCTAAGGGGTCCATAGCAAATATAAACAGCAAAGGAGAGAGGGGGCAGCCCTGATGGGTCCCTTGTTCTATCGAAAAAAATCCAGACCTAAAGTCATTGACATAATGCAATCAATTGAGGATGTATATAATAGTCAAATCAGGCCAAAGATATTATTGGGAATGCCATATTAATGTAAGGTTTCTTGAAGGAAAGGCAATTTGAGAGAATCAAGCGCCTTTTTGGCATCAAGTAGCGCGGCCACTGCCATTACCTCGGGATCAAGCTGGTTGATAATTGTGAAAGCCGTGCAGAGGTTCAATGCTGTGGACCTGTGGGGAATATATTCCAGAGTACACAGGAGTAATCATGTATTCAAGGGGCTGAGATAGCCTAGTGGCCAGTATTTTGGCTAGGATTTTATTGTTGCAGTAGATCAATGAAAAAGTATGATAATATGCACACTGTTTGGCGTCTTTCCCGGGTTTAGGAAGCAGGGTAATCAGTGCTTCGTGCATCAAGGGAGCTTACCATCCTGCAGCACCTCTACATAGACCTCAATAAGATGAAGGGCTAACATGTTTATATGACTTATAAGATTTGACTGTAAGCCCGTTGGTGCCGGGGGTCTTAAAGCCAGCCAATGAGCTAATGGCAGAGATGACCTCCTCAAGCTTGATGGACTGACAGAGAAACTGATAATGCCACCCATCCACCCAAGCAGAATCTCTTCAAGGTAATCCCTGATCTCAATGGAGGATCTAGTATTTGCCATGGCATAAAGTTAGGAGTAGTATTCTACAAACTCATAACGAATATTATCATCCAAAGGAAGGGTTGTCCCATCATGTCCCCTAAGTTCAGCAACATGTGTTTTAGGCCTTTCGCGATGAAGGAGCTAGGCCAGCGTTCTGCCAGGTCGTTCTCCCTATCCATACTGTCTAGCTAAGGCATGCTTTCCACAGTGGCAAACCTTCCTATCGGCCAGATCCCTCAATTGGTGCAGGAGCGGGCTCTGTTCCCATAACTGGGCATCAGCATCCCAAGTGGGTGTCAAGTGACAGTAGAGCATCTTCCAGTTGGGCAAGTTGCTGGCAGAGGTCTTTCAGTACTCCCGCATATTTGGATATAACCTATCCCCGGATATATGCCTTGAACACCTCCTATAAGGTTACATATTTGGCAACCATCCTGGTGTTTAGCTGGAAATATTCTAGGATTGCAGTCTGATTTCATATTTGAAAACCAGATCAAATAATGAGGAGGGCAGGAATCACCAATACAACCTTTGATATTGCAATGCCTGAGGAGCAAGTTTCAAGAGCACTGGCGAGGAGTTGGAGAGCATATAAGGCAGATGTTTCAACTCCCTAATCAAGGAGGCAAGCTCAGAGGTCACCAGCGGGTAGTCCAGTATAGAAAATGAATTATGTGGTGCAGAATAGAAAAATAACTCTTTAGCGGGTGGAAAGGAATCTTGCCAAATATCTGTCAGCCTATGTAGGTCAATAAGGTCATGAAGGGTACATACTGCCTGAGTGTATTGAGAACGCCATAGCCTGAGGTATCCAGGGCCACATCTATGGTAAGATTCATGTTGCCCCCCGCCCCCCATATAACAGCAGCTGGGTATCAATCCTTTAGTGTGGCCGAGATATCTAAGAAGAACTGGGGGTTGTCTTCATTTAGAGCGTAGGTGTTGATCAGTACTATGAGGTCATTGTTGAGAGTGCCTTCCAGAATGAGAAATTGACCTGCAGGGTCGGCATTCTGATGGTGAAGCTGAAAGGGAACATGAGGGCATATTAGTATACACACTGCACTGGAACTGGCACTAAAGTAGGTAAAGAAACAATGTGGGGAGCATTTGGGATCGAAGGAACTCGGGTTTGTGGGAGTTGTATATGTCTTCTGTAAAAAGTCTATATCCACCCCATGGCGATCCGGATAGGTTAATACCCTGCTAGTCTCACAGCAGTCATTGGTTCCACACATTCCAGTTAAGCCATGTAAAGGTTTGTGTATGATTAACCATAAGGAGGAATGAAAGCTATAGATAACCTGGGCCAGATATGTGCAGCAGTCAGCCGAAGTGTCGGGCGGCTAACATTCTCTAATAGTCATGACAAGGAAGAGACAGGACAATAAAGTCCTCCTTCCCAACCCCCACCCATACCGAATACCCCAACATTCGGTGCTGGGCCCGAACCTGTAACTCCCGAAACAATAAAATGAATGTATTGCAGGAGTTACACACTATGGGGCGCTGCAACGTTCCTAGGTGAGGTTCTTGAAGGATCAGTGCAAATAGTCCAAATGCTTGGAAGAGAGACTCTCTCAAATGTCTCCCCAGCCTCAACAGTCCTTATTCAGGAGTTTGAAAAATGCCAATAACAGGAGAGCCAGCTTCAGTTGCACACATGAATGCAGAGGTGCCAGGGATACTGTCCAGTATGTGACAAATAGGACAATGCAATGGAGATGATCACAGAGTGTCAGTACGTCAGTCTTCAGGGGTGCCAGACCTGGATCGAGGAGCAGCAGAGCAGTAGCTCACGGAGGGGCTCGTCAGAGATGCAGGAGCAGGCCCAGAAATTGTGAGAGACCTTCAGAATTTAAGGGTCTCTGGGGTCTTCTAGAAAATACGTACTTTACTGTCAATGTCCACTTTGAGCTTCACAGGGTAGAGCATGGAATAGAGAATGCCCTATTCACGAAGTAGATGTAGGACTTCCAGGAACTTTTATCTGGCTTCTTGGACTACTGAAGTTAAGTCTAGAAATATGTAAACCATAGCACCCTGATGTTGAAGCGGGCCTTTCTCCCGCGCCAATTCGGAGGACAGTGTTACGGTCCTGGGAATTAAGGAGCAAGGCAATAATGGATCTCGGGGAGCCCCAGGTGGTGGCTGAGGACTAAGAGACTTATGCGCCCGCTCCATGAGGAATGCTGAAGAGAAATGTTGTCGATCAAATATGGAAGTAAGTAAGGTCTCCACATAAGTAACCATGCAACCAGAGTTTGTTGATTCAGTGATGCCCTCGAGGCGAATGGTGTGACGTCTTAAGTGAGCTTCTAGATCTTCATTATTTGTTGCAATGGCCCGGACCTGCTTTTCAAGTTTTACAACTTTGGCTCTGACAGCTGTGCCGTGGTCCTCTAGGTCTGAAATCCATCACTCAGCTCCATCGATTCATGCTGTCTGTCTATCCATGCGCTCTGTAAGCCAATCAAGGAGGGCAACCATGGAGTTGATCTTGGCATCAATGGAGTGTAGCCCTGCTTGGAGATCAATAAGGATAGCTGTTTTGGAGTCTGAGGGTTCATCATTTACCTCATCTCGTGGCTGGTCTACATTAATGGCTGCAGAGTCTGTCCACCACAGGGTCTTCCTAGTATCGAAGGGGAGCTTACCTTGCCACAGCTAACCCTTACCATTGGCTGGGGTGGCAGCACAATGTGGGTTTTGCTGGGCAACTTTCCCGGCTCTGCCGGAGGACCACCATGGAGGGATTCTACCAGCAATGCACAGGTAAGTGCCTATAGAATGCTGCATTTGGATGCACTATGCAGACATCAAGATGAGTTCCTGTAGAATAAGCTGCACACCTCCAGGCAGGGAGATTTTGCGGAACACTATATGCTGGGCTTAATACAGAAAAAGTGCAAACAGATGCGTGCTCTCCTCAAGGATGCAGTACAAAAACAAAGGGGTACCCACCCTTTTGAAAATAGTAAAGGCCCACAAAGGAGTCCTATGATGATGATTAAGAGCACAAAGCAATCTCATGCATGCAAGGAAAAAACAACAATGGAAACAATAAATCGTTTTGTCTTTTTTATTAACAAAATATCAAAAGATTATCGAAAGATATGTTTAATATTACAGAAAATAATGCATACAAATAAAATATACTAAAGGAAATACAATAAATACATTGCCCCACAAACACTCATCATTCATACAAACACACTCATATCATTCATATGAGCTCAAAACATCAAACAGACATACTCAAAAATCATCCAACATTGACACACAAATATCCAACATAGAAAAGAAAGCCCACAGAATGAATAAATATTCTATATACAGATCCAAAATTGGAGGGTACGAAATGAATTAAGGTATTGAAAGGACAAGCGCCAACGCGCGTTTCGGTGGAAACCTATTCACGGGCCACACCTTCCTCAGGGCGAGTCATCATTGACATGGAGGATGTGGGGCACTCAATAAACCAGTAATGATATTCTGTACAAATCAAGGTCCAACAACGACAGACTAAAATGATAATTCATTGGTCGGTCTATGTATAGTCAGAGAAAGCAACCTTCCTCTCCAATCGGATAGATTCAGGGGCCCATTTGGCCAAGAATAACGTTTTTTAGGCTGCTTCTGCCAAATCTAATTTGATAATGGCTCTTGATTAACACACCAAGCAGTCGTAGGTCTGGATAAAGAACCCACGCTCCAGAATGCGGGTACTGATATAGCCCGTTTCCTTCTGCTGTCTGCGAATGGTGTGACGTCTTAAGTGAGCTTCTAGATCTTCATTATTTGTTGCAATGGCCCGGACCTGCTTTTCAAGTTTTACAACTTTGGCTCTGACAGCTGTGCCGTGGTCCTCTAGGTCTGAAATCCATCACTCAGCTCCATCGATTCATGCTGTCTGTCTATCCATGCGCTCTGTAAGCCAATCAAGGAGGGCAACCATGGAGTTGATCTTGGCATCAATGGAGTGTAGCCCTGCTGGAGATCCAATAAGGATAGCTGTTTTGGAGTCTGAGGGTTCATCATTTACCTCATCTCGTGGCTGGTCTACATTAATGGCTGCAGAGTCTGTCCACCACAGGGTCTTCCTAGTATCGAAGGGGAGCTTCCCTTGCCACAGCTAACCCTTACCATTGGCTGGGGTGGCAGCACAATGTGGGTTTTGCTGGGCAACTTTCCCGGCTCTGCCGGAGGACCACCATGGAGGGATTCTACCAGCAATGCACAGGTAAGTGCCTATAGAATGCTGCATTTGGATGCACTATGCAGACATCAAGATGAGTTCCTGTAGAATAAGCTGCACACCTCCAGGCAGGGAGATTTTGCTTAACACTATATGCTGGGCTTAATACAGAAAAAGTGCAAACAGATGCGTGCTCTCCTCAAGGATGTACTTAAATCTTTTATCAATGCTGTATTCTGCACAGTGGGTCAGGGCATCTGCAGGAAGCGTTTAGATTCAAACCCTGCGGCGCAGCCCGCCCCTTATATGCGAAGGTTATGCTGAAATTTGAGCAGTGTCCTGCGCTCCTGATCAGGAGCACCTCAGGCTAAAAAATTGAATTCGCCAACATGTATGGGCCAGTCCAGAAACAAGGCAGACCTCTGGAATTCAGTCCTATGGGAGGCCAGGGCTAGTGCACTCACTGCCTCCTTGCATGCCCAGAAGTAAATGTGCCTCCTCCACTCTGAAAAATTCTTGCCCTGGAGAGGCCGCAGCCTCTAAGGCTGCAAGGCAGCCTGAAAGTCGCAGCGCCTATCACCAGCATGATCCTCCCATGTGCACCCTAGAGGATAGTCACAGCAGCAGGATGAAGGGTGGGTGCGGGGAGTAGTACAGCTGACCTGCCTGGCATGGCAGAAGGATGGAGAGAGTGGTTCAGGCTAACCCATATCCCCTGTCGTAGTGGGGCCTCAGAGGCCTACACTCCCTGGTGGGCCTTGGCTGGCAGATGGCCACCTGGGTGCCACAGGGCTTTGTGTCACACATCTTCTTTTGCGGAGCATGGAGGAAGGGGAATGCAGCCAGGCTCCACACACCAGGATCTCATCCATTACACAGAGATCTGCACTAGGCAGCCAACTTGGTTGCTAGCATGGCCACGCCTCCCCAAGACAGCCTTGGGCAGCAGGTTCTTCCTGGTCTTGGAGGACCACGCCACACAGTAACCAGAGGCCATCCCTCTAAGATTGATGACTTCTCTTGTGGTGGTTAGGGCCTTGTTAGAAATTGGGTCTCTAATTAGCAGAGGATTGGACCCTGTCCAAGTAAAGACCACAATCCCAATCAGGGTATGCTAGATACCCACTTTAAATTAACCTGTGCTCACCCTCTGGGAGGTTGGCACAGAGTAGGCAGGCTTAATATAAGAGGCAATGTGTAAAGTATATGTGCAAAACACACACACAGTAACACAATGAAAACACCACAAAAAGACTCCACACAGGTGTAGCAAAATAGAGAAATTTATCTGAATAAAAGAAGATCAAAATGACAAACATCCAATCTGCAGAAGTCTAGATATGTATTGTTAAAGAACAAATGCAAAAACAGTTGTTGGGCTGACGTCATGGCTCTCGACATACATGCACGGGGAATGGAAGGTGCGGCAACCCTATGGGATACATATGTACTCAAGTTGCGGAACAAAGTGGATGCCCTTACTTGACCACGGACACAGCCCGAGGTGCCCCTGGGTACCTATACCGCACAGGGTGGCGACTAAACAATCAGTTCAGTGGAGCCTCTACACTAAGACTACACTGCCCTGCATGTGGGGATAGGACTCACCCCCAGCATCCTAGCAGCGGACAACGCAGAAAGCGTTCTCATACATATATCCACACACGGAGGACCCTGACACTTCCCCTGTATACCTTTTCTCTTTTTTTGCTCTTATACATGTTGCACCATTGGGCTTCCATGGCCTACCCCATTTTCCAATTTCTCTGTTCCCACACAGTTCAAACATGTTAGAAATTGTTTGATTTTGATCATTGTTGTAAAACAGATATGCTTTGTTGGCGTTAATTTGGGAACTGTGTTGACCCATCCACCTCCCTATTTTGGGGGCTAAAGCTTGAACACTAGAACTCTGGTCTATATGTGCACCACTAATCTTGCCATATTGCAATACAATTTAATGCTACTACTTTGTGATTTTGTTTATATGGTAATTTCTACCTTAGTTTGTGCTGACAAGACTGCTATTATTTGCTAATGTTTTGTTCATTGATGTTTTGATTTGAAAAATGCCAATAAAGACATATTTTCTTTTTTTTTAAAACAGTGCGTAGAAGTCAATAGAGCTAAAAGGTTACTTGAGGTCACGAGGGACTGGGGTAAATCCAAAGTTCAGGCTGACTGCAATGGAGGTCAGGCCGGCTACGAGACTCACGCAGATCCGGCTAAAAAAAGTACTTTGGATGGAGCAAAGTGTTGATGCTGAGGGCATATTGAATCAATCTTTTCCACCCAGTCTGATCACTGTGTCCCCATCGAGCTCCATTGAGATGCAGGAAATGCATTGTCATCGAGCCACGCAGAGCATCTTTGTGTGGCCACGCAGGCTGTAGATCCGCTGTGGTTGAACAGCCTCTGCGTTGGATTTGAAGGGCGATGCATCGGTTCCAACCGGCGCAGTGGTGACGATGCTTCGGTTTTCTAGCAAAACAGCTGCAAAACCCACTTTTGAGGCCCGGGACTGGAGGGGTCACCTCAGGCAAGGGTAGGAGGGCAGCAGCACCAGCAGGATTGCAAGAAGTCTTTTGTGTCCCTGAGACTTCAGAAATCAAGAGTCAAGCCAGCAAGTCCTTGGAGTCACTCTGGGTTTGTTGGACCTTGGCCTTTTTGCAGGGCTATACCCAAACCTAATGCCTTCCTCCTCCTATTATCTGACCCTATTTTGGTTGGCTTTAGGACTCTGGACACTTTACCACTACTAATATGCTCTTTCCTTTAAAACATAGTATGATCGGTTTACACCTGTTTGGCACATTTCATTTACTTGTAAGTCCCTTGTACAGTGGTAACCCATATACCCAGAGCCTGTAAATTAAATGATACTAGTGGGCCTGCAGCGCTGCTTGCGCCACCCACAGAGTAGACTTTCAAACCTGTCTCAGGCCTGCAACTGCAGGGCCTGCATGCCCAGTTTACTGCCACATTGACTTACCATTTAAAGTTACTTGTCAAGCCTTAAACTCACGTTTTATTACATATAGTCGCCCCTAAGGTAGGCCTTATGGAGTGCTATGGGCAGGGTGCTGGGTAGGTCAAAAGAAGGACATGTGCATACCCTGGTAATGACAAACAGCCTATTTGGTTTCTCACTGCTGTGAGGCCTACTCCTCTCATAGGCTGGTTTTGGGAATTCCCTTATGGGTACTTAAGTGGTAATTCCTGATCTTAAAGGAATATTGTTGCCATGTTTGGTATGGTAGGAATAGTGGTGATTAATCCTGCTTATTGGTGTAGGTGGATTTTTCATTACTCTTGTAAAAATGTCACTTTTAAAAGTGGGCATTTTTCTGTGCTGATGACTCTATGTGCTTTGCAGCCTGACTCCAGTCCACGTCTGGGCCTGGTTGACAGCTAAACTTTGTCCATACTGTCCAGACAGCCATCACATGGGGAGGGTTGGGGTTAACAGGGTTGCATCTACATTCATCTGCATACTGAATGGTCTTTCTGAGCTGGGAGAGAGGGAGGCGGGGCGCACTGACACTTATATAGGCTGTGTCCTGACCTTACGGAAAGGGCTCATTCACCCCCTGCTGTACATCTGGAGCCAGAGCTGGATTGAAAGAGGGTGTTGTGCACTTCTAAGGTTTATTTTGAAGTTTCTCTAGATCAAAGACATTTTGAGTATAAGTACAGGGGTCTGACCCTATGTTTTCAGAGCACATGTGGGACTGGGGCTGAACCTCTGTCAGAAGGACTGCCTGCCCTGCACAAAGGACTTATCTGGACTGCTCTTCTACAGTTGCCCTGTTGTCTGTCGTTAGCTGGTTGGCCAAAGGACTCACTGGATTGCTTTTCTGCTTGTTGACCTGCTGCCAGCTGCTCCATGACTTTGATTTCACTAGGCACTGCTGAGCTGCCAGGAGCAACCACCATATAGCCACTTGCTTTGCTGTGCTGGTCTGCTGCCTACATTACTGGGCTGTAGAAGGGACTGCCACTTTGCAAATCACCTTCATGTGCTAGCCTCCTGCCTGCCCTCTGCCTTGGCACCTCACTAGTGCTCTCCAAGGGCTTACTGGCATGCCCTTCCATGTTCTTGTGGGGAGTTTTCTTTCTAAGGATTCCATTATACCCTCCATATTGTTTTTGTTAGGGCATATTGGTGGCAACAAAGGTAGCACAGGCGGAGCGCTCCTCAATTATGTACAGCTGCCCTTGAAGAGGGAGTGCCGTGTCGAGGCACCTGCTATCTGTCATCAGCTGGGGAAACCCCTCCTGAGCAAAATCACCGCCGGCCATGGGGGAACCCGTCACAGGCGGCCCTTCCCCCTCAGCGCGTTGATCAGGACGGGCCAGGCACGAGAACTGGCATCAAGGCCCTGCCCTTGGAGCAGCATTGTACGTGGATAGCCAAGGGAAGGCACCACCGGCGGATTCCTTTTTCTTTGCCACGGACTTGCGGGGAATAGCCCAGACCCCCCCAGCGGTGGTGGAAGGCAGCTGAGATCGGGCACTGGTGCTGCGGCTGCGCTACCTGTGTGGCGACTGGGCTGCAACCTGCTCGGGTCCCACTGGACCCACAGAGCACCCTTGCTGCGGACTGGAATTGCACCAGTGGTGGCCCCACTCCTGGGCAGGTGAGTCGGGAGGATGGTCACAATGCGGCGAGTGCTCCGAATGAGGAGTACGTTTGCATAGCCTCCTCCATCTGTTTGTGAGTGATGTGCTTCCCCTCCCCATATCCGGGAGACATAACTTGCAGCAGTTGTTCTTGTTCTTGGTTGGTGGTCTTTTGGGGCAAAGCCTCGACAGAGGACCCCGGTTTCTGCTTGACTGATTTGGAAACTTGTTACGTTTGGAAACATTTTTCTCTGAATTACCGTACTTCCTGTAATAGGCCTGTAGGTGCTGCTATACCCTAGGGTTGGGGCCTAATTGCTGTGGTAAGTGTAATAGGAGCACAGGTATGCCATGCTCTGGAATGTCATAATGGTATATGCACTGAGTTTCTGAATGATCGCTACTGATATGCTTACAGCAATTTATCTAATATTGGTGCTTGATGACAACATTTGGCAATTCATGTACTTTTTCATATCCTGAATTGCACTCGCACTAATGGCGATTTGTATACCTTTTTATTAGGGGTGGGCGAAGAATTCTGATCCGCTGGCAGATTTCGTGGAGTTTTGTCCACTCCGCGCAGAGCGTGGATTTCCACAAAACTCTGCAAAGTGGCGCAAAGTGGACTTTTTTCTCTCG
Organism: Calotriton arnoldi; assembly: GCA_963921515.1. Classification (NCBI taxonomy): domain Eukaryota; kingdom Metazoa; phylum Chordata; class Amphibia; order Caudata; family Salamandridae; genus Calotriton; species Calotriton arnoldi. The sequence continues at coordinate 954,571 of CAWUFW010004193.1, forward strand.
CGTGGCTCGCCAACGGTAAGTTGGCGAGCGCTTGCGAGAAAAAAAATCAAGCACTAGACTTCCTCCCGGCGAGATTTCTCAACGTGGGTGTCACGACTGCTCGTGTGGAGAAATCTTCCACTTGTGTTGAGGAAGCTGCCGCTCAAGTAGAATGTCTACTCAAGCGGCAGAAAGCATCAGCCCCCTCTGGCATGACGCAGAGTGCCATTTGCGCTCAAAATCAGTGTGAGCTGCGCAACTTAACAGACTCCGTCACTGGCGGAACTCGGTGTAGCGCAGCAAAGTTTTTCCAACACTTCTCGGAGTTCCGTGGAGTAGAACTCCACGAACTCCGCCCAGGCTTACTTTTTATAATCTGTTGCCTTTCATGTCCTGATGTTGTGTGTGAAGTTTTGGAGCCTTACATTGTCGGGATAATGAGTGCTATATCAGTGACTGCATAATATGCAAAGAAGTTATGATTTAGGTTGTTTTGGTCTATGCTTTACCTATAATATACTTTATATTTTTATATAATCTTGTGTGGAGTCTCTTTTGTTGTGTATTCATTGTGTTACTTGCATGAGTGGGTTGAGCAAACACTTTACACATTGCCTCTGGGATAAGCCTGACTGCTCTTGCCAAGCTGCAAAGGGGGTGAGCCTAGGTTATATTTGGTGTGTAACGTACTTGCCCAGACTAGAGATGTGGATTCTGCCTGGCATAGGGGCATACTCTAGCCAACCAGAAACCCCATTTCTAACAGGGTTCAAAAGCGATGGGTCCAGTCCTTGTCCTCAGCAGGGCAGAGGTCAGCAGGCAGCTGGGCAGCTCAGCAAAGCAGAGAAGCAGTTCCTCAGAACAGTCAGTAAAGGCAAAGTGGCAATCTTCCCAGGTCAAGTAGCCTACTGATTTGGTAGGGTCAGAGCACCAATACTTATGCCCAAATGTGCCTTTGAAGTGGGGGTGACTTCAAAGCAGCTCCTTGAAGTTCACAGGTCCCCTTTCATCCCAGCCCAGGCTTTCAGGCTATGTGTGGGTGGTAATCAGTCCTTTGTATGGGGACAAGACACAGCCTATTCATTTGTAAGTGTGAGTCCCCTCTTCCCCTTCCTGCCCAGGAAAGCTATCAGAATGCAGATGAATGCAGATGAGTGAGCTGTCACACCCACCCTTTCTGTGTTTGTGGCTGTCTAGGGGGAATGACCAAAGAGTAGCTGCCACCCAGCCCAGACGTATATTGGAGAGAGGCTGCAGGCACACAGAGCATAGGTAAGTCATAATGAAGAGCAAAGAAATGTCCACTTTCTGAAAGTGGCATTTCCAAAATAGTAATGTCAAATCCAACTTTATCACTAAAGAGGATTTATCATTACCATTCCAAAGATATAAACCATGATTTAGCTACTCCTTTCTGATCAGGAAGTACAGCTTAGAGGTGCTTTATAGAATTCCCAAATGCTAGCCTATAAGAGGAGTAGGCCTCACAGTATTAAACAACAAATGTAGCTGTTTGTCACAACCAGGACATGTAAAAATTAAAAGTACATGCTCTATATTTAATTACACAGCACCCTGCCCATAGGGCTACATAGGACCTACCTTAGGGGTTACATATGTATAATAAAAGGGGAGTTTAAGGATTGGCAAGGGGTTTTAAATGCCAAGTCGAAGTGGCAGTAAACTGCACACACAGGCCCTGCAATGGCCTGTGACAGGTTTGAAAGGCTACTTGTGGGTTGGCACAATCATTACTGCAGGCCCACTAGTAGCATTTAGATTGCAGGCTCTGGGTATATGGTATACCACTTTACAAGGGACTTACAGGTAAACTAAATATGCCAATCAGGTATACACCAATGTCACCTTGTTTAGGGGAGAAGCACAACCACTTTTGCACTGGTTAGTCCTAAGGCCAACAAAAGATACAGTAAAAAAGTGGCGGTAGACAGGCAAAAAGTTGGGGGAAAACCACCTTAAGGATGACAGTTCTAACACACCATGATAGGGATTTTTACTTGTGTGGGGTTCCACAAAGAAGTAGCGTCTGACAGAAGCACTAACTTCATGTAGGGTACATACACGTTCTCCACACCTTACCACTCTCAAACGAACAACCTTGTTGAGAGATTGAACAAGACCCTGAAGTGCATGATTTTGGGCCTGCCTGAACTCATGAGAGGGAACTAGGATGTCCTCTTGCCATGCCTTCTGTTTGCCTACAAGGACGTGCAACAGAAGGGGTTTGGCTAAATCCTATTTGAATTCCTCAATGGACAATGTGTTACGAGACCTCTCAGCCTAGTGAAAGATGGGTGGGAGCCAGCTCCCAGGAAACCCCCACAGGATATGTTCAACTGCATGCTGGCATTCCACAACCAAATGCAGCACTTCTGGGAAAAGGAAAGATAATCTTGAGGCTAGTTAGGAAGTAATGAAACTCTGGTACAACCTGAAGGTCACTCTGGTGGCATATCAGCCTGGCCAGAAGGTGTGGATCATGGAGCCTGTAGATCCTAGAGCTCCCCAGGATCGCTGGACAGGTCTATATGAAGTGAAGGACCGGAAGGTGGATGCCACCTAACTGGTGGATCTCAGGACCCCTAGAAATGCCTCAAGGTTGCTCCACATAAACCACTTCAAACCACACTTTGAGATGTCTGAGGTCACCATACCTTTGGTGAGAGATGATGGAGTGCAAGAGTAGAGGGAACCCCTCCTATTCACCTGTCTTCCAAGGAGCACAATTGATTGGTAGAGGGCATTAACCTCTCCCCTACTCTGACCCTAGAACAGCTAAGTGACTGTCGCCAGTTGTTGGGGCAGTTTTCTTCCTTTTTCCCTCACCCCTGGGCTTATACATGTGTGTACCCATGACATAGATAGTGGAGACAGTATGCCTGTCAAAAACCAAATTTATTGGCTGTAGTATAAGATGAGGGCCAGCATCAAGAAGGAGTTGTTCAAGATGCTGGTGTAAGACTGACACACACCCCATAATCCTAGCTGATGAACTCCTTGACAAGCTGGGCACTGCCAAGTTCCTCAGTACCTTTGATCTCATGTAAGGGTACTGGCAGATTGCTCTGACTGAAGGGGCAAAATATAGGTGAGCATTTACAACCCCAGAGGTCCACTTCCAGTTCAGGGTGATGCCCTTTGACTTGAAGAATGTCCCTACCCCCTTTCAAAGGTTGCTGAACAGGGTCCTGGCTGGGAAGGAGGCATTCTGTGCCTCCTACCTATTCGACATAGCTGTCGTCGGCTCCAGTAAGGAAGAACACATGTGACACCTCCAGGAGGTGCTTCAGGCCCTGCAACAGGCTGACCTGACCATCAAGACCAGTAAGGGTACTGTGGTGTGTCTGGGCCACATGGTAGGTGGGGGCAAGTTGCAGCTCCTCCAGGCCAAGATTGAGACTATGCTGGCCTAACAACCCCTAAAACTCAGACTGAGGGGAGACCTTCCTAAGACTCACATGATACTACAGAAGGTTTGTTGATGGTTATGACACCATTGTTGCCCCCTTAACTGAGATGACTTAGAAGGAGCAGCCCAAAAGGTTGACCTGGATCGAGGCCTGTCAGAAAGCCTTTGACACTTTCAAGGATGCATGTATACAACACTTGTACTCAAGACTCCTGACTTCTCCAAGTAGTTCATTGGGCAGATGGATGCTTTACAGTATAGCATAGGGGCTGTCTTAGCACAGTTAAATGAGGAGGGCCTAGACCAACCTGTAGCTTTCATTAGCAGGAGGTTACTTCCCTGGGAACAGAGGTGGAGTGCTATTGACAGGGAGGCCTTTGCTGTGGTCTGGGCATTGAAGAAGCTGACACCATACCTGTTTGGGACTTACTTTCGCGTTCAGATAGATCTCAGCACCTCAGATGGCTCATGCAAATGAGGGGTGAGAATCCCAAGCTGTTGAGGTGGTCCATCTCTCTAGAGGTATTGGACTTTATGATGGAACAACATCCTGCATCAGACCACGCCAATGCTGATGGCCTCTCCAGTCTCTTTCGCCTTAGGGATAAGAACTCCAAGGAGGTTGGGTAGTTCTTATCACTTTCAGATGGGACTGACACGTGTTAGACTTGACAGCCTTAAGGTGGTCTTCCCCCAAACATTTTTGCTTCCTCCTCCATTTTTGCTGATCTCATTTTTGTCGGCATCAGGACACACAATTTACCTGTGCTAAATTGCTTGAACTGTTTCCTTTAAACATGGTAAAATTGACTTACACCCAATTGGCACAGTTAATTTACTTGTAAGTCCCTACTAAAGTGGTACAACATTACCCAGAGTATGTAAATTACATGCTAATATTAGGCCTGCAGCACTGATGGTGCCAACTAAATTAAGTAGCCCTCTAAGCGTGTCTCAGGCCTGCCACTGCAGCCCATGTGCGCAGTTTTAAAACTGACATTTCAACCTGGCAAAAGAAACATTTTGCAGGCCTAACTCTTCCTTTGTTATACATATAAGTCACCTCTAAGGTAGGCCCTAAACACCCCAAGTGGCAGGGTGCCGTGTATATAAAAAGTTGCATGTGTACTTTTAACTTTTACATGTACTGGTAGGGAAAACTCTTAAATTTATGTTTCACTATTGCAAGGCCTACCTCTCACATAGAATAACGCTGGCTATACTTATTTCATTTATTAAGTGATAACGTTTAAGTGGGAACAGGTAGAAATGTTGAGTTAGGTGTCTAACAAATTGTACTTTGAAGCCCTCTTTAATGGTAAAGTCAGATTTGAAGTCACAATTCTCAAAATGTCACTTTTAGAAAGTTAGGAAAGGAATACAAATCAACTTGGCCCTGGTTTTATTCTTTTTGTTTTGTGAAATTCATTTAATCTGTATTAGGACTTTGTGTATCGTCATCAAAGGGCCACTTTTTATTTTGTCTATGTGTGGACTTAACACTGTCATGTCTGTACGTCAATGATAAATACAGAGCTGAAACATTTCATCACATTTCAACCTGAAACACTTATGACATACTGAATTTAAACATACATAAATAAATTGGTACAAATGAATACATCCTTAAACAAATGAACACACAAAATCTTATGTAATGACTCTATGAACCAGTCTACTTTTATAAACTGAAACCAGAGGTAGTGATCACTATAGTTCAAAATGTAGTGAAACTCTGATAGTTAAACACTCTTGGGGGCTACTGCCTCTTCTTGATTTTCAGTGGAAAAGTCTTTATTTGTCATATTATCCACATGGGTATCGTATTCCTGCAGGCTGTACCCCAAGGAAATGTACCAACGCGTTTCGAACCTCCAGTTGATTACGAGGTTCTCCTCAGGACTTGGACTGGTTAAATTATCTTCGTTATTCCATACCTGTATTCACATGAATTATGTCCTTTGGGAGCGTTCTTCAGCTGGGCTATTCAATCTGCCGAGTTGTACTTTGATTTTGTTGTTTATATGTGGCCGTAACATCGCGGTTCATACGCTCTATGGACAGGAAGCCGGTAGGGATCCTGTCCCTCATTTTCGAGTAATTTATGAAAAATTACAGCTAGGCTCACTATTGTTTACACTATATAACTATACACTATATAAGAGGCCCTTTCTAGCTGTTGATAAAGGCCTAATCCCCTTTTTGCTTCATTCGCTTTTAGAAAAGTTAGCATTTCATTGTCCTAGCCATTTGGTGTGTGCTACCTGTATCCTGGGCCACATAGCTGGGTGTAGCTTGCATTTGGTCTTTGAGTATTGCTCCCAGACTGTAAGACAAAGAGGAATAGGTGGTAGCAGGATGGGCCATCTATGAATTGATGGGGGGAGAGCTGTTGCCTACCACACTTGCACATCACAAAGTTGTTGCCTGAGCACTCTCACAAAGGGGTTTGACATTGGTCTTTTGTGATCCGAAACAACCTGGGTCCAGGGGAGGGAGGCAGGAAATTCCAAACACCTGTTGGGGTGGCAACCTACAGAACCGTCTCCTACTTCAATGCTAGGACCAGGTATAAGTATTAGACACTTAGACCCAACTCTTCAGTATCTAACTTCTTTGATAAGAAGATTCAGATCGTATACTCTGCTTTCAAATCAGAAGAGCCATTAGTGGCTCCTCAGGCTTCAATAATGTGTAAGACTGTGGGCACCTTCTCAGAGTTTGCCCATATAACTTTGCAAGAATCTTTAGCTGAAATCATGAGGTGCAAGTCGGGCTCTCCCGCTGACCCGTGTCCCCCGAAGCGCTTCAGATCACTTGCTCTCTGGATCAATCCAGTACTGAACTACATCTGGAATATGTCTCTGTCTACAGGCATTTTTCCTGAGATCTGGAAGCAGGCTTTACTATTATATGTGTAAAGAAAGGGGTACCCCTGACACAGGTTCCTAAATCAGGGAAAATAACCAGTGTGTAAATATCACAATTTTAGGAACAATGAAAATAATCATGGACCTGAGCAATATAAGAAACATATACATGCAACCTCTGTTCAGTAATATCAAAAATATTTTTTATTATTATTTTTTACATATAAATAATTGAAACTAAATGCACAAACAAAGATAAAACAGATAGTCCTCTGTATGTATGTATACACTGGGTTCAAGAGGTCAGATGACAAAGAGGAAATTCTTACTTTGACCAAATAAAATGTACAATATACACAGTGTCATTCATTGATATATGGGGAATTATTTAACAAAATACAGTTGATGTCACAAACATACAAACAATAATAATCATATTAATGTATTCAGAGGACAATCATTTCTAGCATGGCTCTTGGAAATCTGTATCCTACGCGCGTTTTGGCTGTGTGCCTTCATCAAGAAACCATGTACAAAAAAACTGAAACCTTGTAGCAGCTCATAATGTTAATTATTGGGGATAATGTGGAACCTCAGACTGGGGAAATGATTCAATGATAGGTGGAAATTCAACGTTTGAATGAAGCCAATAAGGTACGGAGTCCTCTCTTTTAGATAGAATAATCAGAAGAAGAATGATGCAAATTTCACGTTGAGGGTGATCATGGTCCGCTGTAGAATGGCACACTGAGTATAACTTGGAAAACGCTGTCCATAACAGTTATGTTGGGAGGCGAATGACGGGTAAACAATAACCAGGATTATGCTTTAGTGCCAGTAGTAGAAAAGACAAAACGGGGGGCCAGGTCACTGGGGGAAATCAATACGGGTGGGCGCCAAGGTTACTTCGTTCCTGGTCTTTGGGTTGTGCTCCCGTACATCAGAAGGGCTCCAAGGTCAGAGTCTGCAGTGAAGGTGAAGCGACGTGTCCCTCATTTTCGAGTAATTTATGAAAAATTACAGCTAGGCTCACTATTGTTTACACTATATAAGAGGCCCCTTCTAGCTGTTGATAAAGGCCTAATCCCCTTTTTGCTTCATTCGCTTTTAGAAAAGTTAGCATTTCATTGTCCTAGCCATTTGGTGTGTGCTACCTGTATCCTGGGCCACATGGCTGGGTGTAGCTTGCATTTGGTCTTTGAGTATTGCTCCCAGACTGTAAGACAAAGAGGAATAGGTGGTTGCAGGATGGGCCATCTATGAATTGATGGGGGGAGAGCTGTTGCCTACCACACTTGCACATCACAAAGTTGTTGCCTGAGCACTCTCACAAAGGGGTTTGACATTGGTCTTTTGTGATCCGAAACAACCTGGGTCCAGGGGAGGGAGGCAGGAAATTCCAAACACCTGTTGGGGTGGCAACCTACAGAACCGTCTCCTACTTCAATGCTAGGACCAGGTATAAGTATTAGACACTTAGACCCAACTCTTCAGTATCTAACTTTTTGAGAAGAAGATTCAGATCGTATACTCTGCTTTCAAATCGGAAGAGCCATTAGTGGCTCCTCAGGCTTCAATAATGTGTAAGACTGTGGGCACCTTCTCAGAGTTTGCCCATATAACTTTGCAAGAATCTTTAGCTGAAATCATGAGGTGCAAGTCGGGTTCTCCCGCTGACCCGTGTCCCCCGAAGCGCTTCAGATCACTTGCTCACTGGATCAATCCAGTACTGAACTACATCTGGAATATGTCTCTGTCTACAGGCATTTTTCCTGAGATCTGGAAGCAGGCTTTACTATTGCCGCTCCTGAAAAAATCCAATGCTGACCCCATGGAGCTTGGGAACTACCGTCCTATTTCTTTGCAACCAGCGCCGGCAAAAATGTTAGAAAAATTAGCACAACGCCAACTCTCCACGTATGTCAACTCTCATGACATCCTGCACGACACTCAATCAGGCTTTCGAACTGGATACAGCACTGAAACCGCTTTGGTGGAGGTGGCTGAATCTATAAGAATGTCAATGGATGCGGGAGCATCGACTATGTTGATCCTGCTGGATCTATCCGCGGCTTTCGACACGGTCGCTCACCCCATACTGTTGAACAGACTTGAACAGTTTGGTGTCCAGGGCACTGCCCTGGCGTGGATTCAATCTTATCTTTACGACCGCACTCAAAGGGTTTTTCTCCCTCCACATCAATCAGCTCCTAAGCCTGTGAAGTGCAGGGTTCCACAGGGTTCGGCACTAAGCCCCCTGCTTTTTAACATTTACTTGGTTCCACTTTTTAATCTGATTGACACCTGGGAGTTAACAGCTGTGTCGTACGCTGACGATACCCAGCTGATATTCTCCTTTAAGGATCAGTCAATGGACCCATTTGCCAGATTATGGAGTTGTCTGATAGACATCACTAGCTGGATGAACAATAACAAATTGAAATTAAATGCGGACAAGACGGAGATCATGTTTTTTGGCCAGCCCTCCCCCCCATCCGCAGGACTCTGGTGGCCTGCTGAGTTGGGTATCCCACCTTGCCCGGTAAAGTCAGCTAAAAATCTGGGCGTCAAGTGGGACTCAGCCCTATCTTTTGAAAACCACATACGCCATGTATCGTCCACTTGCTTTGGCAAATTAAAAACTTTAAAAAAATTCCTGCACCTCCTGCCAGAGGAGAGCAGGAGGACGGTCGTTCATGCAGCAGTAGCATCCTATCTGGATTATGGCAATGGTCTATTCCTTGGACTGCCCAGCTATCTGATTCACAGACTTCAGATGATCCAGAACGCAGCAGCAAGGCTTATTCACAGAGTGCCTTTCCGTCAGCATATTTCCCCTTCATTAGGCGCCTCCATTGGCTCTTGGTTGCATAACGCATCGAATTTAAGGCCTTGACCTTGGCTTTTTGGGCAATCCACAACATTGGGCCGAACTACCTCAGAAAGAGATTGCTCCCATACCAATCGGTCCGCACTTTGAGATCCAACTCTAAGCTCTTACTGTGCTTTCCCCGGTTTGTCAAGGCCAGAAAGGGAGGCAGGGCCTTCTCGGTAAGGACAGCCATGCTATGGAATGCTTTACCTCTGCATCTTCGCATGCAGGGTACTGAATCCGAATTCCGAAAGCAGCTGAAGACGTGGCTCTTTGGTGAGGTCTGCTAATGTCCCTTATCCACCCCTGAATGCCGCTAAGCGCCGGGACGCCTCTGCTTGTGGTAGCTGTTTGCGCTATAACAAGTAACGATATTATTATTATTATTATTCAATACACCTCTGGACCTGTGGAAGACTCAGGACCGCTGCGCTGCTCTGCAAGACGACTGCTAATCTTTTGCCCTGCTGCCTGCTGCCCTGCTGCTTGAGTAAAAGGACTGGACCCGTATCTTGAACCTAGGACCACCACAGTGACTCCAAGAGATAGTTGGCTGGCCTCCTGGCCAGAACCCCTGAGACAGAAGGTTACAACCACCTTGAAACCAGCACCAGCACCTGGACTCTGTCTGATCCCTCCCAAGTGGTGCTACCCCAGTCATGGACTCTTGGAAGCGTTCCTGGAGGTGCTCTGCCAGACCAGCTTTGGTCCCAGCAGAACTGACACTGTGTGACAAATTGCCACACAAAACTCCACATCAGAACCATTGAGCAATGCATCTCTGACACAGGACTTCGTACCGCAGACTGCAGCCTCCTTGAAACTGCCCCTCCTTGGCACATTCTTGATGCAGGCATTCAAATCGCAAGCCCCTCGTCAATGGCATCCTTTTTCTTGAAAATCTTTTTATTAAACAGTAGAGAATCGGCTTTGCTGATCACAAATGGAAGGGATAATGCAGAAATTAGATACAAGTACATAGGTATCGTTGATGCACAATATAAACCTTAAATAATAGTTTTCAACAGTTATGACGTATCAGAATCTTCAAGAGAAGGGACGACTGGTGGGACACAAATATTGCCTCGGTATGCATTCCATTTGCTCCATATTAAAGACCATTTTTTGGGGCACCCACGTGCAACATATACAGTTTTTTCTCTAGCCATACACCATGCCATGTCGGCCTTCCAGTCCTCCACCTTGGGAGGTACCCCAGCACCCCACAATTGAGCTATATTCCTTTTGGCCACCATCGAGCCCAGCGTGACCCATATTTTATCCTTACTATTTAGGTCAGTTGGCTCCCAGACATTCAAAAGACATCTTTTAGCTTCCAGTCCTATGTTAAGCTCGAGAACCTCTCCCATAAAGTCATGGATTCCCCTCCAGTAGTTCTGGATATACACACATTCCCACACGATATGCATAAATGTACCTTCTAGGCCGCACTGTCTTCTACACATTCCCTCATCTGCTCTGCCCATGCTGACGAGCCTAGACCCCGTGACATAAATTCTGTGGAGGATCTTAAGTTGGACCAGCCGCAGTCTAGAGGAGATTGCAACCTCACGTGGGGAGGCCACTGCCTCCGGCCATTCCTCATCGTCGAGCTCCAATCCATCCCTCTCCCAGCGTTCCCGGACCAGTTTTAGGGGATCCGGGGCGTTATTTATCAACTTTTTGTAAGTCAGGGATATCGCTTTTGTTGGCATATACCCATCAAGTAACCTGTCCTCCAACGGCGAGGATTCTGGGGGGGGAGTCACCCTTTGGTAGACGTGATGTTAGCGCATGCCTCACTTGTAGATATCGAAAGTGTTCTGTAATGGCCAGCTCATATTCCTGTTGCAGGAAGGCAAATGTGACCACCCCACCCTTTTTCCAAAGGTCTCCAATCTTTGTGATCCCAATCAGTTCCCACTTGTCAAATCCCTTCGTGGTTCTCAGGGTGCCCAGCTGTTCCGAGTCCCACAAATGAGTGGCCATTGTGAGTTTCTGATCTCACCCCAAACTTCTGTTGGCTGCATGCCATACCTGTACCGAGTGATTGGTTGGTCCTGTCAGGGGAATTTTTTTGGGGAGATTAGAGTATAGGGCTGCGTTATAATTGCCACCCGGCAGTAACCATTTGTCCATCCCAGTGGCGGTATGTGCAATGATTGATAGCAACCAGATGGGCCGCCCAGTAGTATTTTTTGACGTCTGGGAGTCCAATCCCCCGTCATACCAACTTAAGACTAATTTTGGCAAGGCTATGCAGGGTCGACCGCCCCAAAGCAACTCCCTCTGGAGACCCTCTATCTCCTTAAAGTACTGCGCCGGGACCGGTTCCGGGAAATTCTGAAGCGCGTAGAGGAAACATGGTAGCGACATCATTTTGAACAGTGCTGCCCTTCCCAGCAGGGAAAGCGGGAGCGCCTTCCAGTTGGCCACGTCTCGTTTAAGTCTCTGCAGGGGTGGGAGCAGATTACGTTCGCAACTAGTTCTGGGGTCTGTCGTGATAAAGATCCCCAGATACTGGAAGCCCTCCTTCGCTACCTGGATAGGACATCCCCTGGGCAGGGGAGGGGCCTCGCCACTGAGGACATATAAGAGGGACTTACTCCAATTGATTGTGTACCCGGAATATTTCCCAAAGTTTGTGAATATGTTGAGCACTCTATGGAGCGACACCTTAGGGGATGCGAGGTACAACAGAATGTCGTCCGCTTAAAGAGAGATGCGGTCCTCCCACGCTTCAGTCCACTTCAGTCCTCGGATTATTGGATCTCTGCGGATCCATGCTGCCAATGGCTCTAGGGTGAGGGCAAAAAGCAAGGGGGATAATGGACAGCCCTGTCTAGTCCCATGGCCCAGCGCAAACACCTCCGACGTTTTATTGTTGACCACTACCTGCGCTAAGGGCTCTGTGTACAGGAGGCGCACCCACCCGATAAAATTGGGCCCGAAACCCATCTTGGCCAAAACCGCGAACAGGTATGGCCACTCGATGGTGTCAAATGCCATTGTGGCATCTAATGAGACCACCACTGCAGCTTCTTGGATTGTGCCCTGTCTTCCCAGCACCCCGTGGAGTCTCCTCAGATTTAGCGCGGTGTTTCGGTGAGGCATGAAGCCCGATTGGTCAGGGTGTACCAAAGTGTTTATCACCTGGGCCAGTCGACTCGCCAGTAGTTTAGCTAGGACTTTAGGCTCTGCATTTAGTAAAGAGATTGGCCTGTATGATGCGCACTTATGCCTGAGTTTACCCACTTTGTGTAACCAATGTAGCCACCCTTTGGTCATGGGGGAGCAGTCCCGACTCTCGGCTATCAACAAACATGGCCCGTAGGTGCGGGGCTATTGTGTTTGGCTTTAGCTTATACAACTCGATCGGCAGCTCATTAGGGCCCAGTGCCTTGCCCGTCTGGAGGTTTCTAATTGCCTGTGCGATTTCGTCGTTAGTAAAGTCGCTGTCTAATGCATCCTTTTCGTCTGCGGTTAGTCTGGGGAGTTGTATGTCCGAGAGCAAAGCTTGTGAGTCCTCTTCTGAGAGGGAGGAAGTCGCTCGATAAATAGAGCGATAATAATCGGCAAACTCATTGGCTATTTCTTGTGGATCTGTTATTTTCCCACCTGACTCGTCTATTAATTCTGGTACCAGTCTACTAGCCAGCTCTTTCTTGTCTAACCAAGCCAGTAACTTCCCTGCCTTATCTCCTAAGTCATACAGTCTTCCATCCTTATCTCTGCCCAAAGCCTTGTCCATGTCAGTGGCAATGGCCTTGTATTCGTCTCGCTTGAGTTTTTTAAGGCATGGAGTTTATCTTGTGTCACCGCTCCCTCACTCTCTTCCTCCAGGAGGAGGATCTCGCTCTCTAAGCGGGCTAGGTCTTTGGACTTTTCTTTTCGCACACCTGCAATTAGTGAAAGCGCCTGACCCCTCAGTACTGTTTTAAAAGCTTCCCACAAGGTTTGGGATGATCGCACTGACTCCTTGTTTTCTAGGAAATAATTGTCAATGGCTTGTAAAAGTGCGTTTTTGACAACGGGGTTCCGAAGGTACCAGGGGTTAATTGGTGCTATTCTCCCCACCCTTTTCTCACCCAGGACCAATTCTACCCATATGGGGTAGTGGTCAGAGATGCCCCGCGCCAGGTGCCTAATCTCCCGGATGTTCCCTATTTGGGACGCTGGAACAAGAAGGTAATCAATGCGAGATAAACTATTATGTGCCCCTGAGTGGAAGGTATGTTGAATGCTTTCGGGGTTGTACGCTCTCCAAGCATCTACGAGGCCCAGTGCTTCTAGGAAATCCGGGAGCCATCTGTGCGACGGACCTATTTCACGGGGGGATGTCGATCGAGAGAGCCAGACACTACTGGTCTCCACCCATGACCAGGTAGCCTTCTGGGAGTGACAGCATGATTTTACCTAAATCTTTGAAGGTTTGGCCTTGTAGCCCCGGTGGGACATATAGTGCCATTAGTGTAAGGGACTTTCCCTACCACTGCCATGAAACAGCTGCATACCTGCCCATATCGTCAGTCCAGGTGATTTGTATGGATAGCGGGAAGGAATTTTTGAACATGATGCCCACCGCCCTGGAGCCCGTGTTGAAACCAGAGTGCGCGACCAGCCGGTAGCCCCATCTATTCATTGCGTTACAGGAGTTGCCTACCAGGTGCGATTCCTGTATGAGTATGACATCTGGGGTGTGTGTAATATATTGTAATACGATGCGAAATTTGTTTTATTTATTTAAATGTTTACTTACCTGTATTCGGCCGTAATCCGTGGTTTACTACCCCCCACCCTGCCCCTCCCCCGCCCCACGTCACCGCCCGGCCGGCACTCCTACCACGGACCGCGACTGTCTCTGTCTCTGAAATTTTTAATTTTCGCTAATATCGGGCGAGGAGGCGCACCAGGCTTAGGTCATCCTCCAGGGACTCTATGCGCCCTTTCGACCACAAAATATTTTGATAACCCCTTAGGTTGAAGGTGATTAAGAGAAAGGTCCTCCACAAATAGGTCTGCCGCCGGACCCTCCGTCCTTTCCGGTACTCCAATAATTTGTATGTTGTTCCGTCTGGTGCGGCCTTCGTAGTCGTCCAGCTTATCCTCTGCGAATTTACGAAAGGCCTGCAGGTCTTTGATATCTTGCTGCATTTGTGAGGTGTCTCCGATGAGGCTAGAGGTAACAACCTCCATTTGTTTCACCTTCTCCTCGATTTTTGTCAGGTCTGCCCTGATGAGCGACACTTCTGATGTGATTGAGTCCATTCTCTGCTCTAAAGATGACCGGACCCCCGAGATGGCATCCATGACATCCTTCAGTGTTGGTTCAGGATGTTCCCCTTCCGGGCTGGTCGCTAGTTTCCCTTTGGTGTTGTGGTCGGAGTCAGTGGGCTTCGGCAGAGTATACTTGTCCAGTTTCGTCTGCTGTGTCCCTTTCAGGCCTTTCGCTCCCGACATTTTCTCTCCGATCGTGCAGGGTCAGCTCCTGCCTCTCAGTTCAGGCTGCACCCCCCGCGGGCGAGTGTAACAGAGTTTTACCAGCGTCCTTGTGGGCCTCGGGAACTGTATAGGCCTGACTCCACCAACTCAGTGTCAGGGTGGGGGGGAGAAAACTCACAGTGTGATTGGAGAGGGTTGTGCCGCAGTTGTGCGTGACCGATTCGCCACTCGAGTCCAGTCCGCTGCAGCGTCGCTAATGCACCGCTCACTCCGTATTGTGCATGCATTAACTCAACGATTCTGGTCCAGGATCGCGCCCCTCAGTGGCCCTCACGGTCACGGGTGTTAGTGGTCCCAGAGCAGAATCCTAGCCTTGTGTTAGAAGCAGGCATGCAGGTGGGACAATCCGCGCCGAAGCGCACACACTGACAGGGCGCTCCGGTGCCCCCCGACACCAACACCTCGCCCCCGGGTCCGGAGCAGTGTCCCAGCTTTGTATGCACAAGTCGTCGTTTCAAGGAACCATGGCGGGCCACGAGGGTCAGGAGCAGCCAGTTGAATAACTCCAGACGCCACCTGTCCTGAGTGCTTCGCGGTGATCTTGTGGCCGCCGCCTCCGGCGAAATTACCAGCTCACCTTTGTTCTGCTGGCCTCTGTAGCGCACCGGTGGCTCCCGCGGCCCTCGGCGCCTCGGTATTTCAAAGTCTCGTCTGGGGTCCAATGTAGGCCACGGCCTCGCGTTGCCATTGGGCTGGAGCAGTCGCGTCGCCACGCCCAGTTCCGCAGCACGACAGCTCCCGGCCTCGGAGTGCGGGAGGGCCGTCTGGCGTGATGTCAAAAGCTCAATAAATCCGGGGCCGACAGAGCCGGTTTTTGGCTTGGTAGCAACTACAACGTTTCCGATGGCCCACCCGCCGTACGGGAGATGGATAGATGTGGCAGATTTCGGGAAGTGATCAGGAGTTACGGAGCTAAGCTATCGAGCCGCCATTACGCTCCACGGGGAAGCCACGCCCCCCGGCAATGGCATCCTTGACAACGACGCAGGACTCTACATCACAAACCCCGCAACTACTTTGGAACCAGCCGGTGTGTGATGCATCTTCAACACAGAACTTCGCATTGCAAGCCCCTTGTCGACATCATCCTCAATGATGACACAGGATCTCGCATTGCAGCCTTGTTGCTTCTCGGAACCACCGTTGCGCAACACATCTCCACACCAGGACTTTCCATCGCCTCTGCTGCATGAACCACCCTCAAAGCAGAATCTCACAACGCTCTGCAACCATGATTTAAAATGCTCTTGTTAAATGGGTGCAGGAAAGTAGGATCAGCTTCTTATGGTTACCCCCACCTTTTGCTGGATGTGATACTGTTTTTGACTAGTCTGACTGGGATCCTGCTAATCCGGACCCCAGTCTGCTTTCTCCCTAAACTGTTGTGTTCAGTACCTAGGGACATCCCAGATTGGATACTGAGGTACACTTGTCAGTCCCTAGTATATGGTACCCATGTACCCAGGGCATAGGTACCCCAGAGGTCTCCCATGGGCTGCAGCATGTATTATGCTACCCATGAGAGATCATTCAAAATGGAGCTACAGGCCTGCCATTGCAGCCTGTGTAAGTTGGTGCATGCACCACTTATGAAAGATATAGGTTTACTATATCTAAGGGTCACTGCACTCAAAACCTATATGTCACCCCTCTAGCAGGCCTTTAGAATCCTGAGGGCAGGGTGCTTGGTTCTAAGTGAGAGGGTGTCCCTGCATGCGCAGGACACCCCTGCAGCCTACGGAGACCATTCTCCCGTGTTGCCAGTGAAGCAGCCATATACTAATATAGAGGGGCATTACGTGACCGTGCGATGATCATCTCCAAAACGGCTGCAACGAATCCTATCGTGTTTGGTGTCAAACATGTTTGAATCATACCTCCCACAGCGTTACCGGTGTGGGAGGTATGATTCCACCCACGGGAGAGCCCTCCCTTAGACTCTCAGTGTTCCCGGCACCAGCCTTCTAGTTCCAGACAGCACAAAATTGTTGCTGCAGACCAGAGACACATTTCTGCCCTCCTGCTGCTGAGCCACACTCGAGCAGGGTAAGGCAGAACAATAGGCATCCTGTCACAGGGAGGTGTCACCACCTCCCAGACAGGATTTAGTGTATTAGGGCTGAGTGGGTGTGCTTGCCAGCACTTGAAAGTCTGCATGGGGGGCACATTTGGTGTCCCTGTGCATAGTCCAGTTCAAACCAGTACTGGGAGCCATTGGCTCCCGCTCTGGTGCAAACCTGGACAAGGGACATGGGAGTAACCTCCCCCCTGTCCAGACCCTCCCCTGGGAGGGTCCCCTGAATCTTCCCAACTCTCTCCTTAGGGTACTTAAGGGCTTACCTGGGTGTAGGTCCCTAGATTCGTCGTGGACAAGATTCAGAACTGAAACCACTGCACTTCTGCCGTCTTGGCACTCTGGACTTCGCTGGACTTCGTTTGGGCCTGACTTCATCTCCCTCTCGTCTGTACCTGTGCACCATACAGGATCCGTGCAGGACCTGTGGAGCATCCAAGACACTTGAAGATAATCTCCCTTGAAGTGAAGGAGTCACTTCCCTGCATTCGCAGGCACCTCAACACTGCTGACCGGTCTGCTGATTCCGAGCTCCTGTGGACTCCGAAGGGTTCAACAACACAGGTGGTGGCTATCTACGTCTCCCGAGGCCTGAGCTGCCTTCTCACCGAGTTTGAGGTCAGAATCCCTTGTGGGGGCTGCATTAGCTGAACCCCTGTGCACTGTGTACTTTTGCAAGTGCATATGCTTGTTGGCAACTTTGCAACAAGTGCATTGGGCTCCAAGTAGCCCCATCCTCTGGTGACTTCTCCTATAAAGATCTTCAGCCACATCGCACTGTGTGCTCCGTGGCCTGCTGTTTTGTAAAGCTGCACTAGGTCCTCCTGCGACTCTAGTGCCTTCGGCCTGTTGGTCCTGTGGAGGGTCATCTAGGCCTTCTTTGGGCTCTCCTGATTGCTCTGGGCCTGCCCTGACTCCTCTGCTTGTGGTGAGTCTCCTGGACCTTGCTGGTCCTCTTCCTGCGACTTATTGACTTCATACGTGGGTTGCTTTTGCCAAGGCTTAATGGTCCTCTCGCCAGACACGGACCCCTCAGCACTCGACATCCTTCATGGGACAGCTCGTACCCAGCTCCTGTTCATTCTCAGCGTCGCCTGGTCCCCACAGCTGCAGAGTCAAGGTCATCGATATCGATCCTGAAGCACCGGACATGGGTGGGCATTCGTCTACTGAGCCCCTGGTCACTCCCAAGTGACCCAGACTCTGTCCCCTCTGCTTTTAGGTACTCTTCTTCAAGAATCCTCATTTGTATTCCCATGGACACTTTCTCCTCTTCCAGCAGCGGCACTTTCCTGAAGTCCTCCATTGGGTTTGACGGCAGTTTCCGACGCCACTTCACACCTATGCACCCGGCTTTCCTGGGTTAGGCAACTTTAGTATCACGGTATCCATGGGTGGGTTGGCTCTCCAAACTTCTGTCCTCCACGGTGTTTCTTCAGGGTCCACTGGGAAGGGTGGAGGGGGGAGGAGTTGGCCTAAGGGCTAGGGTGGTCGACCTCGAATCTGGGGAACCGGGTTCGAGTCTCGGCAATGACACTGAACATCCTGTGATTCTGGGCAAATCACTTAATCTCCCCGTGCCTAACAAAAATGAATGTGTCCTCCTGTAATGCAACTTGTGAGAAGTTGGCCTGGCATATGCTGTCCACTAATTATAGTGGGCACCTTGCACCAGTCCAAATCGACTCTTATGGTAGGTAGGTTAAAGACAACCTTATTGAAAGCTATCCTAGTGGTAGCTGTGGAGAGCAGCCTTCAGGCTAAGTCTTGAAGGAATGTAAAGCAGCTTGTTTTACCAGTCTATAATCTCTTGAGTGACCAAATGAAAGAGCACCACACCAGGTATATATTCAAAATATATGTATTTATTACTAAACACACCCCTCTAGTCTCTTTATGAGGCTAGAGTTCGAAATACATAGGTTATAAGATCTTAAATCACAGTAATAGCACAAATACACGTTTGGGCCCTAGGGGCGTACCAAACCATATACCAATAAAGTGGTATGCGAACCACGACTGAACTAGACACTAGGCCTAGAGCCTCTAGAAGTGCTTGGACCACAAGGAACCACCCAAGGTAGTGACACAGGGGACCCACGGGAGACGCGTGCAGTGTAAATACACAACCGCGATACGCCGTTAACTTCTATGGAGAAAGTCGGGATCGGGAAAATAGAGGAAAGGGACACTTAGAAGAGGACTAGGACAAAACCCTTTGAGACCTAGGACTTTGAAGAGTCTCTACCCACGGGAGCACCGGAGTACTCGTGTTACCTCACCCAGGGAAGCCGGGTGCATAGGTGCCTTTCGGGGTCGGGTTTCGTCGTCGGTTCTTATGGCGATCTGCTGCAAAGTGCTGCTGGCGACCAGGAGAAAAGTGTCCGGGTGGATCCAAGAGTGAATCGGAGTTCTGAAGAACCTGAAAGCAGAGGGGACAGAGTCTGGGTCACTAGCCAGTGACCAGGGAGGCGATGGACAGATGCCCACCGATGTCGAGTGCTTCAGGTGCGTTGACGGTCGTCTCGTTTCTGCAGCCACGAGGTCCAGGAGGCGTTGTCGGCGACCAGAAGCAGGATTCGGGCTGGTACACGATGTCTGTCGAGTGCTGCGGTGTCGGCGACCAGATTGGACCCAACAAGCCTTGGCAACGGCAAGTCTTGATGTAGCTGAAGATCGTCGATGGTGCAGACCAGCAAGGTCTGGGGAACTCACCCAGCAAGGGTAAGTGAGGGCAGGCCTGGAGCAACCAGACTGCCAAGTAAAGAAAAGATTGGCCTTCAGTAAGGGCTACTAGCCAACGGGCTAGCGACCGCGAAGGAGCCTCGTGACGCCGCACGTGGAGCTGGCTTACAGGACACTCGTGGAGTGGGGGCCAGTGATCTTCGGTGCAGGTGGTGCTGGAGGCTAGGGCTACTCGGAGCCCAAAGCACGACTTCTTGGGAGACCCAGAAGATGGTGCACTTGCAAGTGTGCTCGGTGTCCAGGGGTCACGGTCTCACGTTACCCACGATAGCCACGGGCCTCAGCTTTGCTGGGGACTCAGGGTAGCCTCGGGGAAGTCTGAGAATCCACCTCTGGTGATGCGATGACTTCGGCGTCCGGCGGGAGCTTCAGTGATGCGAACCGGACAGATGCTTCTTTGGTGCCTGCCAAGCAGGGGAGTCACTCCTTGACCCCAAGGGAGATTCTTCAGTCCTCTAATCTTGTCGTAGAGCGTCGAAGGTCCAGGATTCCGTGTCAGAGTTTCGTCCAGGTATAATCTAACCTTGCTGTGGCAAGGGTTCCCCATTTTATCCAGTAAAGCAGGGAGGGACTAACTCTATGACCCCACCTATGGGAGGGTCAAGGGAGGGGTGGCTACACCCACTTCCCTTTGTCCAGTTTCGCGCCAGAGCAGGGGCAGGTAGCCCCTGAGCTGGTTTGAACTGGCATATGCACAGAGGAGCCTTTTGCTCCCCCAGTGCAGGACTTCAAAGCACTCTAAGAGTGCACCCACCCAGCCCCAATACACATTATCCTGTCTGGGGAGGTGGTCACACCTCCCTGCAACAGGAAACCTATTGTCCAGGCCTCCCCTGCCGGAGTTTCGTCCAGCAGCAGGAGGCCAGACTTGTGTCTGTGGCAGCAGCATCCATTTTGTGATGCCAGGGCTTCAGAAAGAAGTTACCGGGTAAGCCAGAGTTAACATGTCTTTCCCTCTAGAAGGGTGGAATGCTACCCCGCCGCCAGGATTGGCGGGGGGTAGTATTCCAAGATGTTTGACACCAAACACGACATGTTTAGGTGCAGCCATTCCAAAGTTAGCATTTTACCGCGAGGATATAATGCGCTTAAGAGTATATGGTCAGGCTGCACTACAAACAGCATCAGAGATGGTCTCCGAACGCTGCAGAGGGGCCCTGCTCATGCAGGGGCACCCTCTCACATAGGAACCATGCACTCTGCCTTTAGGATTGATAAAGCCTGCCTTAGGAGTGACTTATAGGTTTCTAGGTGTGTATGTATTTCGTGATATAGGTAACCTATATCACAGTAAGGGGTGCATGCACCACCTTACCCAGGCTGCAGTAGCAGACCGGTGGTGTCAGTTTGGATGGCCTTCCAGGGGTGGCATAATACATGCTGCAGCCCCTGGCAGGCCTCTGAGGTACCTATGCCCTTGGTACATAGTATACCATATACTAGGGACTTATAAGGGCACTCCAGATCCCAATCAGAGATGTGCCTAAGGCACATGGAATCCATTTTACAGAGAAAGCAGATAGACTGGGGCCCTGAATAGCAGGATCCCAGTCCAACTAAGTCATAAACCAGCAAAACACCATAAAAAAAGTGGGGGCAACCATATAGTCAGATTCCACCTTCCTACATAACCCCCCAAACGAAAGGAGATAAGGCTAACCTTGGCCAGTTGAGCCTATATTGACTAAGTGGCCATATAAGGAAGCACCTGCACTAGCATGGTTGCCCCTATGTTATGGTCCACTAAGCAATCCCTCACCCTAAGGGTATGAGAGGGTCTCCACCATGGGGAATCACTACCTCTGGTGTGCTTAGGTAAAGTACAAGGCTGGTGAGGTGTCTGAGTAGGGAAGTGAGGCCCTAGGAATGTTGGCCTCAGTTTCCTCAGATCACTGGTCACCATGTATGCCTGTCTTTCCATGACTGAGTTGCACTTTGCTCTAAGGGTCAACCTTTGGCTGCCTACAGCTGGGGGTTGGGTCCCTTTGGATGGAACACTGGAGGGACATGGCAGGTTTGGAACCTTCTGGTCCCAGGTTTGCCCTTGCCTACCAGAGTCCTTCTGGGGAGGTCCCTACATAAAGGTATGGGGGATCCCTCAGTGTGTAGAGGAATTTTCACCTGGCTAGGGCTACTAGACTGGCTGCCCCTAATCTGCTGATGGGGGCTTCCTCTGGACAGGGGGCCCGGGGGTCCACTGACCTCCCTGACCTCTGCAGCCCTGGGCTGACTGAGGCAGGGTAGAGAGGGGCAGGTTACCTGCTCCAGACTGGGTACCACCGTGGAAGGGTCCTCTGCCATCAGGGGTGTGGCCAGGCCAGGCCTGACTACCTCTGTGGCAGTTCCTTCACTAGGGGTAGGGTCAGTTCCCTGAGGAGGCTGACCCTTACCTACTGTCTGGGGGAAGAAGACTTTTCTTCAACCCTTTTGCTCTCTTTTGGGGGAGAGTGGGCCATTCTTTCAGGCTCCATCTCTCCAAAGTCTTGGGCTGGGGCTGTGGCCATCACAGCCCCACTAACCTTTGCAGGGACGCCCAACATCCTAAGATGGGTTTGGTGTTCAACTTCAGCCCAGGCTGAAATTTCCAAATCATTGCCCATCAGGCAATCTACAGGTAGGGTTGGGGACACTGCCACTCTTTTTGGGCCTGTGACCCCCTCCCAGCTGAGATTGACTATGGCCATGGGGTGATCTGTTCTGACACCATCAATGTTGGTCACCTGGTATTTAAACTCAGGTAAAAGCTGGTGAGGGGGACTAGTTTCCCTGCCACCATGGTGACACTAGCCCCTGTGTCCCTAAATGCCACAGCTTTCTGACCATTAATCATTGGCTCCAGTCTGTACCTGCCCAATGCTATGGGACCCATGGTAAAGGTGGCAAATCCTATACCACCATCAGAGTCAGAGGAGTCTGTTGAGGGGTCCCTGTCTAAACTAGGGCCCACCTCTGTTCCTCTTGCAAAAGCACCCAACTTTTGGGTGCACTACTCCCAACTGGAGGATTACTACTGGTAGTACCAGGAGGGGTGGTAGTAGTTGTGGGAGGAACATTTTCTTTATTGCCAATCCTGGGGCAACTGGGATCAGTTTTCCAGTGCCCAGGCTTTTTACAGACATGGCAATATGGTTTCTTTTCAGGAGAGGAAGGAGTTTGGGACCCACCCCAGAAGAGGAATTTTGGGGCCCTGTAGGGGACTTATCCTTAGATTTATCCCCACCTTTCTCTTGGGACTTAGTAGAATCTTTCTTCTGGTCACCACCCTGATTTCTAGTTTTTACTCTGGTTCTGACCCATTTGTCTGCCTTCTTTCCCAATTCTTGGGGAGAGGTCAGATCAGAGTCCACCAGATACTGATGCAACAGCTGGTTTTGACAGTTATTAAGAATCTGCTCCCTCATTATCAGATTATACAATCCTGAGAAGTCACACACCTTACTGCCCATCAACCAGCCTTCCAGAGCCTTGGCAGAACAATCCACATAGTCTACCCAGTCTTGAGTCTGTGCTTTTTGGGTGTCTCTGAACTTCAACCTGTACTGTTCAGTGGTTAGGCCAAACCCATCAATAAGAGCACTCTTCAAGACCTTGTAATTGTCAGCATCCTCCTCTCTAACAGTGAGGAGCTTGTCTCTACCTTTGTCAGCAAAGGAGAGCCACAAGATTGCTGCCCACTGCTCCTGAGGGACCTTCTGTACTTTACAGGCCCTCTCTAAAGCAGTTATCCATTTGTGGATATCATCCCCACTCTGGTAGGGAGGGACAATCTTGCTCAGGTTCCTATGGTCATAGGACCTTTCCCTATCTCTAGGGATATGGCTGCCACCATGGGACTCTAGTCCCAACTTTCTTCTCTCTTTAAGGAGATCTAGGGATTCTCTATCTAAAGCCAATTGCTTCTTCCTGATCTCCAGTTGAGTTTCCTCATACTGGACCAGTCTCTTTCTTCTCTCATGAGAGGATTCCCTCCTGTGAGAAGAAACAGAGCTCCCTATTGAGGTGCCAGAGTGGTTAGACTCCTGAGAAGGAGACCTAGACTTCCTGAGCACACTCATAATCCTTCCTGGGGGGACAAAGGTGTGGTTCTCTAGATCCTCATCTTCATCTTCCCCAGAAGGGATTGGGTTTTCCAGGTCAGGGTCATTGTCACCCTCCTGGTCAGTTTCAGAGGGGGGCTGGGGTAGTAGTACCCTGGCCCCTTCCTCATCTGCTGGCCCACCCTCTGCTCCTACCCCTTCAGTCTCTGAGGACTTACTAAGATCATAAGCCACCAACATCTCCTGGAGGTGTTGGGTGGTGGGACTTTAGCCTGTCCTTAATTTCCTCACGTTACACAAAGCTCTCAGTTCCAAGAATGGGAGTGTGTCATACTTGGAGGGGGGAAGCTCCATGGCTTCCTGCAGGGTATCTCTAGATCCTGCTTTTAAAGACATTACTAGTGTGGTGTGGTGTATGCACTACCTACTCTAGTGTGGCCTACTAAACTCTCTTGAGTTGTAGAAAGGGTTGTGCTATCCCTTAACACACAACTCTAAGTTCAGTAGAACTTACTGATATTCTACGCTTAAATTATATGTACCTTAGGTACCTTTAGTGGTTTTCAGTTGATCAATTCAATTGAGATTATCTGGTAAAACAATAGCAAGCTGGAATCCCACACGCTGCACACCAATGTGAGAAGTTGGCCTGGCATATGCTGTCCACTAATTATAGTGGGCACCTTGCACCAGTCCAAATCGACTCTTATGGTAGGTAGGTTAAAGACAACCTTATTGAAAGCTATCCTAGTGGTAGCTGTGGAGAGCAGCCTTCAGGCTAAGTCTTGAAGGAATGTAAAGCAGCTTGTTTTACCAGTCTATAATCTCTTGAGTGACCAAATGAAAGAGCACCACACCAGGTATATATTCAAAATATATGTATTTATTACTAAACACACCCTCTAGTCTCTTTATGAGGCTAGAGTTCGAAGTACATAGGTTATAAGATCTTAAATCACAGTAATAGCACAAATACACGTTTGGGCCCTAGGGGCGTACCAAACCATATACCAATAAAGTGGTATGCGAACCACGACTGAACTAGACACTAGGCCTAGAGCCTCTAGAAGTGCTTGGACCACAAGGAACCACCCAAGGTAGTGACACAGGGGACCCACGGGAGACGCGTGCAGTGTAAATACACAACCGCGATACGCCGTTAACTTCTATGGAGAAAGTCGGGATCGGGAAAATAGAGGAAAGGGACACTTAGAAGAGGACTAGGACAAAACCCTTTGAGACCTAGGACTTTGAAGAGTCTCTACCCACGGGAGCACCGGAGTACTCGTGTTACCTCACCCAGGAAGCCGGGTGCATAGGTGCCTTTCGGGGTCGGGTTTCGTCGTCGGTTCTTATGGCGATCTGCTGCAAAGTGCTGCTGGCGACCAGGAGAAAAGTGTCCGGGTGGATCCAAGAGTGAATTGGAGTTCTGAAGAACCTGAAAGCAGAGGGGACAGAGTCTGGGTCACTAGCCAGTGACCAGGGAGGCGATGGACAGATGCCCACCGATGTCGAGTGCTTCAGGTGCGTTGACGGTCGTCTCGTTTCTGCAGCCACGAGGTCCAGGAGGCGTTGTCGGTGACCAGGAGCAGGATTCGGGCTGGTACACGATGTCTGTCGAGTGCTGCGGTGTCGGCGACCAGATTGGACCCAACAAGCCTTGGCAACGGCAAGTCTCGATGTAGCTGAAGATCGTCGATGGTGCAGACCAGCAAGGTCTGGGGAACTCACCCAGCAAGGGTAAGTGAGGGCAGGCCTGGAGCAACCAGACTGCCAAGTAAAGAAAAGATTGGCCTTCGGTAAGGGCTACTAGCCAACGGGCTAGCGACCGCGAAGGAGCCTCGTGACGCTGCACGTGGAGCTGGCTTACAGGACACTCGTGGAGTGGGGGCCAGTGATCTTCGGTGCAGGTGGTGCTGGAGGCTAGGGCTACTCGGAGCCCAAAGCACGACTTCTTGGGAGACCCAGAAGATGGTGCACTTGCAAGTGTGCTCGGTGTCCAGGGGTCACGGTCTCACGTTACCCACGATAGCCACGGGCCTCAGCTTTGCTGGGGACTCAGGGTAGCCTCGGGAAGTCTGAGAATCCACCTCTGGTGATGCGATGACTTCGGCGTCCGACAGGAGCTTCAGTGATGCGAACCGGACAGATGCTTCTTTGGTGCCTGCCAAGCAGGGAGTCACTCCTTGACCCCAAGGGAGATTCTTCAGTCCTCTAATCTTGTCGTAGAGCGTCGAAGGTCCAGGATTCCGTGTCAGAGTTTCGTCCAGGTATAATCTAACCTTGCTGTGGCAAGGGTTCCCCATTTTATCCAGTAAAGCAGGGAGGGACTAACTCTATGACCCCACCTATGGGAGGGTCAAGGGAGGGGTGGCTACACCCACTTCCCTTTGTCCAGTTTCGCGCCAGAGCAGGGGCAGGTAGCCCCTGAGCTGGTTTGAACTGGCATATGCACAGAGGAGCCTTTGCTCCCCCAGTGCAGGACTTCAAAGCACTCTAAGAGTGCACCCACCCAGCCCCAATACACATTATCCTGTCTGGGGAGGTGGTCACACCTCCCTGCAACAGGAAACCTATTGTCCAGGCCTCCCCTGCCGGAGTTTCGTCCAGCAGCAGGAGGCCAGACTTGTGTCTGTGGCAGCAGCATCCATTTTGTGATGCCAGGGCTTCAGAAAGAAGTTACCGGGTAAGCCAGAGTTAACATGTCTTTCCCTCTAGAAGGGTGGAATGCTACCCCCGCCGCCAGGATTGGCGGGGGGTAGTATTCCAAGATGTTTGACACCAAACACGACATGTTTAGGTGCAGCCATTCCAAAGTTAGCATTTTACCGCGAGGATATAATGCGCTTAAGAGTATATGGTCAGGCTGCACTACAAACAGCATCAGAGATGGTCTCCGAACGCTGCAGAGGGCCCTGCTCATGCAGGGGCACCCTCTCACATAGGAACCATGCACTCTGCCTTTAGGATTGATAAAGCCTGCCTTAGGAGTGACTTATAGGTTTCTAGGTGTGTATGTATTTCGTGATATAGGTAACCTATATCACAGTAAGGAGTGCATGCACCACCTTACCCAGGCTGCAGTAGCAGACCGGTGGTGTCAGTTTGGATGGCCTTCCAGGGGTGGCATAATACATGCTGCAGCCCCTGGCAGGCCTCTGAGGTACCTATGCCCTTGGTACATAGTATACCATATACTAGGGACTTATAAGGGCACTCCAGATCCCAATCAGAGATGTGCCTAAGGCACATGGAATCCATTTTACAGAGAAAGCAGATAGACTGGGGCCCTGAATAGCAGGATCCCAGTCCAACTAAGTCATAAACCAGCAAAACACCATAAAAAAAGTGGGGGCAACCATATAGTCAGATTCCACCTTCCTACATAACTGGTGCTATGTAAAGTGCTCTGATACACGATTCGGGTCAGGTTTGCGCTATATAAAACTCTGTAAAAAAAAAAGGGTCCTTAATCTTTAAAATTCCAACCGCGACTTGCACATAGACTTGCACGGAGCACGCGGTTGTGTTCACACACTGCACACGCTCTCCGTGGGGTCCCTATCTACTTACCTTGGGTGGTTCTGTGGGTCCCCAGCAATTCTACGTCCTCTCGATATTGTCCTGACTCTAATCGTGGTTCTTTTACCACTTTCTTAGTATATGGTTTGGTCCCTCCCTGGGGCCCACTGTGTTTTTAGTGCCATTTACTGTGATTTCTTTGCTTAAGTATTGTGTGCTTTGTGTCTATCTCCGTGTAGGAGATACTGTAACGTACTAGGTAGTGTTATATAATTAATACATACTTTTATAAATACTTTGTGTGGTTCTTTTTCATTTAATATATACTATAAGATTGCATTTTGGTAAAACAAGCTGCTTTACACTCCTTCAAGACTAAGCCTGAAGGCTGCTCTTCCCAGCTACCACTTGGATATCTTTCTTAGGTTGTCTGAGACCTCTTAAATCACCTTAAGGGTTGTCTGGACTGGTGCAAGGTGCCCACTTACATTAGTGGACATCATATACCAGGCCAGCCTCTCACAATGGGCCTGTCTTGTTCCCTCTATCCGACCCGCGCTCCACTGTGGTCGGCCTGAACTTGTGACTTTGCCCCTGTCTCGCCTAACCAGATAACCACAGTTGATGATTTGTGATTCTAGGAACTATTTTCACTTAAATCTTTAAAATTGCATATCTCCTCCTTCTGGTTGGTTGTTTTGCTCCCAAAAAATGTATTAAATTTAAATCTATTTTTCTAAATTGGGTTCGGGTGTTTTCTTGTGTTATGTTTTCACTTTATTACTGTTTGAAGTGCTACATAAATACTTTACACATTGCCACTAATTTAAGTCTTTCTGCTTCTGTGCCAAGCTGCCAGAGGGTTAAGCACAGGTTAATTTGGGATTTGCTTGTGGTTCACTCTGTCAGAGATTGTGGTTGCTGCTTGAGTAGGGTTTCAACCCCCTCGAAAACCAGTAACCCAATTTCCAACAAAAACACCCTAAAAGTGCAAATAAAAACAATTAAAAACAACATTTTATAAAACTCTAAATGACAAAATATATCATATAAGAAAATAATTAATATTATGCGCAATATTTGATATAATTTACAATAATATTACCTTCTAGATAAAAACAACAGTATTCTTACCTGTGATAATTCATTCCAGGATATTCTTGACATGATGTTCCTACCATGATATTGTAAAAAGACAATATTTTTACAATTATATTAAGGTCAAATTTCTCCCTGAGACCTCTGAATAAGTCCTATTTGACTTGATAGGGCTTAGTCCGGGAATGGCTGTGTCTCCCTTGCCTGAGTTGCACACCCTCCGTCCTCCTTCTGGGAAGATGGTTTAGTCAGCCTGTCCTTTATTATGTGTTCTTGTTCCACCTTCGAAGTCGCCATAGGCTAGAGGTGGTTGCATACATCAATGTTCCAGACCGCTGCTGTCTCCGAGATGAGGTCCTCCCATCACTAATCTGTACATTGTGCTGCAGCTTGTGTTCAACAGCCCAGAGGCACAGAAAATGCCCCAGCACTAGGATGTCTCTGCCACTCAAGGTCAATACCCTGTCTTCACGCCGCCCCTGTACCAACTTTGGTGCTCTGCTTACTAGAAGCCTGGATTCTGCATGTTCTAGTTCATGTATTCTGGGGTTCTGCCTGATGTTTTTGCTTGCCTGCCTCTCCAGGTCATGATCACAGATACTCTCACCAGGAATCAGGCCCACTGTTTGAGACTTACAGTACAGTCCAATTTCCTCCAATGTATTAGACTCACTTTATCGCTGAGTCCTCCTCAATGCCTCTGGTTCTGGCCCAGTAATTTCACTCTCTTCTGACTGGATAAGGAGCGCTGATGTGTTGATTTGGATCAGGAAATTCCAACTGTACCATGACCCTACTGTTATATCATCATACTGCTCGCTTTGCTCCTCTGATGGTCCATGAGAAACTCTCCAGCAGCAGGACCCTCTCTTTACTGCAGCAACACCTACATCTCTGCCAGAACTCAGTGTTAATTTCACTCCACTGCCCACATCAGCTGCCGAAGCAATGTCTCTGGGCCCTGTGGCATATTCAGCTGCTACTCTCTGCTGACACTGCTGACGGTGCATGCGTGGACCTGAACATGCGTTTTCACTAAATTCAGTCTCTTTATTGGGTTCAGGTTCTTAGAACAGTTTTCACATGGATGCCATCTTGATTCTTGCTCCTTGCTACCAGCCTTGTGCAATCTCTTCAGATCTGTGTGATCTCTACTCAATCCACATCACCAACCAGCCATTTATATAAGGTACATTTTCTAATTTTGTGGAAAGAGTCACCCAGTTTTCATTCTCTGTGGGATGGCCAAGACAGATGTAAGGAAATGTTTATCCTGTTCCTTCCTCCATCTTGGCCATGCCACCCATGAATAGATTTCATTTGGTGCATAATGATGCTAACAACAAACACACACGATTTGTAGCAGATTCTGGTGACTTACCATATCAGAACCCTGTTCAGAATGTCATGGGGCAAGCAGCAGCTACTGGGTCCAACTGTGGTGGTTTAGACCTTTTACTCTTGCCCACTATAGCCTCTGAGCAACTGGGCCAAGCACCCCTTCAGCACTTGATTCTCAGGGCTAGCTCGGCGAGCAGTACAAGGCATCCTGGGGAGGAGGTAGGTACAGGGTGAACACAGGTTCACCACTCAAAATACATCCAGCAACCCCAATAAATAATTGTCCAGTCAAATAATTGCTTTTATGTAAAAGATAGTTTTTATATACAGACACAAATTACAATACAGCACACCCAAAATAATATACACACTCTTCATAAGGCAAGCATGCTGGCATTCCCCGGGTCAGCTCTGGAGTCCCACTTCGCTAAGGACTGCCGTTATTCCCCATTCACTTGAGGAGACGTTACGTACAAGCTAGACCCCGCTAGTAAGTTCAACTCTTAGAAGTTACACAATGGCTTTGAGAAAGTAAAAGTGTCCTCATGCCGTACCATGCAAGAGAAAGTTCCCCAGAGGTCCGACGGCCTGGTGTTCAGTCTTACACACTCTCACTGAAGAGACAGAGTGGAAGGAACAGGCATGTCTGCGGTCATCCATGCCGCAGTCTGGATGCTGCAGTAGAGGCAGCAAGCATTCATGGCTCTTCTTCTGTTATGCTGCAGTTACGCTGTAAGTCTCCCTCAGTCTGGTGGCGGGTCTTTGGTGCTCCTGGATTATGGTAGTTTAATTGTTGCTCTTCCACCAGAGGTAAAGACCTGCTTTTCTTCATGGCTGCACAGTGTTCCAGGGTAACGGCCCTTTCACTTCACAATGGCACCGTCACGGCGGATTGGGGACACCCCCTTGGGTCACAGTACTGCACAGCCCAACGGCCGTACTCTCCTTTCAAGCAAAGCACTAGAGCAAAGGCCCTCAGTCTTCACTGATGCCCCCACCAGGCATATGGTGCTCAGAAGTGGCCCAAATTAGGTGATAGCACTCTTTAGTTCATGGAGCTGCACAGGATGATGATCCTTCTCTCATCGCACTGTAGCACCAGGGCGTTGACCATTATTTTTTCCTACGTCTCCCACCTGGCTTAAGGGGTTAATGAATAGCTCACACAGGCAGACATCCTGATCAGTGAGATGGTCTGAACAAACTAGAATCTCACACTCCGCTCCCAGGATCCACTCGGCAGGATCCCCATTGGACCTCACTCCCTCCAGGTTATCTCCTTCTCCTCACAAGGTTGTTTGGTCTTGGGTCAGGCAGAAGTTGGTGCTCCAAGTTCCAGGGCCAGTGTTCTTGATTCTCCTGGGTAATGTACCCTCACCCACCAGGGACACTGGCAGATTCTCAGTCCACAGTCTCAGTCCACAGTCCTGGTCACAATAGGCAGAAGTTGTGTAAAGCTTCTCCATGCTGAAGTGCAGCTTCAGATTGACAATTTGAAAGACTGAAGCTCCCATTTTTGTCTGTTTCCAGACATAAATGTGATTTAGTGTCTCAGTTGTTGAAATTTGTGTTATGCATGTTGCTCCTTTTTAAGTGCCCTCTCCCCTGTCCTGTCCTTTGTCCAAGAAGCAATCTATCACAAATGGGGGGACTCCAAGTTTGATAGCCTCACAACACAGGCCATGAGAGGGTCTTGAGGTTGACACCTTAAAGTCAGCCTCACTGACATATGCTCAACAAAAGGTTGCCAAAGGGCCACAACCCTACTCTTTATGATTCTATTATCAGACCCATCTGCTTTCTGAGATGTGCCCAGGCCCCTTTGGCTAAACTCCTCTAAAATCAAAGAGCCCTTTTACAGTGCACAAAGGACCTGGCTCTCCCTTTCTCCAGTGTGTGTGTCCCATCCAGCTCTCAGGAATGGAGCAATCCACAAATCTGTCTGGGAGTCTCTTCTACCTTTACATGCTTCACCAGCCAGCCCTGGAGTTCCCAGTATGGAACCCCCAGGTCGGCATACACTGTACCAGTGACAGGCACACATGCATCCTCAGGCATTGCACGCAAATACAAGTGTAGCCTTCCATGTACTGCACCACTCACAGCCACTCATACATACCTGTGCTCTGTACACAAAACACATGCATGCCTCCGTGAACTGCAGCCACTGGCACATATACATACCAGCATGCTGCATACCAACACATACGCAGGCCCCCATGTACTGCATGCACACCTAAGTTCCAGCAAGGTGCACGCAAACTCCTCCAGCCCTACATCCATCCTGGTGTATGCCATGGGTTCGCTAGGCACACAGTATTGTTAAATACTTGTTACTCAAATGTTAAATAATTAATGTTGTTTATTAAATGTTAATGGTATTGCTCCATATGAAATTGTACCTCTTGTACAAGTATATGTGTGGAAATGCTTCTGCATTGCACAAATAGGAACTTTACTTAACTGGGCCAGTAGGCCTCACTCCCATGACTGAGCTAAAAAGTTCTGATCTTATTACCGATTACTTATTACAAATTGGTATGCTGCCAACACTGTGTTTGTGCTGCTTAGGTCCATTTAAGGGCAGTAGCTCATCACTACCAGGAGGATAACATGTTGTGCTCCTTGCCACGTCTAACCAGACTGCAATCCAAGAGACAGACCTAGGTCATGGCTCACACACGTGATCTGAGTTTGCCCGTGGCCAAAAAGTGTTACCAAGGATCCAGATATCACTGGTGCTAGGGCATACAGTGACTATTACCATGCAAGTGACTTTTCTAAACCAGCATGCCACTAAAAAATTCAAACACCGCCAACACAAATCTGTTTACATTATCCAGAAAATACTGTAAATAAATTCAAGCATCATGACACAACACGGTTTACTTGGTGAGCACCATTGCATGCAACTGCAGTGAATCTTTGTTTAAATCTCTGATCAAGCCTAGTAGTACATGCAGACAGTAGATGCAAATGGAAATTCCTACCTGCCACTTCTGTTGCAATATCATTGATAAATACATTGAAATTGATGGATCGTAGAACCGATTATTTTGCCATTGTGAAACTGCAATGATGACAGCACCATTATCAGTTTACCTGCACACATCAGGGCCAATTCACTGTGCCATTTTCTAATGCAAGTCTGATTTACTGGTGCAAATGGATCTATTTATGGGTGTAAGGTATTCACACAAGATGGTTGTGCAGTCTTGAGTTCTTTTACTCAAGTAAAATATTACTGATGATGGACTAGTACTGCATTTGATAAATCTCATTAAAGAGAATGGAAGTGGGCAATACTGGGCGTTGTTAACCTGATATGTTTGGTGCTCCATGTGGGCAATACTCCTGCTAAATGCAAATGTAATACTTTTTACGAGAATAGAAGAGAAAGAGAAGACCTGCATAGCTTGATGAGGGTTTGGAGAAACATTTAATTTTTTTTAAAAAGTGCCACTGCAAAAATGTTAATGGTCATTTTACCGCTTGTACAATTATACATGTGGAAATGCTTCTGTATTGCACACATAGGAATTTATAAATGTTTTCCACAAGTGCGCCTGGGAAAGAGTGACTGCCGCAATCTTTCTGGTGTGCTTCTGGAAGGTTTTGTGAATTCTGCAAATACTTAAATCTCTATCCAGGAGAGGTAGTACGTCTGCATGTGCAGATTTACAATCTTCTCTGTGACTTGTGACCATTGTCTCCTGTCACTTTTGTAGTGCCTTGCGAATTAGAAATGATGGAACCCGTTTGGCTCCTGATAGAATCTGTAGAACTGTGATGTAAGTGTTAGAGTGGAAAGCAAAGAAGACTTGTTTAGAATGTTGAGTTTGCAGTTACACTCAGGCGAATAAAGACGTGTAATACTAAGCTCCGTGTGTGGCGTAGTCATTGTTTGGTACTGAGGGTGGGGAGGATGCTACAACTGGTGACGAGTTAGGGTATAAGTAACCAGAAGATCGACAGTGCTTCTCCAGAGAGTTTGCTGTGGTCCACCTAAACTGCTCATGTGTGCCATGTGTGTTGCAGCCGAAGTATGGAGCCAACACTTGTGGAGTCAAAGCGCAACTCCAGCCGCTGTAAAGAAGTTGAAAGCAATGAAAGCATTGAAAAAAAATCTATGACCGAAAACCTGCCGGTCAAATCGTACATAAAGGTTCAGCAGTTTTTTGCAATATACAGTCACATGTAATATGGAGTGTTAAAGCTAAAGGCGGATGCAACCAGGTTTTAAAAGAGCAGCAAATAGCGACAGTAAATTGCAAGATAACACTGCGATCAGAAGCACTGTGAGGCGAAGATCAACCAGCTGTCAGAGAGTACACAGAGACGCCAAAGAATAAAACAATTATTTACTCACCAGAACCTGAGCAAAGTGAGCCGGTACAACCTCAGCGCCAGGCGCCGCAACCCAGGAAGTCACAGGGGTTGTGCTTTCGATGCTGGTTAGTCTTGTCAAGCCAACAAATGGGTTGGAGATATTTTGGAATAGTGAAATGCTGCTTTTCCAATGGAGGCAAAGACAGGGGCCATTTTCCTAAAAGACATCAAGGATTATCTAAAAGCCAGCACATCTCAAGGCCTTAGAAATGGCTCACATGAACAGGTTCAAGATGAACAGCCAAGGGAGCCAGAGGGAGCTCCACCCTCAATGTCAGCCACTCCCAGGAATGACTACAACGCTGCTGCTTTCCTGAAACCACCACCACCGTTTGATACCACCAGAAAGCTGAATATTGGTGATAAATGGACTGCTTGGATAGAGAGATTTGATGACTTCGTTGATGCACTTGAAGTGACTGATAACAAAAAGATTATCAAGTATCTCAAAAATCTTGCAGATGATGATGTAAAAGAAGTCATAAAGAAAATGCAGCAAACTGACGAAGAAGTCACATATCATCACATTAAAGACGTATTGAATCTCAAGTTTAATCCAATGCCCAATGTTGATTACAAACGATACAGCTTCAATGAAGAATGTCAGAAAATTGTTGAAATCATTAATGAATTTGTAGAGAGACTCGACACACTCATCTGACATTGTAAGTTCAATGAATTTATTGATGAAGAAGCTATGCGTCTGAGAGTTATTGATGGATGCTTGCCAGATTCATTCAGAAGACGAATGCTGAAAGAAACTCTTAGTCTGGAGAGAGTATTAACGGCTGCCACAGCTGCAGACCGTGCTGATGGACAAGCTGCTGACATGAAGGGCAGAGGTGCCCAGAATGAATCAGTCATGAGTGTGAAAAGTAAGGCAAAACAAAAGACTGAAGGACTCAAAGTGATGTCTACATGTAAAAAGAAGTTGTGTTTTAAATGTGGATTTTCGTTTCCACACAAAGGTAAATGTCCCACTCTTGGGCAGATATGTAAAGGCTGTGGGAAGGAGATCCATTTTATGATGGTTTGCAAAGTAAACGAAAAAGTAAGTGCGTTACGGCACAAAGACAAAATGGCTGCCATAACATTCCAGAAGCAAGGTTTGACACACACCCACAAGGCCAAGCAGCACATGAGTTAAGACAAATTGACACTGAACGAAGTTGCTCGTCATCTAAATCATCATCAAACAGTTCTTCTATGTCATTATTAAGAGAAAGTGAAGAAAATGATTGAGCCATGTAGATGTTTACATCAGAAAAATGGGCACATGTTGGTGTAGCCGCATGTAAAAAAAATGTCAGTCAAAAAAAGATCAACATGTTAAAGCACCAAAGTCATTCCAACTTTGTCCGAAGATAGCACTAAAAAAAATGGTTGTTCGATACCTTTCATTATCAACAGTGGTACATCGATAAACATTATGCCTGAAGAGAAATACAGTTAATTATCTCCATTGCTGCATCTTACGCCATTGAAAACCAAACTGTATACATGGGCTGCATCAACACCCTTAAAAGACATGGTTCATTTGCAGATACAACGAAACAAGAAAACAAAGGTGCAAGCACCCATTCATGTGCTTCAAGGCACGGCGTCATGTGCCTGTCTACTCAGTTTCAGCACAGCCGCTGTTATGGGGCTGACTTCCGTGAATTACAACATGAATGCTCACCATGACATAGAAAGTAAGTTTCCTTCGTTATTTCATGGTTTGGGAAAGCTTAAGACTATGAAAGTAAAGTTGCTTATAAATGAGGACGTCTGTCCAGTTGCTCAGAGACATAGACAAATTGCTTTTCATCTGCAAGAAGCTGTTGAAAAAGAACTTGAATAATTACTTAAGCATGATATTATCGAGCGTTCTAATGGTCCAAGCCCATGGGTTTCTCCCACAGCAGTAGTGACGAAAAAAGACAGTGAAGGAGCTGTACACAAATGCATTGAGATACATCAGGAAAACAAAGCAATTGAACGAGAACGACATCCAGGTCCATACATAGGCTGACATGATAATGCAACAAAATGGTGCAAATGTCTTCTCTCGCCTTGATCTAAATAAAGGTTATCATCAGTTGGAACTCAAAGAAGATTTCAGGTACATTACAATCTTTTCTACACATGTTGGTGTGTTTCCACACAAAAGACATAGGGCTTTATTATGAATTTGGTGGTCCTCCTGTCGGCCCATCAATGCCATGCCGACAGGAGGACCGCCAAGCCCATCGAGCTCCAGCCCGCCGGAATACAACTGTAATCCATGGGTTGCGGGAGGTACTGCGGCGGTCTCACAGGAGTGGCTGTATAAGGCTCATAGGTGAGCCTTAACTGCAGACACCACAGTGACAGGGCCTGCAGCACGTTCCTGCATGGTGTGGCATGCATACCACACCGTACAGGAACTAGGGTGCAATTCCAGGGGGCACAACATGTGGCACCCAGCATGCACTCCCAGGCCCAGGAGCGGCAGGGGGCCCGTTCATTATGGCCCCCTTAGTTGCCTCTCTGCCACCCTTTTCAGGGCGGGCTGGCGGTGGGCAGGCAACTCGTAATATGCACAGCGCTGTCCCCTTCCACTGCGCGACCGCCGCAGAATCCTAGATCCCCAGCAGACGCGGCAGTCCTGTGACGGTCCGACCGCCACTCTCTGAATACTGCAGGCGGACCTGCAGTGGTGGTGGTGGTCGGACCGTCACCACAAATACGGCGGTCCTGTGCACCGCTGTACTCATAATAAGGCCCTAAATTTTGGTGTGTCATCCACTGCAGAATTGTTTCAAGATGTCATTCGACATATCATAGAGCCTGTCATGAATGCGTTCAATTCACAGTGATGATAAATTGGTTTTCGGAGCTACACAAAATGAACACGATAAAGTTCTTACACAAGTATGCCGTTTACTTGCTGAAGCAGGTTTGACTTTGAATGCAGACAAGTGTGAGTTCCATAAGACAAAGATAACATTCTTTGGCCATATCTTTTCCACTGGGGGCATGACACCAGATCCGGCTAAAGTACAAGCACTGTCAAATGCTGATCCCCCAGCAGATGTTTCTATGGTGCGTTCATTTCTTGACATGGCCAGTTACTTTTCTAGATACATGCAAGACTTTGCCACTGTAAGTGCTCAGTTGAAAGACTTGACCAAAAAGAATGTTTCATTTCATTGGTCACATGAATGTGAGAAATGTTTTAAGACAATCAAATAATCCATTGAGAATGCTACTAAAATGGCTTCAATCCGAAGCTTCATACAGAGGTTGTTGTTGATGCTAGCACAATCAGGTTAGGTGCTATCCTTGCACAGCATAGAGGACACCCGAATGCTTGAAGGCATATTGTGGCATATGCAAGTAGAAGTTTGTCCCAAACAAACCGTGTTTACTCATAACCAGAAAAAGAAAGTTTAGCCATGGTATAGGCTTGTGAATATTTCCATGTATTCCTATACAGAATAGCTTTTACGCTGGGAAATAATCAAGCTTTACTGGCTATATTTGGCAATCCAAAGGTCAAAATGCCTCCTCGCATTGGACGATGGGGACTACGGTTACATGAGTATAATTATGCCATTGTACATCATCCAGGGAAGGATCAGAAGCCTTCTTACTACTTTTCCAGAGTGCCTATACCAGGTCACGGAACTCCATCTAAGACAGCTAAGGCCTATATAAACTTCAATGTAAAATCAAACACACTAGCTGCCATTTCGTTAGCCCAGATTATCGCTGCTACACGCCATGATAGTGACATGTTAAAATTAAAGGCTATCATTGTTTATCAGTCATGGAACCACCACACTCGCCCGCTCACCAGTGATGGTGAATATCAACAATACAAAATGTCAAGGATGATCAGTCCATAACTCAGGAAGGAGTTATACTATGAAGGTCGAGATTCCGGAGAGTCTGAAGTAGGACATGAAGGACATTGTGGAATCATTACCACAAAACTAACTCTTTGAGTATGAGTATGGTTTTCTTATCTTGATGACAGGGTTGAAAGGGATTTAAAGGCTTGTCATCTATGCAAATGCCTTTCTACAAAAACTATTCACCACACCTTGAACATGTCAAAACTCCCAAAGCATGCATGGGAGAGAATAGCCATTGACTTTTTTGGTCCACTCACCAACGGACATCACCTGCTAGTGATTATGGATGAATACTCATGATTTCCATAAATGGAAGATCTTTCATCTACTACTCAAGAGCAAGTCCTAGAAAAACTAGATGGCATCTTTGAGACATGGGATGGTCCAGCCATAGTGAAGTCTGACAATGGCACACCTTTCAGCAATCGAGAGATTAAAGATTTCTTGGAGCATTTGATATAAAGCATCAGAAAAGCACACCTTTGTGGCTACAGGCCAACGGACGTGTTAAGCATTTTATGGGAATGCTAAAGAAAAGCAGTGCAGCGTGCTAGTCTTGAGAAGCTCAATTTGAAAACTGTGCTGAATTCTACCTTGAGATTTATCGTTAACACCCCACTCGACCACAGGTGTAAGTCCTGCGACATTGATGTTCGGGAGAGCAATGAACACCACATGGGCCAATCAGCAAAAGAAAGATAAGACAGCGTCTCATGAGAAGGACTTGGTTAACAAACAAAAGATGAAAGTGTATGATGACAAAAGACATCGTGAAAACATTGTCGTTAAGAAAGGAGATCCCTTGCTCACACGACAAATGCGGAGAACAAAATCTGATGCTCTATTTGATTCACAACCTTTTCAAGTGGTGTCTACTAAAGAACTCATGGTGACTGCCAAGCACCCTGGGACTCTTCTCATTTCAGGCATTTAACTAATAGTTTATCAGATTTAGCTGTTGAAGGAGAGACTGGGTCTGAAACATCAGTGACTGCTGTTGCCTCTACACCATTGACGCAGATCCTGGACAGTAGTAGGGACAGTCCCAGTTTCCAAGAACAAGATCAGGTCAAACAATTGAAGCACCAAAAAGATTGATTGAAGAGATATAATTGTAGATTTTATATATCTCTATTTTGTAATTTTTTTTATTTTTTTATTTAGAGGAGGGGAGATGTAGTGTCTTGCGAATTAGCAGCTGAGGCAGGTCCATTGGGGTGGAAGGGCCACCCCCCCCCCCACCTTTTGCCCCTCACGAACAGTGTCTGTCAGGCTGAACAAAGGTCAGCCTGACAGACACTGTTAATTTTCAGGTCAGGCAGCCAGGAGCCAGATATGTGCTAAATGTGCAGGCTCCTGCCTGCCTGATCAGAACTTTGCTGGGCTGAGGAAGTCACAGCTCCTGTGGGCATGACCTCCTCAGGTCAGCAAAGGTCCCTGAGGCCCTCCCCTCAGTGACGAGAGGTAGCATCACTGATTGTCTCACACCTGGGTGCTTCAGTTTTAAGCCCTGAAGCGCCCAGGGTTGAGTGTCATCAATCAGTGACACTTCATCACAGAGTGGGGTGGGGTCAGCAGTCTCACTGACCCCATTCCACTCTGTGATGGCGTTGGGACTGCTGCCTTCCCTCATTGGCTGACCTTAGGTCAGCCAATGAGGGAAGGCTGCAGCCCCAAGCCTCCTAGAACCTCCGAGGCAGAGCAGCATGTAAGTGTGTGCGTTTTCTTTAAAATTAATGTTTGGTGTGTGCGTGTGTGTATGTATGAATGCTTGTTAATGAGTGTTGTGAATGGATGTTTTTGATTGTGTGTGCGCACGTGTGAATGCATGGCTGTGAATGTGTATGTGTGTGTGTGTGTGTGTGTGTGTCCCTTCCGCCCACTCCCTCCTAAACTTACCGGCCGCCACTGCGAATTAGAAATGTTGGGGCCCTTTTGGCTCCTGATAGACTCCGTAGAACTGTGGCGTAAGTGTTAGAGTGGAATGCAATACAGATTGGCATAGAATGTTGAGTAAGTTACCTGCAGAACTGGCATAGAATGTTGAGTAAGTTACACGCAGAAGAATAAAGATGTGTAATGCCAAGCTCCATGTGTGGCCTGGTGTAGTCATTGGCGGGTAGCAAGGCGGGGGAGGACGCTACAACTTTGTAATTTCCTAATCCAATTTGCTGCCCTTCATCCACCAACCAGGGCTAATTAATAGATCATTTTGAAGGCATCA
This sequence comes from Calotriton arnoldi, assembly GCA_963921515.1. NCBI lineage: Eukaryota > Metazoa > Chordata > Amphibia > Caudata > Salamandridae > Calotriton > Calotriton arnoldi. The sequence continues at coordinate 994,535 of CAWUFW010004193.1, forward strand.
GTTTTATTAGGTGGACATAATTGGTTTGTTCGAGCAGTGCTTTAATCAGTAAAACAAAAAGGGGTCTGCAGAACACTAATTTGATAATGTTTTATGTGGGAGGCGTGCTTGCTATGTCTATTAATCACTAGCTGAGAGCCACTGACAACATATGTGATTGATGCTTTACTCTCTGTCTATGTTTTCCGCCTTTGACAGTATGTACCAGGTAAACAGATGCATGTTAAATGAAGTAAACCTCAATTTTAACTTCAACAACAATGAAAGAGTGAAGCAAATATAAATGGTAAGTAAAGACGAGAAAAGCAGGGCCACTTTAGGGTTTGTGCCTACCTATCCAACATGTGTTCCCCCTTTCTTTCCAGCAGGAGTCTGAACCCCCTTGCCATAAAAAGGGAGCATGCGAAACGCGAGCAAGCGATCGCAGTGAATGTCCTCGGTATTTGAAACTAATGCGACAGCGTTTCAGCAAACAATTCTTTAATAGAGATAAGAAGGAAGCATAGTAAGCCACTTCAGTTCTAAACCTAGGGCTGACCTGGCTTCACCTAACGGTGGAGTCACTGAATTGAAAGTGAAATAATTGCATTAGTAAAACGCTGATTTTAGCACATTTAATAGAATGATTCCCGAACTGAGACCTAGATAGGTTGCCATGGTGAGCTTAATTGACATACAAAAATATAGAAACGGTGTATTAGGGTACTAAATTGTACCATAACACTTTTAAACTCTCTTTCGTGTCTTTTATGCATGGCCAGACAGCAAATCTGTAAAGCAGAAGCGAAGCATGGCAGTCACTGGCGAAACATGGAAATACCTTGCAAAGTATGTCACAGAATTATTAAGGGGACAACTTCCAATACTCTCGTTGATAGTGAAAACACCGGCTTAAGAATTACATCTTGACAAAATTAAACAATAAATTTGTTGTATGTAAAACGCCGTATTTAATTGTTTTTATTTACCACTAGTGGGCACACATAGTAATTGTTTGACAGATAGTCTTATTTCTTTTATCGACCGCAGCATGAACAAAGGTAATTTCACTCCAGTCCTGATTAAAACCTGCCAACCTGCGGGTCACACTCTGACCTTTGCCACAGGCTTATTAACTAACCAAATGGCCCATTCCTCCTCCTGAAGACAAGTAGCGTTCAGCCCTATTCACAGTTGTGGTGCGCCTCACACATACTGTTTCACAGGATTTTTAGGTCTGTCTAGAAACAGCTTTGGCTGCATCCCAGAGCATATGTGATGAATGAATATATATATATATATATATATATATATATATATATATATATATATATATATATATATATATATATATATTCACTGAAAAAACCATAGGTTTTAGGGACAGTTATAGTTAGTTGGACATTGCACTCGTACAAAACCCGTGAAATTCCCCCGTTATAGTTAGTTCAGCTAACTATAACTCGCGCCCCGCAATGCACTGCTGATGACGTCACATATTACATCACTCATGACATGGTCAGTGACATCACTGATGACATCACTGATGACATCTCAAATGACATCACTGATGACATCATCCAGTGACTGTGTGTTTCTGTAAAGTTTAAATATTTTTATATATATAGGGAAAGGCGTATTGAAGAATGAGTGGGTGTATAAGTGTCTGTATGGATGATTTAGTAGGTGCGTGACTAATTCTATAAGTGAGTGATTAAACGTATCTTACTGAATGCATGGGTTAGTGACTAAACTGGGTGAATGTCTGTATCTGTCTGTTGCTGTGTAAGTGGCTGCATGGGTTTGTTAATAGCTACATGAGTGTCTATAAGAGTTATTGATTTGTTGTCTGAGTATCTGTATGGGTGCCTGAGTGTTTGTGTGGATGGGGTGTGTGCGACTGTGCATAATGTGTGAGTGGGTGATTCACTGGGTGGATGGTTTCAAGAGTGCATCTGTGATAGACTGTATGGGTGGGTAAGTGTGTGTAAGAGTGTGTTAGTGAGTGAATGTATGTCCCAGTGGTACATGTGTGAGTAACTACATATGTGAAAGGCAGTATATATGTGTGTTGGAGTATATAAATAGCTATAAGCGAGAGTGAGTGATTGTGATAGTGGCTTATGGATGAGTGTGTGCTTGTATCAGTGATTGTATAAGAGCGTAACAATGTGCTAGTATTTGTATGATTAAGTGAGCTGGTGTGTGTATAACTGTATAGGTGAGTAAATGGCAGTGTGTTTAATTATTTGCATGACTGACTAGGTGTGTGAGTACCTCTATGGATGAGTGGCGGTGTTTGAGTGTCTATATAGGAGTAAGAGTGCATATGATAGTCCTGTATTGAGTGACCATAAGTATGAGTGACTGTACGGGTGAGTGAGTGGATGTGTGTGTGTAGACCTAAGAATCAGTGAGTGGGTATGTAGTTATTGGTGTTGGAGTGTCTATGGTTTTGCGAATGGCAGTCTGTAATTTAGATTGGGTGTATCAAAGGTTATATTAGGGTGTGAAGAGCTGCATCAGATTATCACGTGGATGATGTCATCAGTGATGTCATTTGAGATGTCATCAGTGATGTCATCAGTGATGTCACTGACCATGTCATGAGTGATGTAATATGTGACGTCATCAGCAGTGCATTGCGGAGCGCGAGTTATAGTTAGCTGAACTAACTATAACGGGGAATTTCACGGGTTTTGTACGAGTGCAATGTCCAACTAACTATAACTGTCCCTAAAACCTATGGTTTTTTCAGTGAATTTCAAAGGTTTTTTAAATGCTAATTTGTAACTATAACGTCCCTAAAACCTATGGTTTTTTCAGTGAATTTCAAAGGTTTTTAAATGCTAATTTGTAACTATAACATGTCTGAAACCTACGGTTTTTTCAGTGAATTTCAAAGGTTTTGTAAATGACAATTTTTAAATGTATTAATTGTTATATAAATTTTTTTCATACTGATTTCGAAATTTTTTAGAAAACATTTTTTTTACATATTTTATTTTTTAAATTACATTGTAATTATATTATACATTACAAAAAATACTTTCTCAGAATGAATTACTTTAGTTTAAATACTTTGCACATAGGCAATAGACTTTTAAGTACAGTAGTTACAGTTGTTGCAATGGGCAACACATTTTCAAACACAATGCAACATTCAGCTCAATGTGAATTTCTAGTTAAATGCAATTAGTTACTTTATGGATTACTTTTCTAACCACAGGACTGGATCCTAGATTCAGTCCTGGGACATCTCCTGTAAACAGTTGAGTAAAAGCGTTTTGGTTACAGTCGTGATTTTTAAGGAATATTATTGTACTTTAAAAGTTGACACTTAGAAACTTTTTCTCATAGAATGACCAATGTTATCCTATGGAAGGAAATTCACTTAGGAGGTAAAAACTGTTATCGTTACTTTTTGTTAATCAGTGTTGGATCCTGGATCCAGCACTGGTGCATCTCCTGTAAACAGTTGAAAGAATGCGTTTAAGTCATACAGGCGATTTTTAAGGAATATTTGTAGTTTGTGAAAATCGACACTTTGAAACTTTTCTGCTGAAAACCAGACAAAGGATTCCTATGGAAGAAAATATAAGTTACTGGTAAGTACGGTTAAAATTACTTTTCAGGGTCAGTGCTGGGCTAAAAGATGCAGCACTGGGTTCTCTCCTGATAACAGGTGAGTAAATTGGAATTCGTACTTTGGTTGATTTTAGAGGAATATTATAAAGTTCCAAAACTCCACACTTAGAAGAATTTCCAAGTGAAACCAGTCAATGTTAGCCTATGAAGGAAATTCAAGTTACCGGTAAGTACGGTTAAAATTAATTTTGAGGATCAGTACTGGGCTGAAAGATGCAGCACTGAGGTCTCTCCTGATAACAGGTGAGTAAATCAGAATTCGGATTTCGGCTGATTTTAGAGGAATATTTTAAAGTTCCAAAAATCAACACTTAGAATCTTTTTCAGCAAAAAGCAGGCAATGATATCCTATGGAAGGAAATTCAAGTTACCGGTAAGTACGGTTAAAATTACTTTTGAGGATCAGTACTGGGCTGAAACATGCAGCACTGAGGTCTCTCCTGATAACAGGTGAGTAAATCGGAATTCGTATTTCGGCTGATTTTAGAGGAATATTTTAAAGTTCCAAAACTCCACACTTAGAAGAATTTCCAAGTGAAACCAGTCAATGTTAGCCTATGGAAGGAAATTCAAGTTACTGGTAAGTACGGTTAAAATTACTTTTCAGGACCAGTACTGGGCTGAAAGATGCAGCACTGAGGTCTCTCCTGATAACAGGTGAGTAAATCAGAATTCGGATTTCGGCTGATTTTAGAGGAATATTTGTATGTTTCAAAAATCAAAACTTAGAAGAATTTCCAAGTGAAACCAGTCAATGTTAGCCTATGAAGAAAATTCAAGTTACCGGTAAGTACGGTTAAAATTACTTTTCAGGATCAGTACTGGGCTGAAAGATGCAGCACTGAGGTCTCTCCTGATAACAGGTGAGTAAATCGGAATTCGTATTTCGGCTGATTTTAGAGGAATATTTTAAAGTTCCAAAACTCCACACTTAGAAGAATTTCCAAGTGAAACCAGTCAATGTTAGCCTATGAAGGAAATTCAAGTTACCGGTAAGTACGGTTAAAATTACTTTTCAGGACCAGTACTGGGCTGAAAGATGCAGCACTGAGGTCTCTCCTGATAACAGGTGAGTAAATCGGAATTCGTATTTCGGCTGATTTTAGAGGAATATTTTAAAGTTCCAAAACTCCACACTTAGAAGAATTTCCAAGTGAAACCAGTCAATGTTAGCCTATGGAAGGAAATTCAAGTTACTGGTAAGTACGGTTAAAATTACTTTTCAGGACCAGTACTGGGCTGAAAGATGCAGCACTGAGGTCTCTCCTGATAACAGGTGAGTAAATCAGAATTCGGATTTCGGCTGATTTTAGAGGAATATTTGTATGTTTCAAAAATCAACACTTAGAAGAATTTCCAAGTGAAACCAGTCAATGTTAGCCTATGAAGGAAATTCAAGTTACCGGTAAGTACGGTTAAAATTACTTTTGAGGATCAGTACTGGGCTGAAAGATGCAGCACTGAGGTCTCTCCTGATAACAGGTGAGTAAATCGGAATTCGTATTTCGGCTGATTTTAGAGGAATATTTTAAAGTTCCAAAACTCCACACTTAGAAGAATTTCCAAGTGAAACCAGTCAATGTTAGCCTATGGAAGGAAATTCAAGTTACCGGTAAGTACGGTTAAAATTACTTTTCAGGACCAGTACTGGGTTGAAAGATGCAGCACTGAGGTCTCTCCTGATAACAGGTGAGTAAATCAGAATTCGGATTTCGGCTGATTTTAGAGGAATATTTGTATGTTTCAAAAATCAACACTTAGAAACTTTTTCAGCAAAAAGCAGTCAATGATATCCTATGGAAGGAAATTCAAGTTACTGGTAAGTATGGTTAAAATTACTGTTGAGGATCAGTACTGGGCTGAAAGATGCAGCACTGAGGTCTCTCCTGATAACAGGTGAGTAAATCGGAATTCGTATTTCGGCTGATTTTAGAGGAATATTTTAAAGTTCCAAAACTCCACACTTAGAAGAATTTCCAAGTGATACCAGTCAATGTTAGCCTATGAAGGAAATTCAAGTTACTGGTAAGTACGGTTAAAATTACTTTTCAGGATCAGTACTGGGCTGAAAGATGCAGCACTGAGGTCTCTCCTGATAACAGGTGAGTAAATCGGAATTCGGATTTCGGCTGATTTTAGAGGAATATTTGCACAATGGTGAAGGGAGGGGCGGGGCCTGAGGTGACATCTGTGCAAACGCGCCCCGTGGTGCGTTTTAAGTTGGGGGATTAAGTCCCTTGAATCCTGAGGGTCCCTAGGGGCCAACTAGCCCACCAGGAACCTCCAATATGCGCCAGGGGCTGCGTTGCAGAGACGTGTAGAGAGGCCACACCCCTTTTACACCTCTCTGCAACGCAGCTCTGTGGCGCTTTCTGGATGTACCTGTTGGGCTAGTTGGCCCCCAGGGACCCTCAGGATTGAAGGGGATTTAATTCCCCATCTTAAAACGAGCCACGGGGCCTGTTTGCACACATGTCACCTGAAGCCCCGCCCCTCCCTTCACCACTGTGCAAACGCGCCCGTGGCGCGTTTTAAGTTGGGGGATTAAGTCCCCTTGAATCCTGAGGGTCCCCGGAGTCCAACTAGCCCACCATATACCTCCAAAAGCGCCACAGAGCTGCGTTGCAGAGAGGTGTAAAGGGGTGTGGCCTCTCTACACGTCTCTGCAAGGCAGCTCCCTGGCGCATACTGGAGGTTCCTGGTGGGCTAGTTGGCCCCCAGGGACCCCCAGTATTCAAGGGAATTTGTTCCCCCTCTGCAAGCGTTTGCAGAGTGGTGAAGGAAGGGGCGGGGCCTGCGGGCCCGATCGTTTTTTTTTTTTTTGTCCCTGAAGGGGGCTTTGTGGCCCCCTTCCTTTTTCTCTTTTTGGGCCCTGGGGACCCCATCCCCCAGGGCCTTACCCCTTTTTAATTTTTCAAAAAAAAAAAAACGGGAAGGGGCCGCGTGGCCCCCTTCCCTGGGCCTGTATTGGCCCGGGGACCCCATCCCCGGGGCATGGCCTCTATATTTATTATTTTGAGGGGGCAGCGTGGCCCCCTCCTCTGGCCATTTTAAGGCCCCGGGACCCCATCCCCCGGGGCCGGCCTTTCCATTTAAAAAAAAAATTAAAAAATCTCTTTTTTGGGGAGGGGGCCGCGTGGCCCCCTCCCGAGCCACTACTTGCCCCGGGGACCCCATCCCCCGGGGCTGGCCTCTCCGTTGGGGACTGTGGGGGGTCCCCAATCCCCCACAGTCCCGCTCGGCTCCCCACGTCCCTTGGGAGCCGGCATTGCTGTTCCACATGGGGAGCAGCTGACATGCTGCTCCCCATGTGGAAAAGCAATCGCTTTGGATATTGGAAGAGAGAGCAGGTTTCCCTGCTCTCTCTTCCAATATCCAAAGCAGTTGCTATGGCAGGACGGGAGCCGCGAGGCTCCCGTCCTGCCATAGCAAACTACAGTGTCCCGGGGTAGGCACCCGGGACAGTGCAGGAGCCGGCCCTGGGGGTGGTGGTCCCCAGGGCCATCAAGGGCTCCAGGAGGGGCCGCGCGGCCCCCTCCCATTCAGTACACAGCCCCGGGAGGTGGTGCTCCCGGGGCTCTGGAGTCCGTAACGGACCCCCATATTAAAATGTTTAGTGCCCCGGGAGGTGGCAGTCCCGGGCGTGTGGGGGCTGGAGCCCCCACACAGGTTTATTAATTAATAAAAAAAGCCCGGGGAGGTGGTGGTCCCGGGGCTGCGGGAGGGCTCAGAGCCCTCCCGCACCATTTTCAAAAAGCCCGGGGGTGGCGGTCCCCGGGCTTGGGGGCCCTTGAGGCCCCCACACGTTAAATTATCCCCCCACCATGCCCCCGGGACTTGGGCCACCCGGGGCAAAATACAATCAAAGCGCGGGAGAACGCGCTTCGATTTTTTTTCGGCAGGATTCGCGCACCCTGAGCGCATCCTGCCGATTTTTAAAAAAATTCTTTTTTTGCCCAGGGGTCCTTGTGGGACCCCTGAGCAAACCTAGGGGGTCAGGGTGTTTCTACCCTGCCCCCTTTGTGCGCTTTGCGCACTTGTTTCTGTCCCTCGGTTCTACCGAGGACAAAATGGCTGCCAACATTTCCTGAATCGGAATGTTGACAGCCAGCTGACAGCCAATTAACATGCAGCTCGTGATCGGGACGGTGCGCGCAGGGTGCGCTGAGGGTACGCGGACCCTACTCGGCCATAGATATCACTAACTTTTTACTTTTCATTTTCAAAGCAACTACTGAACGGATTTACACCATTTAACAAAAAGGGTTCTTTCTGAACCAAGAACTACCTCTTTGCCAAATTTGGTGTAATTCCGTTCAGCAGTTCGGGCTGTAGCCGTGTCTAAAGTTTCCTATGGAAAAGTGCATGGGGAAAACGCGTTTTGGGACCCCCTTTTTCTCGGCCCCCGCTTGACGAATCCCCGAGACTTTCAGGGTAGGAGCGGACCGGAGCGGGCCACAAAGTTTGAAAATTTCGCGAAGATACGTCAACCGGCAAGAGAGTTATTTCAAATAGAATGTCGCGGATTTCCTATGGATAATAGGTTGTAACTATAACTATCTACTGGCGACCGCCAGTAGATAATATATATATATATATATATATACACACATATATATATATATATATATATATATATTCTTCTTTACATATACATATATATATATATATATATATATATATATATATATATATATATATATATATATATATATATATATATATATATATATATATATATATGAGAGCCTCTCTCCAGCATGGGTGGTTTGAGCCAATCCGCTTCAGCCCTTGTTCGATGAAGGGTCCAGGTAAACTTTGGGTTGTCCTATAGGAGACGTTTCTCTTTACGGACCTACAGCCGTTTGATTAGTGCATTAGGTGTGTGATTTTGGTCACAGAGTGCTTTGATTGCAATGCATGACTGCAAAGTATGTAGCACTGCAATGGGAGTCCATTGTTAAGCTCATGATGGAGTATGTGCAGAGACTACAGTGATCGCAGCAGCAGTGACCAAAGCAGGGCTACAGCTTTGATGATGTCGGAGACAAATGCTGCTATCACTATCACATCTGGGACAACAGCAGCAATAACAGCTACTGGCAAGGCAGGGGCAACAGACGTTACCACATTTGTAACAGCAGAGACAACAGCAATAACAAAAGCTGCCACAATGGAAGTAACAACAGCAGTTGCAACAGAGGCCACTAACACATAAATCAGAGCAGCATCGAATGCTGCAAGCACAACAGTCACCACCATGTTAGCAACTTCTGCTACAACAGAAGCACTGGCAGCTTCAAGCACAAAATGGACTACAGTAAAAGCTGCAATCATAGTAAAGACCAAAGAATCAATCGCACATTCCACAACTGGAATAATAGCTGCCTACACAGCAGGAACCGCAGCAGTTGCCACTGTTGCTACCTTAGCATAAACCACATCTATAATCATAGCTGCTACCATAAAAGCATAAACAGTTGAAACAATAGCTGTAGGCTAAGCAAAGCAAGAACCACAGAAGTGACAATTAATGCAACCACAGCTGAAACAACAGGCGGGACTACAGCTGCGACCACAGCTGCCAACCACCCAGGAATCCTAGCAATGACCACAGCTTAATTAACAGCATAGTCAAAGCTGACACCTCAGTGGAACAAAAGAAAAATAACAGGTATCACAATAGCAGGGACCACAACAACAGCTGCGAAGAACATCAGCATCACGTTCTGCTGGAAACACAGCAAAGACCAAGTCTGCAGCCAAAGTTGCAAGCACTACTGGGGCCACAGCAGTGACAATACTGCCATTAGAGCAACATTTACTGCAGCAATGACAACTGCAGTCACAGATGCCACCATGGCAGGGATAACTGCGGCAACATCAGTTGTCATCGCAGTAGGACCCTCAGCAGTGACAGCAATTGTAGGCACAGTAGGGACAAGAGCATCAACCATAGCTGCCAACATGGCAGCACCAATAGCTGCACCAAAAGTTGCAAGCAAAGAAGAAACGAAAGCAGTTGTAACATTTACCACCACAGCTGATGTTACTGTAGCAACCATAGCAGAAACCACAGCTTTCACCACACCTGGAATCACAGTTGGACCACAGCTGTAACCACAGCCACAAACCAAAGCTAGCTGGACAACAGCAGTGATAAGAGCTTTCAGAGCAACAGGGGCAACACTCATAACCGCCCAAGAATCGTAGCAATGACCACAGCTTTATTAATAGAAATGGTCTAAGCCAACATCTCAGTGGCACAAAAGGAAAATTACAGCTTCCACAGTAGCAGGCCTACATTAACATCAGCTGCAAAGAAATGCAGCACAAATTTCTGCTGAAAACACTACAGATATCAAGACTGCAACCACAGCTGGTATCACCATTGGGACCATAGTAGTAACAAAAGCTGCCATGACAGCAACAACAATTGCAGCAACCACAACTGCAGCCACAGATGCCACCATGACAGGGACAACAGCAGTATAAACAATTGCCATCATACTAGGGACCCCAGCAGTGACAACAATGGTAATCCGAGCAGGTACAAGAGCATTGATCACAACTGCCACCATGGCACCAACAATAGCTGCAACAACAGTTGCAAGCAGAGCAGGAACAACAGCAGTTACACTTTCTACCATTACAGCTGACATCACTGTGGGGACCAAAGCAGAAATCACAACTTTTATCACACACAGAACTACAGATTGACCACAGCTGTAATCACAGCAACAACCAGAGCTGGCATCATGGCTATACAACAAAAGTGATTAGAGCTTTCAGAACATCAGGGACAAGAGCACCAACAACAGCTGCAAGCACAAGAAGGGCCACATCATCAATAACTGCTGTATCTGTAACAGATACCACAGCAACGACAATAGCTGCCAGAACTACTTAGTTCACAACAACAACTGCTATTGCAATGGAGATAATATCTGCAACCACATATGCAAACACAGATGCATCCATGGCAGAGAAAACAGATCAACAACAACTGCCATCATCTCCTAGACCATAACAATTACAGAGAAGGGTCACGAGTAACAACAGCTGCTTCCATAACAGAATGAACAACAACAGTAGCAATAGCTCTCAACGAAGCAGGGACCATAGGATCAACAACTGTTGCCACAACAGCAAACATAACTGCAGCACCACCATAGTGATAGCAGCGGACAGCAGCAATAATAGCTGAAGCATGGAAGACAATAGCAGTGGACACAGTTATAATCAGAGCAAGATTAATAGTAACAATAACAGCTGAAACAACAGAAAAGAGAAAAGCAGAGAAACACCTGCCTACAAAGCAGAGGCCACAAGAACAGCAATATTAGCAACAAGCACAGCATTGGCCAAAGCAGTGACTACAGCTGTCATGAAGGCAGGGACCAGAACAGTGACCACCACTGCACCCAAAGTAGGGATAAAAGTAGTGACCACAGCTGCCACCACAGCATGGATAACAGCAGCTGAAACATGGAAGGTGCCATAGCAGTGGATACAGTTATAACCATGGCAAGAACAATAGCAACAACAACAGCTGAAACAACAGAAGGAGTAAAAGGAGACAAACAGTGGGCCCCAAAATATAGGTCACAACATCATAATATGTCTCAAGAGCAGCAATAATAGCAACAAGCACAGCAGTAGCCTAATCAGTAACTACAGTTATCATGATGGCAGGGACCAGAACAGTGACCCCACTGCACCCAAAGCAGGAATCACAGTAGTGACCACAGGTTCCAACACAGCATGGATAACAAAAGCAATCACAACTACAACCTCAATAATTACCACATCTGCCTCCACAACAGAGACCACACCAGAAAGAACAGCTGTAACTGCAGAAGGACCAGCAATATCAATCACAGCTGCAACCACAGCAGAATCAATAGCTGCAATAATAGCTGCAAGCACGGTAGGTACCAAAGTGGTAATGACAGCTGACACCACAGCTGTAACCATAAGCAGGTAACACAGGAGCAGACATAACTGCCACCACAGCAAGGAACACAGGAGCAAGCACAGCTGTAACCACAGGAGGGACAACAGAGGTGATCACAACTTTAATCCCATCAGCGAATGTTGCTGCCACTAAGGCAGGGACAACAGTGGCAGTGGTTTTCACAACAGCAAAGACATGTTGGGACAGAAAGTTGCCCACTTGGGTCTGGAAAATGTGAGCCCAAATATAATGCATGCTCACTGTGTGGCCTTTCTAGTACATGATTTGAGATCACAGAGTGGTGCTTTGAGATTACAGTGTCCACCAAAAATGCCCTCTCATTGAGAGAGTTACTACTACCCTCTCTTCTCATCAGTGTGCGGCTGACAGTGCAGGAAACATAAATCAAAGGGACAAGTCTTTGTACATGTCTCTTAACAGGGGAGATATCTACCACCCTTTCCCGTTTAAGTTAAAGAAGATATAACTGATTGCTTTTTGGATGAATGAACCAGATATGTGTACAAGGTCCATCCAACCGAAGGCATCTTGGAGGTAATGAAGCTAATAAAAAGGAAAGGGAAAGCATGATAGATAGGAAAAGAAAGAGCAAACTAAACAAGTTGGCTCCAATAGAAAGAATCCATCCTTCTACTGAAAAAGATAGGTTTTGAAATTGTTACAAAATATTGCAGGGTCAGAGTGGATGCTTAGGGATGCAGGAAGTTGATTCTGTGCTTTGAGTGTCAGAACAGAGAATGATTTTATTCACTTTGATTGAGGAAGTGATGCTAAGACTTGAGATGCAGAGCAAAGGGAGTGATCTGATATATAATTAGTGAAACAAGGTTGGATTGCCAGGGCCTCAGTATCATATAAGGCTGGATGCAGGCACAATAGCTTATGGCAGAATCCTTGGGTCACTGGTAGCCAGTGCAGAATGTTCTTGGCTCAGTAATTTGATCACATATGTGTAACGCAAAGACCAACATTTTTTGGCTGTTGAAAAGAAGTTCGACCTGGTGAACTGGAAATTTGTGTGGCTGGTACTGAGGCATATCGGTGTTATTTTCCGGTTCATGAGAATACGGCCAAAAATGGCTACAAATTTTATTTTGTCAGATCTAGGAACAAATCCATATAAATGATAAATCATAACACACAAAAAGAAGAATGCAGATGTCTAATCTCTGTCATCCATGTTTGATAAGAACAAGCAAAGTCAACGTTTCGACCCCTATATAATACAGATTAATTTATGCCTTGAAGGTGGGTCGAAAGGGGAAATGCACCTAAAGTACAGCAAGAAAACTTCGAGCTGACGATGAACGTTGCAGGGCCGCAGAGGCTCCTGCCGGTTGCTGAGCAGTTCTGACAGCTGTGTGTGTTATGATTTATCATTTATATGGATGCCAGTTGTCTGGCCGGATAAGTTTCAAACTTTGCTTTTTGATGTATATATGCTCACTACCTCTCCCTTTTGTTCATCACTTTCACTAACCCCTCACGCACTATCATCCCTTGCCAATGCACCTTTTCAATTGTTCCATTGATGTTGATACTGTTTTACAGACTGTGTTTTACTTCTGGATTTGTTCCTAGATCTCACAAAATAAAATTTGTAGCCATTTTTGGCCGTATTCTAAGGTGGTGTATGACTTTAATTTAGTTATATATGATTAATGCTTATATTTATGTTGTTAGACTCATTTCCACTGTGACGCTCTCTTTTTGTTCTGCATTTATTGTGGTACATTTGTGTAACACACTACAAGTAAATTGATCACCTGTAGTCCCAGTGAGTGTAGCAAAGGGAAACGTTTTTAAAAATGGGAAGTGTATTTATTGCAGCACTTATGAAAAAAGGCACAATACAAAGGTCCTCTTTATGACACAGAGACATATGTTGTTGTCCATTTCTTATGCACTAAGGGGCTCATTTATGAGACAGTCGTGCAGTGCAGCACAGCAAGTCACCTTGCTGCACTGCACCGCTTGACAGGGAAAGGGCAGGAATGTGCCATATATAAGGCATTATTGCGCATTACTGTCCTTATCCCTGATCTGGTGCCTTTTTGGCTACCTAGCGCCAACGCAGGCACCCTTGCACCATAGTGCAAGGGTGCCTGCATTGCATACTGGATTGTTTTTGTGCAGGGAGGGGCCCCTTCCTCCACAAAAACAATCCTGGGAGGCATATTCCTCTTTCTATGTGTGCTGCAGAATGGAGCACACATAGAAAGAGGAACAAACGAGGAGAAATAGAGATATTTCTCCTTGTTATGCCTCCTTTGAGGAGGTGTAAGATATTGGTGCATTCCTAGGTGTACAAGTTCCTGCACATCTGATAATGTGTCAAAAACCATGAGAGTTGCATGGAAAAGCCTTCCCAGGGCAGAGTAAGGCAACGCAGCGGTTTGCGATGTGTTGCATTACTCTAGATTTTTGGAGCCATCTAGAGCCATGCAAAGGGGCTTCGCGTGGCTTCAAACATCTGATTTAGAGGTTTGTGTGACACATGTACCACATTGCGTGGTGCAAATGTGATGCAAGCCTCCCATAAATATGCCCCTCAGTATTTGAACCAAACATAGAAATTCCCAGAATCTTCATGTTAAATCAGTGGAAAACTCAAGTTTACCTCTGACAATCTTTGATTAAGCCCTCTATCACACAACAGCACAATTTTAGCAGTTTCAGCTTTTAGTTGATCATGGCTGGGCTAGACACTTTAGCTATACATGCCAGCCTGTGTCATCCAGTAGCCTCAGATGATCCGGAATGCTGCAGCCTTGCTTGTTTTGTCCTGACCCTTTTTGCAGGGTCTCCACCAGATTTTTACCTTCTGTTACTCAACCCGTTTTTGTTGGTATTTGGACTTTGTGGATTTCCCCTGCTAACCAGATGGCATGCACTACACTTCTACAATTTTGACAGTTTCTGACTGCAGTGGGTAGTTCTGACGACTGGATTTGCTGTTTCAGTGCCTGCCCTTGAAGTACTCATACCCCTCTTGGTGATCCGGGTCCTAAGGCATTGAGAGGCCTATTTATGAAAAAGTGACTCAATGCAGCGCAGCAAGTCACCTTGCTGTGCTGCACAGTGTGACTGGGAAAGGGCAGGAATGTGCCATATTTAAGGCAATATGGCATATTCCTGCTTCTTCCTTTGCACTGGCGCCCTTTTGGCAGGCTAGCACCAATGTAGGCACCAGTGCATCATGGTGCAACGGTGCCAGCATTGCATGCAGGATTATTTTTTGTGCAGCAAGGGACACCTTCCTGCACAAAAACAATCCTTTGAGGCATTCTCCTTTATCTATCTGTGCTGCAGAGGGCAGCACACATAGAAAGAGGATGTAGCAAGGAGAAATAAAGATAATTATCCTTGTTACACCTCTCCTGCAAAGGCATATCTTTTTGGCGCATGTCCAGGTTTACCAGTTCTGGTAAATCTGGGAATGCGTAAACAAACATGGAAGTTGTGTGGGAAGACCCACACGATGCCCATGGAATGCCTTCCCAGGGCAGAGTAAGGCAATGCAGTGATTTACGCTGCGCTGCCTTACTCCAGATTTGTGGAGCGACTCAGGGCCACGCAAAGTGCCTTTGTGTGGCTTCATAAATCTAATTTAAGGTTTGCGTTGCTCTTGCACCATGTTGCGTGCTGCAAGAGCGACGCCAACCAGCTCGTAAATAGGCCCCCATGTTTTTGTGCAGCACCTGCTTGAGTCTGCATTCTCTTCAGGAGGGGAGTAATTCCCATAGAGACTTAAGGATCTTCGTGTAGTGAGCAGTTGTATTTTTTACACCCCACGAAGAGTTCAGATAGAAAAGGCCCACTCATCAAACTTTACCGGAGAGTGATGAATAGAGCTTTCTGTTTCTTATTTCCACTTCAGTTATTATTAAAATGAAAGCGATTATTCCATTCTCTTGGTGAGGTATAATGGGTGATAGGCAGAAGCTATAGAAAAAGTTCCAATCTCCGTCGGTAAAAGTAAAGATTGTGGATGCCCTGACTGAAAAGGGGTGTTGGGAAATGGCACTCTCTGAAGGGTCACCCCAAAATCTTTGCCTTCCTCTTCCGCTGAATTCTTTTTCTTGGCCTCACAACTCTGAGCACTTTACCACTGCTAATCAGTGCTAAAGTGCCTGTGCTTCTCCCTAAACATGATGACATTGGTGTATACCTGATTGGCATATTTGATTTGCTGGTAAGTCCCTTGTAAAGTGGTATAGCATATACCCAGGGCCTGTATTTCAAATGCTACTAGTGGACCTGCATTTTTATATGAACAGTGGTCCCTCACAACATGAAATGGAAGTAGGGATCAATATAGAAATACAATGAGATCTATATGATTTTATCCATCCGGACAAGGAATTTTTAATGTATTTATCTTTAGGTAAGACAAACGAACAACATTCAAGTGGGAACACATACACCATAACATTTAAAAAAGAAAAAGAGAAGGCTCAGGCATCTACCTAGGCTTGGGTTTAGAATATGCAGTATTCCAAGAAAATACACACAACGCAACACTGTAGCACTATACAATAAATAATTAGGATTGTGTCAAGGTGTGCAAATGTCGACGACGCTTCGATCCCATGGAACAGGGTTCTGGGATCATCATCAGGACATAAGAATATATGACTGAGACTAATGCCTGTTAATCTATGAAGGAAAAATGGGAAGAAAAAGAACAAGCAGGGGTTAAATTGAGCAGAGGTTTCTTAATAAAAATGTGAGCGGAGCCTGACAGAAAAGCATAAGAAGGATGGCCCAGTGAGGCAGGTGATATGACTAGTGCGATTGAGCGGTCTTCTTCCACGAAGTGAGCAAAAAATGGCGAATTGAGAATTTCCTGGAGCAGTAGGGAACGGTGCAGGTTGTGCAGTGTGCCATTCCTCAAAAAGGAAAAAATACTTACGGGGTGCGAGAAGGAGCCAGGTATGAGTGTGAAGCTACAACTAATGCAGTGTGTGACTTCCTGAGCAAAAGGAATACTATAAGGATGGCTCAACGGTGTAGACTAAGAGAAAAAAGTGGGAGTAGTGAGAATTGTGATGTTGGTAAACAATTATCAAGTGCTTACCAATTACTCCAGTAGACCCATGTCCTGGAGGGGACTAGGGAGAACTGGTACGGTAAGCACGTGGGCGCACACCGAAAAGGAACTTAAAGGAGGAGAGACTATGTTTAGAAGTGCTATAAATGTGAGAGTCAGGGTGCCATAAGTGTGCCGTGCGACCTGCAGCACTAGTTGTGCCACCCAAATAAGTAGCCTTTTAAAACTATCTCAAGCCTGCCATTGCAGGGCCTGTATGTGCAGTTTACTGTCACTTCGACTTGGCATTTAAAACTACTTGCCAAGCTGTAAACTCTCCTTTTATTACATATAAGTCACCCTCAAGGTAGGCCCTAAGTAACCCTAAGGGCAGGGTGCTATATAGGAAAAAGGAAGGACATGTACTTTGTTTCTTTACAAGTCCTGGTAGTGACGAACAGCCCATTTCAGTTTTCACTACTGTGAGGCCTATTCTTCTCATAGGTTAACACTGGGAATTCCTTGAATGCACTTTCAAGCTGTAATTCTTGATTACAGAGCTGTGTGTTTCATATCTTTGGAATGGTAATGACAAACCCTCTTTACTGGTAAAGTTGGATTTGGCATTACTAGTTTAGGAGTGCCACTTTAGTAAAAGGGGCATTTCTATGCTCTTAGCTCTTTGTGTGCCTTCCAGCCTGTCTTCAATACAAGTCTGGGTTTGGGTGACAGCTACACTTTGCGCATTCCCTATAGACAGCCATGAACACAAGGCACTCAGCTGCATCTGCATTCATTTAATACTGATGTGTCTTTCTGGGCAGAGGGAAGGGGATGGACTGGCATTTAGACTTAAATAGGTGGTGTCCTGCTCTCACACAAAGCATTGATCAACCCACCCCCCGGGCTAGCCTGGCAGACAGGACTGGGCTGAAAGGAGGCCTGTGTACTACAAAGGCTAGCCTTTGATGTCACCTCCACTTCAAAGGCACTTTTGGGTATAAATACTGGGTCTCTGACCACATTTGTCAGACACTTTTTGGACCTATAACAAGATACTGCTGGATCTACATCTGCACATTGCCAAAAGGACTGCTGTGCTGCCAGGAGGGACTGCCACTCTGCTAACTGCTTAATTGTGCTGGCCTGCTGCTATTTGCTGTGCTAAACTAAAGTGCTCTCCAAGGGCTTACTGGCTGGCCCACGTGTTCCCGAAGTCTCAGGGCCATCAAAGACTTCACCATTGCCATGGTACAATGCAAGCCATGAGTCTGGAAGTTGTAACTCTGACAAGTGCTCTGCCTGGGGAAAGATTGAGCGCTTCTCGCTCCACCCAGGATCAGTGCATTCCCTGATCGTCAGCGTGTTGGGTGAAATCCCGAGAGCTTTTGTTTTCTCAAGGGCCGGGCTTTCTGCTGTGTTGACAGATGTTTTCATGCCGAGGGAAGCCCCTTCCAGCATGGCCTCGCCAGGTAGCCTCGTCAACGCAGAGGTCTCTAGCGATTTCAGCTGGTCACCACAATTCCAAAGGGAGGAGCTTGACCAGGAGAGAGATCGCCACATCTGTGTGCTACTGCCAAGTATCGAACCACCAAACCTGCCCCAACTCCTTGAGGAAAGCCTGGCATGGCCCATCAATGCACCGACACCGGAGAGCCCTAGGGTCACCAGCCTTGAACCATGAGGCCAACACCTCTGCTACTCCCTCAAGGAAAATGTACTGTGATTTGAGCATTGGGCTGCGAGGTCCTTGAAGCCGCCCTGCACGCTTGTGGGTGAATGAACTTCCCTGCACATCCCGGTCTCGATGGACACCTGTAGATCTTTCAACGAGTGCTGGTTATGCACAATACTATGTAGGAGCTTTTGCGGTAGCCTAGCAATCCACTGCTTGGATCGGGAACATTTAACCTGCATCCTGCTGCTGCTCTAGCACTGTGTTTATTTTTATGCCTTCCATGTCATAACTTGAAAAGTATACATTGGATTTTTGTCATTTTGGACTTTATGTGTATATAATATAATAACCTATTTTTATAAACCTGTGGGGAGTCTTTTTGTGGTGTATTCATTTTGTTAATGTGTGGTTGTGTTGCGCAAATACTTTGCACATTGTCTCTTTTGATAAGCCTGCCTGCTCTACACCAAGCTACCAGACAGTAAGCACAGGTTATCTTAGTTGTGTATCTAGCTTACCCTGACCAGAGTGGTGAGTTCTCCCTAGTCTGGATATATACCTTAGCGAACCACAAACCCCATTTCTAACATTGGTGATCAGCGGTGAAGAGAGGACTAGCGTTTGGGCAAAATCATATAGTAACTCATTGTTCACTACAACTTTGTACTTAGACCAATTTGAGCCATTTTCAGTTCTCCCTGATTTGACATCCTTGATTTTTTTCTACATTCTTTTGCCCAACTTCCATAGTTTCTCTACTATATCGGCAGTCTTGGAATATGGAATTCGAGTTGACCAATCCGGAATCCTACACAGTGGCCAAGCTCTAGCGGTTCTTCCAGGAAAGAAGGGTGTTCCACAAGGAAAGTATCTGGAAGGCAGAGCTTCAGAAAGCCTTGAGAGCATGGGCGGCAGCCCACCCAGAAAGAAAAGTGGAGGGGGTATCTGAATCTGAGGAAGGATCAGAGCAGGACCAGGAGGATCTTGTCTTCCAGCTTATAGAGGAGGGGAAAAATCTCCTCCTGGGATTGGAAGTCCACTATAGCACGGGCAGCAGTCCTCAAGGAGCCTGTCCATAGAGGAGCTGGAGGACAGGAGGGAGGAGAGGAAATTGATGCTGGAGCTTACCAAAATTGAGAAAGAGTGGGCCCTTGCCAGGAGTGACAAGGAGCAGGCGCTTGCCTTTGCTGAATTCGAAAAGGAGCAAGCTCTAGAGGAAAAGAAGCTGACAATGGAGGAGAGGAAGATGCCCATAAGCTTAGCCTTAGAGAGCTGGACATCAGAGCCCTAGAAGTGGGGTCCAGCAACAACAGTAATGGTGTCAGCATACCTGCAGTGTCTCACAGTCAGCCCAGATTTCACATACCCAAGGATATGGTGCAAAACTATACATTGGGGGATGACATAGATAAATGGATGGCAGCCTTTGAGGTGTCTTTAAAAGTGCACAGGGTCCCAGAGGAGTTTTGGGGAGGGGATGTAGTCTAAGGCAGTACATGCCCACAGTGGGGAGGGACGCACTCCTTACACTAGAGATGGGGGATCAGACTAGCTACATTCCCATGAAGACCATTTTAATCAGCAAGTTTGGGCTGACCCCTGAAAAGTACAGACAGCTATTCAGGGCCATTCACAAACTCTCCACACAAATATGAGTGAATTTCTTGGATTATGCTTGTAAGGCACTGAAGGGTTGGGTGAGGGTCAGCAAGGTTAATGATTATGAAGGGTTGTACAACTTATTTTTGAAAGGAGCACATCAGTGAGACTTGTTGTCCAGAGCTGTGCCAACACCTGGATGATCGCAAGCTTACTGACTCAAGGAAGCTTGCTGAGGAGGCAGACCTTTGGTGTCAGCACCATAGTGTCCAGAAAGGTACCTGGGGGGGACCAAAGTAGTGTGGTTCAGGTTCCTCCAAACACAGGGCCCGATTCACAAAAGTAATCTGAGACAGAATCCTAACTTTATGACTTTCGATATTCACAAAAGGCATTTAGGAGTAGTAAAGTTAGGATTTTGTCTTAAGTTTGTCTTAAGTTTTGGTCTTAAGACAAAATCCTAACTTTACTACTCCTAAATGCCTTTTGTGAATACCGAAAGTCATAAAGTTAGGATTTTGTCTCAGATTACTTTTGTGAATCGGACCCACAGTGAGGGGGATGGCCAGAGAGACCCAGACCAGTCCAAGGGTAAAGGGGAAGGAAAGGGTTCTCATTTCTCATCTGGGAAGAAGGAGGGGGGTTCTGGTGGGCGGTGGCCCCGGGTGTCTCATTTCCAACCCCGCTGCTTTGCTTGTTCTCAACTAGGACACTAGCAGGGGACTCTGTCTGAACAAAGAAACCACCCACTGGTGAGAACCCTACAGGGGTTGCCAATGTGGCCTTCAGGGAAAGTAATTCTCAGGGGCAGGTCATAGAGCATGCCATGTTCTCCCTCAGATGGGATATAGACTCAGAGGGTAAGTTGGCGATCCCTAAGGGTGGGAGTCCTCACTTCCACCAGGTGGGAGTGAATGGGGCCCCACCCACTGCTCTGAGGGATATTGTGGCTAGATGCACCATTGTTGTGGAAGAGCTAGTCTCTCCAGAGCAGTACACTGGCAAGGTGTGTAGAGTGACTCCAACCCATGGGCAGGACCTTTCCGCCCTATGGCCCTGGTATCCCTAGAGTGGGGTGGGGAGCTGACCCAGAGAAGGGTCAGAGTTAATCCCCAGATGCCCATTGACTGCATTCTGGGGAATAAGTTTCCCCCAGTGTCAGGAGTACTGGGAGGTGTGCCTGCCACAGGCTCCCTGATAGTTCAGTTCAATTTTCTAGGAGTACCACACCACCCTAGATGGAGGGACGGGGGAGGAAAGACTCACCCCTGACTCCTGGTACTCCTGTCCAGCCCAAGGGTACAGACCCTCGGTTGGAGGACCAGTTGCGGGATACCACCAATGAACTGGTGGGAAGTGGAGTGGAAAAAGGATGCAAGGCAGCTGGGGCTACTGCCTCCCAATCTGAGAAACCACAGAGGACAGAGACCCCTTGAGGGCCTTGGGCCTGGCTCTTTGCACTGGCAGCTGTCAGTGACCTCTGTTGGTTGCTGTCTTTGTGGACAGAGTTTTCCTTGGGTTGGGGACAGAAGTCAGACCCAAGGGGTGGAATGGGCCACATCACTTTGTTGGTCATGGTAGTACTGTCTACTTACTGGGATACATCAGTGAGCAAGTTAAGATTAGGTGCTGCACAGATGGGGTCCACAGGTAAGGAGAAGGATTCCCCATGGGTTAGCTTAGTGGCCCCAGACAGCATAAATGGAGGGATCCAACTGCGTTCAGAGAGGCATAGAACTGTTAAGTACCCCTGCAATAGTAGACCCTTGTCCATGTTCTATCACCCTAAGCAGGGAAGTCCGTCAAGGTATTGATTAGGCTACTCTGGCTTTCGGCAGGATGGTCATGTTATAAAATGGCCCTCTCTGTAGGGTCACCCCAAACCTTTTGCCTTCCTTCTCCTCTTTTTGCGGAATTCTTTTGTTGGCCTTAGGACTCTAAGGAGTGCTAAAGTGCATGTGCTTCTCCGTAAACATGATGACATTGATGTATACCTGATTGGCATATTTGATTTACTGATAGGTCCCTTGTAAAGTGGTATACCATATACCCAGGCCCTGTATTTCAAATGCTACTAGTGGGTCTGCAGCACTAGTTGTCCCACCAACAACAGTAGCCTTTCATGCCTGTCTCAGGCCTGCCATTGATGGGCATGTGTCCATAGTTTACTGCCACTTCGACTTGGTATTTAAAACTACTTGCCAGGTCGTAAACCCCCCTTTTATTACATATACGTCATCCCCAAAGTAGGCCCTAAGTAACCCTAAGGGCAGGGTGCTATGTGAAAAAAGTAGGACATGTCCTGGTAGTAACAAACAGCCCATTTAGTTTTTCACTACTGTGAGGCCTGCTCCTCTCATAGGTTAACATTAGGAATTCCTTGAATGCACTTTGAAGCTGCAATTCCTGATTACAGAGGAGTAGCTGCTTTATGTTTCATATCTTTGGATTGGTAATGACAAACCCTCACAATGCCATCTATTAAAATTCCACAGAAGGATGCTGTTGTTCATAAATTCTTTAAGCACTGTTGCCAGATATCTTGCCAGAGGTTTTTTTCTATTTACTGGTCTGCTGCTATCAGTGTGACAAACCCTCTTTTCTGGTAAAGTTGGATTTGGCATTACTAGCTTAGGGACCGTACTTCAGTGGAAGACTTGTGTGAGGCAAAGAGATCATAGAATAAGACATCTTGAAACAACGAACTCAGCTCTTACATAACAAATGGTAAATACATGAAGTTGACTTCTAGCAAGTGTAGGGAGCCTAAATCGGTAATAGAATTTAAAATGGTAATGATGTAGAGAAAAGACCTGCTAGCAGACTTTGAGACCTTTTCACAAAAGTAAATTTACATATGAGAAAATTTACATATGTAAATTTACTCTTACACTTTTAAGTAACTTTCCTTCTTTTTGATATTTGACATTGCTACATGTAAAGTTACTATTAAGTGTAGAATTACATGTCACCACCTCTTGGCTTTTTTTATTTGTTTATTATGTAGTAAAAGTTACAAAATGTTATGTATGGAATTAATTTAAGTTAATTTAATTATTCTTGAAAAATAAAGTTACATTAATTTTTAAATTAAAAGAGGTCATCAAAATATTTTAAAGTCATATTTTTTATATATAATTGTTAACCATTAAATGATATCCATATAGATTTTTAAAAAGTATAAACAAATGTATTTATATTTACAAATTATTTCCTATGGGGTTCTATTTTAAGTCACTGCCTCCATTATTTTTTATGGAAGGGAGTTGCAGTACCGTTGGTTGGCCATATATGATGCTGAATTTGGTCCAGGTCTGAGCTGGAGTCCATTTAAGACTGTTTTGTGTCCTTTTCTGTTGTAGTGACTTTAGAAGTGCAGTTTGTGAATAGCAATGGGCTTACTTTTTTGTCGGTGTGCGCATGTTCCTCCCTAAACCCCTCCTTAATTCTCCCTTTACCCAAGTTTTCCCTATTTTCGAGACACTCCTTTTGCCCCTCCCATATTTACTATAAAAATATAAGTGTACATGTGCTCAGATCTCAGCAGTCAAGCAGAGATCTCTGCACAGAAAAGATAGAAGAGAGCGGGAGGATACCTCAACACATAGGTTGGTAAATAGCATGTTGTAGTATGTGAGTAGTATCATTGTAATACTACCAAACATACTACAAAATATATTTTGTGAATCAGACCCGTTTTGTTGCAGCAGGCATGAAATCCTAATCTCAATCTCCCATAACTTTCAGTGGTGGACTATTTGCTGTCTTGAGCATGAGGATGTACTCCAACACCTTAATTATCTTCACTTGATATATTCTATTTTAGTCATTGCCCATAAAACTTGGTTACAGTGTTGACATAATTATGTCTGACCTTCCACAAACCCAGTTGTCCCTCCCTCTGCATCTGTGGGCACTCAGATAAATTAAAATTTTAGGGAGAGGATCATGAGAGGCCTGACTATAGGACATTATGCAGTGTGTGGGCAGCTTCTTGCTTTCCATGGGGGTGTCTCTGGCCTACTTCTATATCTACTGAACAGTGCACTCTTACTCATTCTGTCTCATGACACTTTATACACAGAATACATCACCTGCTTGTCCTGCACAACTCACCCCTTCCTGTCCTGCTCAGCCTTCTTTCAGTCCATCGACTGCCATTATAGCCACATAGGGGCCGATTCCGATTCGGGCCGGAAAACGTACCGACCGACTCGGAGCCGGAATTAATTCCGACCGACACGTACAGGTGCAGGCCGACCCGCAAAGTACGATGAGAAGCGTGCAAAATCCGACCGACTACAATGCGGAACACAAGCCGAACAACCGAGCAGCGCGGAAAACAGCCATCCGGCCAGGAAAACCACGTGAATCGAACCGACCGACACGCACCAGGAATGAACCCGAGCGAAGCGTACCAGCAAAGTCCGACCCGCGCAGTACGATGCAACGCGTGGAAAACTACGACCGAGTGCGCCGCGGAGCCCAAGCCGTACGACCGACACGCATACAAAACTGCGAGCAGAAGCAACCCAATACACCGCTACCGACGGCGTACGCAGCATAGAAAACAGCACAAACACAGCGTGAGCGACTCGGAGAAGCTCGTGCGAGACAACTGCAGAGGTCCGACTCGGTCACAAGAACGTCTCCTACATGCACAAAAAGTACAAAGGGAAAAACACACAAAAAAGACCAAACAAGCAATTACAAAGCCAATAAATACTGGGGGGACAGGGAACAAAGACACACCCACAACTCCACCCATATAAAGGACACAAATCCCTACCATGATCCTTTGCAAATTCTAATGACCTGCCAGCACACAACAGACAGCAACCACACACCCACCCACAGCTCATCCATCACACAAGCCACACACCATCAGCACCTCAACAAATAGCACCCTCACATACACCCAGCTAAACACACACTCACACACCCTCACCTGCACACCAACACACACATCACTCACCATCACCACCCATCACCATGCTCCCAAAGAAGAATCATAAGTTCCTAGATAGTGAATTAGAAGTCCTGGTAGATGAGATACTCAGGGTAGAGCCACAGCTGTTTGGTACACTGGTCCAACAGACACCCATGTCGCAGAAAACCAAGATGTGGGAGAGGATTGTCAACAGGGTGAACGCACAATCACCATGTTTGCGCACAAAGGGAGACATCCAGAACAGGTGGTATGACGTGCGCAGGAGGGTCAGGGAGCTGTTGAAGAAGGACTACCTCTTGAGCCAACACACCGGCAGTGGCCCTCCTGCCAAACCAGTATACCTCCAGGCCCTGGGAGGAGAAGGTGCGGGCCATCCTACCACCAGTGAGCGTATATGGACTAGAAAACATCCCAGAGCCTGGTGAGTACATAACAAATGTACACAATATTGTGCGACAATACACACACATCACTGTCAAGGGAGAGTCAAACCATGCACCCTTAGCAAATACACACCAACCAGAACAGAATCATCCCAAATTGTGTATGTCAGTCAGATAAACACAACACATGCCATCTCATAGTGATATGTAACTGTGTCATCACATGTACAAACACAACTACAACTACAGCTAGGCAGTGGCACTAATATAACTAACAAACACATCCAGACATGTAGGCACCACTACAACACCACCTCACAGTGAAGCCCACTGAAAGGAAGGAATCCTGTGTATGCTGGTCAAGTCAGTGTAGCCAATAGCATCATGGGAGTTGTAGTCACAGACATTGCCCACCCTCACAATGCGCACATCAACACCACCATGAACCATGCTCACATCACAGGGCGTGGAAAACAACTGACAAGATGGCTGACACTGGCTACTGCTGTGGGAGCACAAGGTCCTGCTGGCAACTGTGCACCAACCAACAGCAGGACACCACTGACTGACATCCTGAAAGACAACTTGCACTCCCTGCAACGGAGTACGTTCCATGGTGGAAAATCTGGCTGGGTGGGAAGGAGGACTGACAGCACTGACCATAGTTACCAGCAGCTCCACTCCACACACCCCTAACACAAACTCCACACAACTCACCTGGGAGAATGCATTGCCTCACACTCTAATCAAATATCCCACAAGAACCACAACCCTGGGTCATGCAGTGTGAAGCACAGGGACACACATGTGACTTGCAGCAAAACTAACCCCAGGATAACACTGTCAGCCATCTTGTCAGCACAGGCACACCACCCCACAGGAAGCAGAATCAAAAGGAAGGAAGCATGGGCATGCTGGGAAGTGGGGTGGAGGCAATAGCATGATGGGAGTGGTAGTCACAGCCCAACATCCCCCACCCACATGGCCCAGCAAGCTCACACCCAAGCAAGCACACCTCACAGGGAGTCAAAAGCCACTTCAAAGATGGCTGACACTGGTGCTCAGTTGTGGGGAGCACATGGCCCTGCTGGGAACTGGGCACCAACCAACAGCCAGGACACCACTGTCAGCCATCTTGCCATTGCTCTCACACTCACACACAGTGAAGTCCACCCAAAAGCAAGTAAGTATGGGCATGCTGGGAAGTGGGGTGGAGGCAATAGCATGATGGGAGTGGTAGTCACAGCCCAACATCCCCCACCCACATGGCCCAGCAAGCTCACACCCAAGCATGCACACCTCACAGGGAGTCAAAAGCCACTTCAAAGATGGCTGACACTGGTGCTCAGTTGTGGGGAGCACATGGCCCTGCTGGGAACTGGGCACCAACCAACAGCAGGACACCACTGTCAGCCATCTTGCCATTGCTCTCACACTCACACACAGTGAAGTCCACCCAAAAGCAAGTAAGTATGGGCATGCTGGGAAGTGGGGTGGAGGCAATAGCATGATGGGAGTGGTAGTCACAGATATTGGTCACCCCCACAACTGTCCCATCAACACCACCCTGAACCATGTGCACATCACAGGGAGTGGAAAAGAACTGACAAGATGGCTGACACTGGGTACTGCTGTGGGGAGCACAAGGCCCTGCTGGCAACTGTGCACCAACCAACAGCAGGACACCACTGACTGACATCCTGAAAGACAACTTGCACTCCCTGCAATGGAAGCACGTTCCATGGTGGAATATCTGGCTGGGTGGGAAGGAG
The DNA here is from genome assembly GCA_963921515.1 of Calotriton arnoldi. NCBI lineage: Eukaryota > Metazoa > Chordata > Amphibia > Caudata > Salamandridae > Calotriton > Calotriton arnoldi. The sequence continues at coordinate 1,021,555 of CAWUFW010004193.1, forward strand.
GACTGACAGCACTGACCATAGTTACCAGCAGCTCCACTCACACACACCCTAACACAAACTCCACACAACTCACCTGGGAGAATGCATTGCCTCACACTCTAATCAAATATCCCACAAAGAAACACAACCCTGGGTCATGCAGTGTGAAGCACAGGGACACACATGTGACTTGTAGCAAATCTAACCCCAGGATAACACTGTCAGCCATCTTGTCAGCACAGGCACACAACCCCACAGGGAAGCAGAATCAAAAGGAAGGAAGCATGGGCATGCTGGGAAGTGGGGTGGAGGCAATAGCATGATGGGAGTGGTAGTCACAGCCCAACATCCCCCACCCACATGGCCCAGCAAGCTCACACCCTAGCATGCACACCTCACAGGGAGTCAAAAGCCACTTCAAAGATGGCTGACACTGGTGCTCAGTTGTGGGGAGCACATGGCCCTGCTGGGAACTGGGCACCAACCAACAGCAGGACACCACTGTCAGCCATCTTGCCATCGCTCTCACACTCACACACAGTGAAGTCCACCCAAAAGCAAGTAAGTATGGGCATGCTGGGAAGTGGGGTGGAGGCAATAGCATGATGGGAGTGGTAGTCACAGATATTGGTCACCCCCACAACTGTCCCATCAACACCACCCTGAACCATGCGCACATCACAGGGAGTGGAAAAGAACTGACAAGATGGCTGACACTGGGTACTGCTGTGGGGAGCACAAGGCCCTGCTGGCAACTGTGCACCAACCAACAGCAGGACACCACTGACTGACATCCTGAAAGACAACTTGCACTCCCTGCAATGGAAGCACGTTCCATGGTGGAATATCTGGCTGGGTGGGAAGGAGGGCCGGATGTCAACCAAATACAACCAATGCAGACCATGTACACACCCCAACATTCATATAGAAATGTCCAAAGTATGCAGGACAGTGTGCTACACCAATATCAACCTCTGACTGTGACAACTTAGGACAATGCAATGTACAGGCCCGCATCCAGAGGTACAGTCACAACTGTCATGTGTGTCAACCATTCATGCCTGCAGAAACATAACATACATTGTGTGTGTCTCCCAAAAACAGGTGATGATGGGGACACAGCAGCAGATGCTGAGGAGTCCCTGTCCCAGGCTCAAGGGAAACGGAGCTCACTGGTGTGGAACAGCCTCTGCCCTCCTCGGATGGCGAAGACCTACCTGGCACCTCCGGAGCAAGTCATCATGCAGCACCAGCAGGACCACCAGCTGCACCCCCTGCACCCACCCCTCCAACAACTGTCAACACACATACCACCCCTGCTGACACGGACAGACCAAGGAGCACCACCAGCACAGGGACCCTGGACCAACGTGGGGCTATGGACACCAACACCACCAACAACCCCCAAGGGGGCCCAGGGTCACCTGTGCGTGCCACCTCAGGTACTGCACGTGTCGCCAGGGGTGGTGGGAGGAGTGGAGAGACATAGGTCACTGATCGCAGAGGGGTCTGGACTGCATGATGACCCACAGCTGAGTACGCATAGCCGATGCGTACCAGTCCAGCACCGGAGAGCTCAGCCAGGTAGTGGGGCTCCTCAGGGACATTAAACAGCAGCAGGCTGCCCATCATGCCCACTTGGACTCGCACATGTCCCGCGTGGAGTCCAAGTGGGACACACTACAGAGATGACGGCGGTGCATAGGGACATATTACAATGCCTCCGCCAGATGAGCAGCAACCAGTCAACACCTCCCTGTGTGCCCACAACATCTGGTGCTGAAACAACTGCCACAGGGAGGGAGGATGACTCTGGCGGAGAGTCCCCTGCACCGCAGCAGCCTGCACTTGAGGGTCCCCCAAAGAAGAGGGGTCATCCGAGGAGGGGCAAGTGAGAGGCCGATGGCCATGTGCAACCCCAGGAAGCCAAAACCTGTACTGGATAATCACCTTTGTGCGCAAACTGTTCACCCTGTTGACTGCAACACAACTCCCCCACAAGACATGGGGAGTACAAGTTGGACCAATGTATCAGATGACTGTGGACTTTATTCTGGACATATCTGCTACCAGGACTTCCAATTCATCTAGGAACTTTGGATTGCAATCAAAATGTACAGCACCCACCATCCTGTGCACTATACACACACATGTATGACAATAAACACACTAATACACCATACCTGCCTCTGTTGTGATTCCAACGTGGTTCCTGTCATGGAGATGATGACCTGCGAAATTACACTGTGCATGCTAACTGCTACAGCAAGTACAACACAGGCATGTGAGTCATGGCAACGTGACACATATGAGGAGACACACCACCAGGGCTACACAACATATACACACCTAGCCCATCTGACTCATCACCTACACTGATGTTGCCAGGAAATACGGTGCAATGCACAGACACAACACCTATTCACAGTCTCTGTCAACTAGCCCACTGGTGCTGTAAGCAAATGTCAGTCAGATGTGTGACCACAGACAACGCACATCACAAAGTGAAGCACAGGTTTATTACACATTTGCAACATGTTGTAACCACCACAGATGCAAGGCAATCGCAGCGGGCACACAGTCAACAAGTGTAGAAGGAAGGAAGTCCATGGGTGTGGCGCACATCACCTGTAGGGACACGACAGCTACCACCCTGGAAGTCGAATCACGGTGTCGGGGATCACAGTTGACCAAACCACTCTGAAAGTACCCTGTGAAGGACAGAAATGAAACACAGTCAAAAGCACTGAAGAACAGGACAGAACTGCAATACTCATGCCCAATACATGTCACAAGATACCCACCCAGAACCAAGTTAGCATGTCAACACTGTTGGGGAGTACAGGCTACCTGTAAGGACACATCGCTACACGCATACAGTCATGTATCAATCAATCAATCAATCAATCACGGCATTTATAGAGCGCGCTACTCACCCGGGAGGGTCTCAAGGCGCTGGGGGAGGGGGTAAGTTACTGCTCGAACAGCCAGGTCTTGAGCTGCTTCCTGAAGGCGAGATGGTCCTGGGTTCGCCGAAGGTGAGTGGGGAGGAGTTCCAGGTCTTGGCCGCCAGGTAGGAGAAGGATCTTCCTCCGGCGGTGGTTCTGCGGATGCGTGGTGCGGTGGCGAGGCGTGGCTGGTTGATCGTAGCTGGCGTGTGGGCGTGTAGAAGGACATGCGGTCGTTGAGGTACTTTGGGCCCAGGTCGTGGAGGGCCTTGTGTGCGTGGGTGAGGAGTCTGAACGTGATTCTCTTGCTGACGGGGAGCCAGTGCAGGTCTTTCAGGTGTACGGTGATGTGGCTGTGTCGGGGGATGTCCAGGATGAGTCGTGCGGAGCGTTCTGGATGCGCTGGAGTCTCTTTTGAAGTTTGGCTGTGGTTCCGGCGTAGAGGGTGTTCCCATAGTCCAGTCGGCTGGTGACGAGTGCCTGGGTGACGGTCTTCCTGGTTTCAGTGGGGATCCATCTGAAGATCTTGCGGAGCATGCGCAGAGTGTTGAAGCATGAAGATGAGACGGCGTTGACTTGTCTGGTCATCGATAGGGAGGAGTCCAGGATGAAGCCCAGGTTGCGTGCGTGGTCCGTTGGCTTGGGTGCGGTGCCCAGGGCCGGGGGCCACCAGGAGTCGTCCCAGGCGGAGGGTGATGAGCCCAGGATGAGGACTTCCGTCTTGTCTGAGTTCAGTTTAAGGCGGCTGTTCCTCATCCAGTCGGCGGCGTCTCTCATCCCGTCGTGCAGGTTGGCTCTGGCGGTGGTGGGGTCGTTGGTGAGGAGAGGATCAGCTGGGTGTCGTCGGCGTAGGAGATGATGTTGAGGTTGTGTCGGCGTGCGATGGCTGCGAGGGGCTCATGTAGGCGTTGAAGAGGGTCGGGCTGAGTGAGGATCCTTGTGGAGCGCCGCAGATGACTCGGTGGCTTCGGATCTGAGCGGGGAGAGCGGACTCTCTGGGTTCTTCCGGCGAGGAACGAGATGATCCATTCCAGTGCTTTCTCTCGGATTCCGATGTTGCTGAGGCGCTTCACTAGGGTGCGGTGGCAGACGGTGTCGAACGCCGCGGAGAGGTCCAGGAGGATGAGGGCAGCTGTTTCCCGTTGTCGGTTAGGGTTCTGATGTCGTCGGTGGCTGCGATAAGAGGCGGTCTCGGTGCTGTGGTTGGCCCGAAACCCGGACTGCGAGGGTCGAGGATCCATTCGTCTCGAGGAAGGCGGCAAGCTGTCTGTTGACGGTCTTCTCGATGACTTTGGCCGGAAACGGAAGGAGCGAGATGGGGCGGTAGTTCTTGAGGTCGGTGGGGTCCGCCGTTGGTTTCTTCAGGAGGGCGGTAAGCTCGGCGTGCTTCCAGCTCTCCGGGAAGGTGGCGGTGTGGAAGGAGGAGTTGATGATGTCCCGGAGATGGGGTGCGATGGTGGCGTCGGCTTTGTTGAAGGCGTGGTGTGGGCAGGGGTCGGTTGGTGATCCGGAGTGGATGGAGTTCATCGTGCGGGTGGTGTCTTCGGTGTTGATCGGGGTCCAGTTGCAGAGGGTGGTGGTGGCGGGCATTGGTTCGGCGGTAGGGTGCGTTGTTTGTGCGTCGAAGCTGTTGTGTATGTCGGTGATCTTGCGGTGGAAGAACGCGGAGAGTGAGTTGCAGAGGTCTTGCGAGGGGTGATGTCGTTGTTTCCGGCGCTGGGGTTGGAGAACTCTTTGACGATGCTGAAAAGTTCCTTGCTGTCATGGGCGTTGTTGTCCAGTCGTTCTTTGAGTGCCGACTTCTTGGTGGCACGGATCAGCTGGTGGTGTTTGCGGGTGGCGTGCTTGAGGCGGTCCTGTTGTCTGTGGTCTGGACGAGTCGCCAGGTTTTCTCGAGAGTGCGGCAGTTCTTCTTGGATTCCTTGAGTTCGTTGGTGAACCAAGGGTTTTCTTGCTTCCGGGTCTGCTGGGAGGGTTTTTAGTGGTGCGAGGTCGTCGGCGCAGGCGGTCAGCCACTTGGCGAGGTTGCTGGCTGCTTCGTTTGGGTCCGTTGTGTCGGTGGGTGTGTTCTGGCTGAGGAGGCGGTGAGCTGCTCGGCGGTGATCTTGCTCCAGCTCCGGCGGGGAGCCTGTTGCGGGTGGTGGTGGGTCGCAGTCTTTCTGAAGCTGAAGTGGACGCAGCTGTGGTCGGTCCAGTGGAGTCCGGTGGCGTGGCTGAAGGAGATGTGCTTGCTGGACGAGAAGACGGGGTCAAGCGTGTGGCCGGCGTAGTGGGTGGGCGTGTTCACCAGTTGCTTGAGTCCGAGGTTGGCGAGGTTGTCCAGCAGGGCGGTGGTGTTTCTGTCGTTGTTGTTCTCCAGGTGGAAGTTGAGGTCCCTAGGAGGATGTAGTCGGCGGAGGGCATGGCGTGCGGGCTGATGAAGTCTGCGATGTCTTCGCTGAATAGTGTGCGTGGTCCCGGGGGTCTGTAGATGAGGGTGCCTCGGAGGGTGGTCTTGGGGTCCGTGTGTATCTGGAAGTGTAGGTGTTCGGCGGCGGTGAAGGTCTCGTCGGAGTTAGTCGAGATGCGGATGGTGTTCTTGTGTACGATGGCGATGCCTCCTCCCGTCTGGTTGGCGCGGTCCCTCCGGGTGATCTTGTATCCATCCGGGATGGCTATGGCGATGTCAGGCGCTGAGGAGCGTTCATCCAGGTTTCGGTGAGGAAGGCGATGTCCGGTGCTGTTGCGTCGAGCAGGTCCCAGAGTTCCACGGCGTGCCTGTGGACGGAGCGGGTGTTCAGCAGGATGCATTTCAGGTGGTTGCTGCTGTTGCTCGACTTGGCGGAGGTGGTGCACGTCAGGGGGCAGGTGAATCGGCAGGTTTGGCAGGTGAAGGGTCCGTGGGTGCGTCTCGGTGAGGCTCGGTAGCAGGCAGGGTTCCGGCCGGCATTGAGTGCGGTGAGTGTGGCGGCGTCGTAGGTCCGTCGAGTGGTGTTGCATCGGTGGGATCCAGGGGTTCTGGCGCTGGGCGCGGTCCAGTCGCGGACGGGCGCAGGCGGGCTTGCCTTAGGCGCGCCGCGCGCAGCGCGCCCGCTGCGCACGTCCGCTGCGCGGCCGTGCAGCGGCCGCCATTTATGGGGAGGTGGGAGGGAGGAGCAGCTGGGAGGCGGGAGGCAGGGGCAGCGAATGGGCAGTCAGAGGCGGGGCCGCAGGGGACGCAGCGGCGGGAATGGCGATAGGCAGCGAGGGGCACAGAAGGAAAAAGCGGGGGAGAGCAGGCAAATCACGGGCACAACAACAGTGGGGCAGCGAGGGCACAGAAAGGAAAAACGGGGGAGAGCAGGCAAATCACGGGCACAACAACAGTGGGGCAGCGAGGGGCACAGAAAGGAAAAAGCGGGGGGAGAGCAGGCAAATCACGGGCACAACAACAGTGGGGCAGCGAGGGCACAGAAGGAAAAGCGGGGGAGAGCAGGCAAATCACGGGCACAACAACAGTGGGGCAGCGAGGGGCACAGAAAGGAAAAAACGAGGGGAGAGCAGGCAAATCACGGGCACAACAACAGTGGGGCAGCGAGGGGCACAGAAAGGAAAAAACGGGGGGAGAGCAGGCAAATCACGGGCACAACAACAGTGGGGCAGCGAGGGGCACAGAAGGAAAAACGGGGGAGAGCAGGCAAATCACGGGCACAACAACAGTGGGGCAGCGAGGGGCACAGAAAGGAAAAAACGGGGGGAGAGCAGGCAAATCACGGGCACAACAACAGTGGGGCAGCGAGGGGCACAGAAAGGAAAAAAGCGGGGGAGAGCAGGCAAATCACGGGTACAACAACAGTGGGGCAGCGAGGGGCACAGAAGGAAAAACGGGGGAGAGCAGGCAAATCACGGGCACAACAACAGTGGGGCAGCGAGGGGCACAGAAAGGAAAAAGGGAGACAAGCAGACAAAACTGGCACCGGGGCCACAAGCGGAGGGCGATCTTACCTACAGGAGCAGCGGGCAGACAGCGCAGGCGGAGCTGTGTGGTGGGGAGCGACCTACCTGGCAAGGTCAAGGGTCGCTCTCCTCACCGTGCAGCGGCCGCCATTTATGGGGAGGTGGGAGGAGGAGCAGCTGGGAGGCGGGAGGCAGGGGCAGCGAATGGGCAGTCAGGGGCGGGGCACGCAGGGAGCGCAGGCGGCGGGAATGGCGATAGGCAGCGAGGGCACAGAAGGAAAAACGCGGGGGAGAGCAGGCAAATCACGGGCACAACAACAGTGGGGCAGCGAGGGGCACAGAAAGGAAAAAACGAGGGGAGAGCAGGCAAATCACGGGCACAACAACAGTGGGGCAGCGAGGGGCACAGAAAGGAAAAAACGGGGGGAGAGCAGGCAAATCACGGGCACAACAACAGTGGGGCAGCGAGGGGCACAGAAGGAAAAACGGGGGAGAGCAGGCAAATCACGGGCACAACAACAGTGGGGCAGCGAGGGGCACAGAAAGGAAAAGGGGAGACAAGCAGACAAAACTGGCACCGGGGCCACAAGCGGAGGCGATCTTACCTACAGGAGCAGCGGGCAGACAGCACAGGCGGAGCTGTGTGGTGGGAGCGACCTACCTGGCAGGTCAAGGGTCGCTCTCCTCACCGTGCAGCGGCCGCCATTTATGGGGAGGTGGGAGGGAGGAGCAGCTGGGAGGCGGGAGGCAGGGGCAGCGAATGGGCAGTCAGGGGGCGGGGCCGCAGGGGAGCGCAGGCAGGCGGGAATGGCGATGAGGCAGCGAGGGGCACAGAAGGAAAAACGGGGGGAGAGCAGGCAAATCACGGGCACAACAACAGTGGGGCAGCGAGGGGCACAGAAGGAAAAACGGGGGGAGAGCAGGCAAATCACGGGCACAACAACAGTGGGGCAGCGAGGGGCACAGAAAGGAAAAAAAGCGGGGGAGAGCAGGCAAATCACGGGTACAACAACAGTGGGGCAGCGAGGGGCACAGAAAGGAAAAAACGGGGGAGAGCAGGCAAATCACGGGTAAACAACAGTGGGGCAGCGAGGGGCACAGAAAGGAAAAAAACGGGGGAGAGCAGGCAAATCACGGGCACAACAACAGTGGGGCAGCGAGGGGCACAGAAAGGAGAAAAACGGGGGAGAGCAGGCAAATCACGGGTAAACAACAGTGGGGCAGCGAGGGGCACAGAAAGGAAAAACGGGGGAGAGCAGGCAAATCACGGGCACAACAACAGTGGGGCAGCGAGGGGCACAGAAAGGGAAAAAACGGGGGAGAGCAGGCAAATCACGGGCACAACAACAGTGGGGCAGCGAGGGGCACAGAAGGAAAAACGGGGGGAGAGCAGGCAAATCACGGGCACAACAACAGTGGGGCAGCGAGGGCACAGAAAGGAAAAAAACGGGGGGAGAGCAGGCAAATCACGGGCACAACAACAGTGGGGCAGCGAGGGGCACAGAAAGGAAAAACGGGGGAGAGCAGGCAAATCACGGGCACAACAACAGTGGGGCAGCGAGGGGCACAGAAAGGAAAAACGAGGGGAGAGCAGGCAAATCACGGGCACAACAACAGTGGGGCAGCGAGGGGCACAGAAAGGAAAAAAACGGGGGAGAGCAGGCAAATCACGGGTAAACAACAGTGGGGCAGCGAGGGGCACAGAAAGGAAAAACGGGGGAGAGCAGGCAAATCACGGGCACAACAACAGTGGGGCAGCGAGGGGCACAGAAAGGGAAAAAACGGGGGAGAGCAGGCAAATCACGGGCACAACAACAGTGGGGCAGCGAGGGGCACAGAAGGAAAAACGGGGGGAGAGCAGGCAAATCACGGGCACAACAACAGTGGGGCAGCGAGGGGCACAGAAAGGAAAAACGCGGGGGAGAGCAGGCAAATCACGGGCACAACAACAGTGGGGCAGCGAGGGGCACAGAAAGGAAAAAACGGGGGAGAGCAGGCAAATCACGGGCACAACAACAGTGGGGCAGCGAGGGGCACAGAAGGAAAAACGGGGGAGAGCAGGCAAATCACGGGCACAACAACAGTGGGGCAGCGAGGGGCACAGAAAGGAAAAAAGCGGGGGGAGAGCAGGCAAATCACGGGCACAACAACAGTGGGGCAGCGAGGGGCACAGAAAGGAAAAAAACGGGGGAGAGCAGGCAAATCACGGGTAAACAACAGTGGGGCAGCGAGGGGCACAGAAGGAAAAACGGGGGGAGAGCAGGCAAATCACGGGCACAACAACAGTGGGGCAGCGAGGGCACAGAAAGGAAAAAACGGGGGAGAGCAGGCAAATCACGGGCACAACAACAGTGGGGCAGCGAGGGGCACAGAAAGGAAAAAACGGGGGGAGAGCAGGCAAATCACGGGCACAACAACAGTGGGGCAGCGAGGGCACAGAAGGAAAAACGGGGGAGAGCAGGCAAATCACGGGCACAACAACAGTGGGGCAGCGAGGGGCACAGAAAGGAAAAAACGGGGGGAGAGCAGGCAAATCACGGGCACAACAACAGTGGGGCAGCGAGGGGCACAGAAAGGAAAAAAAACGGGGGGAGAGCAGGCAAATCACGGGTAAACAACAGTGGGGCAGCGAGGGCACAGAAGGAAAAAGCGGGGGAGAGCAGGCAAATCACGGGCACAACAACAGTGGGGCAGCGAGGGGCACAGAAAGGAAAAGGGGAGACAAGCAGACAAAACTGGCACCGGGGCCACAAGCGGAGGGCGATCTTACCTACAGGAGCAGCGGGCAGACAGCGCAGGCGGAGCTGTGTGGTGGGGGAGCGACCTACCTGGCAAGGTCAAGGGTAGCACATGGACACACTCAAACAGCACCAGAGCACCACCAACACATATCATGCATACTCACATCATTGACATGACATCTCTGGATACTCTCATTCAGCTGAAGAAGTTGGTGATGAGCTGTGTGCGGACATCATCATCATCATCATCATCATCACTGGCATCGTGGTCCAGGCCAGGATCCTCCACAGGTGGTGGATGTTGGTCATCGTCATCCAGGATGAGAGGCAACTCCTTCCGCACTGCCAGGTTGTGTAGCATGCAGCAGACGATAACAATCTTGCACACCTTTGCTGGGGCATATGGGAGGGCCCCTCCTGTCTTGTCCAGGCAGCGGAAGCGGCTTTTCAGGAGACCAAATGTCCGCTCAATCACTCTCCTGGTCCGACCATGTGCCTCATTGTAGCGCATCTGGCCTGGTGTCACAGGGTTCCTGAGGGGCGTCAGCAACCACGGCATGTTGGGGTATCCGGAGTCACCTACATACAGACAATTGCACATTAGCTGAGTTGGAAAAGAGGGTGGAACACTACATTGCAGAACACACACAATGGCACTAAGTCAGTACACACCAACAAGCCAGGCACGCTGGTTCCGCATCTGTGACATCATCCTCGGGATGCGACTACTCCTCATCACGTAGGCATCGTGTGCAGAACCGGGGAAACGGGCACAGGCGTGTGAGATGCTCATATCTGCAAGACATACCACCAGTGCATTGACAGAGTGGTAGTGTTTGCGGTTCCTGTATGCCTGCTCCTGGGCCTGTGGTGGTACCAAAGCAACATGTGTCCCATCAATGGAGCCAATGACATGCGGCATCCTCCCCAGGGCATAGAAGTCACTCTTCACGTCAGTGAGTTGTTGGAGTCTAGGGAAATAGATGTACTGGTTCAGGTAAATCAACATAGCCTCCAAAACATCGCGGAGCACACGGCTGAACATGGTCTGTGACATCCCACCAGCAGTCGCCACAGTGTGTTGAAAGGTACCGGTGGCAAAGAAGTGTAGGGCTGCCATCACCTTCACCTTGGGGGTCAGCGCTGTAGGGTATGTCCGGCCAGCTTGCAAATGTGGGGCCAACCGCACCGTCAACACCTCAATCAAGCGGCCTGGTGAAGCGGTACCGTCGGATGCAGTCCCGTTCCACCATGGTTGCAAGGTCAGGGAATGGTCTATGGACAGCTGGTGCCCTGCAGTGCATAGTTGAAGAAAGAAAGATTGTCAGTCACCCCACATATGTGGCATTGACCATACTAAATATCACATGATACATCATTATGAGGCACAAGTACATGATGTGTGCAGTTCCGTAAGGACATGTATGGCACATACATGGCCAACATCTAACATCACAGTTCAACAAGTGGCATCAACAAGTCCCAGGTTGTGCCATGGGATATCATGAGGCCGTGTCACAGTTCCCATCTCCTGCTGCCATGTTCCAAACACACCCCACAGTGACATGTGAGGACAGATGTGCCCCAGGCATCACAGCTCAACGACAGGTAGATTCCCAGGGACCCTGTATTGCCACATGGACACTGGCATGACATGGTGTATCAGGAATACACCACAGCAAAACAACCATGACCCCCACAGGTAGTGGTCCCTGTTGCCTCTGCAGGACAGACATGGACGTCTGTGACACACACACGTACAACATCAAAGTCCATGCACAAACAACGTGGATGTGGAGACTGTCTCCCATTGTGCACATGGAATCAGAGACATTGTAAACACAACATGCACACAGACTGTGGAGGACCATCACTATTGTGGCAATGGGTCACCCTGGGACGTACATACCATCACACATGGGACTCAGGGGGTATGTGATATGACATACACATACACCACCGTGAAATGTGACCATGCCACATGCACAGAAATGAACAGTTGCACATCACAGTGGTCATGTACATGAAACACCAAGGATTCTGTCCCCATGAACACGTGCACAGCCTGGGAGTGGCTGCCCCCAAGTGACACCGACAGAACAACATGTTCACCCCCATACACGGAATAGGTAATGCAGCCTTACATGCCTCAGGATACAGTGTGGACAGGCTGTGGTGTTGTAGGTGTGCCCCTCACTCCCTGGGAAGTATATGTTGCTGGCATATATTCACCTGTGACAGGCATGGTGACATATGCCAGTGACTTGTACAGGAACACGTTGGACAGCAATGGACCGATCGGTGCGCACACATTGGCCATTGCATTCAATGTGGCGGGTACGCGTTGTATTCGCAATACAGCGTTGGACAGCAATGGACCGATCGGTGCGCACACATTGGCCATTGCATTCAATGTGAGCGGGTATGCGTTGTATTCGCAATACGCGTTGGACAGCAATGGACCGATCGGTGCGCACACATTGGCCATTGCATTCAATGTGGCGAGTACGCGTTGTATCCGAGTACGCGTTGAACAGCAATGGACCGATCGGTGTGCCCGGCCGGCCCATTGCATTCAATGTGGCGGGTATGCGTTGTATCCGAGTGCAGCGTTGAACAGCAATGGACCGATCGGTGTGCCCGGCCGGCCCATTGCATTCAATGTGGCGGGTACGCGTTGTATCCGCAATCACGCTTTGAACAGCAATGGGCCGATCGGTGTGCCCGGCCGGCCCATTGCATTCAATGTGGCGAGTGCAGCGTTGTATCCGGGTGCGCGTTGAACAGCAATGGACCGATCGGTGTGCCCGGCCGGCCCATTGCATTCAATGTGAGCGGGTATGCGTTGTATCCACAATACGCGTTGAACAGCAATGGACCGATCGGTGTGCCCGGCCGGCCCATTGCATTCAATGTGGCGGGTACGCGTTGTATCCGAGTACGCGTTGAACAGCAATGGACAGATCGGTGTGCCCGGCCGGCCCATTGCATTCAATGTGGCGGGTACAGCGTTGTATCCGAGTACGCGTTGAACAGCAATGGACCGATCGGTGTGCCCAGCCAGCCCATTGCATTCAATGTGAGCGAGTGCGCGTTGTATCCGCAATACGCGTTGAACAGCAATGGACCGATCGGTGTGCCCGGCCGGCCCATTGCATTCAATGTGAGCGGAGTACGCGTTGTATCCGGGTACGCGTTGAACAGCAATGGACCGATCGGTGCGCACCCATTGGCTATGGCCTGGCCTGGCAACGGACGCGTTTTCAAATCTTGAACGAGTCTGATGCTGGAAATTCAGTTGGTCACCCACAACAATGTTGCAAATTCATGGGTGTCATGAAGTTGAACTTTGGAAGGATGCTGTGGGCGTGTGTAAGTGGTGCAATTCCATGGATTGGCCAGATTCAGAAGATGCTAAAGACTTGGACCTATCACTTTGGACACATGGGATAGTATCTGCCTCTGCAGCACACATATAATGCTGGCTGTTCCCCTGAGAGCTCACTTGCCTGCACTACATGCTCCAGGATGACATCTGCCACCACCACTACTGCTGTATCTGCACCCTCTGGACCCTGCAATGGCACGTACTGTGGAGAGAGCCCCAGCCTTCAGCACTGAGGAGAACCAGGCCCTGCTGGACAGCCTCCTTCCACAGTACAGCAAGCTGTATGGGAAAGCAGGGGAGCAGGTGAGTGTGCTGTCCACTGCCTTACTAAATGTGCATGTTGTCTGACTAGCAAGGATAACAGTCTGCACGCCACTAGCTAGCAGGCTCACTGAGTAGTTGTCACCCCCCATAGTATGTAGTTACATGCACTGAACAGGTATAGTGCAGTGACAGTGCATTTAAACAAGGTTTTACTTCCCAGGCAATGATACCATGTAGTAACTGCTGGCATACTGTTCATAGCCATCATTGCACTGCCTGTGTACATCATGTGCCCCTGTGATTGAGACATGTATATCCAACTGTGTAATGCACGGATATGTTGCATGTGTAGTAATGGCATTCTCACTTTGTCATCCTCACAGGTTGATGCCCACCAGAAGCAGAAGATATGGCTGACCATCGTCCGGGCAGTGAGATCCGTGGGGGACTACAAGCGCCGGATCCGCAACTGCCAGAAGAGGTGGCAGGACCTTCGGGGCTGGACCCGGAGGATCGCACGGGTCCAGCTGAAGCTGTCGCCTCCTCGCAGGAGGGGCGGACACTGGACCCTGACCCCCCACATGCTCAGGATCCTGGCGGTGGTCTTCTCTGATCTGGATGGGCAGCTGAAGGCTAGAGAGCAGCAAGGAGGGGGTGAGTCCATGACTGCATTGTGAACTTTGTCTGCCATGCTATGTGCCCTCCTCTGGCCTGGTTGAACTTCCACAGTACATCAGTCATGTGGTCCAGGACCCATGTCCCTCGATTGTGCACTGCCCACTCCTCATCTGATACCCAGATGTGGCCCTTACAGTCAGGGAATTGTGTCACTTGGGTACTGTGTCCTTGCAGTTTGCTTGACTCAAGGTGGGGGACAGCATCTGTTCCCCTAACTCTGTGGTGGGCATCATGGGTGGGTCCTTTGCTTACACAATGCCTGTGTTCTGACATGTAATCTGCGTGTTACTTTGATATGTGGTCCAATTGCTGAGCTGATCCACCACATGTGCCTGGGGCATCTGGCACACACCCATGCTGCGGGTGGGAACAATGCTTGGGCCCCAGGAGTGTGTATATTACGTGTGTCACACATGCTTAGCCAGCTGCCTACTGTCCAGGGCTCATCCCTCATTCATGTGGGGCAGGACAGTCATGCCTACTCCAGGCCATACAATACACTCTGTACTCCCACTCCTGTGTATCAGCTGACACGTTGTGCTCAGTGATATGTCCCCTCAGGTGTCTGCCTCTGTGTCAGTGTGCTGTGGCTTCGTTGTCATGACTGCTGGGGTGTCTCTCGGTTGGGGCTCAGCATTCCACCAGAGATGTGACCATAGGAGACGATACTTGGGTGACACATAGGTGTTTGATCACCTGACCGTGCAGACTGGGGTATGCGAATGTGAAGTTCAGGCAGCTGTTTCCCATTCACAGCAGATTGTGAGGTGCTCAGGTTCAGAGGGTTGTGTTACAGGTCTCCTATATGTCCAATCGGTATGACGTGGACAGATAAGGGTTCAGATGATGTGGTGTGTGGGGGATGTACATGTGCACTTGTTCAGCTCCAGGACTTGCATTCCCCATGACCTACTATTGTGACACAGTGCAGACTGTTGTTGTCTGGCTGCCCTGCCCATGTGACTGGAGACAGTGATGTATGACTTAGCAGGCATGCCTGTGCCATGGCATGTAACTTCCTATGAGTGATCCTGCAGGGGAGTGACATGTGCTACATGCACACCATTGTGGCAATGGCTAGCAGGACATGGGTGCATCATGGTGTCTGTCGCTGGTATGCATCACATGCCTTTCAAATTTGACTCTGGGCATCCATTTCATCCGGACACCTGTACTTACTCAGTGGCAAGAGTTGTGATGTGTGCATGTTCACATGCTTCACCGTGTTTTCTGCACTGTCCAACTACTGTGTAGGTGGTGCATGTGTCCACACTGGGGTATTGCCATCCAACAGACACCAGACAGATGGGTGCAAGGCCAGGAGGGATGTGAGTGCCATGGTTGACCATCAGACTGACAATTGGCTACTACTATTCTGTTTGGGCACTTTTGGCAATGTTCAACTAAGGATGCCAGGGCTTGCTCTGTAATGTGCTGTACTTACTGTGGTGTGTGCGTTCGGTGCAGGTGACTGATGTCTGTCTGTTTCCCTATTGTTTGCAGATACATCCACAGCCACAGGAGGGGGCAGCTCCACGGACCAGGAGGAGCCGCAGAGCCAGACTGGGTCAGCAGCCGAGGAGTGGTCGGAGGGACCTAGTGGCATGGAGGGCGAGGGGAGCCACACCGAGGAGTCCTCAGCACCATCCACCTCAGCTGAGGACCACAGCAGCTCGGAGGATGACTCCCTTGTGGATGCGGGTGTCAGCAGCCACCACACCCCAGCTAGTGTTGCTGTCCCCGCCACCACCACCACCACCACCACCACCGCCCTCCCATCGGCTCCCATTCCCGAGGTCCGTGGAGGCTCCCATGTTCGGGAGCGTGTCTCCTTCAGGCCAGGCACCGCACCCCCTGCCCCTGTGTCCCCTGCTGCCCTGAGTGAGGAGTCTGTGTACCTCCTTCGCCAGCTCCATGTAGGGCAGACAGCGATGCTGAGTGTCCTCCATGCACACACCACTCTGTTGACTCAGCTGGTGTCGTTCATGGAGGGCATCTCATCGGGCATGTCTGCCCTACAGAGGGGCAATAGGTCCATGGACTCCTCCCTGACGGCAGCAGTGTCCCTCCTCCAACAGTCCCTCACCCCTCCTGCCTCTGCCCCATCCACACTCCCCAGCACCTTACCTGTCCCAAGCACACACACACGGCACAGGCACACACCAGCACAGACACGAGCAGCACACAGACACACACACCACAAACAAGACGCACACGCACGCACAGTCAGGGGACTGAAACCACACTCACAGGGGATGGGGCCCAGGCACACACACACGCATCCACGAGCACTACGCAGTCCTCAGTTGCCTCTCCCTCCAAAGCCCCCTCCCTTGCCTCACCTGCAACCCCAAAGACACAGCGGCTCTTCCTCAGTGACCTCGGCCTCTTCCCCTCCGATCCAGCTGATCCAGCATTCAGGGGAAGAGGAAGCCCACCTACACGGAGCGGAGTGCCCCTCGCCCCCGGACACCCTCCCCCAGGAGCAGACCGACTGACGCCCCCATCCACAAGTCCCCCAGACCCGGAAGAGCAAGACCCCGCCGCCGCCCTGCAGCTCAGGCACCAAGTCTCCTTCCTCCATCCCTCAGGCCCCCACTCCACAGGTGCCACCACCACACCCTGCCCCAGGTTCCCCCACCCACAGATACACCATCCCCAAAAAGATCTGGCCTTCTCCCCCTGCCACTTGCTCTTCCGGCCCCACACCCCCCGCGGCGCTTGTCTGTGCCACTGGTGTGGAGACGGTGTCCTCCCCCTCTGTCCTGCCCACCTTACCTGATCCCCATTCTCCTCCCCTGGAGGTAGGCACTGCAGTGGAGTCCACTACCACCCTGTCTGACTTGGGCACTGCAGTGGGGGACCTGTCCACTCCATCTGCACGGTTCACTGCAGTTGTGCCGGCACCCACACCATCAGTGTCATGTCCCCCAGTTGTGCCGGCACACACCATGTCAGACACCTCCACTGCAGTTGTCAGTGGCTCTTCAGCACCCACCACCCCTTCCCTGCCTCCTTCTGGTGAGCCCTGATCCTGTCCCTGCGGTGCCTGGTTTGCCCCCCCGTATACCCCTCCGAGGGGATTGTCCCTGGTTTTCATCAGTGCAGGCATGCGTAGGGTGACATCTGCCACTGTCACCCTGTTTTGACTTTCAGGATGGACTGGCCATTGGCCTTTGTTTCTTTTTTACTGGACTTCAACTTTTGAACCCACATATGCTGAATAAAGCGACTTTCTGTTCTCTAGTGCTTTTGCTTCTGATGTACATGATGTTGATGATGCTAACCATGCCCTTGCTGCAGTGATGGTGATATTTGGTCTCATGAAAATGAAGTGTTACTGTTCAGGAACCCATGTGGTCCAAGGGAATGTGTCCTATCCTGTGGTGTATCCATGTCATCCTTAGCAGCATCTGAGGGTGTCATGTTTTCAATATTTGGCAATGGGATTTCCTACTTACATTAGCAATGTCACATCTGTGGCTTCCACCCCTGCACATCTGTTGTGCTTGCAATTGTTCAATTATTCTACTTCCCTGACCGTGTGGCCATCTCCACTGGACATGCAGGTTTGGGCATCAATGGGGAAGGACTCATCTGTGTTGTCAGTGCAACTTGCTATACATGTGTGTTGGATCTGTGCTGATGATTTCGTTGACACTCCCATGACCAGGCTGATGTGACGGGAGCCTTCATTTGGTGCAAATTGTTGACTGTGTGACCAAGTGTTCTGCTGACATGATGGAGCCCTACTGTGGCAACATATGGCACAGCTTTCCTCACACAGGAGTGGAGTCCCCTCATGGCAGTGTGTACTCCTGTGACATCGCCTGCGCCCAAGGTGTGTGTTGTATGAGCATGTCTGTGTGTTCACTTCCATTTTGCTGTGCATGCTGGGATCCCTAGTGGTGTTCCTGTTTGTGATGCTTGCTGAGTTGACCTATGTTCCCCCAAAGTCTTCTCCCTGGGTTCTCTGTGATGTGGGTGCATGGCACATTACTGGTCATCAGGGTGTCACCCATAGGTGTGTTGGCTGTGAGGGCTGAGTTTGTGGGCAGACGCAGATGGGTCACAGTCAGGATTCCCTTGGCACTTGTTGTTTACACCTGTCATGTGATTTCCAGTTTGTGTTAGCTTTCAGTGATTGTGACACGTTGTGTGAGTGACTGCTGGCACTCCTCAGGGTCAGGGCTGCAATGTTGGTAGTTGTCTCTGTGTGTTCTTTGTGGGTGACCTTGGCTTCTTCATTGGTGTGGGACTGTGGCTGGGATCCCATTGGTTGGTGTGGTATTGCCGTCATGTCCATGTACAGCGTAGTGTGCAGTGTGTCAGACATTCAAGAGTCTTGTTGAGTGGCCATGTGTGATGTGTTTCTGCACCTTGGTTCCCACCACCACCCATGGGATTGTCATGGGTGCATGTGCAATGTCACCAGTGCATGTGAGCTTCACTGCTGCACATTGTTGGAGGTCGAGGTGTGTGGTGTTGAGTGTGTGCAGATGAGAGTTTTTGCACGGCTAGACCCCTGCCTCCATGTTGGCCTTGGCTTACTGGCCGTGCTGATTGATTTGTGCTTGTGTAGGTGTGATGGTAGTTTGTTGCTCAGGACACATGACTGTGGTTCACAGTGTGAACAACATCTAGCTTTGTCATCACAGTGGGATTGTAATGCAGCCCAGGGTCACCACATTGTGGGGACCCTGGGGGTAGTGCTGTGGTGTCTCTGTGTCTTGCTGTGTCAGATGCTGTTCCTACATGCTTGTGTGACATGTGTGATTTGTGCTCCCTCTCATCTAACAATGCCTGATTGCCCACATAGGGGATTTGGATCCATGAGTTACCTTTGTGTGTCACTGTATGCACATCTGTGTAATTGGTATTCAGGCCTCATCATGTGTTGTGTGGTTGCCTGGGGACACTGGCACCCCCCTCACCTGTTGTGTTTGATGTGCAGTGTGGGTCTGCCTGTTTGTGTTTGTGCATCTGCACCACTGCATTGGCATGTCTTTAGTGTGCCATTGGCTGTATGTTGTTTGGTGGGTTTCCCCTGGTGTCCCTGGGACTCCTAGGTCATCAGTCAGCACAATGATCATTGTTTGTGTGTCCCATTGCTGCCATGGTATGGTATCTGTTCACCTCACATCTACAGTCTCCACAGGGTATCTGCATTTGTGTGCCCATTGTAACCCTGGGCGTAGTTCGCGAAGTAACGCTTCGCGAAGCTACGCAAAGTGCAGTTCGCACTACGCGAGCTACGCGTAGCACTACGCGAACTGCGTAGTGCGTGTTCGCAATGATTGCACAGTGCCGGATGCTTGTCCGCACTGTGCAATCATTGAAAACGGCATCTTGCACAGTGCGAGATGTCTTTACTGCCGCTCGAGTAGATTTTTACTCGAGCGGCAGCTTCTCAACGCGGACTGGTAGTTTCTCATCGCGGCGGTCGCGAGCATACGCGACCACTCGCAATGAGAAACCTGACCTCCCAGCGTTGAGAATCTCGCCGGGAGGTTTATTTTCCACGCTCGCGATCGGCAACTTGATGTTGCTGATCGCGAACGAGGAAAAAGTCTCGCCGGGATGTCATTTTGCTTGCTTGCGGTCGCCAACTTGACGTTGAGGACCGCAAGCAAGCAAAAAATGACCGCTGCACTACGCTACGCTATGCGTGTTTGCACTGTGCTACGTGCAATTCGCGTAGTGCAAAGTAGCGCAAACTTCGCAAACTACGCGAGCGTAGCGTAGTTTTCCGCCCAGGCCTAGCCCATTGGTGCAAATATGTGGGTCTGCATTATCATGCTCACTTCTGTCATTGTGTCATTGATGAATGTTGACAGTGTCAGCCCCCATGGGTGATGTTTGTCTGCACATGGCCAAAGGTATGTCTTATTTGCACTGCAGTGTTTGCCTCCCCCAATCTATGTTGCTATGGGACACAAGCACTACTTTGCCACTGATGTGTTTGTTGTTCTGTGACCAGGAATCATCCATGCAGTTTGGCAGTTGCAGCTTTTTCAATGTCAACACTTACATTTTGGTCACTGTGATGATGGGGGTTTGAACCCCATTGCCACAATGTTCAAGATGTGCTTCAGCTATGGGCCCCACACTTACATTTTGGTCACAGTGATGATGGGGGTTTGAACCCCATTGCCACAATGTTCAAGATGTGCTTCAGCTATGGGCCCCACACTTACATTTTGGTCACTGTGATGATGGGGGTTTGAACCCCATTGCCACAATGTTCAAGATGTGCTTCAGCTATGGGCCCCACACTTACCTTTTGGTCACTGTGATGATGGGGGTTTGTACCCCATTGCCACAATGTTCAAGATGTGCTTCAGCTATGGGCCCCACACTTACATTTTGGTCACTGTGATGATGGGGGTTTGAACCCCATTGCCACAATGTTCAAGATGTGCTTCAGCTATGGGCCCCACACTTACATTTTGGTCACTGTGATGATGGGGGTTGGACCCAATTGCCACAGTGGTCATGGTCTGCTTGCATTGTGGGGGCCACACACATTTATGTGTGGCACATGTGATAGGGGGTCACATTGTATGTTCAAAGTCATGTTCAGTGTTGTAGCCATTTGACACAGTCTACACACGCTTGTCATGGTGTTGGGGGGATGTCTTTATGTTGCATTGTTTATGTTGGTGTGTGCTTGTTGTGTCATGTATTAGCCATCCTGTGAGTGGGGGTGGTAGTAGTTGTAGGCATCTGGCACCCCCTGGGTAGAGGTGGTAGTAGTGACAGGCATCCAGCCCCCATGGGTAGAGGTGGTAGTAGTGACAGGCATCCAGCCCCCCATGGGTAGGGGTGGTAGTAGTGGTAGGCATCTGGCACCCCCTGGGTAAGGGTGGTAGTAGTGGTAGGCATCTGGCACCCCCTGGGGAGGGGTGGGAGTAGTGGTAGGCATCTGGCACCCCCTGGGTAGAGGTGGGAGTAGTGACAGGCATCCAGCCCCCCCATGGGTAGAGGTGGTAGTTGTGGTAGGCATCTGGCACCCCTGGGTAGGGGTGGTAGTAGTGGTAGGCATCTGGCACCCCCTGGGGAGGGGTGGTAGTAGTGGTAGGCATCTGGCACCCCTGGGTAGAGGTGGGAGTAGTGACAGGCATCTGGCACCCCTGGGTAGAGGTGGTAGTAGTGACAGGCATCCAGCCCCCCATGGGTAGAGGTGGTAGTAGTGACAGGCATCCAGCCCCCCATGGGTAGGGGTGGTAGTAGTGGTAGGCATCTGGCACCCCATGGGTAGAGGTGGTAGTAGTGGTAGGCATCTGGCACCCCCTGGGTAGAGGTGGGAGTAGTGACAGGCATCTGGCACCCCCTGAGTAGGGGTGGTAGTAGTGACAGGCATCCAGCACCCCCTGGGTAGAGGTGGTAGTAGTGGATGGCATCTGGCCCCCCATGGGTAGGGGTGGTAGTAGTGGTAGGCATCTGGCACCCCCTGGGTAAGGGTGGTAGTAGTGGTAGTCATCTGGCACCCCCTGGGTAAGGGTGGTAGTAGTGGTAGGCATCTGGCACCCCCTGGGGAGGGGTGGTAGTAGTGGTAGGCATCTGGCACACCCTGGGTAGAGGTGGTAGTAGTGGTAGGCATCTGGCACCCCCTGGGGAGGGGTGGTAGTAGTGACAGGTATCCAGCCCCCCATGGGTAGAGGTGGTAGTAGTGACAGGCATCCAGCCCCACATGGGTAGAGGTGGTAGTTGTGGTAGGCATCTGGCACCCCTGGGGAGGGGTGGGAGTAGTGGTAGGCATCTGGCACCCCCTGGGGAGGGGTGGTAGTAGTGGTAGGCATCTGGCACCCCCTGGGTAAGGGTGGTAGTAGTGGTAGGCATCTGGCTCCCTCTGGGTAAGGGTGGTAGTAGTGGTAGGCATCTGGCACCCCCTGGGTAGAGGTGGGAGTAGTGGTAGGCATCTGGCACCCCCTGGGTAGAGGTGGGAGTAGTGACAGGCATCTGGCACCCCCTGAGTAGGGGTGGTAGTAGTGACAGGCATCCAGCACCCCATGGGTAGAGGTGGTAGTAGTGGTAGGCATCTGGCCCCCCATGGGTAGGGGTGGTAGGCATCTGCCCCCCCTGGGTAGGGGTGGTATTAGTGGTAGGCATCTGGCACCCCCTGGGTAAGGGTGGTAGTAGTGGTAGGCATCTGGCACCCCCTGGGGAGGGGTGGGAGTAGTGGTAGGCATCTGGCACCCCCTGGGTAGAGGTGGGAGTAGTGACAGGCATCCAGCCCCCATGGGTAGTGGTGGTAGTAGTGGTAGGCATCTGGCACCCCCTGGGTAGGGGTGGTAGTGGTGGTAGGCATCCAGCCCCCCAGGGGTAGGGGTGGTTGTGGTGACAGGCATCTGGCACCCCCTGGGTAGAGGTGGGAGTAGTGACAGGCATCCAGCCCCCATGGGTAGAGGTGGTAGTAGTGGTAGGCATCTGGCACCCCCTGGGTAGGGGTGGTAGTGGTGGTAGGCATCCAGCCCCCCATGGGTAGGGGTGGTTGTGGTGACAAGCATCTGGCACCCCCTGGGTAGAGGTGGGAGTAGTGACAGGCATCCAGCCCCCCATGGGTAGAGGTGGTAGTAGTGGTAGGCATCTGGCACCCCCTGGGGAGGGGTGGTAGTAGTGGTAGGCATCTGTCACCCCCTGGGGAGGGGTGGTAGTAGTGGTAGGCATCTGGCACCCCCTGGGTAAGGATGGTAGTAGTGGTAGGCATCTGGCACCCCCTGGGTAAGGGTGGTAGTAGTGGTAGGCATCTGGCACCCCCTGGGTAGAGGTGGGAGTAGTGACAGGCATCTGGCACCCCCTGAGTAGGGGTGGTGGTAGTGACAGGCATCCGGCACCCCATGGGTAGAGGTGGTAGTAGTGGTAGACATCTGGCCCCCCATGGGTAGGGGTGGTAGTAGTGGTAGGCAT
Organism: Calotriton arnoldi; assembly: GCA_963921515.1. Taxonomy (NCBI): domain Eukaryota; kingdom Metazoa; phylum Chordata; class Amphibia; order Caudata; family Salamandridae; genus Calotriton; species Calotriton arnoldi. Next base: position 1,044,378 of record CAWUFW010004193.1, read on the forward strand.
CTGGCACCCCCTGGGGAGGGGTGGGAGTAGTGGTAGGCATCTGGCACCCCCTGGGTAGAGGTGGGAGTAGTGACAGGCATCCAGCCCCCCATGGGTAGAGGTGGTAGTAGTGGTAGGCATCTGGCCCCCCATGGGTAGGGGTGGTAGTAGTGGTAGGCATATGGCACCCCCTGGGGAGGGGTGGTAGTAGTGGTAGGCATCTGGCACACCCTGGGTAGAGGTGGTAGTAGTGGTAGGCATCTGGCACTCCCTGGGGAGGGGTGGTAGTAGTGGTAGGCATCTGGCACACCCTGGGTAGAGGTGGTAGTAGTGGTAGGCATCTGGCACCCCCTGGGTGGAGGTGGGAGTAGTGACAGGCATCTGGCACCCCCTGAGTAGGGGTGGTAGTGGTGGTGGGCATCCAGGCCCCTATGTGTATATGTGGTATTGGTGATGGCCATCCGCCCCTATGGTGCTGCTGTTGCTGGTGTAAGTAATTTCTGCATCCCTCTGTGTGTGTGTGATATGTCGGGTACGTGTAGTTTGTTTTTGTGCTTGGTGTCTGACTTACCTTCTGCGCCGTACGCGTCCGTGCCTGTTCCGGAAGTAGATGTAGAATTTTGGTAGGATCGGCACGATGGGATTCATAGTTGGTTCGTCTCGTTCGTCTTTCTCTTTGCTTCGCCTCGTCCTCGTCGCTGGCGTGTTCGTCTCGTAGCCGTGGATCGTGTTGTGGCGCGAATCGGAGTTTACGTGCGCCTCTCCCGGATGCTTTGACGTGCCATGCGTAGCGACGGGTTCGGCGCGTACGGAAAGCGCATCGTACTTGTCCGGCCGGACGGGGCTGCATTTTGGCTTCCGTGCGACTCGATTCTGCATTTACGGATCCGGCTCGGTCGGAGAACAGGACCTGGATTGGGTGAGTACGACTGGGTCGGAATCTATGCTGTTGTGCGCATCGTACTTGCTCGTTCGGTAGAATGTGCGAATCGGTCGGGAAACAGGCATTCGCCTGGCTTTTTTCCCGGCCGAATAGTGTTGGGTGCGCCTCCGACCGAGATCGGAATCGACCCCTTAGTGTTTTCTTTCTCCTTATTCTTTTCCCTCAGCCTTTTAAATCCCTTCAGGCACATTTTATCCTCCTCCAGATGGACATTCCTCTATGATAAGCTCTTTCTCTCACTTCATCGCTTTCCCCTCTCCACCTTGATTCCTTTTTTAAAAGTGCCATTTTGCTTATCTAAGCTGCAATATTGTGCTCTTTACTTCTCGCTGCTGCCACAGTAAGGTGGACGTACACCCAATAAAATGCTTCTACAATCACCAAAGGGAGAAAAGCAGGAATGCCCTTGCTGGGATTGAAAGTGTGTAGTCCTGATTGCCTATAGATCCAGCTGAAGGCACAGTACTGCCACTTATGTTCAGATTTATATATTCGAATAGTGTGCAGTAAGAAGAATAATTGACAATCTTTAACCTGATGTCAGAAAGATATATTTGTTTAGTGGAGTGTGCATTTAAATAGTGTTGCATTTTATTAATCAGATTGCAGTACTACGACAATAGAACAAACCACTATGATAGCCTTATAGCCCACTGCCAAGGGTTATACTGATAGTTATAAACTCTGAACCAAGTTATAAGCCCGAGCCGCAGACGAGAGCCTTTGACAAGGGAGCGGACCTTTAATAACCATTATAGCCCAATGCATAAGGTATAAGGCTCTTAGAACATTCCACCCACTGAGGGTAAATAAAATGTTCTAATCTGAAAAGGAGAAACAGAAAGACAAGCATTGGATGTAAGAGCAGAAGGCGTATACCAGCCATTATTAGCCCTGAGCCACTAGATTGTCTTCAATGGGGCTCCTAACATTAGCCTCCTTGTTCCATCCTCTTCACAGATCATTGATTGATGCGATTTGTGGACATTGAATTGAGGTTTGCTCGTTATTAATGAAGGAGGAGCAGTTCATTATAAATAAAGGAGGATTGGGTTTTGCAGGATTCAGTCACTTCCTACCACAAATAGACAAGGCTGTTCGGATTTCAAAATTTTGGTTTCTGTATGTGTAAAAAAACTCCACATCTTTACAGTTACCCGCATAGGATATTATAAGAGGCAGTTGAAGCATATAAACGCTTCTAGTACTGTCCAGGTTAGGCCAGCCTTTAACAGCAGGAGCATTAAAGAGCATTGCTACTGCACAGCAAAAGGGTATTCTGTCTGTAGCACTGCCCATATTAGCTGCCACTAAAATACTGGAAAGTGTGACTTTCAGTTCATCAAAGCATAGAGTGAAGGAACATTTCAACTTTTACTTCCCAACAGTGAACTGATGAAAGGTGGGAGATACTGTTTGATGTAGATATGAGCAGCAAACTACTCAAGTGTATTGAAGGTATTATTCAGTTTAGAACGCTGATTTGTCAAAGGTATTTTCCCATTTTTTTATTCTCAGTGTGTATGAGGTTTAGGAGGCGATGTTGTTTTCTGGAGCATATCAGTGCCCAGAGAACCATGATTTAATATGATTTATCAGAGACATGTAAAGGGCATTCACCATCCCAATCAGAAAATGTTATTATTAAGAAAAAGAAAACACTCGAGCTCTTTGGTGAAGCCATCAACTCCAGGGTTAAATCCACCCCTGAGGAGCAAATATTAACTGCACATTTGCCCCACGTTGGCTGGAACTTTATATTCTGGTTCTAGTAGTCCTGTTTTTTGCTCTTGTGAATGCAACACTACAAGCAGGGCTTGACTTTAGGATGGGCGAGTTGGGCCCCCACCTGGGGCGGCAGTGTTCAGAGGGGCGTATACAACTATGCATTTACAGAAAGAACAGCAGTGAGAAGCGAAAAGAGGATTACAAAAGAAATGGGGCAGAGAAAGGCGCAAAACCATATAAAGAAAGATGCTTAGGTTGGCAGAGGGAAGGTTGAGAAGAGAAAAAAGGTAGAGGGGCATATAAAAAGAGAGGTAGAGGGAAACGAGAGAAAGTATGTGGGGTAGTGAGAGAGACAGAGACAAATGGCAAGGTAGGAGAGAGAAGGGAACAGATAGAAAAAAGGGAACTGGGAGAGAAAGAGGTTTAATAGGGAGTGAGCAGAGAGATTATGTGAGGGTTCATTGTGTAACGTGCATGTCACAGCTTTCAATCCAAATTCCAATGCACCATTTATTTGGAAATATGGTGCTCTTCTGCTCTTTCACGCAACGGAGCGCAGCAACTTCACGTACTGTGCTGTGTTACGTGTAATGTTAGTACATCTGCCAATGCTTTGGCACAGGAGTACAGACATAAAGTTTGTCTTTGACCTTGTACAGGGCTCTGCTACCTTTTGGCTAGGGTCACTCAACTGAAATAACATATACATACATACAGACAGACTGGAAAACACAATTTTTTAAGAAAAGGCTATGGGGCATATTATCTAGGAAGTGGCGGTGAGAGGCGTTAGCCTCCTTGGCTTAACGCCTCTCATCGCCACTTCGGAAACGCAAGGCTGCACCATATTACCAAGGATATGGTGCAGCCTGGTGTTTCCCCCTGCGATGGCGCTAAGTCTCACGACTAAACGCCAACGCAGGCACCCTTGCACCAGAGTGCAAGGGTGTCTGCGAGCAGGGAGGTTTGTTTATGTACAGGAAGGTGTCCCTTCCTGTACATAAACAAACCTAAAATGCCATTTTGTAACTTACATGTGTGCTGCTTCATGCAGCACACATGTAAGTTACAAAATGGCATTTTAAAAAAAGGTTTGTTTATGTACAGGAAGGGACACCTTCCTGTACATAAACATACCTTGGCATTTTGCTTTTTCCATGTGTGCTGCACAAGGCAGCACACATAGAAAAAGCAAAAATGAGGAGAAATGAAGCATTTCTCCTCGTATCGCCACCTTAAAACCAGGATTTTCCTGGTCTTAAGTTCGGCGCTGCCACCTATTATCGCCTCTCTTGATAATAGGTGGCAGTGTCGAAGTGAATGGGTGTTGCGGTGGAACGCCAACCGCAACACCCACTGCACGCCCCTCTCACGCTAAGTTTAGCGTAAAAGCGGCACTATTACCAAGGCAGTGTTAAGCCACTTAATGTGGGTTTTAGCCACGTTATGTGGTTTAACGCTGCCTTGGTAATAGGGCGCTGACCCTATCGCCACCACAACGTCACAAAAAGTGATGTTGTGGTAGCGATAGGGGCTTGGTAATATGCCACTATGTTTCAAGGAAACAGGGGGAAATCCATCCTAGGCTCCAGAAAGGAGCATTTGTCATGCAGCTTACATTGTGGCACTAGAAGATTTTGGGATTAGTGCTCACCAGTCATGTTAAGCATTTCTGATTGTGATCTTTCTTCTCCACTAACTGGAAATGTTGAAATAAAAACGTTGCAGAAATAGAGATTACAAAAAAATGAAATCCCTCCATTCTACGACTATGCCTTCCTACCAGTTTGTCCCACAATCAGCTCCTGAAGTGCTTTTGCCTCAGGAGCGGGGCACTGCACAGGCTGCAGGAATGAGACTTGAAGGTGAGTCTACAATTTAACAGGATGAGCTGAGCCTAGGTTTGGCTTGGCTCTTAGAGCCCATGCACAAGCTAAGCCCTGAAAATATTTGCTATGTAAATCACTACAAACATCACGTAAAATATGTAAAAAAAATTTAAAGTCTATTTCTTCAATATGTGGAAGCATTAACATTCTAATGCCACATTATAGCACTGCATTAAGAAGTACTTATTAAGTGGTAGGTTTTAAACATGAACTTAAAATCATTCCTGCCCCACCCCACTCTGGTGACAGTGGCATTAGTGAACTAAGAAGCAAGACAATTGTCATGTGAACCCTGTATATCGTCCAGATTGTTATAGAAAGAGCAATATTATAGTCTATTAAATCAAACACAATAGTTTTGGTTACAGCTGGTATTCTGAACTCACATATCTGAAGGTGCCTTCATATGTCAAAGTGAAGAAAAAGGAGGGTCGGTAAAATAAAATATTCTCCTAAGAGCAAACAATTTGGTTAAGGAGGAAGCCGTGATTTATCCAGGTTTAGTGGTTTCACTTTGTACAAATCAGCCAGTAAATGTTTTTACCTCTTGATGCATGTAAGTAGAACAAGGGTGGCAGGCAGAACCCCGAAGAAAGCTCAACTCGTTATGGGCTCGAGGTTTCAATGGGACCTCGAGCTGAGTCAGAGCCAAGTTTCAGGCTCGAGCTCAAGCTTTCAGCGGCTCTGCCACCTCTAGTTATGCCCATAACAGGGCAAACTTTAGTGCAGGTGACAGCTGGTGTGACAATCATTGTTGGCACGCCCCCCCATCAAAGACCTCGTTCTCCACAGATTCCCTCACTACCACCCTCCATTGTTGCAATTGTGCCCCTCATCTCTACACAGCAGTGGCGTAGCAAGGGGGAGGCAGGGGGGGTCGGTCTGCCCCAGGCGGCATGAGCTTTTGGGGCGGCAGCCTCTCCCCGCTCTTGCCTGCCATCTCCCGCTCTTCAATCGTTCGCCGAGGGGCGGCAAAGGGAAAAAATCTCGCAGGCAAACCTCCCTCCCCCCGCTCTTCAATGCGGCTGCAGCAGGGCGGCAAACACTGGGACTGCTGCGGGCAGCCAAAGTACTAGCTACGCCACACCCTCTCCCATGTGTATTTACATTTTTTTATTCTTCTACTCATCTCAAGTATGTAGAGTAGGGTGTCAGAGTGTGTTACACTATACAGAGACAATGACTCATATAAATGTGTAAGTCAATGTATAGGAAGCATTACTTAAGACAATGAGGGCTACAAGGTGTAAGAGTCACGTGCAATCCATACTGGTAGGCATTATTTGTTAAGAGCACCTGGTTTGGAGAAATACAAACTCAGGATTTAAAATATAACATAGTGGCTGGAGAGCCTTTACTAATACATAATTATTATTATCCAAAGCAACCCTATTAGTAAACTTAGAATAATGAATGATTGAGGAAAAATAATAATGTACTAATCCCATGTATTGCATTTTACATGCACCTCCCTCTTTGATAACAGTTCATATGTGCTATATTAGGATTTAATTTATGAACTGCAAAGAACTTTGTAACAACTGCAGTCACCAAATGAACTATCTACATAAGAAAATAATTCTTTGATTTGCACGTTACACTTGTGCTTTGCAAGAGTCACATTATCCCTCTGCATTAATTTAGGAGTCAAAACTGGGACTAGGTAAAACTCAGATCTTTCCAACAGATACATTAATTATTTATTTATTTATTATTTAAGCAATTTGTAGAGCGCACAAATACCCTTGGGTGTCTCGGCGCTGCGGACTGTGTAGAGGATGGGTCCAGAGGTGAGATGCCTAGTGATTGAAAAGCCACGTCTTTATGAGCTTCCTAAAGGCAAACAAAGTTGGGCAGGATTTGACATGCAGAGGAAGGGTGTTCCAGAGTTTGGCAGTGGCGACAGTGAATCTTCTGTCACCCCAGGAGACTCTTTTCGTTCGAGGAATCATGAGTAAGTTGGCCGTTGATGAGCGCAAGATTCTATTGGGAATATACCCACACAAGGCCTTCTTCAGGAAGTCAGGTCCAGTTTTATGAATGGCCTTGAAGGCAATGCAAAGAGCTTTAAATTTGATTCAGCTTGTTATTGGTAGCCAATGCAGTTTTCGAATTGTTGATGCAATTGATCGATATTTGGGAGTGCTAGTTATGATTCTAGCAGCCGAGTTCTGTACCATCTGCAGTCGGTTGGTGGTCTTTTCGGGCGTTAAGAAAAGGCCATTACAGTAATCGATTTTGGACATTACTAGAGTACTGATAAGGGTTCTTCCAGCATTGGGTGGAAGAAAGGGTAAGAGTTTTTTATCATCCTTAGTGTGTAAAAGGATGACGAGACGATTGCATTGGCATGAGATGTGAAAGTTAGTTTGTCGTCAAACATGATACCTAGATTTCTAACTTTCGGTCAGAGGTGGTAGACCCAACTCGGTGGGCCACCAAATGGAAGACCAAACCGGATAGAGTTTGCCAAAAATTAAGACCTCCGTTTTGTCGGAGTTCAACTTTAGGCAGTTGTTGGCCATCCAGGTACTGATGGCAAGCATTCCACTTTGGAATCTAGCCGCCACCGCTCCTCCATCATTAATCACCATAGTTAAACTGCCATTTTAATTATTGGTTAAAAATTGGTGGCACAAAAGAAACTCTGAAGTCTGTGCGTTTAACCCTTTAATTAATTTCAAAACACAGTGGCCCGAAGTTTGGGTGGGGTAGGCCCCAGGATAAAAGCAGAATACTGTGCTCTAGGCGGGGGCAGGAGGAGGTGCATCATTTTTTTAAAAGGGAGAAACCTGGCTCATATTTCTTAAATCCAGTTTACAGATACAGCTAAACGGGCTTGCCTTCAGATTTTTAAACTGAGAATATCACAACCAGGAACTTGCTCAATGATCTGTTTACAATGATGGACATGAGCAATTTAAATGGTATCACTACATATGTGACTTTTTCACTATTAAAAGGGCTAGGGGTCTGGAAACCTTTGCCTGCATTTACAACAACACTAGAAATACAAGCAGGTCCATTCCCACCATCTTGCCAACACACTTTTTCCCTGCATATAAAATTAGAAGCTTCATTTCGCTGTAGCTTTGAAAGTATGGGCTTGGAAATAGTATTATTATTGTTGTCAACTGTATGCAGTTAAGAAAGTACAGCGAGGGGCGTGGCTTGACGCCGAAGAAGATGGCGGCTGGCTGTTGCCGCTATGCATTGATTCCAGAGGAGACCTGCTTCTTTGTGCGGTGACGGCATCTCAGCACTTATTTCACCCCAAGAGTTCCATCCATGAACTCTTCCTGCTTCAACTGATGCCCTTCGCTTCCCGCGGTGAGACTGCATTATCGCGTATTCTGCTTCAAAGGTGCGGCGCGTCTCCGTAACTGGATTCGCGGCCGCCATTTTGACTTTTCGGTAATTTCCTGTGCTGTATTGATTTCGCCGCAATTAACCTCCTCTTTGAAGGAAAAAATATGTGAAAATACGCTACTTAACTTTCTCTGGTCATTTGGATATATATTTATCCATAAATGCTGAAGTTTCATTGATTAAATATGTAATTTATCCAGAATTTTCGGATATTACCATTTTTTCAGCAACTGGATGTATTTAACTATTCATGAGGATCTCCATATTTATTATTGGTCGTTCCATTTCAATTTTACTGCCTAAATAATTTGCTTTTGTACAAATTCTTGAAATCTTTACTCATAACCTGCTCCTTTTTTGCTGTGACATTCATGTCTATGGAGAGATCCAAGGCTGGTAGAGGGGCTGCTTCACCTTCTACTTCTATTCCACATTCTAAAACCACTGCATTATCAACTTCAAATCCTTTCTCTGTATTGCAGAACGACATGGAGGACCCAGAACAAATCGTTTCTCCTCATCTTACAGCATCAATGGCCACTGCGCCTATCTTTGCTTCTACTCCTGTTTCTCATTCGTCTCTGCTAAATGGGAAAAACAACTCTAAGTTAACTCCCTCTTCAGTGCTAGCATCCACCAAGAGAGTTAAAAAAGATCCTCCTTTGCCAACCACTTCTCCACCATCAGCATCCTTGGAGTTACTTTCGGACGAGATACATGCTCTCAAGCCCTATATGGAAAAAACTAACACGCGTCTACAAGGCCCAGTAGATAAATGGTCTACTTTAGACAGCAAAATCAACTCAATGGAACGTCAAGTAGAATCTTTACAAATATCTTCTCAACAGATTCAACCTATTCAAGCAGAAACCCTGCAACTACAGAAACAAGTGGAAAATCTCGAAAACCGCAGCAACCTGCAAATCTATGAATTGGCTGAAGGATTGGAAGGATCCAACCCTATTTCTTTCTTTGAAACTTTTCTCCCGCAGGTTCTTGTGTAGTGTAGCTCCTATTTCCCTAATAGGCTCTGCGCATTGGAATAATATATCCTATAGGTTTGACATAGGACTAAGGTCGGTATGTCCCTATCGAGTATATTAAACTTAATTACTTGTGCCAGCTAGCTCAGAGGCCACTAGAAACTTCTTGACAACAAGAAGGGATTAGTTTCTGGCAGCCGCAAAACATGACCACTGTGTTTCCCTTACAGAATCAGGACGTGTCCCAGAGTCGTAGAAACAATAGATAACTATTTCACTCAGCTCAGTTGTGCATGATTCAGTTATTCTCAAAGTCACACAGAAATAACAGACGGGCGTTTCAATAAAAAGGTTTATTGAACAGTCTTGTTTCTGTTGTAAGTTAGATGTGCTGTTACGATCACAAGACAGTATGCGAGATAAATAATGTACAAGGTGAGCAGTAGAAATAAATAATACTGCGTTAGCATTATCTTTTCAGCATATATGCATTTACATAAAATGACACAGCCTAAAAATGCGAGTACTCATACGATGCGTTTCTATCCTAGTTCTACCCAGTGTGCCTAACCTTTCTTAGGTGTAGGGAAAAGTAGAAGTAGGTGCTGTATTCCTGACTAGAGTATACTAAGAGTAAGTTACGCCTAGTATGCCAAGAGTCTAGTATGCCAAGAGTCCCTCTAGGTTCTAGTCTGCTCCATACCTGAAGAATGAGAGAGGTAGGAATCTCTATCCGGACTCGAACTCCAACACCCCGCAAGGGAAGTTAGATCACTGGAAGCTGGACTCTCTGCGTGCAGGAATGACAGCGTCTTCTCAGTGCGTCCGGCCGGGAATCGGGCTCCTCTGAAGTCAAGGTCTCCTCTGATTTACAGGGGTTTGGGAAGGTATATTTATACCTGAAAATGTTAGCATTGACGTAAGTTGGGTAGCGAAAGACGTCATGAATGAATCCCTTAAGGAATAGAGGTTCATGCATAATGTATGAGTCCTTGAAGAAATCAATAGTCCTGGGCAAGGGAAACTCCCGCAGCCTGAGGGTCTGTTTTTTCATGGACTCGTTGAGACGCTAGGGTGGACGGATGTCGGAATCCATGCCTGTATTTGGTATGCATGGTTTATGCCTAAATAAGGTCTGGGAATTTATGCCTATATAAGGGCAGGTTGGATTGTGCCTATATAAGGTCATGATTCTAGAAAGCCCGTTTATGGACACCCAATAAAGTACACAACACCCACTCCTCTTTTGTGTATACAACAATACTAAAATGCTAAACATTTAAAATGCTAAACATTAAAATGGAGTACCGCATAGTAAAACATATCCTTAAAAAAGCTTTTTTGTTTAAAAGATACATTAAAATGCAAATGTTTCTGTACATCATCAAGCAGTGTTTTTCATTTCCAGCATAAAGTTTGAAATTAATGCAGTCGGAATGAGAAACAAAAGCAATATTTACATATGACTAAAATGATCGATAAGTGTGTTCAAAATCAAAAGTCATTTCCTGTCATGAAACTTAAATGAACTGAGTTAGACACACAAGATGACTAAGTGTCCCTGGAAGTACTGCCAAGTCTGTATTATAAGGCTAGTTCTACTTTAAGCAGATTGGAGTGCCATTTTTGTTCGAAAAAATGGGACAAAAAGTTCAAATTTGGTAAAGTTCCAAGGGTTTGAAAAATGAAGGCCAAATGGTTGCTGTTGTACTGGAACAGAGTATGCCGAATCAGAGTCAGTTTACGGGTCTGGTGTAAACATGAGATCATCTACTTCAATAGACAAAACATCATCTATTGCCGCTGGTGTAAGTTGGAACACCTCGTGTAAAAGATTGATCGCACAAAGATGGGAAACATCGCTTTCAGCAATGTTCGCGTCCGTTGTTACCTGTGTGCCTAGAGTTGTTTCCCGTACCTCCGCAGCAGCAGGAGGCGACTGTGAGATCTCAATGAATGCTGACATCAGGATTGGAAGCCTCTGGGGACAACACAGAGCATGGGCCGTTATCGGGTCCAGCAAAGCATCGACATCCTTTGGCGCAGCTGATGGATATGTTAGACAGGCGTCCAACACGCATTCTTCACCGCATAGCAGGCACCGTAGAACAGGTAAGATGCAATCATGCCAGATTGGTCGGAATGACAGGAACCATGTGGTATTAAGGTCCCGTAGACGAGTCATGCCCAATAGCTGTACTATTCGCTCACAGCACTTTCTTTCAAGGAGAGCTTTCTCCATTTCGCTCGGAGTGATTTCGGCGAATCGGCTGGCCATAGCGTAATAGCAGACAGATGAATAAAATTCCGGCAACAAGTGCGAGAATTAATGGTATGCCACCAAACACCGAATGTGCAAAGTTCGGAATGATTCCAAGAATTGCCTGGAACGGTGCTAATAGACCGGTGCAAATGCTCTTAAATACATGTACAATTCCTGTTGTATCTGACATGTTAAAGATACGTGATATCATTTCTACGAAATGTATAGGGCAGTTTGTACGTATTAAAGTCTGTATCTCAGCCGAAGTCCTTGCAACTTGTAGATCATAGGTTTCTCTGGCCGAGGTCAAAGGCACTGTTTGCTGTAAAAGCATGGCTTTCATTCTGCTTAAAGTATCAAATCTTATAAAAGAGACGTTCAGCGAAGGCCATAAAGGCGACTCCCTGACTGTGTCTATTGGGGGAAACAATACTTGCATACAGCAAGTGACCCTGGAGTTGACCGTTACTAGATATGGGATGCCTGGCAACATTCCACAGCAGCTCTGATCATTGAACATGAGGTAACTCCCATTCGAAAGTTGTCCAAACGCTGGATTAATCACAGCAGCTGGTGAACCGTGCTGATGGCAAGACAAGTTTGCCACAGAACCATTACAAGCCCCGTGTAAAATAATATCCTGGCAAATGAGTGAACCGGTCAGCGCATGTTTACAGTTTATACCGCTAAGATACACTTCACGATCCCCACTCCAACATCTATGTGTATATGGTAAATTCCAAGATATCTTAATGTATTCCTTACCCAACCTTTCATATTTGCCTGCTTGCATCTGTCTGAGGCAATACTGAAACTGAAAAGTTGTCACAGGTAATGTTATTTTGCCATGAATAACCCATTCTGTAGCTGGTTTTTCTGCCACTGTAAACGGTAGTTTTTCCATTTTTTCAATGCTTAGCACTGTATACCTCGCTCCTCTTTGTGCCAATTCGACCTGTTTATCAGTGAGATTGTATTCTGCAAACAGAGACGACGTGTTGATGAAACGCCAAGGCACATAGCCCGCTCGCAAAGATTGCAGCGTCCATGTCAATAACACAATAGAACGTAATTGAGACTGACCTTGTTGTAACATAGCCAAATCATGTTCTAGAATGTCGATAGCAGAGGATACAATGCCATCCAATGAATAAATCCTGGAGGACAAAGTTGTTAACCCATTGTCGACTACAGAGAGTGTTTTCTCTAAATTAATACGATCAAGTTCACGTATTCGTTCTGCAGCCTCCATCTGTGACACTTTCCATGCTTCGTTATAAGCAGCATAGATGCCGGCATATATGAAACGTTTTTGACGCGGTTTTCTTGGTCCAAGCAAGAATTCCCTAAGATCTGCGTCCTCTTTAAGTAAGGTTAAGTGTTGCTTCACATCCTGTAGTGTAGATTTATGCAGCCAATCGAGGCATAATTTACCTACACTGTATGTTGTTACTACCCCCGGATGTTGTCTTTGGACATATCTTGGGTCTGGCCTATGAATAGTTAAACCCTGAGTTTTGTTGAAGAACCTTTCCTGACAGTTGTTTGTGTCTGTGGGCCAGATCAACCATTTCTTCCTATTCGGATGAGTTCTGTTGAGTTGTAGTAGATTGTCAACTGTCACCACTGCCTTTGTATTATTATCACTGGCAGGTGTTGGCACAGAAGGTGTTTTCATCTCTTTGATCTTGGCTAATCCAAGACAAGATGTCTGTTGGACGGTGTCATTCAAAAACATTATTTGTTCAGGGATAATACAGGCTCTAAATAAAGCTTCTATACCCTGTACTTGCCAATCTCTACTACCCCAGACAGTTTTTGTCTCAATAGTGTCTTTCCATAAGTCGAAACCCTGTGTAGACAGCTGGGAAATAAATGCTTCAGAGTAAATCTGTTTGGTATTTGTTAACATAATTTTCAGACCTGTCTTGTTTACATTTTTATAGTAAAACGTTTCTGGGTCAGATGTATTATAACCTGAAAAATATGGAAACTTACTAGCAAAAGTTTTCGAACTACCTTGTGGTGGTGTTGGACAATGTTCCCATTGATTAAACATAAACACATTTCTTGGATATGTAGTTTTGTGCAAATAATGATAACCATAGTGGTTATAACAATACAGTTCTTCATAATCGGATGAACCCTCTAAATATTCATTTTTAGAAAATGCAGCAGATTTTTCTAGATCAAACATTATATTTTGAACAGTTTCTAAGTCCCAATCATCTGAATAGGTACTGGACGTAATTAAATCACTTAGTGAAATTTTAAATAAATGTGGAATGTTCAATTGTTCACTTGGACCGAAGATTTCATAATCTGTTTTGTCCCACACTATACCATCCTGTATAGGAACAGCTGTGATGTTCACTGATGACAAGTCTCTCGCTTCACGATGGGAAGATTTATGTGGTTTCAAAAGTACATTCACGTCTTTTCCTTCACTGTTCACATGGATGTATCTGCCACTTATAAGCACGCTTACAGTTGTTACCAAAGCTAGCCAGAGCAGGAAAACAAAAAGTCCAGATGTAATCCAGAATTCAATCCATGGAGGAACCAGATAAGTCTTTTTCAGGAAGTGAATAAAGTCTTGTACTTGCTGCTTGAGTTTTGATGATGCTGGCGTCGTTTCAGGTTCGCTTGGATCTTCTGAGAACGTATCAAAGTCAATGAAATAGCCAGAAGCAGTTCTGTCAATTGTTGGAATTGCATCAGGATTCGTTGAAATCACAGGAACCAGTTCTTCACGTGTCACGTTGGTGTAGACAGGTGTATTTGGACGAACTGTTATTTGGTTGTCAAGAGGGATGAGTTCCATAGCTTGGTTGCTTAGTCCTTCATTTGTTACAGCTGAATTCTCGATCGTGATCAGTCTTTCAGTCTGAACCTCTTGAATAGTAGCGAGAGGAGTGCGTCTGCTACTAGGTCGTAGTCCACGAGGCCTACTGCTTAGTATTGGCCACATACTGTGGTTTGATCAGGTCGATTGACACAAATATTTTCTCCTTTCTTCCAGCAAGGGGCGGCAGAAGTACTGTCCTTGTTCCTTGAACAGCTAGAACAGGTACCGGTTGTCTGTAAGAAGGTCCAAATTCCTTCTTGTCCGCTATTTTTTCTCTGACTAGATCCCCAACTTTTGGAATCCAGAAAGGCCTTGCTGGGACCGCCGATTTTTCCCCAGTGGTGGTTGGCTGTAGGGATATGTTGCTTTGTTTCGTTCTTAATTTGTTAAGATCCTGTAAAACAGCCAAACGATCTTTGATATCAAATGTTTTCCTGTCCACCACTGTGCCTACGTGTTCTAAGTCTGGAACCCACATTCTTGTCCCAAATAGGACCTCATATGGAGTGACCCCCCCTAGAGAACTTCTTGGCAAAATGTTAAGTGAGCGCTGAACGCTAATGAGGTGTTTGACCCACCCGTCACCCGAGCCTAATACCCTAGCTGTTATAGACTGCTTTATGTCCCGGTTTTTCCTTTCCACAACAGAATTTCCCTCAGGATGGAATGGAGAGGAGTACCGCAATGCAACGCCCAGACTGGCCATGGCCTCCTTGTAAGCCCTAGAGCTAAACGCAGGACCCTGGTCAGAATGTAGCGTGCCTATTGCGTATGTGCCGATAAAGACTCGCAAATCTTTTATAACAGTTCGAGCGTCAGCCGAGCGCTGAGGCCATAACCATAGGAACCTAGATTCAGTATTTGCGGGAACGCCTTTGTCCAGTAGGACGCTGGCGAGTAGATAGCCTAATGCTGTCTAACAGTGGTGTCTGTACTGGGCTGCCGCATTCACAGCACGGTGTCTGGTGGCTCTCTCGCTGTAATTTACAGTCTAAGCAGTTGTTGATGAATATGTGAATGTGTGTATTCATTCCAGGCCACCAGTACATCTCTTTTAATGTCAAAATTGTTTTTGAAATCCCTTGATGTGACAGACCCTCCCCCAAATGTGTTTCATAAATCAAGGCTGCTCTTCGTTCCATGTTTGGAATTACCCTATCCCCCACTCCAGGGATTCGAGCAAAAGGAATGTTATTCGCATCAATTACATAAGAGTACTTGAGTGGAAACTTTTTTGGTAACGCTGCACTGCTGCCTTTGCTTGATGCATTGACAGCTAACATTATCTCACTGTCTATTTTTGTTTTTGAACGAGTGATCGCAGCTACGGAAGCCGTCTGAACAGCCCCCTTTGCGGCTTCGTCAGCCAATGAATTCCCTGCAACGTGAACGCCATCACGCTGATGACTCAGTGTGTGAATCACGTGAGCCTTTGGTAGTTCGTTTTTCAACTGAACTACTTGTTCCCAAAGCAGTTTGTGCTTAATTGTGCCACCTTTCGCATCTTTAAAACCATTTTCAAGCCAGGTTCGTATATAATCATTATACGACTGAACACAGTAAAAGGAATCGCACACTATCAGTGTGAGGAATTCTCGATCCGTACTCTCAAGTGCCAGTTTGAATGCCTGTAGTTCAGCTCGCTGAGCTGTACAATCACCTAGTGATTGAGTTTTTGTGACCATAGGTCTGAAGATGCCATTTCGCATGCGACCTTTAACGATAGCACATGCTGCACTGTAAGCTTGCTTACTCCCTGTTGCGGGCTGTGCGGATCCGTCAGTGTAAATTACGAATTCTTACTGATCGAGAGGCAGAATCTCAGTGGGCAGAGGACATTCTTGTTCATATTGGAGAAATGCCTGTGTCTTTAAATCTGGATCAAAAACATATTAAACATCAGTTGCAGCAAGAGAATTAACTCACTGTATCCATCTCGGATGTAAAGCTTTAGCATTTGGAATGCTCGCTTTTGTGACCGCTTCTAAAGCCGGTACTGGGGTAACGACAATTATGCGTTTCCCTTGGGCTAAGGCTCTTTCTTTTGCTACAGCTGTTTGAACTGCTGTCAGAATTTTTTCAGTTGAACTGAAGCGCATTTCCGCTTGTGTATACAAATGTGATTTGTATGCAATTGGTACTTTCTCACCCTCATTAAAGGTTAAGTAAGTGAATCCACATTGACCCGAAATTATTCGAATCATCAAATTTCTTTGACTTACGCGTGTTTGTAAGTGATTTGTTGCTAACATGTTAGCCTGGAGTGAACGCAAAATTTCTGTGTGTTCCTGTGTCCAATTTGTATTTGAAAAATCAGGTTTGATTAATGCGTAGAGAGGTTTAACCCTTTCTGCGTAGTTTAGAATGTATGTTTTTCCAAAATTTAGGAATCCCAGTATGGATTGTAAGTTTTTTAGCGTTTTTGGAGGTTGGAGCAGCGCACATTTCTCTAGAAAGTTAGCTGCCAAGCTCTTGCCTTCACTTGAAAGCTCATATCCCAAAAATAGGACATTGAGATGGGCAATTCGAGACTTTTTAAAGTTGAACTTGTAGCCCTCAGAGGCGAATCCCAGTATAATGGTGCTCACCCTGTTCAAGTGTCTTTCCAAGTCATCGTCTGTCAGATAGATGTCATCGACATAGGACAATGCCTCGTTGTCATAAATTTGTAGTAACTCCGTTACCCTCGCTGAGAATAAACCTGGGCTGTTTTTGAACCCTTGTGGGAGTCGACAAAAGTGACGCTGGGTCCCCATTATGGAGAATGCCGTTAAGTACCTACTTTCAGGTGCTATATTTTGACAAAAGAAACCGTTTGAGATGTCTAATGTTGTTTTGTATTTTTTACGCACAATGTTATTCATTAATGCTGTACTGTGTGCATTCTGCACTGCAAAAGTTTTAGAACAAGTGTTTAAATGTCTGTAGTCCAAAACTAGACGATATGTATTGTCTGGTTTGGAGACAGGAAACAAAGGATTGTTCATGGAGGAGGTGCATGGTTCAATCACCCCTTGGTATTCAAGTTGATCTAAGATCTCCCTGACCTGTTTTTTAGCTTCTTGCTTAATAGGATACTGCCGTTGTGCAGTTGGTTCATGTTTCAGATTTATTTTATGGTGAGGTGAGTCCTCATCCCATCCTACATGATTTTTATATAATGCTGGAGCCTGGGCCACTGCCCATTTTATGGCATATGTATATTTTAAGTGAATTGGTATGTAATTGGAGAAGGCAGGCATAATCATGTCCTCGCCGTGTGGGCACTCCCTGACAAATTGTGGTGGCCAGTCTTTTTCTGCTAGAAGTATGTCATAACCCTTCGATAGTTTTTCCCAAAAAAGTGTTTTAACCTGTCTAGGTCTGTCTCCCTCCATCCGGAGTGTTATTTCATATAACCTTTGTGGAGTACTAACCCTGGTGTCTACAGTCTCTACTGTAATGTACTCATTCAAGTCCACTATCTCCAGAAGTTCCATCAGGTTCTGGCGAGCTATTGTGACTTCTGCTGCACTGTCCAGCATTGTCTGAGCCCATTCTCCGTTCCTGAGTTGAGTTCTCAGAATTCTCGGCATGTCTTACTATTAGACCTGCTACTTTCTTTTTGGAGAATTGAGGATTAGTTTTAATTTTTGTTGCGTGCTTGTCGTCTTTCGATTTCACGCGTTCTTCTCTATGTTCTGTTCGTCCTCTTCTTTCCGAAGTCTGTGATGAGACCTGAAAGGGACGAGAGGAACGTGTATCATTATCTTGATACCTATCAGGTTTTCTCAGATTATCCCTATTCCTGAGGTTGTACCTCCTTTCAGAGGGCTCCTTTTGAGGAGACCTACCTCGGGATTGAGATCTTTTCTCATTTGAATTTTGTTTATTAGACTCCCACTTCTTTTTAGAAGATGTAGGAGTTTGTTTAATTGAGTCCTTCTCAGGACTTTCAGATAGTTTTGGTTTAGCTGGTTTCCCACCCAAACTATCTCTGCCTAATTCTGCATAAGATTGTTCTATAATTCTGGGTAGCTCTGTTTGATGTTCTGTAACATCAAATTCCCTTAGTTTTTGTCGGATCGCCACTGCTGCTGCCTCCCCTTTAATATTTGATAATATTATTGTTGAGACCTGGTCGAAATTTTTCAGTAATTTCATACCTAAATTTAAAGCAGGCTCTGCCCCGTATTCGTTTTGAATTTGTTTTAGGACATCAGGTATTACCGCAATTGACGGAATGCCGTG
Organism: Calotriton arnoldi; assembly: GCA_963921515.1. Classification (NCBI taxonomy): domain Eukaryota; kingdom Metazoa; phylum Chordata; class Amphibia; order Caudata; family Salamandridae; genus Calotriton; species Calotriton arnoldi. Next base: position 1,062,610 of record CAWUFW010004193.1, read on the forward strand.
TGTTTTAGTGTAGATGGCAGCAAAGACTGAGCCCCAAGTGGTGCAGTCTTCCAGTTGTGGTGTGATCCCCATTGGTAAACTAATGGTTAGGATTCTGTGTTTCTCATGCGGGCTAGTATTTGGAAATACTGCTTCGATTTGAGTAATTTTTTGAGCTATCCAAAATGGAATTTGCTCCCGCTTAGTGGGCATTTTACCCATGACTGCGTATAGAGTCTGTGGTGTAATTTTTAATGTACTCCCCTGTGTAGGAGTATGATTTGGAATTGTTAATGGTGGTTGGACTGTGAAAGTCCGCATGACATATTGAACCAATTGTCTGTAGATTTTTATTAACTCTGTGAGTTGATTAAGTATTTCCTCGTCTGACATTATTTCGATGTCTGGATGAGGTGTGTAGCCGGCTAAAATCGGCCAAGTTGCTCCTGGTCTACCTAGTGGACCGAGCCTGGTTATATTTTTGTTATGTTTTAGGGCGCCTTTAAACCAGAGCTGATGCTCCTGGTATGTTAATGGAATCTCGATATCCTCGAAAGGAATGTATTCCTCTGGTGGTTCATCTTCTTTGTAGAAGTGAAACAAGTGTGTTACTGGATTGGATTCAGGAAGAATTACCCATGAATAGAATACCTCTGTCTGAAAGGATTCATGTGCCTCAATCACGAAAACTGCTCTACCTCCTCTCGGTGGTAGGCCATGTTTTATAAGTTTTAGAGTAATGGCTCTTCTTAAGTTTGGAGCGATGTCAATGACACCCTCCTCGGTTTCATTTAAACCTGTGTTGTTAAAAAGTGCTGCTTGGGCTGCATCAGCCGCAGCTCCACCGTTTCCGGCGGGATTGTCCCCGTTTAAGGACATTTTGTTTTATGAAAAATGTAGAACAAATTTCAAGGAAACAAAGATAAGGTGCACAATATTGTGGAACACTGTATCCTTCAACGTTAAGCAAACCAAACAGCTAATATATAGGGGTCTTCCCTATGTAGCCGTGGCGGATACTATCCCTGCCCACTCCAGACGTCTTTTGGAGTATATGGGTAGAGGTCTCTGAGAGAGAAAAGAATATATGCACAGCTGAGTTACTCAGTCTCTAACGTTGAATTACTGCCTTACCAAACGTTGGGCGCCATGTAGTGTAGCTCCTATTTCCCTAATAGGCTCTGCGCATTGGAATAATATATCCTATAGGTTTGACATAGGACTAAGGTCGGTATGTCCCTATCGAGTATATTAAACTTAATTACTTGTGCCAGTTAGCTCAGAGGCCACTAGAAACTTCTTGACAACAAGAAGGGATTAGTTTCTGGCAGCCGCAAAACATGACCACTGTGTTTCCCTTACAGAATCAGGACGTGTCCCAGAGTCGTAGAAACAATAGATAACTATTTCACTCAGCTCAGTTGTGCATGATTCAGTTATTCTCAAAGTCACACAGAAATAACAGACGGGCGTTTCAATAAAAAGGTTTATTGAACAGTCTTGTTTCTGTTGTAAGTTAGATGTGCTGTTACGATCACAAGACAGTATGAAAGATAAATAATGTACAAGGTGAGCAGTAGAAATAAATAATACTGCGTTAGCATTATCTTTTCAGCATATATGCATTTACATAAAATGACACAGCCTAAAAATGCGAGTACTCATACGATGCGTTTCTATCCTAGTTCTACCCAGTGTGCCTAACCTTTCCTAGGTGTAGGGAAAAGTAGAAGTAGGTGCTGTATTCCTGACTAGAGTATACTAAGAGTAAGTTACGCCTAGTATGCCAAGAGTCCCTCTAGGTTCTAGTCTGCTCCATACCTGAAGAATGAGAGAGGTAGGAGTCTCTATCCGGACTCGAACTCCAACACCCCGCAAGGGAAGTTAGATCACTGGAAGCTGGACTCTCTGCGTGCAGGAATGACAGCGTCTTCTCAGTGCGTCCGGCCGGGAATCGGGCTCCTCTGAAGTCGAGGTCTCCTCTGATTTACAGGGGTTTGGGAAGGTATATTTATACCTGAAAATGTTAGCATTGACGTAAGTTGGGTAGCGAAAGACGTCATGAATGAATCCCTTAAGGAATAGAGGTTCATGCATAATGTATGAGTCCTTGAAGAAATCAATAGTCCTGGGCAAGGGAAACTCCCGCAGCCTGAGGGTCTGTTTTTTCATGGACTCGTTGAGACGCTAGGGTGGACGGATGTCGGAATCCATGCCTGTATTTGGTATGCATGGTTTATGCCTAAATAAGGTCTGGGAATTTATGCCTATATAAGGGCAGGTTGGATTGTGCCTATATAAGGACATGATTCTAGAAAGCCCGTTTATGGACACCCAATAAAGTACACAACACTTGAGTTTCTGGAAGCCCCACTTTTGAACATACAAAGAGCACATAGACTTGGCCATACTCCTCATGTTTCGTCATCCCAGTGCAAACCTAGAGGCGTAATACTATACTTTCTAGAATACACTGATTTGCTGAAAGTTCTACAGGCAGTCAAATTCAAACGTTGCATATCTTGGCAAGGTTCCCAATTATTTTTCTCACAGGATTATGCTAAAATCACAGCAGATAAACAGAAAAGTTTCCTGGCCATGCGACCTGCAATACGAAACTTAAATGCCACATTTGGTTTAATCCATCCTTGCCTCTTTAAAGTGACTTATAAGAATAAAACAACCACCTCCGAAGATCCAGTCTTACTTCAACGATTTCTTGACAGCTGTCGAGAAGAGTCCATGGACTTTACAAGATCATCTTCTACTTGATAATAATTCCTGTTTACTAAAGACAAATGTAATTTTACGCTGTTTTAATGATATATCCTGAATAACTGTCTTTTTTCCCTTATGTTTCTCCCTATCAGGTGCCGTCTCCCTGTTCCACCCATTGTTGTATAGTTCATCTGGAATATTACCCTCCTCGTGGTTTCTCCCGGAGTGTTTTGACTGGCTGTTCCGTCTTCCCTTTGTGGCCTCAACACCCTCCACTGATGTTTGAGTTTTTGGTATGTTTTATTGTTCTTTCTACCTATTCTTTCTATCTCCTTTCTTTTCTTTTCTTTTCTTCTATTTTTCTTTTTCCTCCTTTTCTCTCTTCTTTCTTTTTCCATCTTTTATATTTTCTCTTATTTCTTATCTTACCTTATTTCTATTTGAGCGCTTTACTTTTTGCTACTCCAATTATTGCAATTTCTCTATTACTTATGCTGTAATTCATATAATATCTCTTTATCTTTTTGATAAATGACATTACGTGTTGTTTCCTGGAAAGTCAAAGGTTTGGGTACGCCTATTAAAAGACAAAGAGTTCTTACCCACCTCTCTAATCTGAAATCAGATATTGTATTCCTACAAGAATCTCACATAGTTGCTTCAGAAGTTTTAAAACTTAAACTTCAATGGGTAGGGAATGTTTTCTCCTCTCCAGGTACGGGCAAAAGAAATGGGACATTGATTCTTTGTCACAAAAAGCTTAAAGTTTCTTTTATATCTCAAGATTCAGAAGATGAAGGTCGATGGTTAATTGTTCGCCTTAAAGTTAATAATATACATTTTTCCTCGTTTAATGTGTACGCTCCTACTAAGCCAGACAGTAATTTTTGGCCACATATATCTACTTTGTTGATGTCTATTTCTACCCCATATGTTATTTTTGGTGGCGATTGTAACATAGTTATTGACCCATACATAAATCACACTTCCAAAGCGCCTTTTATCCCTTCTTCAATGCACCAACATTTCACCACACTAATTACTCACAGGTCACTTGTTGATTCTTGGAGACTATGTAACCCACAATTGCGTGAATATACTTTTTTCTCACCTTTCTCAATCACGTATAGACTACTTATTTGTTGCCAAAGCATTAACACAACACATATTACAAGCTAATATTGGCTCTATCTTGATTTCTGACCACGCTCCAGTAATTTTAGATTTAGAACTACTCCCTATCACTATGACCAATAAAAGATGGCATTTTAATACTTCCTTATTAATTGATCAAACTTTCACTTCCTCTTTTGAGTCTTTTATTACCGAATTCTTTAATCACAATATATCCTCTGTTTCATCTATCTCTGTTGTATGGGATACTTTTAAAGCTTCAGCCAGAGACTTTATTATATCTTATGTTGCTAAAAAGAAAAGACATAACTCTCAAAAGGCGCTTGAAATCCTTAAACGTGTTAAATTACTAGAGACTCTTTATACTGCCACTAACTCTAAAGCTGATATTAATAACCTTATTGTAGAGAAATTTAAATATAACAAATTATCTACAGAAAACGCCAACTCCTATCTTCTTGGAGGCAGTGCTCGTTATTACGGAGGCCAAAATAAAGCAGGCAAACTTCTTGCTTCATATCTTAAGATCAGAAAGGAACACACAAATATTGACTATGTTTTAAATTCTGATTCATCTCCAGTAATTAAAGATTTGGATATTTTAGAGGAATTCAAGAAGTACTACACTTCTCTTTATACTCCTGAATCTATCCGGATTCTCTTAACATTCAATCCTATCTTACTTCATTATACAAACAACTTCCCACTGATATCAACTTTTTACCATTGGAGAATGATATCTCTCTAAAAGATATCTCTCATGCTTTAAAACTCCTCAAAACAGGAAAAGCACCTGGTCCAGACGGATTCCCTGTAGAATTTTACTCTCAGTTTAATAAACTTCTTCTCCCTCATCTCCATTCTTTATTTACTCAATTCATCTTATCTAAATCTTCCAGTGGTACTTTTCAAGAAGCTCTTATCTGCCTAATCCCTAAAGAAGGAAGAGATCCTCATCTTTGTAAAAATTACAGACCGATCTCTTTAGTCAACTCTGATTATAAACTATTTGCAAAAATTCTTGCACTTCGATTAGAACCATTTTTGCCTTTCATTATTTGCAAGGAACAATCTGGTTTCATTAAAGGGAGAACCATATCTGATAACACCAGAACTTTCTTTAACATACTACATAAAGCCAACAAATATTCCCATTCACTTGCGGCTATTTCTCTTGATGCAGAAAAAGCCTTTGACCATATGTATTGGTCCTTTATTTCTCACACACTTTCTTGGTTTGGTTTCGGTCCTAAATTTATTTCTTACATTTCCTTATCATATTCATCACCCAAAGCTTTTATTTTTGCTAATGGTTCTACATCCACCTCCTTCCCTTTACAAAGAGGTGTGCGTCAAGGGTGTCCTTTTTCTCCACTTCTTTTCATTCTTGCATTAGAACCTTTACTTGCTAAAATCAAACACAATCCGAATATGTATGGTTTCCAACATAGTAACACCCATATTAAATTGAGTGTCTATGCAGATGACATCATATTACACTTATCTAAGCCTGAGCATTCTCTCCCTGCCTTCACTGCAGAAGTCAATGCTTTCTCTTCACTTTGTGGGTATAAGTTAAACCATGATAAATGTGAAATCCTCCCTCTAAATGTTTTATGTTTTAAACACGATTTTGTTTCTACTAAATTTACATGTAATTCCCAAAAGATCAAGGGGCGTATTATCAAGAAACGGCGTTAAAATTATCGCCGCTTTAGCGGCAGAAAACTGCCACTAAAGCGGCGATAATGGGCTTGATAATATGCCCTTGAGAATTCCAATAGAAGCCCATGTTCTGGTGTCAACATGGGCTTCGATTGGAATTCTCAAGGGCATATTATCAAGCCCATTATCGCCGCTTTAGCGGCAGTTTTCTGCCTCTAAAGCGGCGATAATTTTAACGCCGTTCTTGATAATATGCCCCTAAATGTTTAGGTTTATGGTTTGCCCCTTATATAAAACATACCTTATTATTAAATCTGACTCAAATTCTTTCCACGCTATCTAATTTCATTTCTAAATGGCACCCTTTATATCTATCCTGGTGGGCAGGCTTGACACTATTAAAATGATGCTTGCTCCTGTTATTTCTTATACTATTTCTGCTATACCCCTCACTATCCCCTCATATTTTTTTGAAAACATTTACTCTACTTTATCTGTGTTTTTATGGAGTAAAAAGAAACCACGCATGTCCATAGTCAAGCTTAAACGCAATAAAATACATGGAGGTGTAAATGTCCCCGATTTTCAAACTTACCATAAAGCCTTTCTCCTTAAACAACTTTTTAAATGTTTAAATCAATCAATTTCAGACCCATCTCCATTATGGAGAGACATTGAACTCTCCTTCCTTTCTCCTTTCTCAATCCAAGAGTCTCTTACATTTACTCACAAGACACGTTATCATTCTTCACCCATACGTAAAACTTCTCATAAGCTGTTTCAATCTACTCTTATTTCACATCTTTCAGATAAAGATAGATTTCTTGGTTCCTCAATATGGCATAACCGCCTTATAAAAATTAACAACAAACCCATTTTTTGAAAGACTTGGCGAGACAAAGGCCTCCTTTGGGTTCATCAACTTTACTCAAACAATAGTTTCCTTACCTTTCCTGAAGCGCAATCACTTTATAACCTGCGAAAATCATACTCTAATAAATTTAGGATTCTGTCTCAAACTATATCCTCTTCTTTGTCTTCAATATCTTCAATTGCACCACCTCTATCATCTCAATCTAATATTCTTCCTATACTTAGTACCCAATCAAGTGCCTCATCTATTTACAAATTCCTCAACAAACCCCCAGAATACAGAAATAAGACCAGCATCAAGCTACAATGGGATCAAGAATTTGATATTTCATGGACTACCACACTTTGGTATAAATTGTGGCTGAAAATTCGCCAAACCTCTAGATCGGCTAGTACAACGCAAACACTTTTCTTTTTATACAATCAACATGTTTACTTCAACTTCCTTGCATAAATTTAAATCTAATGTCACCCCAAACTGTGCGACATGTAATGCTTTAAATGCTGATTTATATCACATGCTCTTTTCCTGTCCCGACACACATCAGTTCTGGCTGAAGGTATGGTCTCAAATTAATATAATTTTCCACACTCATTTTCCTTTTTCCCCTATAACCAGTTTTTAAGGCACACTTTCAGAACACTGGCAAGCCCTAACATGTAACACAGCCATTGTAGATTTACAAATTGCAGTTGCATTTCAATAAATAACAAAAAATTGGAAACAATCTACACAACTCTCTTTTCAAGCTTGGTGGTATAGTGTATGCTACCATCACCGACTCGATCGTGCATATGTCTCCCCTCTATCTCTACTCCTTAAAAGAGAACATATATGGTCCCCTATAACTATTTTCTAAGATATATCTGCCCAAAAATGTACCCAACATCGCCCGTTGTTAGAAGAAGTCCCCAAACCACCATGAATCATCTTATTGGTGTATTATTTATTTTTATTTTTCTCAGTGTCTATTTTACAGCCATTATTATTTATAATGAAATTACTTTTTAAAATGTATTAAGCTCTCCTGCTCTTTTATTATAATGTATGGTTATACTGTTATTACATTAGTTCCTCTTGACCTTTCCCCCCTTTATAGTTGTTGTAATTTTCTCTATATATGAAGCTATTTTTGATTTTTCCAACTTTTATTATGCTATTAGTCTATTTATTATTAATAAGTGCATTCCATTTCCTATTTATTACGTATATCTTGTTGCATTAATTAAAAAATAAAGTTTCTCTTTTAAACTTAAAAAAAAAAAAAAGTACAGCGAATCCCAACCCGCACCCAGCCCTTTATTTATAAGTGAAGGTGCAAGACTGGTGATGGCTGACAACTCTCCAGGCTGGCCCATTGTCCTTCTTTATGCAACTATCAGCCGGGAGACAGAATGACAATGGGCCATCACAGTCTGATGTGGGTCGCAGAGAGCTGCTGCAGCCCCTTGACTTCAGGGGAGGAGTGCGAGCTGCCCAGGGGTGACTCCTGCAGAACATGGAGGCTTCTCGCAGGGGAGCAGCAAAACTGCCAACAATCCCCAGAATTACGTACAAAAGGTGCCCATAAAAGGAGTCCTCATGGACAACAGACATAACACCCAAATAATGGACGGTGCATGAAATATGTGAACGGTTGGTCACCCTATGTGAGGCTGCAGCACTAAAGTTAGAGCATGTTTGATGTGGGTGTTTATTGAATTTTGTCTTTGCATTCTGGTACTTGCACTTTTGTTTCTCCTCATGATAAATGCAGGTCAACAAGTACCAGGATGCAAATTAAAACACATATTTACTAAGCTAATAGAATCTATTGGAATATTATATCCTCAAAAGGTGTAGGAAGGCACCAAATTAGGTTTCGCCCAGGGCTCTAAGTGGCAAAGGCCAGTCCTAAACATTAGTCAGGACCGGCCAATCAAAGTGAAGTAAGATTAAAAAACTGAGGGGCTTATTTACAAGCCCCTTGCGCCTGCTGGGCCTCATTTACAATGAATTGGCATAGGGCAGTGCTGCAACTCTTTTTGCTACGCTGTCCTACAACAATTCAAAAGGGCAGGAATGCACCATATTTATAAGATAGGGTATATCCCTGTCCTTTCTGCCTGCGCACAATTTGGTGTTTAGCGCCAACACAGGTGGAATCTGCATTGTTGGTAGGATTGTTTTTGTGCAGGAAGGGACGCCATCCTACACTAAAACAATCCATGGAGTCTTTTTCCTCTTTCTATGTGGGCTACAGAATGCACCACACATAGAGGAAAAAAGAAGGAGAAATTAAGATATTTCTCCTCATTACGTCTCCCCTGGGGAGGCATACAGTTTTGACACATTCCCAGGTTAGCTCCTTGTAAATCTGGGAATGTATCAAAACTCATGGAAGTTGCATGGGAAAACCAACCTCAATGCCCATGGAACACACCCCTGATGCAGTGATGCGACTTGCACTGTGTTGTCTTACATCATAAATACGAGGCCATGAAAGGCACGTAAAGTGGCTTTGCCTGGCGTCATAGATATAGCTCTGCACTCTGCGGAGCCAGAGCATCATAAAAAGTGACACATTTGTGGTGCAAGGAGCTTGTAAATAAGCCCCACAGTGTCTTTACGAGTCACTTTCTTGCAGCCACTACTTGATATAGAAATAGAGAACGGCATGCACTCACTAAACCAGAATACCTGTTTGCTTCTGAGAAGCGCTATTTTCTCTCACTATTCCAGCAACTTCCTAGTCAGTTCTTCGTGACAACCCAGTTAGAAGAGTGGGGCTTGCAATGTCAGCATTTCCTGAAATTTCCTGTCTCATTTTGGGATTCGACTAATGGGTAATGATTGGGACAAAAACGAATAGGACTAGGAGTAATGAAGGCCATAGGTAAATAATCAGGATATTAAATGCGTTACATCTCTGCTACGAAGTGCCGGTATTATTGCTCTTTAACTGAAGTGCAGTTACTCAATACAATTTAAAGCACTTTCTTGCACAGGATTGCAAGTTATTTTAGGAGTGAGAATCTAGGAATATGTTTGTAAAAATAAAAATTCTGGCCGAGAAACGAGGAAATATTTGCCCTGAAGTGAACTGCCGATTTGTTAATGAATTATTAGTGTTTCCTACATGTGAAACTGGTCCCAGCTTCTACTAAGTTGAAGCAGGGTGTGTGGTAAATACGTGCCTGCAAGCGGCAGAGACAAACATGAGGATTCAGAAGTTTGATGTAAGTATCAGCATGTGAGGTATAGATGACCAGGCCCTAAACGGAGGCTGACCGGGTATGTGGACACAGGTAGGAAGAGCATAGGGTGATATAAACTACATGCAGAGTGACGTAGAAGGGAGTACAGGTAAAAGGGCACACCGCAGGCAGGAGTGGGGTATGGAAACTAGGCAGGTGTATAGGACAAGAAAAGGACCGGTGAAGCATCGAGCAAAACTAGAATCGTCCTGAAGCCATTTCATTTATGCATTAGTTTTGGCAAATCCCCTAAAACAGGATGAACTCCTGCTGGTTTTTTTTTGGGGTGTCAATGGTGCATGGGAAGTAATAACAACAGCTTTCATCCCTGCTCTTGCCACCCATAACCCATAACGTTCAACAATGAAACAATCGGCAGAGGCAATAGATCGCCGCTGGGGTACGGTGACAGTTATTCAATGCAATAGGTCTCGCAATTGCGAGATTTTGAGCTATTGGCATTGTAAATGACAATGCCTTTGATTTATGTGTTTAAAAAACCTGCAATAATAAAAAGGCATTGTCATTTACAATACCAGTAGGTCAAAGTTTCTAAAATGCAAGACCTATTGCATTGCAACTGCTTGTTGTTTACATGCACCCCATGCTGCGCTTTCACGTTAATAGAGACCACGCCCTTTTCTTTAGACGAGCCGTGTCTAAAGAAAGATCCACGGCCGCTATTAAAGTGAAAGCACGGTATGGGGCTCTTTTACCAAGAAAAACATGTGTTTGGCAAGTTGACAAACAAATGCTTTTTTTTGTAAAAGTGCTCCATGAAAGCACGCATGGCTCGCTGAATGCGCTGAATGTTTCAGGAAAGCATGTAGTGCCTGCAGTAGGAGAAAATCATTAAAGAAAATAGTGCTTACAGACTGTGTAACAACCGAAGTTAAAGGGACTGTCCTCATGGGAGGCTACAAATGAAGACAAGGCGATACTAAGGAGAGACTAACAAGCCTATTATCGAATCAGAAGCCAGCATTTACGAAGGACAATGACACAAGCCAATGACAAATATGGGCGGAGAGTGGACGGGGCTTCAAGTCCATACCCAGGCTCGACCTAAAAAGTGAAAACTCTAGCTGTAAATGGCCTTTTATGGAGAGGTGGACAGTGGGATACCACCCATGGGACAGGGCAACCTTTCACTTGCAGTCCCAGCCCAGCCCACGGAACTGACGGGGCCTGAAGTCCTCTCAGCCCAAGGGTGTAGCGCACCTGCCTCTCAGATACTATTGTGGACACAACACCAGTAATGAGGCTCAGTCAACCTCATTAAACACATTTACCTCAATCAGCTTTATTCAAACAAGTAGACAATGTTGTATAACACCCATCATCATGCAAAATCACTATATCACTATTTTAAGCAAAGTCACCACCCACGTTAGACATATCCTCTGCAATTAGGACGAGACAATCTATTAGGCAGTGTTATAACACATTCCTATCACTAAGAGGAGACATCCTTTCAGATTGTACAGAACCATGAAGCACAGTCAGCCTTTCAAACATAGAAAGCCCATCAGACACAATCTTCTCAAAAATGCGATGTCAGGTCCATAAGGTGCAGACACTTCATCAGGCACCAACACCGTTTCCCTTCAAGGAGTGTTATGGAACTATCACTCCAACAGGCACAGTAACAGTATCAGGCAGAGGCACCATCATCGTAAACAGTCATTCCCTCAGTACTACCAATACGCATTTCCAATCAGACACAGTAACCAAATCAGTTAGTACCATGACAGTGTCACCCCATCAAGTAAAGTGACTCCATCAAGGACAGGCCATACCATCAATCAGATGCATCTACATCTGAAAACACACACAATCTGGCAGTATTGCGGAATAAACTCATAAAGAACCTTGTCCATCTACAAAACACCTTTAATTCTTCTCCACAATACTGCCCATAACTATATTTATAGTTAGCATTGCATTCTATTTTCTTATGTACTACCTAATATATTCACTGGGGCTATATTTATCAACATTTCACGCAACACAGCAAGACACCTTGCTGCACGCCGTGAAAAGGAGAGGGCAGGAATGTGTCATATCTTGATAGATATAGATATTTCTGCCTGCGCGGGTGCACAAACTGCTACCTGGCGCCAAAGCAGAACACAGCACATGTAGAAAGAAGGAAAAACAAGGAGAAATAACAATATTTGTCCTCGCTACACCTCCCCTGGGGAAGTGTAGCATTCTGACTATGGCCAATACAAGGGCATGTAAGAGAACTGCACAAAAGCACAGATAATACTTTATGCAGATAGCGACATTATTGACTAAGGATCTGGAGCCCATGCACTATCTATCTATCTATCTCTCTATCTATCTATCTATCTATCTATCTATCTATCTATCTATCTATCTATCTATCTATTATTTTAGATACTTATAAACTGCATTCCAAACTCATTTCAGAGTCTCTAGGCACATATATACTCAAATTGAGACAGTGTACAAGGTTAGTTGGAGTCATCTTGGAACAGCCAGGTCTTTACTCATTTTCTAAATCTCAAGAAGTTAAACTCAGTACCTGCAGAGGTAGCCACTCATACAGAAGCTGTGCTTAGCTGAGGTACACTCTCACCAGAAACAGAGAAGCAGAAGTGAATGGACGGATTTAAAACACATTTAAGGATGCACTTAGCCCTCTTTTCCCAGAGTTATCCAAGATTGCATATTACCATGGTGACACATTCCAAACCTGGGCCTTTCTTAACATCTACATTTTGTTACAAAATGCTAACCAAATCATGTTGTGCTCAGCATTAAGGCAGATACTGCTTCTCAGTGCAGATTACAAGATCATTCAAAGATTATTGCCAAGTGACTTAGGGCCAGATGTATAAACATTATGAATACCGATTTCCTAATTAATATTAATTGCGATTATTTCCGAACCGCAATGAGGAAATCGGTATTCCTAATGTATGAAGTACTTTTATTTCCAGACAGCGATTCCTAGTAGGTTGTAAATCGAACTACCTCATAAATATCACGCGGTCCCTGTTCGGGAGATACCAGGTGCTGAGCGGGCGCTGAATCTTGGCGTTTGTTTGACACTAGATCAGCACCACCCGCTTGGATCCATGGGGTAGGAATGTTCTACAGCCCATAATTTTACTTTCCTCTCAGACAAATCGGAAGGTCTAATAACCGTAAGTTAAACGGTACTCCTTGCCACTGGTGAGTGTGCACCTTAGCGTGTGCATACCCCCGTGGCATTTCAGGTCCTGAAGAAAGCCTCGCTACTGGCGCATGGAGGCTGAAACATGTAGACCGGCTATCACTTTCTCACCAAGGATGTCTCTGGCCATTTCAACCAGTTAATACATCCAACTATATCACCCTTTTAATCTTACCTTACTTCTCCACCATTAAAAGTTTTTCAGGATAAGTGAAGGTAATTTTAATCTTCATGGTGTTCCTTTGTCACTCACAACATAAAACCCGCTCCGCTGTAACCAGGCGTCGTAGCACACCCGAGAGGCACTCGGCCCCTCGGGTGGGAACCCTATGATGAAGCATGTCACCAACTAGGTTGGTGAGTGAGGGTTCTTTTTAAAACACTCTGTAACTGCTCAGCCACTGTCTATTATTTGGATTCACTCTTTCATTCTTTAGTTATTTAGTACAAGGGGACTGAGAGTGGCTCCACGCAAATTCCCTTTCCCTCTTTTTGTTTCTATTATTAATGAGGTGCGTCACAATTTGTGAGCTATTTGGAATCAACAGACCACCATGACTGTGATTGCTTTTTAATAAGGCAATTTTTTTTTAAAGCAGTCTGTTTACCTTAAAGGAAAATGGGATGTGTTTAAAAAAAAAAATGAAACTTTGAAGTTTCATTTTTTAGGAGTAGGCAGTGGTCCCTCTTAAAAATATATTTTTTAGCATTCTCAGAGGAGAAGGGGTCTCCTGGGCACACCTTTCCTTTTGTGAATTGGTTACTACCACTTTTAAACTGGTGGTAAAATATTACTGTCTTGCAAACAGAATTCGGTCACAAAACAGTGATACATATCATACTGATTCAATATTTGGAAGCAACGCCCAAAACATGCCCCTTCCAAATACTGAATCGCAAATTCAAAAAGTCGCATTTTTTATATTTGAAAAAGCATTTTTGCAGTCACAAATGGCCCGATTCTGCATATCCAGCCGTGTGCGACCACAAAAATGCTTAGTACATCTGGCCCTTAATCCGTTTGTAACTGCATTAGTGTCATGTAAACAGCATGGCTTTGTACCTAGCTGAAAACTAGATTATCTGCATGCCGACATCACAGTTGGAGGTGGTCTGAGTGGAAGTGGGCTTTGAAGTGCAAGTAGGGGCTGGAGGGCCTGATTGTTTTAAAAGAAGAGGGGGCAGAAATGGAGCAGGGAATAGGACGAGACAGACTGAGATAGAAAAAAAGTCTCTTATGTTCTGCAATGCAAAGTGTGTTGTCAGAAGTAGAAGAACGCAATACATATAAGTAAAACATTGAAGCCAAAATACTCCCTGAGAGGGACAAACACAAAAATAAGGAGCAGAAACATTGATTCTGGTACTGAGATAGACAAGAAAGTTATTGGTCATCAGCAAGGGGCAGATACAAAGCTGAGTCTACATTAGAGTCAACTGGTCTGTAGCCAACACACATCCTAAGCTGTCAATAGGTGATACCTAAAAATGATGTGGCTCACTATGGCCAACTGTTATTCGTAGAACATTAGCAATACACATATTCACAAATATCAGCCTCTCGTTTACCACTGGTGAGTAAATATGTTATTATACCTGAGGGTTAAAAATTGCAGCAATCCTATTAAACTTTGTGCAGTAAACTTTCCTTCACTTATGACATAACCATTCACCATTATGATCTGTATTGATATGATAAAATGCACACTTTACAAATTTTTCTCCTACATATTCCAAGATTCCTCTAAAGATTCAGTTGTACTTTATTCCAAGATCTCTTTGTTTAAATCTCCAGTGACATGCTATTTTATGAGGAGAAATATTGCACAACATTTACCACCTGTCTTCCTATTTGTGTTTGTATGTTACTTTAGAAGAAACATTTAAACCGAGCCCTACCTGCAGCGCTGGCCTGTAACTTGGCAGAGGAACTTTAACGACGAGTACAGTATTAGGCACTATTCTTTCATTCTCACCGGTAATTTAATCGAGACTGTCTCAACAAATAGAAAATGCTTGAAATCAGAACTGCATGTGTGTCCTATATTTAGCCAAAGGTATTCTGGAAGATACCTTTGCTGATTGCCCAATCCACTGTTTACAATAAAATATTCAATTATGTTTTGATTAAACAGATCAAAAATGTTTTATTTAGTAGCCCAACATGACACGCACTGAGTACAGGTTGTTCTGGAGTCAGCTGGGTTGTAATCTAAGAGAAATCTAGCAACTAATTTCATGGAAACAAGAGTAAGCAATTCATATCTGTCTTGGACCATTTGATATACATATCACAGTCGAAGCAGGATGACCATCTGGGCAGCTCTGAGGAGACTAATTAACTTCAAAGAGGCCTACCCTGTCATAGGTGAATGTAGCTAACACCTGGTCCTGCACCATCTTTTTCATTCTTGCCAGTAAGGCACCCATCCCAGTGAGAGAGGAGCTGCCCCTAGATCTGATTTTGAGTGATCACAGAGGAGGGGTTGCTCTTTTCCCTGGTCACAATGCTAGGGTGCGCACAGAAACTGCACAAGGCAAGAAATATTCTGCCATGTTGGATTTTGGCAGAGATTTAGGTAGAGAGGAGCATGATGGCGTTATTTGCAGTAGGACACACAGGGACTGCAGCAAAAGTGGGATGGGTTACCCTAGGGGCCAGTAGTTATCTCTACTTAGAGGCTAGTGCTAGGCATAAATGTGGCACCCCTAGGCACCCTCTTCAGAGCCCTGCTCGACAGAGGAAGGACTGCACTTGCTGCTGAGTCCTGTGAGGAGCACCGTAAGGGCTCTATCTGCTCCTGCTTATATACAGGGCAAAGAAATTGGCTCCAAAGAACAGTTGGTTGACCTACTGTTAAGTTACAGGGTCACAAATGCTTAAAGAAAACCACTTTCCTAGGAGAACACAGCTGGCCAGTTTCAACTGGACCTACCCTGGTGGCTTCTGTTGAAGGGAGTCCTGACCCCTAAGTGCTGTTACAGAGGTACTGGAACCCTTGGCTTGTATCAGAGTGTACTCCTCCTGCCTATTCCTAAAACGTGGGACTTAGAAACATTTTGCTGCATTTCTGCCTGAAGAACCATTTTGAAACTGGGACCAACCTACCATCCGATTCGCAGAGGGTGCATCGCCGGTGGGCCTGACTTCGCCGCAGCTCCCAGTGTGTTCTTCTCTGTAGAAGCAAATCTGATTCAGCGGGCCTGACACTGACTGGCACCCAGCGACTGCAAACCCTCTTCAGCCACAGCCTGAAGTCTTGCCTCACTGAGGAAATCCAACTTCCATAAAAGAGTCCAAGGTCCTTATTATGAGTTTGGCGGTTTGATGGACCGCCGAACCCACGGTGGTGTGCGGCTACCACCGCACGGGTGGTCCGACTACCCTATTACAAGTAGGGCGGTTGGACTGCCATGGGATCCCAGCTGCTGCCGCCAGGGAGCCGCGATCCCTGGTGGTCTTGCAGCGGTTTGAGGCACCTAATTTGCTGGTGGTGCCTCTGCGGCACCGCCAAACATATTAGGAGTTTCATTACCGCCACAGTTTTCATGGCGGTGGTCCACCATAAAAAGTGTGGCGGTGAGGAAACAAAGGGGGCCCGGTTGCCTCTGCACCAGGGGATGAATGTACGGGGGCACATAGTGTGCCCCCCTGAATGCATATACCACCAGTTCCTTCAGGGCATGGACTTGACAGCTTGATAACTGCTATTGCAATGCCTTTTTCATAGGCACTGTACTGGGGCAGCCAAAGAACCGCCTGCCAGAGACAAAAAAATGCCATAACCTGGCAGGCCGTTTCTTATGGCTTTCACGGTCTTGGAGCTGAAAAGTGCGAATTTCACAAAACAAAACTAAAATTCTTAGGGCATATTTTTTGGGAAGGAGTAATGACTCCAGATCCAGCCAAGGTTCAGGAATTGTCATCTACCTTCCCTCCATAAGAGGTCCCCATGCTGCGTTCTTTTCTTGATATGGCCAGCTACTGTTATAGATACATCCATGACTTTGCCACTGTGAGTGCCCCATTGAGAGAATTAATGAAACAGAATGTTTCATTTTAGTGGTCACCGGAGTATGATCAAAGTTTCAAGATGATTAAGCATGCAATTGAAAATGCTACTGAGATGTCTTACTTTGATCCAAGATTGTTGTGAATGTCAGCCCAATAGACTTGGGCATGATTCTTGCCAAACATAGTGGACATGCAAATGCGCAAAGGCGTATGGTAGCTTATGTAAGCCGAAGTTTGTTACAGACTGAATGAGCTTACTTGCAACCTGAGAAAGAAAGCCTCGCTGTTGTGTGGGCGTGCAAACACTTTCTTGTGTTTATGGGAAACATTTTACGCTTGTTACTGATCACAAAGCATTGCCTTGTATCTTTGGCAATCCAAAGGCCAAGATGCCGCCTCGCGTTGAGTGGTGGAGGCTGACACTGCAAGAGTATGCCTACACCATTGTGCACCAGCCGAGAAAAGATCAAAACCCTGCCAACTACTTTTCTCGAGTGCCCCTGTAGTGCCTGGTTACCCCTTCCAAAATGGCCGAGGCCTATGTTAACTTTATCGTGAGATCCAGCACTCCTGCAGCTGTGTCCATGGAGCAAATAAGTGCTGCTACCAATGCAGACAGGAATATGCTTATCCTCAAAGACATTATTATGCATCAATCCTGGAAAACACATACTCGACCTCTTGATAATGACAGTGAATATAAGAAATTCAAGAATGTGCGTGATGAACTGTCTGTTACAAAAGAAGGAATTATCTTGCAAGGGTCGAGAAATGTCATTCCTGAAAGTCTACGAGAGCAAGTAATTTAAGTAGCACTTGAGGGGCATCTTGGAATTGTCACCACAAAGCAAGCCCTCCGAGACCGTGTTTGGTTCCCTCATCTTGAGGAGCGATTTGAGAGAGCGCTCCAGGCTTGTTATTTGTTTAACTGTTTACCTCCCAAAACAATACAGCATGCTTTGAACATGTCAGATATTTCAAGACATGTCTGGGAGAAAATTGCAATTCACTTTCTTTGGACTCCTTGAAAATGGTCATTACCTCATGGTAATTGTAGATGAGTATTCCCGGTTTCCTCTGGAGGAAGACCTCACATCAATCACTCATGATCGAACAATTGAAAGACTAGAAGACATTTGTGCAACCTGGGGTGTGCTGTCCATTGTAAAATCTGACAATAGCCCACCATTCAATGGTGTGGAATTCAAAGACTTTCTTACTCATTTGAATATCAGGCATCAGAAAAGCACACCTTTATGGACACAGGAAAAGGGCTGTGTTGAACGTTTTATGAGAGCTATTAAGAAGGCTGTCGAGCGCGCTGCACTAGAGGAACTTGAGCACAAGTCGGTTCTTCATTCTACTCTATGTTCCTACAGATCACCCCCCATTTTACAACCGGCGAAAGTCCGGCCACCCTGATGTTCAGGAGAGCAATGGGTACCATGCTGCCCCAGTGGACTACTGAAAGAATACTTGATGTTCATAAAGTTCAACTCAATGATTCATTTCACAAGTCCAGAATGAATACTTACGCAGGGATCACAGACATAACATCGACACTCAAAATATCGACCTACAAAATTATCGACACACAAATATCGATAACAAATATCGATACTGTATACTTATTTTAAAAAATACACAAATATCGACACAAAATTATCGACAAACATTAACATCGATATCACTAATATTGATCAAACAAATATCGTAATAACTAATATCGAAATCATTAAATAAACATACAAAATGACACAAATAACGAAAACAAAAATATAGATCACACTAATATCCCCAGAAAAAAATATCGACACCGTAAATATATTTTTTATAACATTATATATAACAAAAATAATATAAACAATATCACAAACACACACAACTCATTAAATGAATAAATTTAACACTAAATACATTTTAATTCAAAAAATTACTTTAACATATTTAAACTCAACAAATGTATTATAATTACACACACTGTATATAAAATAAATATTTTTTAATATACATAAATGCAAAATAAAATACAAATAATGTACTATTACACTTTTAAATAAAGTAAGAATAATAAAAAGTTCAGCTGAACATTAATTAGCGTTTCCCATATAAGAAAAAAACTGCCAAATTAATTGAAAACATTAGTAACAACCAATGAAAAATACCTACAACTAAAATAACCCAATAAGATTGAAAGCACAATTAAACAAACACTATATAAACAAAAGAAAATGTAACATTTTGTTATGCTCCAACAACAAAACCAAGAATAAGGGGAATCTCTGCCGGATTGCTGCTGCAACACTGGACTTCAACATTGAAAGCTCTGAATACAACTTCAAAAAGTAAGTAAAATATCTATTTAATGTTACAACTGCATAAAATAATTGTAAAGCCCTTTTTATAATAACTAAATAATTAATGTATATTTTGTTCTTAATTATATCTCCTCTACAGAAACTTCAACACATACTCAACTACCTTCAAACATCATCCAAAAACCACCTTGCCAAAAAAGTAAGTATAAATCTCAATTAAACTATTAAAACAAGTAAAATCCCCAAACCCAAAACGCCCACTAACCACACAAACCCCAAAATGAAATGAATGCTGTTAAATACATTTATTAAAATTTACATTTTTCGTCTGCAGGAAATCAAAAGAAACACTAAAGGCAAGCACCAACAGAAACACCTCAGCGTCAGAAAAAGGTCAACATATTCAAACATGTAAGTATAACGTTGTATATAAAAACCTGTATTAAAATTTAAACAATTACAATACATTTAATATTTTTTGTAGACATTTCTCATAGCATTTGAAACATCAGAAAGGCTGAAGGTGTAAAATTCATAACTTCCCAGAAAGGAGCATTTTTATTATGTTATGTGGGATATGTCTACACCCAGGAGAAACAGACAGGTGACAAAATTAATTGGAAATGCAGCAAATATTATTCAAATGCATGTTATGGGAGGGCTACAACTAAAGAAACTGCTGTGTTACATGTTAAGGAACATAACCACCCCCCTAACATAGCTGAAATAGAAGTGAAAGACACTTTAGACACTCTGAAAGAAGCTAGCACTAGCTCTCAAAGACCTACTACTGAAATATTAAAAGATGTACTACCCAGAGTTCCAGAACATGTAACTAGCCAATTACCCTCTGTCTCAACGTTGAAAAGGCTAATAGCTAGAACAAAAAAAGCAACTGCTGCCACCCCACCTACCTCCAAAACTTTCAGTGAAATACAAATACCACCTGAATTCACTGTAAGTCATAATGAAGACCAATTTCTACTTTATGACAATAAATCTAATGACAAAATAATTATTATATATGCAACTCCCACAAACTTAATTAAACTACAGAATTGTGAAACATGGATGATGGACGGAACATTTAAAATATGTCCCAAACCATTTTACCAATTATATACAATCCATGGACTGTATCACAATACCAACATCCCCTTTATATATGCCCTGTTACCAAACAAACAAACCACTGCCTATGTAGAACTCTTAGCAAAAGTAAAGCAAGAAACTAATAATTACTACCCTCAAAAAATTATCATAGACTTTAAACAGTCAATGATACAAGCCATCCTGAAAAACTACCCGCACACAGCAATCCAAGGTTGCTATTACCACTTTAACCAATGCATTTGGAGACACCTTCAAAAATCTACACTCAGGGCCCGATTCCGATCTCGCTCGGAAGGGCACCGAACGGAATCCGTAGCGAGCGAGTCCGATTCGTAGCCCCAGTTTCTGGACAACTCGTACCGCTGTACGAGCGAGCAAGTACAATGCGAGGATAGCCTCGCACCCCGACCGACTCGTACCCGTCAGCGACGCCCTCCGGACGACTCCGACTTCATCGACAAGCACCGCGCAATGGGTCCGATTTCCGAGCGA
Source organism: Calotriton arnoldi (assembly GCA_963921515.1). NCBI lineage: Eukaryota > Metazoa > Chordata > Amphibia > Caudata > Salamandridae > Calotriton > Calotriton arnoldi. The sequence goes on from CAWUFW010004193.1 coordinate 1,083,359, forward strand.
CCAAGTACGATGCGAGCGTCGAGCAGCCAGATCGAGTCGGAGCCTCCGACTCGAAAAAGCTCCGGGAAGTGGACTCAGGGGGTCCGTAGCGGACCCCCCTTCACCCGCAGCCCTACGACTCAATCACTGGGGGGGGCCCAAGGGTCCCCCCTATACATGCCTGCACGGTGCGGGTGGGACCGATGCGTCCCCACGACAGGGGCACCCTTGTCCGAGACGTGCGTTTGTGGTCTATTGGAGCCCATGTACGCAACGTACACCAGGCTCCCATTGACTTCAATGGTGCTCCGAGCGACCCGAGTCTGTCAGCGCTGCAGCGCATCGTACTCTGTCGCTCGGAGCCCAGGAGCACGAGTCGCACGGAAAGCTCTAAGGGCGCCAGTCGGCCGTAGGGCTTTCCCAGCGAGATCGGAATCGGCGCCTCTCATTGTAGAATATGCAACTAATAGCAATTTTGCATATGAAATAAAAAAATGTATTGCACTAGCATACGTCCCAATAACTGATGTAGCAGAACACTACAATCTCTTAATAGAAAGCCCCTACTACCAAACAAATGAACAAAAACTCCCCTACTCGACTATTTCGAGGACACCTGGGTGGGAAGGCTACACCGATCTGGACACAGGAGACAGCCCAAATACCACATACCATGGTGGAATGTATATAACAGTACCCTAAACAAAGAAGCAAAAACTAATAACGCTGTGGAAGGATGGCATAATGCTTTCCAAGCCACAACAGGCAGAACCCAACCAACCCTACATAAATTACCACAATCCTTCCAAAAGGAACAAAGCTACCAACAACTAAGGGCCCGATTCTGATCTCGGTTGGTAAGAAAACCAAACGACTCGTGTCCGGAATGCTTTCCGTACGAATCGTGTCAGGGGAGTCCGACCGAACAAGTACGATGCATTTGAATGCATCCGGATACAGTTCGGTCGGACTCCCATTAACTTCAATGGGAGCCTGTGTACCGAACGCGTACACAGGCTTGCATTGAAGAAAGGGGTGACTGGGGATAATCCTGCACCCTGTGGCGGGCACCCCATGGTCAGAAAGGGGGGACCCATGGGTACCCCCACGGGCACGATTCGGAGGGCCCCGGGTGAAGGGGAGCTTGCTATGGGCCCCCAAAGACCGATTCCGGCAGCCTTTTTGATCTGGGCACAACGACTCGTAAAGGCTGTCCGAATCGTTCATCGTACTTGCTCGCATGGAAAACCTACTCCATAGAGCTGTACGATTCGGCTCCGGAAGGCTCTATCTCTCTGTATGCCTTCCAGAAACGATTCGGTCAGTGCTAAGGGTTTCCAGGCATCGAAATTGGTCGTTCGGAATTGAGAACGAGTTGGTCGGAAAGAAGGGCTCCGGATTGGTTTAGGTAAAACCAAATCCGATTCGGAGCCCTTCCAACCGAGATCGGAATCGGGCCCTAAGACTTGAACAGTCTGTAACACAGCTAGGTCCAAAACTAACTAAACAGACTAAAACAATGTTCGAGCACCTACAATACAAAGTAAGACTCTACTCAAACACTAAAGGGCTTGAATACCTAGAAACAATAGCTAAATCCCTACTTTAGAACAGTACTACAAAAACATAGCAATATCGTAATTGTGCATTAAATTCCTAAATAAACATTTCTTTGCAAACATGTAATATATAAAAATTATGTCAATTAATTTTTACTTACTTTTAAAAATTATTTGACATAATAAATATATTTTATATATTTACAAACGTCAGTAAAAAGTACAAAAATTACATTTCCCTCCCATTATAATTAATTTAAAATTACTTACTTTTTTGTCGCTGAATTGAATCCAAACTGCCATTAATAAATCCAAACATGTAAAGATCCCAAAACTTACTTAAAACTCCCCAAAAAATAGAAAAACACAACTGTAAAAAATATAATCCGGCGACAACATATCCGTAGACTCCAATGCATTAAAAACCCGAAAAATGGAATTAAAAAAGAAACGCTCCAGGAAAACCCGAAAAATAAAGGAACTGTAAAATAATTATTAGTTTACTAGAAACTAATACACAGTTCCTTTAAAAAAAAAAAACATGCTTCTCCCAACAGCAACTTCCAAACGACAAAAACCTGTAAAAAAAAACAACACAATACCTCCAGCACAAATACACAATAAAATCATTAAAAAACACACATAAACACACTAATAACACCACATTCTAAACATATTTAAACATATAATACATACCCTAACACCTACCTATCAACGAACCAACCGCATTTCGCAAACGCAAAACAACTAACTAAACCGCACAAAAAACACAAAATTCAAACTACACATACACTATACAGTACTTAACTACCTTCAAACTACACCTAAATTAAGCCTAAAAGTAATAAAATTACACGTACCTTAACCGATGCGACGCAGCTGCCAACCGCGAGCTACTCCCCCCAGAAATGACCTAAAACAACACAGATAGCCTACAAAATACAACTTAGTTTAGAAAATGGCTACCTAAATGAAATAACAAAAATACTTTTTTACATTAAAATCAATGTACATTAGAACTGCAATACAATTTTTTTTTATTATAATTAATATTGCTAAAGTACTATATGTTTTTTCTTTACTGTAAAAAAATGTTAAAGTATAATAATAAATATTAGAAAATAAATAATATTTATTATTATACATTAAAATAAAATATGTAAACTTACCAATGTGATTTAAAAAATTATAATGTTTGCTAAAAATATGAAAACATTTGTAAATGTTAAAAAATATTTTTCTTTAGCAAAATGTTTTCTTACCTTAATAATTTTATTTATATTTACAACTTAAATAATATTATACAAAATATAATATTATTTATTAAAAAATATGCAAAAAATATAAAAAGTCATACAATGAGAAAAGTATTAAAAAATATGTTATTAAAAATGTACACTGTATCTAATTATGTAATGCATATTTACAATGTAAATAAATATTCTATAACTGTTACCAAAAAACTTTGGGGCCTATTACGATGGCGGGCGGAGACACGACCAAGGTGCCGGCGGTGGCGTTAACACCCATTTACCGCATGCCGCCAGCGGTCTTCACGCCCGCCATATTAGGATGGCCACACATTGCACATTTCCCGCCCGCTGCGGTGCGACGCCGACCGCCATCAAAGTGCACCCGCCACCGCGGCGGAGTGAGCCAATCACCACACACCGCCGTGCGGAATGACATCCCGTACGCCGAAGATATCACGATGCCGGAAACAGGGCAGCGCACCGCGACGGAGAAACCGCACAGCAAAAGACGGCGGAGACATCACATCGGAGACAGAAAAGAAACACCCGGGACACACCGCGATGGATCCTGCCCTCCACGCCTTCCCGGTGCTGTACATGATACACCACCTGCAAGTCATCCACCGCCGCGGACGCCTCCGCAGGTACGTACAGACACAACAGTGCAAGTAACACAATACACAGCTCCAGGGTGGAAAAACATCGCATGGGAACACCACACACCCCTGTGGGGACAGGCACACAGCCATCACTGCACACACACATGTCCCACCTGTGACAAAAACATCTCGCCACATACTGCCCACCCATGTACCGCATTCATGAACAAATGTCCCGGTTACGTCACCGCCGTGGTCAGTGTGCATGAAACCATGCACACAACGCAGAGCACAGGGCCAGCGCATGCCAAGGGCACCGTACAAATCGCACAGAGCCACAACTCCATCCACAACACACCAGCTACCTCCCTGAAGGGACACAACATGTGCCTCCCAAGTGCCACTCCTGCACAACAACCACACAACTACAGCCACACCATGCCCCAGGTCCCAACAACTGCATATACAGCCACAGCAGGACCCTTTGCAAAGGAACACATAGCACAGAAGCCCAGGCTCCAGCCAACACACACACCACAACAACATCACACACAAGCCAAGAACACTGAGGCCAGGCACAAAATGTACACACACACAGATGAGGACCAAACACTTCACTGCACACACTACCTGACAAGTCACACACACACACACCACCCTGACTCACAGCTACATACACATGCCAGCAGTAATGGAGGACAACATATAGGAAAGCCAAAGTGAGGTGCCCACAAATGGAAGGGCAGTGACACAACCATCAAGCATGTGTGATGCACATGCAAGACAAGACACATGTGAGAACACACACAGCCCATCACAGCACACATGGCTGACACAGTCAGTCAACACAAACCACGGTCACCCCAATGCAACAACTCCTGGAGACAGCAAGGACACCCATGTATAGGCACAGGGATGTAAGGAAGGCCCTGAACTCAAACACTGACCAGCCACACATATGCATCCAAATACTGGACAAGACAATGTCTGCTGCACAACACACAGTGACACACTACATGACAGCCAAGCACAAGTAGGATATGTCACACATACCTCCTCCCACAACAGCAACACACAATACTGCCATTTGCACAAAACACAACCACAGGGCTAAACAAGTACACATACAGGCACACCACTCCAGGGTCACACATGGCAGTAGTTGACAATGCAGGTGCACACACATCCACAGTCACAACCAAGTCACCCCCTTCACACCATACACTTCTCCACCACCCAAGTGCACACATTGGAAGTAAGCCATGGGACCTGGATAACTCATCACCACAAGATGTCCATACACCGACACTGATTGGCACACAGAAAGGAAGCTCACACAGACCCCATGACCCTGGCCTGCCTGCCTGTAAGCCTGTGCCCAAACTCCCACCCTGTGCTGCCATTGCCCACAAACCTGACATGTGTCCACCATAGATAACATGAGCCAAGAAGGAAGATGACTACAAGATTTCATTGCCAACCACCTGCACTGCACCCATAAGTATCACAGTCATGTAGAAATGAAGTGCCTCCCACCCCTGCAAAAAAATGAAATGTGACACAACCCATTGGCAATGTTGAAGTGGCATACTGAGCCTGTGACACAGTAAACTATGCACACACAGAAACAACTTTATTCAGGAAGGACACTGACACAACTCACTGCAGGACCAACTGTGTTTATTCACAATTTGCATATAGAGACAACAAATTTGGGCAACAGCAAAGCCAGTGGGCATTTCAATATGCACAGTATTTACATGAAAAGCTGCACAGGCAGGGGGCAAACAGCAGTGAAACACAAGGCAAGTACAATGTGCAGAGTAGTAACATCAGAAGCTGCACAGGCAAGGGGCAACCAGCAGTGAACAGCAAGGCCAGTGGCCAGTCCAATGTGCATATTAAGTCCATGAGAAGTTGCACAGGCAGGGGGCACACAGCAGTGAACAGCAAGGCCAGTAGACAGGACACAGTGCAGGTGAGGTACATGAGAAGCTGCACAGGCAAGGGGCAAACAGCAGTGAAACACAAGGCAAGTACAATGTGCAGAGTAGTTACATCAGAAGCTGCACAGGCAAGGAGCAAACAGCAGTGAACAGCAAGGCCAGTGGCCAGTCCAAAGTGCAGGTGAGGTACATGAGATGCTGCACAGGCAGGGGGCACACAGCAGTGAACAGCAAGGCCAGTGGCCAGTCCAATGTGCAGATTAAGTCCATGAGAAGCTGCACAGGCAGGGGGCACACAGCAGTGAACAACAAGGCCAGTGGGCAGGACAAAGTGCAGAGTGAGTCCATGAGAAGCTGCACAGGCAAGGGGCAAACAGCAGTGAACAGCAAGGCCAGTGGCCAGGACACAGTGCAGGTGAGGTACATGAGATCCTGCACAGGCAAGGGGCAAACAGCAGTGAACAGCAAGGCCAGTGGCCAGTCCAAAGTGCAGGTGAGATACATGAGATCCTGCACAGGCAAGGGGCACACAGCAGTGAACAGCAAGGCCAGTGGCCAGTCCAATGTGCAGATTAAGTCCATGAGAAGCTGCACAGGCAGGGGGCACACAGCAGTGAACGACAAGGCCAGTGGGCAGGACAAAGTGCAGAGTGAGTCCATGAGAAGCTGCACAGGCAGGGGGCACACAGCAGTGAACGACAAGGCCAGTGGGCAGGACAAAGTGCAGAGTGAGTCCATGAGAAGCTGCACAGGCAAGGGGAAAACAGCAGTGAAACACAAGGCAAGTACAATGTGCAGAGTAGTTACATCAGAAGCTGCACAGGCAAGGGGCAAACAGCAGTGAACAGCAAGGCCAGTGGCCAGTCCAAAGTGCAGGTGAGGTACATGAGATGCTGCACAGGCAAGGGGCAAACAGCAGTGAACAGCAAGGCCAGTGGCCAGTCCAATGTGCAGGTGAGGTACATGAGATGCTGCACAGGCAAGGGGCAAACAGCAGTGAACAAAAAGGCAAAGACATTGTGCAGAGTAGTGACATCAGAAGCTACACAGGGAATGTATGCAACTCTACCATGCCATTCCCAGCAACAGAGTAATGGGCCTGACAATGGGCATCACACGCACCCCTGTGGACAGACAGGTGTGTGAGGGAGACCACCACTCAGATGGGGCTGTCTGTCGGACTTGGAGCTGACTGTGTGTTGGGGTCAGTTGGAGGACTGCCCTGGGCAGTGGGAGTAACAACTGTGGAAGAGCCAACTGTGCATGTGGTAGCTGGGGGCTGCTTGGACCAGGTGGGGTGGTGGCCCGGGGAGGTGGACTCATGCCCTGGTGAGACACAGTGTGTGCCGGAGATTGTGGAGGGGTGCCTCTCCACTTCTTGGGGATCCTGAAAGGCTTCCCTGTCTGGGGATTGAGGGGAACTGGGGCAGACACAACAGGTGACCCCAACACCAAAGCTGATTCTGGTGTGGATGGTGACCCTCCCTCTGGGGACATGCTGGATCCCGCTGTGCGCTTGCCTGGTGTTTGCCGCCGCCCTGCCTCCCTCTGTCCACCAGCTTTGCCCCCTACAGTGTCCTCCCGAGCTGGCTTCACAGGGCTTGGGATGGGAGTGGAGGTCAAGGATGGATTATCCATGGGGCCCATATCCTGTGTAATGTTTGCAGGCAACACCTTCTCAGTGGGTGTGGAAACTGTCTTTTTGCCTCTGCGAGACGTCTTTGGGACAGGGGAGTCTTTGGCAGGGGAGGAAGGTGAGGCCTGTGATCCTGATGCTTTTTTCTTTGCTTTGTGGCCCTTGCTGTTGCCTGATGGGCTTTTCTCTCTGCGCTCTTGGGTGGCCTTACTCTTATGTGGGGATGGTGTCTGCGCCCTATTACGCTTGGGCTGCTGCTGCTCCTGTGTGCTGCGGGTTCTGTATCGGGACTTTGGGGTCTGTTGAGCATTGTCACTGTCGTCAGAGGTGCACAGTGACACGGGGCCAGACCGAGTGGTGGGAGCCGCTCCCTGACTATGTGCCTGTTGCAGGGCTGCTGTCACAGTTGATGACAAGGACTGCACAGTCCGGTGTAGCCCACCTACGTCGGAATGTAAGCCCTCCATGAAAGCTATAACCTGCCCCAACTTTTTGTCGTGCTCTTGGAAGGCATTGAGAAGTGCTGTCTTCCCCACACACAGCTGGCGCAATAGCTCGACTGCTTATGCACTGAGGGCAGCAGGGCTGACATGGGCTGGGGCAGCTGTGCCTGGGGTGAAGGTGACTCTTCCCTTCCTACTCGTGCGGACACGGGCAGCACCAGTGGAGGTTGAAGGGAGGCTGGGCACTGGACGCTGTGTGGCGGAAGAGGAGGCCGAGTCCCCGTTCCCTGTACCCCCCAACATGGATGTGTCACCGCTGGCGTCAGATGAGGTAGAGCTTTGTGACTCCGGCTGTGAATCCTCTAGCAGACTCCTGTCCCCCTCCTCGGCGCTGGTCATATCTGTGTCAGTCTGCTCCGGTGCGGCTGTTGCACTGGAAGCCTCACCACTGGTGTCCGTCCCCTCTCCCTCTGCACATACGGCAGCTGCTGCATAAGAGTGAGAAGTACTGTGAGATGAGTGGCATCAACAGAACTAACACGTGCCAATACATCTGCATCCTAGAAAGAGGTGTGCAGCACATTGCATGCCACCCTGTGCACACATATATCTTGCCACCCAAAATTTCAACACGACGGTGCATGTCCGCCACACATCCTGCCATGAGTGCCCCAGGTGACTCACACAGCACACCATCCTGCAGTTGGCTCACATCAGACACAGCCCCAAAATGGCCTGTGTACACACACTGTCCCGATGTTGGCAAGGATGAACACCACGACATGGTGCACATCACCTACATGTGTGGAGCAGTAGGGGACCACACAGACTACAACATACCAGCCCACAATGACCCTGCACACATGCCACCCACCATATCGAGTCCATGGGCACATCTACTGTTGCACATTGGCCTCAGATGTCTGACTGGCAGACATCTGAGGTCTGGAATTGCACGCATTCATTGAAACGCATTCACAGTTGGCACACTGGCATTCCCATCCATCTGAATGCACACACTACCCCACAGCAGAAGGTACCTGAAGGCCACAACTCCAAATGTAAGAGAGATGCACAGTGCTAAAACTCACTTCATGAAGCACCGTTTGGGCAAAAGCATGGCACATACACCCAGCACAGAGGCCACTCCCAAAACATTGCACCACACAACCAACGTCACACAGCTGACAATTTGCACACTCTGTAGACACATGCACCCACTCCCAGCCAAAGGCAGCCTGCAACACATACTCACCCCTGGCTCGCTGCTGATGCTCCTTCAGTCGTCTGTCCAGCTCAGGTTGTGTGACAGCCAGGATGCGGGCCATTAGTGGTGTCATGCTGCGCCTAGCCAACCTGCCAGTCCGAGGGAGCAGCCCCAGCGTCATCTCGGCCACGTTCTTCCTCAGCCGGCAGATGTCGTCCCACCTTTTATGACAGTGGGTGCGCCTTCGGTTTGACACACCCAGATCCTGGACTCTGGAGGCAATGACCCTCCACACGGCTTTACGCTGGTGGACCTTCAGCTGCAGGCATGGGAGACAAGAGGGGTGAGGTTCCAGTGACACAGTGCACAATGACAACACAACAAAAATGAAGTAGCACGACAGTGACTCATCCAAAACTCCAGCTACAACTGTCACATAGCCAACAATTGCTCTGAACATGGTGCAATGTCATTGGTCAATCAGACGTACAGGCATGCATGTTCGATGGTGGACACAGTACCTCCACATCCCATTCACATGCAGGATACCAACACAGCAAGCAACGTGTAGTCTGGCTGCAGCTACTGTCTGCAGTTACCTACAACTACACATAGAGAAGATAGCAAAACATGTGTCTTGTTGTTGGACTCACTGTGTCCAACACTGCGCATTCCTAAGTGTCCTAGCCCTGTGAAAGCCTCACTGTGTCCTGGAACTCACATAGAGTGACAACAACTGTCATACACACACCCTTCTCCCACGCCTGCTCCTGTGCAATCTACATGGCAGAGATTGGACTTAGATGAAGAGGCATTACCCAAACACACATGGAACACACTGTACATGCAGTGATGTGGACATGTGGCATTCGGCGGGGACTGTGCAGGGCAGGTGGACTGACACTGAGTGGGTTAATTGGGAGCAACACAGCCATTCACACAAACGATAACTGGCCAGACTCCTGCATCACCAAAATGCAGCTGCACTGTATGGCTGACACCACAGGACATGTCCCTCTACTCAGGATAGGCATGCAGGGTAACGTGTGAAAGAGCCCACCAAGCCCTTCCCGCTGTAGTAAACATGATAGGCAGTGCATGTCTGAGCCCCACAACCACTGACACATACCGAAGCACCTCCACCCCACGTGTGCACACCCTGCACTCTCACTCACAGTCTGGGAGACTTACCACAACATTAGGGCCGCCATAAAGCCTTGGGTACTGTGCAAGCACCCCGTCTACCAGGACCCCAAGCTCCTCACTGGTGAAGGGACTGGCACGGATCTTCTGAGTCCTCGACATCACAATGGACATGTGGCAGCAGCAGCACGTTGAGGGTGGCAGCCAGCAGTCCCTTGAGGCAGCAGCAGCAGGTGGAGGGTGGCAGCCAGCAGTCCCTTGAGGCAGCAGGTGGAGGGTGGCAGCCAGCAGTCCCTTGAGGCAGCAGGTGGAGGGTGGCAGCCAGCAGTCCCTTGAGGCAGCAGGTGCCGGGTGGCAGCCAGCAGTCCCTTGAGGCAGCAGGTGGAGGGTGGCAGCCAGCAGTCCCTTGAGGCAGCAGGTGGAGGGTGGCAGCCAGCAGTCCCTTGAGGCAGCAGCAGCAGGTGCAGGGTGGCAGCCAGCAGTCCCTTGAGGCAGCAGGTGGAGGGTTGTCAGTCAGCAGTCCCTGGTAGCTGTGGGAATGTGGTGCACCCTCCCACACATATATAGGCCCCTGGGGCTGTGTCAGTGGTCCCAGGGTGCTGCAATTGGTGTACCAGGTCTGCCTCATTCAAATACATCCAATGTCCGCCTCTGCGGTGGCGGTGCACGCCTACCGCGATTTTCAAACTCGCATCAGGCTACCGCGAGGCTGCTTCCCATTGGCTGCAAGGGCATGGTCCATGCCGGTGACACACCGTAGGGTGCATGTGCGCACTACCGCGGTGGTGCATCTTTTGAATGCCTCCAGTGACCGCCTCCGGGGGGTGGTGCACGCCTACCGCGATTTTCAAACTCGCATCAGGCTACCGCGAGGGCCCTGACGGCAGCTGTCCGTAAGCACTGGAGGGTGGGACTGGCGGAACCCCCGGTGTCCTTGCCGTGTCAATATGTGGTCTCAGCGGCTGGGACGTTTAAGGCGGTTACCTGCCTATACGGACGACTCACCCAGGAGGTGAGGCGCCCGTTGGAGAGCTTGCGGCTTAAGTGGGAGACAGATCTTGGGGTGCCCCTTGGGGAGAAGCCTTGGGATGCAATAGTGGAGAGGGCATGGAAAGGCTCCAGGAATGCACGCTTCCAACTCATCCACTTTTTTGTGCTCCACAGGGCATACCTCACGCCACATAAGATAAACGAATATTTTGGAGTTCGGTCGGCATGCCCGCGGTGTAACCTCGACAATGCCGAATTTTTACACATGTTCTGGGATTGCCCGCTGCTGGGGGGGTATTGGGGGGAGGTGACGACTGCCCTGAGGGACGTGACAGACAGAGACACTCTGCAGACCCCGGGATATTGCTTGTTGCACTGGTTCCCCCATACTGCCCGAAATAAAGTTACTAGTAAATTTATTGACCTGGGTCTTGTGTTGGCCAAGCGGGAAATTACCAGCCATTGGAAGGGGAGGGGTGCCCCTAGTGCCCCAAGGTGGCAGAGGGAGTTCATTAAATGGGCAGGTTATGACGGGATCTTGAGGTTACAAATGGCCCAGAGACGAGACAACGATAAGATGCTGGAGGCAGCGAGAGCGTGGATAGCGCTGGTAGAACTGCTTAAGTGCCCCCTGGAGGATGATGCGCCTCCCCCTGAGTGAGTGGCGCGGCTGGATTGACTGGTCGTGTGTCCCCACACTAACATAGGACCTGAGAGCCCACAGAAGGTCGGAATGTGGTGGCTCCCCTTTCTTGGATTGCTTCCTTAGACTTACAGTACTAACAATCTCACTGTCTAGTCACACTTTTGCTGGAATGCAGAGGATAGAGCGACATGCCTGTGAGGGTGGGGGGAGTTTTGTTAGGGAGGGAGGGGGGAGGGGGTGGGGGAGGGTTCGTTTTTTGATCTTTTGCTTTTGTTCATAGTGATGATGCACAATACCACCGGGCTGAATTAAGGTTCCAGAGTGCCTCAAATGGAGGGATGCGCTGACTGTCCTTGTGAGCCTACTCCACTATGTAACATATACCAGGAACACTTGAGGTATGGGTCACACCCGCTGTTAGCTTGCGATTGACAGTGGACACTCTTTACTCATGATCCCATGGACTAAGTGATGCTTATTTACCGTGCATGCCTGAATCCTAATGCACTATGTATGTTTTCGTTTGCTATGCATTAATTGATAATGGAATAAAATTTGTTTACAAAAAAATCAGGCTACCGCAAGGCTGCTTCCAATTGGCTGCAAGGGCATGGTCCATGCCGGTGACACACCGTAGGGTCCATGCACGCGCTACCGCGGTGGTGCATCTTTTGAATGCCACCAGTGACCGCCTCCGCGGGGGTGGTGCACCCCTACCGCGATTTTCAAACTCGCATCAGGCTACCGCGAGGCTGCTTCCCATTGGCTGCAAGGGCATGGTCCATGCCGGTGACACACCTCAGGGGCTAGGCGGTAGGCACCGCCATATGTCTGCCAGACAGTGCCTGGAGTGACCGTGATTTGGGTAGCGGTGCATGGTGACCGCCATTGTCACATACATATCTGGCGGTGTCACCGGCGATCGTGCCTGGGTTATGGGCGGTGCCACACCACAGGGGCCAGGCGGTAGGCACCGCCATATGTCTGCCAGACAGTGCCTGGAGTGACCATGATTTGGGTAGCGGTGCATGGTGACCGCCATTGTCACATACATATCTGGCGGTGTCATCCGCGATCATGCCTGGGTTATGGGCGGTGCCACACCACAGGGGGCAGGCGGTAGGCACCGCCATATGTCTGCCACACAGTGCCTGGAGTGACCGTGATTTGGGTAGCGGTGCATGGTGACCGCCATTGTCACATACATATCTGGCGGTGTCACCCGCAATCGTGCCTGGGTTATGGGCGGTGCCACACCACAGGGGTCAGGTGGTAGGCACCGCCATATGTCTGCCAGACAGTGCCTGGAGTGACCGTGGTTTGGGTAGCGGTGCATGGTGACCGCCATTGTCACATACATAACTGGCGGTGTCACCCGTGATCGTGCCTGGGTTATGGGCGGTGCCACACCACAGGGGCCAGGCGGTAGGCACCGCCATATGTCTGCCAGACAGTGCCTGGAGTGAGCGTTAATGGAGTTGTGGAGTAGCTGTGCTGCACCTAACGTGTCCTCCAGCTCTCTGCATAGGCCAACATGTACAGTGCCCAGTGTCTCAACAATTGAAGGGTCCTCATGAGGGCAAATGCACAAAAGGGACATGTCACTCCACGTCACCATCACATACCATATATGGGTCGCCAGTACATTGCATGGGCACATACACTCGCACATGTCACATGTGCTGTGTAATGAAATGTAGACTGTCCAGTTAATGTGTTGCATAGCATATGTAGATAATGGTCAATGTCTGTGTGTGCAATGTAACGCACACTGTTGTCTCATTTACTGAACTAGGGGCATCAGCAACTGGCACATTGTCCAATGCACATGCACACACGTGTCCCCCACGCTCAGCCGGTGGTCAGTGTGTAGTTGAAGTGTGCCATGTGCAACCTGTTTTGGTAGGTGTATCAGGGCCAGCAACATGGTGTGTTCGGGTAGTATTGCAATTAGTAACATATGCTGGGGTCATACTCACAGGTATGCACACCTGTTAGTATATCACACTGTGCATGCGAATGAGCCGGAGGGGTGCACAGATAATTGCTGCTGGTAAGGGGACAGGTGTACGAGTAGTGTGCCTGATGTGTACCTACTTGTGAAGTGCCCTGTCGGTTAATGGTGCATGTTGTAAGACTTGGGAATGTGTCTGTTGAAAAATGTATGTGATGCACATTTCATGGTCTTCTGCATTGACATCTGTGCACTGTGATCTGTCCTAGGAGGAGGAGGCACAATATCCATCGTCCGTTCACAGTCCTGGCAGACATGGAGAATGAGGATATAATCCGCAAATTCAGGCTGGACCGACAAACCCTGCAGAACCTATGTGTCATGTTGGAGCCCCACCTGCAGCCACGTCGGACATATCCAACAGCTTTCACCGCAACATCTAAGGTGATGGCATGCCTGCATTTCTTTGCAACAGGCTCATTCCAGCACACGGTCGCAAGTGCAGGCGGGATGTCACAGCCGATGTTCAGCATGGTGCTGAGGGATGTCCTGTCGGCCATGATGCTGTACAAAGATAGATATATCCATTTTCCCAGGGGGCCTGAGTTGGTGGCTGTGAAGGGCGATTTCTATGCCCTTGGACATATCCCCCATGTCATTGGTGCAATTGATTGCACGCATGTTGGGCTTGTGCCACCACAGGCACGTGAACAGGTTTACCGCAATAGGAAGCATTCACACTCGGTAAATGTTCAAGTGGTGTGCCTGGCGGATATGATCATCTCACACGTGTGTGCCAAGTTTCCCGGCTCAGCCCATGATGCCCACATCTTGCGCAGCAGCATCGTTCCTCAGCTGATGGCCAATATGCTTCCTGAGCGTGCATGGCTTGTGGGTGAGTATGCATAGTGGATTAGAGTGGTGTGTGTGTGACATGCTGTTGTGTTGCATTTTGGGACTGCAAGGTTAATCTGTGTCTCTCACACCCAGGTGACTCGGCATATCCGAACCACCCGTGGTTGCTGAGCCCATTGCGGAATCCCGTCACGCCAGCTGTTGTGCGATACAATCATGCCCATGGGAGGACATGGCGTGTGATAAAACGGACATTTGGTCTCCTAAAATCAAGATTTCGGTGCCTGGACCGTACTGGAGGTGCCCTTATGTTCTCGCCAGGGAAGGTGTGTCAGATAGTGGTGGCATGCTGCATGCTCCACAACCTGGCCATTCGCAAGGCAATACCCCTGATCCTGGATGACGATGATGAGCAGCCAAGGCCGCCGCCTGCAAATCGACCCGGATCCAGTGACGAGGGGGTGGAGAGGAGGAAGGGGTTGACATGCGTTGACAGCTCATCACCCGCTACTTCACTTGAAGGTGAGTGATGATGTAGAAGGGACAAAATGGTCTGATGGTGTTGCTGTTGCTGTGTGGGTGTATGTGAGCTTGCTGACTGCAGCTTGGTGTTGACTCATTGCTGCCTGCCAATGTATGTGTGATTGGTTAGTGTGATACAGAATGTCTCTATGGTGACTGTTGCTCTGTGTAAAGTTTGTAGATCTGAGTACCTTGTTGACAAGTGTTGTGTGATGTGTGCAATGCCACACCCATACAAGTGACTCTTGTTCTGCGGTTTTCCCTAGGTCCCTTCAGCATCTCACTTGTTACCTACATTCCATTCCCCTGGACCATGTCCTACACGGTGAAGGTTGACATCCTGTATTAAAGACGGAGCAGACACAACAACATGTGTGTAAGGTGTATTTATTTACAACTGTGACATGCGAGGGTGGAGAAAATGTGAAGGGGGGAATTGAAGAAGTGAGTTGACAGTCATGGTAGATGAGATACTTGAGTAGTCTCCACAATGATGTGGAGACCCAGTCCAACAGATAGATGCCATTCACATGGCAGTGTGGTGAAGGATAGTCCAAAAGGTCAATGCAGTGGTGCAGTGGTCTGCCATCATGGCTGGCTCGGGGACTAGCGTTTGGCAGGTGCTTTGGCACATGAGTCCCCCTGGCCTTTCCTTGGACGGCCCCTCTTGCGCTTGACTGGAGGGGCCACTGCTGCAGGGGCAGTGGTGTCTGAGGACTCACCCCCCTCTGTGGACGCAGGGGAGGATGATGAAGTGTCATCCTGCTGCACAACAGGGGAGGCGGAGGGGTAGAATGTTGCGCTTGCCTGTCCCTCAGAACCGCCACTAGCTGCCCCAAGAGGTCCACAATCTGTCCCATGCGTGTGTCCATGGACCTCAGCAGGAGGAGGTGCTCCCGAGATTCTTCCTCTAACCGGCCCATTCGTCCCTGGGCCTGTTGGTAGGCCCCAAGGACTCTGTTGATGTGGCCCAGGGCTTCCGTCCCAGGATCAGTCCCCCTCTGCATGACCCTGTCCCGACCAGCTGCACTGCTGCCACGGTCCTGTCCGGTCCTCACATTGGCCCGCTGCATCCTGTCCCTGGCCTCCGCAGTCGATGTGGTGGGCTGCTCAACCCCTGGGGCAGGGAGGATGTTGCGGACAGCTGTGGTGGTGGTGGTGGTGGTAGTGGTTGACACACAGGCTGTGACAGCAGTGTCAGAGGATGATCAGGGGCTGCAGCTGATGTGGTTGGGGGGACAATGGGTGCCTGGGACTGGTTGCGGCCTGCCACACCAGATGCGCCAGCGTGGAGCTCCTCATCCAAGGAATCCAGGGAGTCCTCATCCAGTTGTCTCTGTTCCGGGGGGGGGACTGGCTCTGCAGGGTGGTGTCATCCTCTGCAGTGAGTTCTTGGTCACCTGTGGGTCAGATGAGAAATGGTCATTGTGTTGCACCCATCAAAGTTTGTGTTAGCAGTGTTACATCAACTGTTTGTACATCCAGCAGTTGTTCACTGTACAAATTTGCATTGACTGACATCCAGTGATGCATTACAAGCTGTTGTGGTACATGCATTACTTGTCCATATTGGGAGTTGTCAAGACATGATATGCACAATATAATTTTTTGACATTGACAGTCTCATGTTGGCATTCTGTTATTGATCAATCATATGTCATCCATTTACGCGTATGTCACTTGTAGAGCCCTTGCAGCTGTTTACTCTGCACAGTGAGTGACCATTGTAGTTTCATGCATACCTTTTCAATGTGGTGTAGATATCTGTATTTGCAATTCCAGACATGCTTAAGTTTGCTTTAATTAGATCCTAGGTGGTCTGGACCACTGCTACTGTCAGATGGCATGTAGTGGTGTGCATGGTTGTGCTCGGAGTTCCATCTACATGTGTTTCAGTCATTCACACTTTGGTTGCTGTCACAGTTTCATTTTCTTAGGTGTGTGCACACTATAGTTGCCAATACTATCTGGGTGTGCAGTTGTGCATTGAGAGGCCTGGTGTCCTATGCCAACATGTTTTATTAAATGCATATCTGGCTGCATGTTGTGGCTGTTGATATGTTGTGTTTGCTGTGTTTTCCTTGTATTTGAGAGACCTCTCTGTGTGTGTATGATGAGGGCTTCCATGTTGGTCCAGTGTGGGACAAGTCAGCATGATATGTCCACATGCCAGTTCTTTTGAAGTGTACATTGCAATGACAGACACATGCATGTTGGTGCCAGGAAGTAATGGGTCTTGTGTGCTGGCGGTCATGTGGGCCTGTGTGAGTTGTTGTGCAAGCTTCCCAACCCCACACACCCCGACCTGTGAGATGCGGTTACCTACCTGTGAGTTGGGTGGGTAGCATACATTGCCTGCCACATGCTTCTTATTGGGGGTGTAGTGTCCCATCCTCCATAGTGGTGGAACAGCATGCATGTTGCATTTTGTGGGACGGATAGCCAAACACATTACACCGTCTCACTGTGAAGATGGCTAACTACCGTTTGAGGTGAAGGTGAGCAATGACATTGCTATGTGACTTGGTAGAAATCTTTGGATGGAATGTGCGTGTGGTGAGCATGATGTGTGTGGCTTTTTGTACCCATTGATTTCAGATTACATTTGGTCATGGGGTATAGCCCCCCATCACTGTTGTCCCAGCTATCTGGCTGTGGGGTTCACTCACCCGACATTTGAAGGCACAATAGGGCAAGGGGTATAGTCTCATAGCACAGTGGTGACATACAGCAGGGTGAAGATCTCACCCAGCATACATTTCCACACTGTCATGGTTTCATGGTATTTGTGGACCTGAGAACATGAGCACAGTACTGGTGAAGCAGTTGTTCCAGGGCATCCATACACTGACATGTTGTGGTCAACAGTGGTGTGTGTGTGAGATGTCCTCAGCCCTGTGCAGACAATGTGTGCTTTTGGGGCCAGACTATACCAGCACTGTTCAGACAGACAGTGTGAGATGTGAACATTGTCAATGCATACACACATTGGTGGTCCAAACAAGACACCTTTGACAATTTAATTCAGACAAGGTGCTGTTCTGCAATTCAGTGCAGCACTGTGGTAGCTGGGTGTGTTGCAGGACATTTGGGATGTGCTTAGTTTAGCATTGTGAGTCCCAGCTGCAGTGTAGTTTTTGGGTACACTGCACTTCTACTGTTTACATTGCAACACTGTGGTATGACATGGGTGATTTGCACTTTGCCATACAAATGGCCAGACAGTGCTGCAGGGCAGCATGATCGTTGTTAGTGTTGCAGTGTGTGATGCCTGGCACAGTGTACACAATGTGGGTCAATTTTGAACAGAGACTTGTGCATGGTGACTACAACACAACTGTTTTGCATTATTTGTGTTGGTGACTGTGGACTAAGTGGCATGGTGTCATGTGCAGCTGCACAGATGTCACATGCCTATGAGTGGGACTAGTGCTCCATCCTGCTCAGCTGTGGGACAAGGGGGCCTGGTGGGACTTGTAGTGCAGGCCTCCCAAACACCCACCCACCTCCCTGTAAAGATGGCTACCTACCTGTTAGGTGAGGGTGAAGCACACAATGGCTGAGGCATGCTTCTGGGTGGGGGGCAGTGCTCCATCCTGCTCAGCTGTGGGACAAGGGGGCCTGGTGGGAGTTGTAGTGCAGGCCTCCCAAACACCCACCCACCTCCCTGTAAAGATGGCTACCTACCTGTTAGGTGAGGGTGTAGCACACAATGGCTGAGGCATGCTTCTGGGTGGGGGCAGTGCTCCATCCTGCTCAGCTGTGAGACAAGGGGGCCAGGTGGAAGTTGTAGTGCAGGCCTCCCAAACACCCACCCACCTCCCTGTAAAGATGGCTACCTACCTGTTAGGTGAGGGTGAAGCACACAATGGCTGAGGCATGCTTCTGGGTGGGGGGCAGTGGTCTATCCTGCTCAGCTGTGGGACAAGGGGGCCTGGTGGGAGTTGTAGTGCTGGCAGCATGTACACATGTACCCATGGTGATGTTGCTAACTACCTTTGGGGGGCTTCAGGGGGAGTGTCTGTTGTATCTGTGAGAGATGTGTTGGGGGAGTGTTGTGCACATGAATGAATTTGAACCTAGGAGGTATTATTTTGTAATAGTGCAAGACAGTACATTTGTGTGATGTTACGCATTTGTTTGTACTTACCAGCCTCCACTCCCCCGGGTATTCCTGAGAGACTCTCTGGATGTAGAATGCCAAGCACCTTCTCCTCCCATTCAGTGAATGTTTTGAGTGGAACGGGAGGGCCACTGCCTGTCCTGTGAGCCAGCTCATGGTTCTTGGTTCTCTTCTTTTTGACCACTGCCTTCAGATCGTGCCACCTCTTCATGGTTTCATCTCTATTGCGTGGCACGGTCCCTACTGCATTGACCTTCTCTACTATCCTTCTCCACATTTGCGTCCTTGTTGCTAGTGGTGTCTGTTGGACCTGGTTACCAAACAATTGTGGTTCTACCCTGATTATCTCATCGACCATGACCCTCAACTCACTCTCAGTGAATTTTGGCATTCTCTGTGGTGACATGGTGTGTGATGTGTCAAGGTGTTTAGGGTGCAGGTTTGGAAGTGGTAGTGGTGGTTGTGATGTGTATGGTGTGTGCTGTGCAAAGGTGTTAGAGGTGCAGGTGTGGAAGTGGTGGTGGTGATGTGTGTGTGTTGTGCAGATTTGCCTCTCCTGTCATCTGTGGTGGATGTCCCCTCAGTTGTGGAGTTTTGCAAAGGATTGAGGTATGTTGGGGGCTGGATTTATACTGGTGTCTGTGGGTGTGTCAGGATGGGGTATTGGTAGCAGGTGTGGTGTGTGTGTGAACCTGGGATTTGTAGTTTTGGAGTTTACCATGGGGGTGTGTCTTTGGGCTGTGTTAGCTATTTTTGGGTGCATGCCTTGTTTGGTTGGTGCACTTTGTGGCCATGTTGTGTGTTTTTCTAGCGACCGCCATTTTTTTTACGGAGCGTCCGCAGTGGTGGCTCGGCTACGGCGCTTCCGCCGTCTCACTGATTTGTCAATGTTGTCGACCGCGGCGGTCGGAAACAGTGCACTGCACCGCGGGGATGTCGGGAATATCATAATTTCGATGGCGGTGTCTCCGCTGTGGTTGCGGTCGTTTGGGCTGTTTCCGCTGCAAAACCGACCGCCGCGGACGGGTTTGGGCCTTCTCCGCAGGCGAACGGCGGTTTCTCGGGTCTCCTTTCCGCCGTGGTTGGATTTTTACCGCCGAGGATCCTAATCTAGCTGTCGGTTTTCCCGCGGTAGCGGCGGGCGGTGTTTTCCCGCTACCATGGCGGTCGGTTGTTTTTCCGTCCGCCATCGTAATGACCTCCTTTGTTATAAAAAAATGTATAAAAACCATTGAACAACTACATAATTTATTTGTAAAAAATGTACATATTTATCAAGTTCTACATTATAAAAAAGTTAAAATTGTTTCATGCTGACTATACTTAAAAATGATATGTTTATGTTGAAATATGTACTAAATATGTAATGTATCCAAAAATAACAAATGTATTATTATTTCTCTTTATGACAATATATATATTAAAAAAGTTTAATAAAACAAAATGCATATTATTTATTTGCTTGACTCTTTGAATGAAAATAAAAACTTTAATAAAATATAAATATTGTGCTGTATTTACGTTCTATATTAATTGTTGTTTTCTGTATTTGCAATAAAATAATTATCTTAAATTATATATCACACAAATATTTTTTTTTTAAACTGATAGATAAAATACTCTTACCACTTAAACATAGATTTCTATCATTACCACTACTACAAATTAAAGAACTATTATTTTACTATTCCCACTCTACACTATATCAACTCAGGGAAACAGCAGGACACTAAACATATATAATTTACTATTCCCACTCCAAACTGTACCATCTCAGGGTGGGTGCTGGACACTAAACATATATAATTTACTATTCCCACTCCAAACTACATTAAGGGGTCGATTCCGATCTCGGCCGGTAGGGCACCGAATCGGGTTCGGCTGAACCGGATCCGATTCGGAGCCCTTTTTCCCGACCGAGTCGTACGTGCGTCCGGGCGAGCGAGTACGATGCGAGCGCGTGCGAATTCGCCGACCGACTCGTTCGCGGGTCCCAACCGCTCCGACCGACTCGCACGGATGCGCCTCGCACAGCGCAATGGAGACATTCCCCGACCGGGCAAGTACGATGCGCGCCGCGAGCAGTCCGACCGACTCGCGCCGTCCGGCTCCAAGAAGCAGTCGGAGCCGTACTTCGGGGGTCCGTGTCGGACCCCCCTGTACGCGTAGCCGTGCGAGTCGCACACAGGGGGGACCCATGGGTCCCCCCTACCTGTGCGTGTACGGCGCGAGTCGCTTCACCACGTACACGCTTCAGGGGGTGCCCTTGTTCGCCTCGCACCCATTGAGTCAATGCGAGCCCGCGTACGCGTTGTACGACCGGCTCCCATTGACTTCAATGGGAGTCCGACCGAATCGAGTCCGATAGCATGCGTACGCATCGTACTCGTTCGGTCGGGCTGCTAGGGTCCGATTCGGTCGGAAATCTCTCCGGGTCCGGCTCGGTCGGAGAGATTTCCGGCCTGAATTGGAATCGGCCCCTAAGTCAGGGAAGGTACTGGACACTAAACATATATAATTTACTATTCCCACTCCAAACTACATTAAGTCAGGGAAGGTGCTGGACACTAAACATATACAATTTACTATTCCCACTACAAACTGTATCAACTCAGAGTGGGTGCTGAACACTAAACATATATAATTTACTATTCCCACTCCAAACTACATTAAGGGCCCGATTCCGATGCGGGCAGGATCAGAATGTGCCGTTCGGATTTCTTTCCGACCGAGCCATTCTGATGGGCTCGGTCTGAAAGGAATCCGACTCGGTTTTACGGATGGCTTACGACGGGCTCGGAGTGCCCGTCTGCCATCTGGAAAGCCTTCAGTACTCCCCCGGCAGGCTTTTTCCGGCTGAGGGAGTACAATGGCAGTTTCCCACTGCCTTTTTGTGCCAGTCTTTCCAGCACAAAAAGGCAGTGGTAAACTGTCTTTGGAGGCCCCCAGCAGGGCCCCCATGGGTGCGTGGCCGCCGAATCGCGGACTAGGGGGCACCTACGGTCCCCCCTGTTGATCCCTGCAACCGGTGGCAGGCACCTTGGGGTGCCTGCCACTGGGTGCAGGGGTGAACTGCAACTCTGCACTTAACGATGCGAGCATGCATTCCGTTTGGAATGTATGCTCCCATTGTTAAGTATAGGATTGCGACCGAACAGGGTTCGGTCGCATCCTACTTGCAGGTCTGTAACCGATGACAGGAGGTCGGTCGGTTACAGTTCCCAACCGATGTCGGACGGACTCCGGTCCATCCGACATCGGAATCAGGCCCTAAGTCAGGGAAGATCCTGGACACTAAACATATATAATTTAATAATCCCACTCCAAACTGTACCAACTCAGGGTGGGTGCTGGACACTAAACATATATACAGGAACAGGGGTGGGAGCACACCGCTTCACCTCCCAGCAAGGTTCGCCTCTGGCATTCTGGTAAATGAAGTCTCTTGTTGCTTGCTTTGCTCTGGTATTCAGAGTGTTTCGCCAGAGTTGGCGCAGATAGTGCTGATCTCTAGACACGTGTTTCTGGTTCTTTAACCATCATGAGTAGAGAATACAGACTTCAAATTTGGGGTTTGCTGAGTAGGCTGCCAAACATTGCATCAGGTCAAGTATCTCTCACTGGCGCGCGGGTGCTTCTTCCACGAGCTCGTCAGCTCAATGACTCACGGGAGTACTTTTAAACAGGAACAGGGGTGGGAGCACACCGCTTCACCTCCCAGCAAGGTTCGCCCCTGGCATTCTGGTAAATGCAGTCTCTTGTTGCTTGCTTTGCTCTAGTATTCAGAGTGTTTCGCCAGAGTTGGCGCAGATAGTGCTGATCTCTAGACACGTGTTTCTGGTTCTTTAACCGTCCTCAGTAGAGAATACAGACTTCAAATTTGGGGTTTGCTGAGTAGGCTGCCAAACATTGCATCAGGTCAAGTACCTCTCACTGGCGCGCGGGTGCTTCTTCCACGAGCTCGTCAGCTCAATGACTCACGGGAGTACTTTTAAACAGGAACAGGGGTGGGAGCACACCGCTTCACCTCCCAGCAAGGTTCGCCCCTGGCATTCTGGTAAAAGCAGTCTCTTGTTGCTTGCTTTGCTCTAGTATTCAGAGTGTATCGCCAGAGTTGGCGCAGATAGTGCTGATCTCTAGACACGTGTTTCTGGTTCTTTAACCGTCATCAGTAGAGGATACAGACTTCAAATTTGGGGTTTGCTGAGTAGGCTGCCAAACATTGCATCAGGTCAAGTACCTCTCACTGGCGCGCGGGTGCTTCTTCCACGAGCTCGTCTGCGCCCACTGTGGCGAAACACTCGAACACTCTTTAAGCAAGCAAGTAACTGAAACTGCATTTGCCATAATGCCAGGGGCGAACCTTGCTGGGAGGTGAAGCGGTGTGCTCCCACCCCTGTTCCTGTTTAATAGTGCTCCCGTGAGTCATTGAGCTGACGAGCTCGTGGATGAAGCACCCGCGTGCCTGTGAGAGGTACCTGACCTGAGAAAGATGTTGGCAGCCTACTCAGCAAACCCCAAGTTTGAAAGACTGTGATCTCTACTGATGACGGTTGAAGAACCAGAAACACGTGTCTAGAGATCAGCACTGTCTGCGCCCACTGTGGCGAAACACTCGAACACTCTTGAAGCAAGCAAGTAACTGAAACTGCATTTGCCATAATGCCAGGGGCGAACCGTGCTGGGAGGTGAAGCGGTGTGCTCCCACCCCTGTTCCTGTTTAATAGTGCTCCCGTGAGTCATTGAGCTGACGAGCTCGTGGATGAAGCACCCACGTGCCTGTGAGAGGTACCTGACCTGAGAAAGATGTTGGCAGCCTACTCAGCAAACCCCAAGTTTGAAAGACTGTGATCTCTACTGATGACGGTTGAAGAACCAGAAACACGTATCTAGAGATCAGCACTGTCTGCGCCCACTGTGGCGAAACACTCAAACACTCTTGAAGCAAGCAAGTAACTGAAACTGCATTTGCCATAATGCCAGGGGCGAACCTTGCTGGGAGGTGAAGCGGTGTGCTCCCACCCCTGTTCCTGTTTAATAGTGCTCCCGTGAGTCATTGAGCTGACGAGCTCGTGGATGAACCACCCGCGTGCCTGTGAGAGGTACCTGACCTGAGAAAGATGTTGGCAGCCTACTCAGCAAACCCCAAGTTTGAAAGACTGTGATCTCTACTGATGACGGTTGAAGAACCAGAAACACGTGTCTAGAGATCAGCACTGTCTGCGCCCACTGTGGCAAAACACTCGAACACTCTTGAAGCAAGCAAGTAACTGAAACTGCATTTGCCATAATGCCAGGGGCGAACCTTGCTGGGAGGTGAAGCGGTGTGCTCCCACTCCTGTTCCTGTTTAATAGTGCTCCCGTGAGTCATTGAGCTGACGAGCTCGTGGATGAAGCACCCGCGTGCCTGTGAGAGGTACCTGACCTGAGAAAGATGTTGGCAGCCTACTCAGCAAACCCCAAGTTTGAAAGACTGTGATCTCTACTGATGACGGTTGAAGAACCAGAAACACGTGTCTAGAGATCAGCACTGTCTGCGCCCACTGTGGCGAAACACTCGAACACTCTTGAAGCAAGCAAGTAACTGAAACTGCATTTGCCATAATGCCAGGGGCGAACCTTGCTGGGAGGTGAAGCAGTGTGCTCCCACCCCTGTTCCTGTTTAATAGTGCTCCCGTGATTCATTGAGCTGACGAGCTCGTGGATGAAGCACCCGCGTGCCTGTGAGAGGTACCTGACCTGAGAAAGATGTTGGCAGCCTACTCAGCAAACCCCAAGTTTGAAAGACTGTGATCTCTACTGATGACGGTTGAAGAACCAGAAACACGTGTCTAGAGATCAGCACTGTCTGCGCCCACTGTGGCGAAACACTCGAACACTCTTGAAGCAAGCAAGTAACTGAAACTGCATTTGCCATAATGCCAGGGGCGAACCGTGCTGGGAGGTGAAGCGGTGTGCTCCCACCCCTGTTCCTGTTTAATAGTGCTCCCGTGAGTCATTGAGCTGACGAGCTCGTGGATGAAGCACCCGCGTGCCTGTGAGAGGTACCTGACCTGAGAAAGATGTTGGCAGCCTACTCAGCAAACCCCAAGTTTGAAAGACTGTGATCTCTACTGATGACGGTTGAAGAACCAGAAACACGTGTCTAGAGATCAGCACTGTCTGCGCCCACTGTGGCGAAACAGTCGAACACTCTTGAAGCAAGCAAGTAACTGAAACTGCATTTGCCATAATGCCAGGGGCGAACCTTGCTGGGAGGTGAAGCGGTGTGCTCCCACCCCTGTTCCTCACTAAACATATATAATTTACTATCCATACTCCAAGCTACATTAACTTAGGGAAGGTGCTGGACACTAAACATATATAATTTACTATTCCCACTCCAAACTACATTAACTCAGGGAAGTTGCTGGACACTAAACATATATAATTTACTATTTCCACTCCAAACTGTATCAACTCAGGGTGAGTGCTGGAAAATAAACATATATAAATTACTATTCTCACTCCAAACTACATTAAGTCAGTGAAGGTGCTGGACACTAAACATATATAATTTACTATTCCCACTCCAAACTACATTAACTCAGGGAAGGTACTGGACACTAAACATATATAATTTACTTTTCCCACTCAAAACTACATTAAGTCAAGGAAGTTGCTGGACACTAAACATATATAATTTACTATTCCCACTCCAAACTACATTAACTCAGGGAAGGTGCTGGACACTAAACATATATAATTTACTGTTCCCACTCCAAACTACATTAACTCAGGGAAGGTGCTGGACACTAAACATATATAATTTACTATTCCCACTCCAAACTACATTAAGTCAAGGAAGGTGCTGGACACTAAACATATATAATTTACTATTCCCACTCCAAACTACATTAACTCAGGGAAAGTGCTGGACACTAAACATATATAATTTTCTATTCCCACACCAAACTATATTAACTCAAGAAAAGTATTCAAAAATATAATTTTTAAATATAATATTGCCCAAAAAATTACATAAAAACATATAAATAATACACATTATACATATATTTACATATTCCCATTTATAATAAATTGACCCAAAAAATATATTATTTGTAAATAATTTTATATCATAATCCAAATTTTCATTTAAATTTTTTTAAATTCTCAAAATTTATCATTTTTTAAATTTTTTAAATTTGAACATAACAACAAAATTATTTACAAATTTCACAAAATATCAAAACAATTTTCAAATTTTTTCAAATTTTTAAATTATTTAAAATATATTGTCATTTTTTTTAATACTTTAAAATTATTTACAAAAAAAACACATCATCACCTATAACCCCTACATCACACTCCTAAAATCCAATTTAATTTTAATATTTTTAGATTAAAACACTCCCCACCCTTATGACCTATGGGCCCGATTCACAGAACTAACTTAAGACAAAATCCAAATCTTACTACCATTTTGGTATTCACAGAAGGCACTTACTCATTTTGGTATTCACAGAAGGCACTTACTCATTGATGAGTAAGTGCCTTCTGTGAATACCAAAATGAGTATCTTACTAATTTTGAGTAACTTACTCATTTTGAGTAACTTACTCATTTTGGTATTCACAGAAGGCACTTACTCATTGATGAGTAAGTGCCTTCTGTGAATACCAAAATGAGTAAGTGCCTTCTGTGAATACCAAAATGAGTAAGTGCCTTCTGTGAATACCATAATGGTAGTAAGTTTAGGATTTTGTCTTAAGTTAGTTCTGTGAATCGGGCCCATTAACCACAACATCCCACTCCTAATAAAAAAAAAAAAAGATTTGTGAAATATATATATATTTTTTTTTAATTTTTAAATGGTATTTTTATAACACTCCCCACCCTTATCCCCTATAAACCCACCATCCCGCTCCTAAAACACAATTTAAAATGTCCTAAATATTTCTAAATATTTTTTTTTTAAAAATGTAAAACACTCCCCACCCTTATCCCCTATAAACCCAACATCCCACTCCTAAAACACAATTTAAAATTTCATTCATATTTTTTAAAATGTTTTAAATATTTAAAACAAAATGTTTAAAACACTCCCCACCCTTATCCCCTATAAACCCAACATCACGCTCCTAATTTTTTTTATATAAAACATATACAATATATTAAAAATTATTAATACATTTAAAATTATGTACTATATTAAAAAATTCACATTTACAAAATCGATGTTTTTTAATAACGATATTTTAAAAATCGATATTTTAAACAACGATATTTTATACAACACAACAAATCGATATTCTTGATATCGACATTATATACAACGATATTTTTGACTTTCGACTTTAAAACTCGATATTATTGCACAACAATTTTTAAAACTCAATATTTTGTCTACTTACCCTTACGCAGACAAGCGTTGGTGTGCTCTGGACATTATTTTTCATAAAGGAGACCGTGTCTTGGTCAAACAGAGGCGGAAATGCAGATCTGATGTTCCCGTCCATACCGATCCACGGCAAGTTGTGACTAGTAAGGGACACATGATGACTGCTCACCGTCCTGAAAAGTCCATTACAAGGGATTCCTCACATTTCAAGCACCTGCATTGGAGTCTGTTGGCCAAGAGAGCCCAAGAACTGCATCAGTGTCCAGATCACCAGTGCCTGCTGCGGTTGTTTCTCCTGTGCCTCCTCAGCCTCACACCATGAGATCTGGAAGAGTGGTTTGAGCACCTTGACGACTCATTGAGGAACTATGATGCATATATATGTTTGTTTTTTTTGTTTGCACTTTTTAACCGCTTCCATGCGCGGCCAATTTTCGCCCTGTGCGAGGCGTTTCATTAAGCGGACGGGTTCATGACGAGCTCAGCTCGTCATGCGCACACAAGCACTGCGCAGCATGACGAGCTGAGCTCGTCATGAGCATGGAAGGGGTTAAGGGGGAGATGTAATGTCTTGTGTATTATAGAGCACAAGGCGCCTATGGTCCCTGATGGACTCTGTAGTCTACTGACGTAAGTGATTGGGTGTGGTTAATAAATTTCATGACACAGTACATGTCAGTTAACGGTTACACTCTAGAGAATAAAGACATGTAATACCAAACTCCGTGTGCAGCGTAATTCATTTAAATGCTACAGGGCTGGGGAGGACACTACACAAAGATAAAGTACGAGTAATAAACCTTTCAAGGAGCACTGCAGACCCCACTAAATAGCTCTACACCCAGACACCTTAAGAGAACTCAGAGTCAAAATTCTCTTTAAGCCTGGGCCAGGAACAGAAGTGGAAAAGCAAGATGTATGTAAGAAGAAGCCAAACTGAATGTAATAATGAGGCCCAAAACAAGCATAGTCCACACAATAACAGATAATGGTAAAGAGTGAGAGCTAAAAGCAGCTACAACTTAAATTCCTTACGTTTAGTCATGGCACAAAGTCCACATAGTAGGATGGATCCACCCTGCTTATGACACTGAACAATTTGTTGCACTCATGAAGCAATGAAAGAAAAGGTGACTGATCATAATATTTGTGCAAAGAGCTCCCTTTTTAAGATAATACATGGCAGTAGCTCCCCTTCTGCAACATGCATGCCACGGCACCAGGCATTAGCAGCAAGTCTGTGCCCCTGCTTACAAGATAGTTGGCTCAAGAGGTGCTGCCTGCTTTTATCATGGTTTTTCCATTGATATAAAGAATATGGTCTCTCATCCACACAAACAGTGCCACACCAGTATGGCCCAGCTTCAGTCTCTCATCTGAAGGTATTTATTCATTTTCAAGTTTTTTATTTGCGATATTTCTTTTACTTAAGCATACCCTTTGAAAGCCCGATATAATCTTAATGATGTATTGTATTGTATTGTATGGTAATTGTATTTATATAGCCCTTACTACCCCTGACGAGGTGTTGAAGTGCTTTTTCGGCGAGTAGCACACTTCTCCGGAACCCATAAAGGATTAGTGGTGAATTAGTATGAAATATGAAAGTAATTTGAGTGGTGGATATGTTAGTCAGTTATTTAGATTCAGAAGGATGGTGATGGGTGTAGAGTTTTGAAACTCAATATATATTTTTGATGCACACTTTCATTGATCTTGGTTACATTTCTTGGATTTAGGTTTTAACTTGACATCAGTAACAATATAATGAACAAAGTGCATTGATAAGTTGACATTGGTGTGACTACCTCAGTTTATCTCACAATTAGCTTACCTTATGCATTGGCTGATGCATGATACTATGGGAAAACCCCTGCTAGACATGAAGTTAGCAGAGTTCGGCCACTAGCCATGGGTTGTGTGTACTAAGCCCTGTGTGCACCATGCCTAGTGTTGTATCCTGCAATCAGCATATGCAGAACATAGAGTACATACCTTGCTTGATTGACAATCCCTTGGTCATGCAGTGTCGGCTTGATTGCTTGTATGTACTTGGTGTAAGCCATGCCCAGAGTGCTGCATATAAAAGGCATGACTAGTATGTACTGGGAATAAGGCATCGCCAGCCTCGTGCCTGGTAATTCTCCTTTCAGGTCTCATCCCATGTTAAGGTTGTCACTTGAAAAAGTAATGGTTGATGAGCATCTCCACAGACACTAACAGGTGAAAAATAATATTTTCTTATGAGCAAGTTCAGAGAAGTGATTTCCACAGTTTGGGTTGTGGCTTCTATTATCTTATCTAAATATTATAGTAATGAGGCATTACAGTCTAAGTAGAACCTCGATCAGAACAAGTCCTGCTTGTTCTGCTCTTAACTGATCAGAAATCAGGAAGTGCACGCTGTTTCAATTGCCTCTCTGTAAAAGACAACGGGGCATAAGTACAAGCCCCTATCGCCAGCACAACGTCACATATATTGACGTTGTGGTGGCGTTAGGGGCTGCGCCTTATGTACAAGGCAGCGTTAAGCCACGTAACGTGGCTTAACGCTGCCTTGTACATAAGGCCCCCTTTCACGCTATGGTTAGCGTGAAAGGGGTGGGCAGTGGATGTTGCGGTGGGCGTTCCACCGCAACACCCATTAATTTTGGAGCTGCCGCCTATGTACAAGGGTGGCGTACATAGGAGGCTGCGCCAAAATTAAGACCAGGTAAAAACTGGTCTTAAGATGGCGAAACAAGGAGAAATGCATTATTTCTCCTCGTTTTTGCTTTTTCCATGTGTGCTGCCTTGTGTAGCACACATGGAAAAAGCAAAATGCCATTGTTTGTTTATGTACAGGAAGGTGTCCCTTCCTGTACATAAACAGACTTTTAAAAAAAATGCCATTTTGTCACTTTCATGTGTGCTTCATGAAGCAGCACGCATGAAAGTGACAGAATGGCATTTCTAGGATTGTTTATGTGCAGGAAGGGACACCTCCCTACACATAAACAACCCTCCCCTGCACGCAGACACCCTTGCACTATGGTGCAAGGGTGCCTGCATTGGCGCTAAGTTGCTAAACTTAGCGCCATCGCAGGGGGAAATGCAAGGCTGCACCACATTCTTGTAAGTATGGTGCAGCCTTGCGTTTCAGAAGTGGAGGAGAGAGGCGTTAAGCCAGGAAGGCTAACGCCTCTCTCCTCCACTGCCTTGTACATATCCCCCAACATGTTTTATCAATCAGCTTCTGAATTCTGGAAAGGTTCCAGATAGTAGGGCTAATATTCTGTTTTATAGCACATGCATGTTAGTGAACTTAAGAGGTTCTATATAATCAACCAAAAGCGAAACAGGTGGGGTTTCCTGGAATAAGACCCTGATTGAGATTCGGGTGGAACGGAATTTCCGTGTGTAAATCCACTCTGTCTGCTGTTCACCATCGGCCTGCTGTGCCCGCACCACATTTCCCTGGATGTGGGAAAACCGAACCTGATTATACCGTCCAGAAATAGTCTCGTTAAATTGCTTTAGCTTTGGTTTGCAACTGTAGTCAGGCATCTGCCCCTGTCGCTGCCGGACCTTCTTTTACAACAAGGGGGATATAATGCTCCAGACTTCCAGGACCCGTCTTCCCAGTGCTCAGAGCAGGCCGTAAACGAGAGTGTTACACTCTCAGGAATTGCGAACTCTGGGCAGTTTTACAATAGGTAATACCGAGCCCGTACAATTACTCCCCCTTCCATGGCATTCGACTTGTTATTTATTACACAGTACTGGTGGTATGTTACTGCATGGTATCAGCCACTACAGGAGTTTGCACCCTCATATTTAGGGCATACATTTTTTTGGGGCAGTGATTTGACCAACCTATGTATCTGGATATCGATTTTCATAATAGTGCTCTCTGGGTGTTGCACCAGGAAACGCCATGTCTGGGGAACCCT
Source organism: Calotriton arnoldi (assembly GCA_963921515.1). NCBI lineage: Eukaryota > Metazoa > Chordata > Amphibia > Caudata > Salamandridae > Calotriton > Calotriton arnoldi. The sequence continues at coordinate 1,114,529 of CAWUFW010004193.1, forward strand.
TTCCAAAGCATTCACCAAAGTCCGACCTTCATCTGTCTCAAGGGTGGCTCTGGGGGAATCCCTTTAATGGTGAACCTGAACATTGGGCCAGAAATCTCTCTGATGCAGCCAGGGCCGGACTGGCCGTAGCGGGCACCCGGCATTTCTCCTGTGGGCCGGAGAGGTGGGGCCGGTTTTGTGCCCGTAGGGGCCGATTTTGCAGCAGTGCTGCAATATCGACCCCCAGTAACAAAAGCGCGATGGGTGCTTCTTGCTAGCACCCCGCCCCTCCTCCCACCGCTGGTTGCTGTTCCCAGTCCAGCCCTGGATTCAGCTCTTCACATCGTTGATCGTGGACAGAAGTAACAGGGTTACGAGGTGTGCACTCCCTCCCATTAGGGCGAGGTACCTCCTCCTGAGATGAAGAAAGATGACATTAAAGCAGCAGGTTCTCTGAGAAATCAAGAATTCCCACATGGGTTTGGGAACCAGACTACAATGCACAAAAATACTGCCTTACAGTTAACACGAAGTTAATGTTGTATTATATGTGAAAATGAACGGGATTTTGTACTTTTACTTCGACTTTATGCTTAGTCTGTCAGCAACGGAGCTTCTTGACATCCTCTGAACCTGACATATGGATTTAAAATATTGTCTAAACTGTTGGACTGTATACTACAGCATTAAATAAAATACAGTAGCAAACATAAATAATTCTACAAATTTCACAGACATGCATGATTGGTCATCTTTAAGCAGCTGCTTAATTAGAAACCTAATGACTACGCCACATGCTTGCTTTTAATTAGTGTTTGAGTTGTTGGCTTTGCCATTTTTACTTTTTTGACAGTATTCTTGTTACTAATTGAGAACACATAATTCGATTTCTTTTGAAGAATGCCTTCTGGCAAGAATCAGCTATGTGGGTTTTCAATTCAGAGAAAAATCTGCACTAATTCTTTTTAATTGACAAAATGAATTACATTTATTTCTGTATTTTTTAGCTCGCCCTGGCTGTAAATCCTAGGGACAAAAATCTCAAATTTTTGAAGTATGGATAATTGGATGGCGGATGGCCACGTCTCCCGCAGGGGGACACTAGAGGGGACAGTCCCTTAGCATTCCCCCACTGCCCTGGAGGGGGTTAGTATTTCTTCCATTCCTACCTGGCCGGAAGGGGGGGCAATCACTAGCAGATCTCGCCTCCCCCCAGGGACGACGCACTTCCTGCGGCACGGGGGGAATTTAGAGGGGGGCACTCACCTGGGCAAGCCCTCTTTTTTCCGGCACAGGCAGCAGAAGGATTTTTTGCTGCTCGTTGCGGGTCGCTCCAGGTCAAGCAGCCGGAAATCAGTCCCTTCGCCGCGGGTAGTTTCGGTCGGAATAGCGCCAAACTGTTGTCAGGTGAGTCGTGGCATCCCCCTCCTCCTCAACCGCCCCGATGTATTTTCAAATTGTGACTCGGTCGCATAGGGTTGGCCTGCTGCTCGTCGAAGACGATGCCCCTTTTTAAATTGCGCCCCCGAAGCACGCAGCACCAAGGCCCCTCGGGTTGCTTTCAGCGTAAGCAACGGGATGATCGGGAGATATGCGATCTTCCACTGCTCCCTTTGAGCAGTCAAAAAAAAGAAAATGGCTACCATGTCTATTTGGGAGGGAGGGGTGGGGGGGGGGAAAGCAGACCACAAACCAGTGACTGTGTGTAAAAGGCCGCTTTTATTGAAACAGGTGCACATAACAATATAAATACCTCGGCAAACAGCCTTACAAAACTAGGCCTCACTAAATAAACCATTTACCTAACACCCCCGTGCCCCGCCCCCACCCCTAGCATTTTCTTTGAGCCCGCCCCCACCCGTACATTACAACATTACAAACCATAGCAAACAATACATCAACGTATAACCCTATAAATTCAACCCGTCCGTTAAACGCCTTCCCCTGCCTGCCCCTTTTCAGCTGTCAAACCCCCAACCTGTGTAACCGAAATAACAAGTAACCTGCCTACCCTTTCCCTGTCGATAAACCCAACTTCAAAAATAATCACCAAACCCCTGCCAACCCTGGCAAACTTCAAATGACCCCCGCACAGCACCTGTTCCAAGCGACAGTACATAAAGAGCACCCTGTACACCTGTCCCAAAAAAGCCCCCTTAAAATTTTTTAGCCCAGGAAAAAAGGGGGAAAAAACCCAGTAATGAACCATTTATAAAATTATATAATAAAGGGGGAGGGAGGGTGGGACAAAAATTCCCAACGCTAAAGCTCCCGGCCACCAGGTCACCAAACCTAAAATGGTGGCCGGGAGCAGGAGCCCAAAGCATTTATGCTTGGGCTCCAATTGGGCTATAAAAAACAAGCCCAAAGCTAAAATGGCTGTCTTGCAGCCCGCTCCCCCCCGCCCCCCGCCCCTCCCAAACTGCCCGGGGGGGGGACCTCCCTGCGGTCGGCTACCCCCCCAAGCCCCCCTTGGGAGGGAGGGGTGGGGGGGGAAGCAGACCACAAACCAGTGACTGTGTGTAAAAGGCCGCTTTTATTGAAACAGGTGCACATAACAATATAAATACCTCGGCAAACAGCCTTACAAAACTAGGCCTCACTAAATAAACCATTTACCTAACACCCCCGTGCCCCGCCCCCACCCCTAGCATTTTCTTTGAGCCCGCCCCCACCCGTACATTACAACATTACAAACCTTAGCAAACAATACATCAACGTATAACCCTATAAATTCAACCCGTCCGTTAAACGCCTTCCCCTGCCTGCCCCTTTCCAGCTGTCAAACCCCCAACCTGTGTAACCGAAATAACAAGTAACCTGCCTACCCTTTCCCTGTCGATAAACCCAACTTCAAAAATAATCACCAAACCCCTGCCAACCCTGGCAAACTTCAAATGACCCCCGCCACACAGAAAGTAGGGGGGGGGGAACTACCCCCCCCTCTTTCTGCCCCCCCAGAGTAGGCTATCCCCTCTCAAACTTAAACCGCATGTCTCTGAACATTCAAGCATCTCACCAATACCTCCCGAATCTCAAGTAAATAGAGGTCCATTCCAAGCCTGGATAAATGCACTCCGTCATCCCGAAAAAACTCCCCATTCTCAAATCGTATCTCTTTGTGTGTCACTCTCCCAAAACCTAGTCCCCGACAAAACCTAGAAATTTCCGAGTTCACTTTCCTCCGTGCCTTGTCAATAGCCCGGGGTTCACAGCCCCCTCCAAACCCTGCGCGGGACCAATTCAGTCCACAAAACGTGGCACCCTGACCATCGCTCCCTTAAAAGAGACAGATCCCTCTTCATTGCCCTCAGCAACACCACCCCCTTTACTCCGCATAGATCATTCTCGCCCAGGTGAATCAACAGGACATCCGGGCACTGACCCCTCACCATCCATTTATTTAGACATGTTAACAATTCTTTCCAAAGCATCCCTCCCTTGCCTTTCCAAACAATTCTAAATACACTGTCATTGAAACCCAACAATTCCCCAAAATAACTGCGTCGTGCCTGAATCTGCGCCCATTTGATGAATGAATGCCCCACTATCCAAATGGTCAATTCCTTGGATTGAGGCCCAGCCACCGAACCTGAAATGAGAAAATTAGAATAAGACTCACAACAAAGAGGATGACGCATGCGCCTCCTCCGTGGTCCTTCTCACATAGCGCTGAAAACAGTCTGACGACCAGCGCCCCAGCCGCATAATGTCCCCCTGTGACCAACCTCGGTTGTGCGCTTCTGTTGCTGCCCCGATCCTGAATGAATGCGTCCCATAACGCGCCCCATCCAGCCCAATACTCTGCAATGCCTTACACAGTACCATGCGCAACTGATAATCCGTTACCCGGGACCCATTGTGATGCCGAAAAACCCCATCGGCCCCAACACCTCCCGCCAAAGATCTCCAACGGCGCGCCCACTGCAAAGGACATGTTGCAACTGGGGCCGCTGCCTCCAACCAAATTCTTTTCCCTAGGCTTCTCTGATCAGTTTTAGAATTGGCCAGCCAAATATGTATCCCCTTCTCCGCGAAAAACACATCCTGCCAACTGATGCCCCTTTTTAACTTGGTACCCAGGAGTTCCGTGACTCTAAACGCCCCAAAAAACATGAACACCATCAAAGTAGAAAACAAACATGCTTCAAAACCGTCCCTACAAACCCCTGGTAAAGCTTCCAACAACCTGGCCAGAATCTGCCATGAAAGGGGGCTCCTAGAAAAACGCACCCCTCCCCGCTCCCTAGCCCAGCCTTCTAGCATCCTCCTCCCCACTTCCCCTGCTGAGGGGGAGTAACCCCAAAAGAGTTTTCCCATAAAAGAGATTCCCGCCAATTTCCCGGCGATAGTCACCCTGGAAAGGCCTCTCTCTATAAGGCCTAGGATAAACTGGATCACATCCTCAGACCGCCGCCAACTCTCCTCCCGCCTGCAGGCTCCTGATGCCAGGAAATCCCTCCATGCCAGCGCATAAGCCGCCCGCGTGGCCACAGACAAAGAACCTACCACCAATTGTAGCACCCTACGTTGCCTACATACCAAAGATGCTCCGGCATTGGGGTCGGTGTCCTGTCCGCCTCCTTGGCCAGCCCACGGAATCTCCCCCACTGCGAACGAGACAAGGCATCCGCTATGTCATTGTCCACACCAGGGATGTGCAAGGCCCTGAATGCAATGTCGTGTCTAAGGCAGCCTAACACAAACACTCGCAGCAACTTGAGAATCTGTTCATCTCTGGCCGACTGTCTGTTAACAATCTCTACCACTGCCATGTTGTCCACACGAAACAAGACCCTCTTGTGCGCCAACTCCTCGCCCCACAGGGTCAAAGCCACCAATAACGGGAAAAGTTCCAGAAAGGCTATGCTCCTCCTCCCATCCTTCCATTGTGGAGGCCACTTCTCAGCACACCACCTACCTTGCCAATAAATGCCAAAGCCGTCACTGCCTGCGGCATCTGAAAATATTTGCACATCCCACCGGACGTCATCCTCCCTGGCCAATGGCACTCCATTAAAAGAGTGTAGAAAAACTGACCACATCCGCAAATCCTCCTTCACCCCTTCCGCCAAGCACACATGGTGATGCGGCAAATGCTGTCCTGCTAGTGCCCGACCCAACCTCCTACAATATGTCCTCCCCGCTCTGACTACCCTACAGGCAAAATTAAGGTTACCCAGCAACACCTGAATGCTCTTTACTGTCACTTTCTGCTTTGACAACATCTTGTCCAGTAACTCCAACATTTTCACTTGTTTATCCTCTGGCAAGCGAGCCCGCATTGCCACCGCATCAATTTCGATCCCCAAAAAGGACAAAGTTGTAGATGGACCCATTGTCTTCTCGGGTGCCAATGGCACCCCCAGTTCCCTCATGAGCTCATGGAAAGTGTCCAGAGCTATCTGGCATTGCGTGGAGCCGGGGGAACCTACAAAGAAGAAATCGTCCAAGTAGTGCGTCACCAATGTGTGACCCATGTGCTGCGTGAAATACCACTGCAAAAAGGTGCTGAAACGTTCAAATAAAGCACATGACATAGAGCAACCCATCGGCAATGCTTTGTCCACGTACCATTTACCCTCAAAATGGATACCCAGAAGATCCCAATCATCTGGATGGACTGGAAGCAGCCGGAATGCAGATTTAATGTCACACTTTGCCATTTCTGCAGTTGCGCCCGCGGTCACAACAAGTGACATGGCCACGTCAACCGAGGAATATGACACTGAGGCAGCCTCCTCATCGATAAAATCATTAACTGACGCCCCTCCGGCCATGACAAGTGTTGAATCAGTCTGTACTGTCCTTCTTCCTTTTTGGGGACCACCCCGATGGGTGATATGATCAAGTTGTCTACTGGCCAATCGTCAAAGGGGCCCGCCATCCTCCCTTCCCTTACCTCCTTGTTTAATTTATCCTGGACTACCTCCCTGTGTTCTGCCGCTGACTTCAGGTTTTCCGCCCACCTTCTCTGCCTTGGACCCTGGTAACCCAAACGAAACCCCCACTGAAATCCCTCCAGAAGCACCCGTTGGGCCCCCAAATCCCCATACCCCTGGAGTACCTCCGCCAGCTTTGTTACCCTAACTGGCGTAGGAGCCTTTGGGCCCAGTACCCTGTGGTCCTTTCCCACCCCTGCCGCTCTGGAATTGATGCGGGGGGGCAAACGTGCCGGCGCCTGACTGCTGCCACTGCTGACCTCCCTGTGGCTTAATGCCCCAACAGTTAACCAGGGGATGGCGCTTCCCGCATTTGGAACATTCGTGGCGGTACTTGCAATACTCCCTCGTGCATAAGCCCTTATTGAAGTCCCAGCACGCCCCAGCTCCAGCTTGTGTCGCGGCTGCGCCTCCCACCCCTCCCCGGGTGGGCTTCCCCTGAAAGGGCCGGTATACCAACCGCAATCCGCTAGCTGTAAAAATGGTCTTACCACCCGACGCTGCCCCCATTGTATGCTGCCATAAGTCTGTATCTAACTCCCCCCATTTTGCCTCAGGGTCCCAAGCCATACGGGCCCTGAACTCTTCGTCATATTGGGCCCAAGCGTACCCTCCACTTGTGATTTGCGCCTTCCGTATCACATCAATATATTTAAATATGGCTACGCTGCGCTCCGGGAACTTTTCGCAGTACACTCTAGCATATATTAAAAATGCTGCCGTCCAATTCTCAATGGTCAACGGCACCTTAGGCCGCTTGGCCAGCTCATATTCCTCCTCTTTCGAGCCCTCTTTGGACCTCACCTCCCTATGCAGGAGCTTCAGTATTACCACATAGTCCCCTTTCCATATACGTTCTTTGGTTAACAGCATTAAATGGGCCCCCAAAGGTTTTGTCACACCCATGTAGGGTAGCTTCTTAATTTTCAATTCCTTACCGCAAATCCGGCGAAAGCTCCCTATTATGACTAAACCGCCTAGACCTCACCGAACCCCCCAGGGGGGGGAATCCCCCCCCTCTTCCTCCCCACTCCATTCCCACCCCGCCTGTACCACTGCCGCCGCTGGGTCCCAACCCCGACCTGCACCCCTCCCCTCTAACGGATCCCCAAACCCTACCTGTCCCCCTCCCCTGCCCCCCCACCACCAATGGCCTCCTTAGCCCACGCGTCCCCCCTATGCTCCCGCGCCCGCTGTGCCTCTTGCCTCTCCCCCACACCCAAGCCCCGCACCCCCTCCGCCCAAGATGGAAAGATATCTAACCCCTCCCAAGCCTGGTCCCCTCCGGCCGTGTCCAAATCCCCCAAATTAATATCCCCCCTGCCCCTCCCCACCCCCCCCAGCCCGAAACCTCACCGCCCATCTCAAGGTGCCCACTCCCCCCCCAGCTTATATGTGTGCCCTCCCTGACTGCCCCATCTCTGCTAGTGGGAAAAAAGGTCTGTTGGCTACCCCACCCTCCCACTTGGGCCCACTCTCCCTCCCCCAAGGAGCTGCCCCCCACCGACCCCATCTCGGCCCTTCCAGAATAAGGGGGGGGAAAAAGCAGGGGGCTGTATATCTGCCGATCACCTGCCTCCCCCTCCCTGCCTGCCACAAAATCAGCGCTGCCCCTGCTCCCCGTAACAATCCCAGCCCAGCCCATTACCCCATGGACACTAACACCAGAAGGTCCAGCTTCCCCACCCCACTCCCTGCTAACTACTTCTGCTGCCTCCGTCGCACGAGCAGGAGGGGGGGCATACACTCACCGCCCCCTCCCGCCATTTCGCTGCTGGCTGCCCTGCTCCCAAACCCTGCCTCAGGCTCCCCAGCCTCCCCAGATGCTGCCACTAAAATCGCGCAAGGCACAGAGGCCGATCGCCGCTTCCCGCCCCGCCTTCCCCCGCGCTGCAACACCCCCGCGGGGGAGGAACACGAGCGCTCAACTGGCGCTAAGGCCGCTACCGGCCCCACCGATGCAGTAGCCCTTTCCCCTCCCTTAGCAGGTGTTACACCACCCCGCGCCCCATAACTCCTGTGGCCCCGGCCCTACCACCCTCCCCAGGCTCCAAAATCACTGTCGGGGCTGTCTTCTTAGCTCGCGGGCGGCCCCGCTCACTTACCGACAGTCGTTGACGCTTCGGCGACGTGCAGGCGGCAACGGCCGCTGCCACTCCCGCCGAGGCCTGCCGCACCGGGCGCGCCGTCCCTGCCCCTGCTCCAATTACAAGGTCCATCCGGCCCGCCTCACTCAGGAGCCGGAGGGCCTCCAAAACGCGGGAGTCTTCTCCTGCCATAACGCGACTTCCTCTACTATAATCCCGACGCTGAACAATAGTAAAACCCTAAAGACCCTACCTGACACAAAAATTCCCAACGCTAAAGCTCCCGGCCACCAGGTCACCAAACCTAAAATGGTGGCCGGGAGCAGGAGCCCAAAGCATTTATGCTTGGGCTCCAATTGGGCTATAAAAAACAAGCCCAAAGCTAAAATGGCTGTCTTGCAGCCCGCTCCCCCCCGCCCCCCGCCCCTCCCAAACTGCCCGGGGGGGGACCTCCCTGCGGTCGGCTACCCCCCCCAAGCCCCCCTTAAAGTATGTCCGATGCAAATGTTTGTTTTGTGCCCGGGGATGTATTTTCTTGTTGTCCGGCTGCAGGTACACACGATCAGAAGTTTAAAGGCCGTTTATGAATTATAAAGAGGCTGCGCGAAAGTACGGTAACGATGGGGGGCACACGGCTGGTCGCGGTGCACCGGCTGGCGGATAAAGGCCTTCGGTCGCGCAGCGGGGGCAATATCATATACAATAATCATGTAATAACGCTGTTTCACACTTGTTAACGGCTAGTGAACCGATTTGTGATCTTCTGGTTTTCAATTCGAATGCGGGCCTGTTTAGCTCAATCTATTACTGAGTGGTACTACGGGTATCTAGGCCCCATACGGGACAGTTAGGTTACGGAGACATTTGTGTACAGAGTCAATATCGCCATGGATTGACCCCAAATTTCCAGGCGGCAGTAAGGGCGGACGCCTCGCACGTGATTTGCACTTAAGGAGGGGGTTTGGCTACAGGGGCAAGCACACGGGCGACATGGCGAAGCAATATGCAGACTGTACAACAACGGGGCATGCACATGGGGGTCTGCTTGCAAATTCAGTCACACATGTTCAGATTGCGCAGACACACACCCGGCATCAGCTTGCGGTAGACGCGGCACATGGCAAGACAAGCGTAAGAGCTCAGGGCCCAGCGCCAAGCAGAATTGAGGTCAGCCACCCACTAGCCCCCTCTCCCATCCAGTTAGACATCCCAACGGCATTACTGGCGGAATACCCCTGGCACGACGCACAAGAGTTACTATGCAATGGTAGCAGGGAGGGAGTCCCATGAAGTGACACATCAGTCACCAGGAAGGAAAGAAAACTAGGGGGCGTGGCACCCCCAGCAGGCAAGCTGCCACACCTACAAACGGCGATGGTGACAATTATATATAATAACATGGGAATCGCCAGAGGTACAATGTTGAGATAGAGGTTTTAAACGGCAGTGCCAAAATGTAAACAATAAATAAATATGTAAATTGAGATAAAATGCGACAGCGATGTAATGAAGAATCGGCATGAGCACAATATAGAGTTAGAGGTTTGGAGGTGCAGTGACAAATACAAGTGTTGAACAGAAATTGTGCGATATTTTCACTGAAGCGCCGCAGGGCACAAACGAAGAGAGGGGTCAGGAATTTGAGCTGCAGGGAACAGGAGCGTGGCACTCTAAGCACTCCCCCGTTTATCACATACAGGTAAAAGAGTCTGGGTGACCAGCCACTCCTCTGCGGTTAGGGCAGCAAGATGGGCAAGCACGAATGGATGGAGCGGACCAGCGGGTGCACAAGTGACGTGGATCGTTAGGAATATTGGGTGGGCCCCCAGAGCATTAGGATGCAGGGACTGAACCCTAGAGCTACACAGGTGGGGGGACTCAAGGTCGCGGTAAGCCACCCTGAGCCTTGGAGGGTACTACGGGTGATCTTTATGCAAAAAAAGGCGAGCTTTACTCCATCAGAGGGGCGATGGGGCCGCCGATATAAAATGAGATCCTCAGGCCAAAGGGGGCCATGAGAAGAACGCGACGGCGACCCCATCATCCCGTAAGGGACAGTTGGTATCCTGACAGCTGGGGGTTGGCCTTAACTCGCTCCGTGGTGGCACGGGTGCAGCAAACATTTCAAAAAGTATTGGGCCGCAGCCCCAATACTTAAGATACAGCACCGGTTAAAGAATAAGATGGCAACGCAATGCCCGGTGGCTGTATATTGTTTCAGGAGAGGTGCCAGCGGTTAGTCCTTAACAGCGCTGCACTCGAATGATCACCCGTAAGATAACCCTACCTGGGTTTATATATACATGCATAACAAATATGCAAATAAACTTGCGACAGTTGTTCCCACAAGACAAAGTTGTTGGTGTGTTTTGTTCATAATGCAACTGTATAACTGTGTTTCTTTCTCCAACTCAGGATCCCGATAACGTGAGTAAGACAACAGGGGGCTAGGGGTGGGAATGCTAAGCTTTCTCTTAACAGGCAGTTTGACAGCCCTCCATAACACGGAACCCGAATACCTGAACAACCAGCTGACCTTCCACCACCCCACAAGACACCTGTGGACTGCCTCCCTGGCCCTCGTCACTGTCCCTCGAATCCATTGTTCTCGAGCTGCAGGACGCGCCTTCTCCCACTTCACTGCCAAGGCCTGGAACAACCTCCCCATCCACCTCTGAACCTCCTCCTCTCTCATCGAATTCAGGAGCAGCCTCAAGACCTGAATGTTCGAATAGCTTCCTTCCCGCGCAGTGCCTGGATACCCCTGTGGTGATTAGTGCGCTTTACAAATACTGCTTGATTTGTTGGAGCCTTTCAGAGTATGCACCCAATCATAACCAGTGGAAGTACCATAATCCCATTTTGTGCCTACTCACCTGTCCACAAGTGAATCATGCAATCGTTTCTTTTTAACATCTCACTGTCTGTAATGCATACTGGTTCTTGATAACTTCACTAGTTAACATTTATGGTGCAGATCGCATTTCTTGTCAACATGCAGTGTTGGTTGCCACTCTGTGTTTTGAGTTTCCTTACGTGTTCAAGTTATTGAGTACATGCAAGTGCCTGGATACTATGTGGCCTATTCACAAACTGCACCTTGTAGTACATTTAGTAGTACTACAATTGTACACACTAAAAAGTAATATTTACAAACCTACTTGCAGGGGTTTCTGCCTCGGCCACTTCTATATTTTCTATGCAGAGATCTCCCTTCCAGTTGCAGATCTCTGTACACATATGCATGTTTATATAGTAAATGTGAGAGGGACTGGGGGAATGGGTGGAAAATGAGGAATACCTTTACTACAAAATAGGAGAGGTTTAGGAAGATCCAAGGAGGAGTTAAGGAGAGTGTTAGGGAGGGACAAACAATAAGCCACTGAAGAGGAAGCTCATTGCTATTCATAAACTGCACTTCTAGAGTTACTACAGCCATAATGGACCCAAAGCAGTCCTAAATGTACTCCAGATCAGCCTTGGAATAAGTCCAGCCCCACACACGGCCAAACACTGGTAATGCAGCACATTTCCATAGAATACAATTGAGAATATAATGGAGCCACGAAAACAACTACAGAAATATACTGGAAAATAAAGTAATAGTTTTCTTGAAAGATGCAATAATGTAAAAAAAAAAAAACTTTTAAGCAAAATCTGTCTAATGTTATTACAAGATTTCTTTTGTTTCATAAGATCATTTTTTTTTCTTTAAAGCTAATGCTATTGAATTTTATCAAGGCTGACAACACTTGCAAACAACCTGATAATGCAAGGAATGATTACTCTGAACTCCACCACCCATCTACAGGTGAAACACATTTCAGCACTATCCAATTGCATCAGGATGATCCCATAAGAAATGAACCCACACACCAAACAACTATTTTTCTGTCTTCACTATATCATTTAATGTGTTTTTTGTTTTACTCTCATTTTGCAAAATAATTATTTGAGGAGAAGAGAGTGGGTTCGCAGGCAAAGGATCAGCATCTTTAGGATGTTCAAGGAAACAGTCATTGCCAGATACTGCTTCTCACCTGAAGTTATTCTTGACATGGTTGCAGACTGAGGGCAGGAGCCTGAGCACCTACAGGGCACACACAGGCAATATCTGTTCATGTCAGGATACTGGGTGAGCTCCATCTTATGGTCACTTGATATTTTTAGAGGGTTAGCAATGACAGCATGGGCATCCCACAGGCATGCCTGTCTCTATGCTTGTATCAGGCACTGAGATGCATCAGAAAAAGAGTCTACCAGTTTATTGTCATCCCACAGTCACTGGCAGATAAGCAAAGGGTGGCAAGGGAATGTTATGCCTTTGCCTACTTCCCTGGTTGCTGGGTGGCTTTGACTGACCCCACACAACACATTTCAGACACCTCACCACACAGCACTCCTTTTTCACAATGAAACCATTGGAATTGCATCAACATGGAAAGTGTCTGCGGTACTATGGGCTGCTTTACTGATGTGTGGGTGCACTGCTATTCCTGGAAGCACACATACCAACTACATCTTCAGACAGTCACCTCTTAAATGTAACTTGGTTGCTGGGGATTTCAGTGACATGAGTTTCATTGTTAAGTAATGACAATTCACACTGGGGCTATGTGTATATATAGTGTGTGACATCTCAAGCATACTCATTAATCACGACAACACAATACACACATTACCCTGACACCCACTGCATGTATTTAGACATGGTGTATTACATTTATGATAGAAATTTCACGTCTTACCCTCACATCCAAAATAAGTTTGCAGGCATGATTTATTGCGTTTAGAATAGAAGCCACTTTGCAAACATTTCACATGTCTTTGTTGCAGGTGATGCCAGGTATGCTCTCTCGTCACATCTCCTCACACCCTACAGACGTCCAACCACTCTACCTTCACAGAGGTACACTACAGCACACATACATTCATATCATTATTGAACACACTTTTGGGATTCTTAAGTGGCAACTCAGATGTCTTGACCATATGGAGGGGTGCTGATGGACTTTCCAGAAGTTGTGTGCAAGATTGTTGCAGCCTTTTGTGCGTTGAACAACATCACCATGTGACAGGGCCTGCATATGGACCATGACTATTATCAATGCCCATATCCAGGTATCTTGGTGGGATGCAGAATAGAGGTCATGGTGCGGGATTGACAATTTAACTCATTTTTTTCTTGAGCTACTAGTTTGGTTGCTGTATTTATGTGGCAGGACAATGTCATGTCAATCCTGAAAGGTGGACTGCTCACACTGTCCTTATACACCATCCTGAGACAACTCTGTTTAATTTACATAATGTCTACAGCAAACATTCTGTGCTCTAGTAAAAGAAAATATTGTCAGTTAAATTTCTATAGCATTCAAACACGTTTCATTAACAATACCTTAGTACAAGCTCTCAAGCACTGCACTCATGCTTCAGAACATACATATTCAGAAATGTACTTTCGACACATGAACAACATACGCAAATAATATCCAGTATAATTTTTGGAATCCCCTTCATTGTTTTGGGTTTCTTTACACGGAGGGGTCTCCTTAATGCATGTGGAGGTTTATCCTCCGCATGTGGAGAGGGCATAAGAATCTTCACCCCGCATGCGAATATCTCCCCACAGGCAGGGCAGAGATCTCCAGAGCAAGGGAGAAAATCTTTTCACCACAAAAGCATCCTCCTCCATCAGTATCTTCCTTTTTTCATTCAAACCTGCTGCTGACAGCAAAATGACAGGGCCCCCACTCACTGAGTCAGAATAAGAGATTATGTGTGTGGGGTCCTCTAAAGGTACCCTCAGCTTTATGGGAGTCCAGAGACCCAGATGAGTAATGCAGGGCAGGCCCAAATTCGACGCAGGCTACATTGCAGTGGAAGTCCACATCCAGCGGGGAAGGATTGCTGGACACACTGGGAGGACCTTCAACGCAGGCCCAAATGTAGATCCAGGACATTCTGAGTGCATCCTCCCAGCCTCATTCTCTGTACCCCTGCTTGACACCTGAGAGCAGTCTGGCCGATCCTCATGCTATGCTGGAAGAGTTTGAGAAGCAGACAGGTGTTAAGTGTAACATTTTTATAAAAAATAACCTTTATTCGATATTACAAAGTGGATCATAGCAGCATACACAATAAAAGAAGATATACAATATTGATATTAAAAACTAATAAACCTGTAAAAACAAATACAGTTCAGATAAAACAGACAATGTTCTATTCCCACAGTAGCATCTTTCTCCGAGTAATAACAGCCCATAGCAATCATGACAGAACAGCACATGTATACAAATTTGGAAGCAATTGTAAATATAAAAAAGCTGGTCAACATTGCATTTGTATGATCACTTAAGACCACATGAGTTTTGAGAATGGTGTCCAGTCATGTGTGCAGTCTGAGCTTTGTTCTAACATTCCACGTTGTATTTAACCTATGTTAATTGTGGGTTATGTATCAAATTAAAGTTTACAAATACTAACATGAATTAAATGCATTTTGGGTAGCATTTTATAATGATCTTATCATGACATACTGAAAAAAAATTCAAATTGTATATTTTGTTATGACATAACAGGTAAAACACAACTTTAACATCTTGGATATGAAACATTTCCATTTTTGTCAAAGTTTGTTAATGTGATGCTGACATTGTGTACCCTTTCCTTCCTTTTAAGTCACCACATTTTTTCCATAAAAGATACAAAATTCCAATAATTATTAAAATATTGTTTAAACATTTTACACACAAAATCAAAAATAATGCATTATCATTAAGAAAACCTTTTTCTTGAAAACTACATTTAAACGTGAGATAGGCAATGTGTTGAAGAGGCTGAAAAACATCTCTTAAAAATGTAATCACAGGATCATGCAAAAAAAAAACTCTTTGCACAAAACCTTCCTCCTTGTTTCAATGCCTAAATCATAAGAAGTTTTGCATATTAAGATTTCTTAAAATTTGAAAGTTCACAAAAGTTAGTAAATAAACACTAGCTTCCCAAACATTTAGGAAAGGTTGGTCATGTCATTTCTTGTATTCAGGGATATCAAATCCCTTTTAGATAAAGTTGATTTGATATGCAGTACTGAACATTTGAATTCAAATTTTCTTTCTTTTTTCACCTTCTTTTCAGTTGTCCAGACTGGCCAACCATAATGGGAACAGGATACAGGGCATAGAAGAGAAGCTTGACTGCAAGTTGGGCATGACAGCTATCCACCATGAGCAAGGAGGAGGAAACACGCACAAGCAGTGAGAGTGCGCTGGACCGGAGACAAACAAGATCAGTCACCAAAAGGCTGAAGGTGGAACCTGTTGACCAAACTGTGGGGGCAGAGGATGTGAACACCTCCAGCCAGAAAGAGGCAGGTTTTGTGACTCCTCCTGGCTTTCAAAAGCAGGACCCAATGTCATCTGGGCCTGCACCCACCCCCTCTTTAACTGCTGAGGCCGCATACCAATGAGGCCTACAGTTGCACCCACTGCACAGCCTTTATCTCCTCCTACAAGTGCCCGCACAGAACAACATCAGCAGTCAAGGGACAATTTTGCCCCTGATATCCCAAAGACCTCATGAGTAGCCCATTCCCTTACCCCAGATTATGCCTCATTGGCTGCTCTCAAAGAGGTCAGTAACGGAGCTTTAGGGACTGATCTCTCAAGATATCTGGGACTTAGTTGAAGAGGTCTGGATACACTGAGAGTCGGTCACTGAACATCTCCGAACTTTATATGTCCTCATGATGTTCGTGATAGCAGGTCTAATGTCTCGTCTGCCTCCCCAAACCCCCTCACCTCTTGTTGTCTTGACTCCCAGTTCATTTGTCATACCTGTTTCCCTGCTACCTCTGTGTTTCCTTCTTCCCTTGGGGTGTCTAGTCCTGAGATAAATTACCATTTAAGTTACGCACCGAAGGAGGACTTTAACATCATTGTGTTGAAAAGTGAAACACGACTTGGCCATAGGGGCAGCTTCTCCGTTTGAGCGGCGGAGCGTCACCCCACTAAGAAAGCCCAAGGCCAGACTGAAAAATAAAACTGTAATAAAGTTTATTTATTACGGTTTTATTTTTCAGCAAACGACCTGTCCTGAATTGAGTGCACATGTCTGTTTGGCTGGTCATCTTGTGACGGCCAGACAGACATGAACATTTTGAAGTTCTCTAACCTATGTGTCTTTGAATGAAGGGTAGAACCAATACACATTTTTGTATTACGGTAGGTTTTATTTTCACAGAACCCATGTACATAGATTGAAAGATAATACAGTGTTGAAGTAGATTAAAGTGGGGTTGGAGAAGCCTAATTTTTAGGTTGAGGAGCCAAAAAAACCTTTCCTCAGGGTGCCACATAACTCATAGGTGTATCATTGTGGCAATGGCCAAGGAGGAGAAAAAATAACTCAGTGATGACTCTTGTGAGGTGTGAGTAATTTCTTCACCTGCTTTATCAACCAATGGGCTAGACTACCTCCTCTTTACTTGTATTTAGATACAGTTGTCAGTTGCTGAGTAATAATATGGATTTACATGACCAAATACTGTACAGTGCCAGGATATATTAGGAAATTGTAACTTAGAGCTCCTTCAGTGGCAGGAGCTGATTTATATTGTTATGTTGTGAATTGCCTTAGGAGTGATTAAAATGGTCATCTACACCATCTCTCTCCTTTATGAGATCAATTGAATGCTCTGACAGTTTTATTGTTTGATGACTGACTTGCCAATCCTGTGTAGTACATAAACTACATTGCCTTTATTTTTCTCCTCCTGATGGCAAGCATTTCAAGCATGTTGCTGGATGTTTGACCTGAGATCCTTGACGTGGTTTTCTCCCCCAACTTTTTGCCTTCAATGCTTCTGTTTTGGCTGAATTCCTTTTTTTCCTAACCTTAAGACTCTGCACACTTTACCATTGCTAACCAGTGCTAAAGTGCTTGTTCCCTCCTCCCAAACCATGGTAATATTGGCTTACATCAATTGGCACATTTAATTTACCTGTAAGTCCCCAGTAAAGTGGCACTGTATGCACCCAGGGCTTGTAAATTAAATGCTACTAGTGGAACTACAGCACTGGTTGTGCCACCCACCTAAGTAGGCCTTTAAAAATGGCTCAGGCCTGCCATTGAAGTCTGTGTGTGCAGTTTTAAACTGCAATTTTGACCTGGCAAAAAATACTTTACCAGGCTTAAACCTTCCTTTTTAATATATATAAGGCACCCCTATGGTAAGTCCTAACAGCCCTTACAGCAGGGTGCAGTGTACTTAAAACGTTGGACCTGTACTTCTAACTTTAACCATGCACTGGTAGTAAAAAACTCTTCCCTTCCTTTTTCTCTACTGCAAGGCCTGCTCCTCCCATAGGATAATATTGGGTTGCCATATTACATTTAATAAGTGATATCTTTCAATTGGCAGCAGGGGACATTCAGAGTATGGTATCCAAATAATTGTAATTTAAAACACTCCTTACTGGTAAAGTCGGATTTTAAGTCACAATTCTGAAAATGCCCTTTTTAGAAAGTTGGCATTTTCTTGTCCCAACCATTTGGTGTCTGCAGCCTGTATCCGGGATCACATGACTAGGTGTAGCTGGCAGTTGGTCTTTGTGTATTGCTCCCAGACAGTGAGACAAACAGGGAATAGGTGTTGGCAGGATGGAAGATCTCTGACTTGATGGGGGGTTGGAGCTGTCACCTGCCACACTTGCACATCACAAAGCCTCTGCCTCAACACTCACAAAGGCTTTGACACTAGTCTTTTGTACCCCCAGACATACTGGGACCAGGGCAGGGATGCAGGAAATTCCAAGCACCTCTTGGGGTG
This sequence comes from Calotriton arnoldi, assembly GCA_963921515.1. Lineage (NCBI taxonomy): Eukaryota > Metazoa > Chordata > Amphibia > Caudata > Salamandridae > Calotriton > Calotriton arnoldi. The sequence continues at coordinate 1,132,366 of CAWUFW010004193.1, forward strand.
GAACCCTCTAGAACCCTCTTGAAGCATTTCCTACTTCAAAGTTAGCTCTCAGACCCAACTATTCAGTACACCTCTGAACCTGTGGAAGACTCAAAAGGACTGTTGTGCTACCCAGCTGCCTATGTGAGAAGGACTGGGCCTGCATCTTGAACCCAGGACCACAAGAATGACTCGAAGGGGTAGGTGACTGGACTCCTGATTCGAGCCTCAGGGAAAGAAAAGGCTCCAACACTCATGAGCCCTATACCTGGACTCTGCCTGCTATGAGAGCTAGCCCCCTAATTGGGGCCCTCTAGTCCTGGACCATTGGAAGTGGGGACATAGGTGCTCTATAAGCTCAGCTGTGATCTTCACCACATCCAGCGCGAAGCAATGCAAAAGTCCTGCAAAGCCTTGCTGCACAGCTACAGGCTTCATCAGACCTGACCCTGAGTGATACAGAGCCCTTCAGAACCTTGCCACACAGCTGCCAGCCTCAACGGAATCGACAGTGATCCAAAGCCTCGCCAAGCCTCTCCATCCAGCTGCCAGGCCATCGCAACCATCACAATCTGACGTGAAGTGTCACTGCACAGCTTCAACAGAACCAACGCAACGTGATGCAACCCGATGCACGATCTTGCATTCTGGGCCTCGCAGCCCCTCGGAAACGACGCCAGATGATGCGGCACTTCGCAAAGCAACGACGCACTATCTTGCCTAACTAGGTCCCTGTGTCCGGCCCGCATTCTATCACAGTCTGCCTGAACTTGTGACTTTGTCCCAGTCCAGCAGTGACCACATAACCACAGTTGGGGCTTTATGCTTTTTAGCACTATTTTTACCTAAAACTTTAAAATTGCATATCGCTGATAACTGGATTTTTGTCATTTCGCCCTCAAATAATTTATTGCATTTTACTCTATGTTTCTAAATTGGTGTGGGATTTTTCTTGTATTGTGTTTTTACTTTGTTACTATTTGAAGTGCTGCATAAATACTTAACACATTGCCTCTAAGTTAAGACTGACTGCTTTTGTGCCAAGCTACCAGAGAGTTAAGCACAGGTTAATTTGGGGTTTGCTTGTGTTTCACTTTGACAAGAATTGTGGTTGCTGCTTCAGTAGCTTTTTGCCCCCCTCAACCAGTAACCCAGTTTCCTACGTTGGTGGCAGTGGTGGCATCTAGGACTTGTGTTTGTACAGTGCTATACAATGATTTTGTATTACACTAAAACACCAGATAAATAATTTGATACAATTTTGATTTTCTTTTAAATTCTCCTTGATTGTCTCTTTTTGCTTTTTTCAAATTTACCCTCAGTGGCCACACCTCCAAGGATTGTTTTTGAGTTTGCCAAATGGATGTCTACACTGTGGCTGAGCTCAAGGAGTTATGTAGGGAAAGGGGGCTTCCAGTCAAGAGGTATACCAGGAAACCGGAACTCCAGAAGGCTCTGAGGGCCTAGGCATAGGCTCACCAAGTACTGTCAACAGTGGACTACCAGGAGGGGCAGAATGTGGAGGAGCAAATGAGAGGATTGGGCACAGGTCTGGAAGTAAAGCACACAGGCCAGGGCGTTGCTGGTCTCCTGAATTGAATCTCCCTCCCAGAGGAGAAAGCAGAGATTACCTCCCAAGGCCTGTCCCCAAAGGAGCTGGCAGACAGGGAGGCTGAAAGGGAGTTTAGGCTGCAGATGGCCAAACTCAAGAGGGAGGAGGCAGCAGCCCAGAGACCCATGGAGGAAAAGACTCTGGCCATAGAAGACAGGAGAATGGCCTATGAGCTAAGTCTCAGAGAGCTGGACATCAGAGCTAAACTAGTTGATTAGAACCATAATGGTGACATACACGCAGAACCCACTGGAGACAAGAGGGTCCACATTCCCAAGGATCTGATGCCTAAATTTAATGTGGGAGATAACATTGATAAATGGTTTTAAGCCTATGAGGTTGCTCTTGAGATGCATAGGGTCCCTGAAGAGGGTTGGGGGGCAGCCTCTGGAGGTACATGCCAAGTGAAGTGAGGGGTGCCTTGCTGGCCCTAGAGACAGGATGAGGTACCTCCCATGAAGGGCATCCTTATCAGAAAGCATGGTCTTACCTCAGAAACTCATGAATTTACAATATCCCATGGCAACTCAGAACCTTTTAAAATAAATTAGTATCCTATCTGGATAGAGGGCTCACAGCAACAAAAAACAAGTTGGGTGACTGCATAACAATAATTTATTAAAGATAATCAACAAAGATAAGAATATATTTAAAAGTCAAATCTAATGGTATCTAATCGCAGTTTTAAACTATTATACAGAAACACAATGAATTAATCTGACAAACAATATCACACTCATACCCAATCACTGCAATCATATCATCAATCTTTTATAGCACCCATACTCAAGCAGCAGAATACACCAAGTCTATACTATGGTGAAGTATTTCATACAATATTCTGAAACTGTGTATATAACTTTCACATGGACATTCAGTATGCGAAGATTTTTAAGGGTACATAATAATCATTGGCATATTATATTGAATCTTCTTGTGGCTTTTGGTCTACGCGCATTTTGGCACAGCAGCACCTTCATCAGGAAAGCCACCTTCACATAAGGATAGTAAACGTGTACCTGGATGTACACCATACTGTGTCCTGAGGTTGTCCATAGGTATGAGCGTGATTTTGTTTGTCAAATTAATTCAGATGAATTTATTTTTTAAAAAAGGTTCTCAGTTGCCATAGGTTATTGTACATTCATGCTTTTGTCCCTGCCCTAGGAACTCACATTATTAGCAAGGGGCTCCCTTTTTCCAAACACTACTTACCCCAGAAAAGTAAGTACAGGCTGAAGTTTAGGAACAGCCAGAAGTTGCCCCATCAATCCTGGATAGATTACATGGATTCATTTTGCAAGGCACTGGATAGTTGAGTGAAAGGCTGTGAAGTGAAAGATTACATGGGGCTGCAAATTTGATGGCAAGAGAGTACATGTTCAGTCTTTGTTTTCAAAAGCTGCACCAACACCTGATTAATAGTAAGGTCAGTGACCCCAGGGAGTTTGCCAAAGATGCAGATCATTTGCTCAGCACCAGGGTCCACAAAAAGGTATCTAGGGGAATCAACATAAGGGTGGACAGTGTCCCCACCAGAGGAAGGAGGATGGAGATAAAAATAAAACCAAGGCTTTCTTCAAAGGTCTCCAAAATAGTTACACATGGCAGGATTCCCAATCCCCATCTAAGCAGAAGAAGCATAGTTCCCTGATCATAAGTCCTCAGGGAAGTTCACTCTCAAGTGTTCTGAGTGCTATCAGGTTGGGCTCTTCAAGAGTGATGCCAAGTGTCAGAAGAGGACACAGGCCCCTACTGGTGGGCAGACATTGGGGCTGGCTAGCGTAGCGCTTAGGGAGGCAATTGGCCCAGTTAGTATGAAGGAGAGTGCAGAGATTACCCTAGTGTCCCTGGGTGAGAGAGAGAGATGGTGCAAAAGGCCCACATGCCTAGCAACACTAAAAAGTATAGGCAATGTGTCACCATCAATTGAAAGTGGGTGGAGCCCCTAGAGCAGATGGTCCATAATGTATTCCACCAGGTTTAAGTAGCTGATCAATGGGACTAACTTGATCCCTGTATCCGGCCCTCATTCCATCGCAGTCGGCCTCAATTTATGACTTTGTCGCAGTCTGGTGCAACCAGATAACCACAGTTGGAGCTTTGTGCATTTTAGCACTCTTTATATCTAAACATTTAAAATTGCATATCTCCGGTACTGCTTATTGGATGTTTGCTGTTTTGGCCTCAAATAATGTTTTACATTTTACTCAATTTTTCTAAATTAGTGTGGGATTTTTCTTGTGTTGTGTTTTCACCTTGTTACTGTTTGAAGTGCTGCATAAATACTTTACAAATTGCCTCTAAGTTAAGCCTGACTGCTATTGTGCCAAGCTCCCAGAGGGTTAAGCACAGGGGTTTGGTTGTGTTTCATCCCGGCAAGAATTGTGTATGCTGCTTGAATAGGGATTCACCCCCCTCAACCAGTAACCCAATTTCCTACACTGGACCATTGGTTCAGGTCTCTGGCCTGAGGATAAAAGAATGTTTGAGACATACCAGCTGCTTCCTCTTTGCTTATAGACATCTACTACCTTTATATGCTATGTTGTGAAACATTTGAATGTAGTAAGAGTCAGAGAGAGCTAAATGAAGATACAGCCTGTAGAAAAGATTGACCCCATGTTTATTTATCTCAATCCCATCATACCAACGATTTGCTGGCACTGCAAGATTATGGTGACACATTTTAAAAAGGTAGCTTTCCAGCAAGTTGCTTCAATGCCTTATTCAAATTCCCCTTCTTTGGGATGTTTGATAGATAAAACAGTAAGTTCAGAATACAAAAGGAAAAAGCCCCATCAGAGTTTAATGTATTCCATGTGATGAAGAGAAACCTGGAGAACAGTCCACCAGACGTCCACCAGGAGAAAAGAGCCACTCCGAAATTGGGGGACAGCTAGTTAGTCTAGCCGAAGGCAACTATTGCCCCTTTATCACTTGTGAAATTACCCAGGAGGATATAGTCATTAACAACAAATGAACTAAATCAAGTGAAGCTCACGCTGTAATATTACCTTAGCACAAGGACTGGTCTCATCCTGAAACTGGAAACCAATACCAACTACATAGGCAATCCCCAGAGAAAATCACATTTGCCTTGAGTTCTTGGAGTTACGATGCAGTTCAAATCACTGATGTAAATCACCTCCAGACAAGAAAATCATGGGCATACTGCAATATGAAGAAACATGAGTATCAATATGCCCATGGTTTCCAAATGATTGCCATCATAGGTACTACACAACATGTTTGTAGTCTAATCAACAACAAAAACTGGGGCGGGCATGAGACAAATCAAATCATTGTATCACATCCACATCAATGTAAGTTGTGTGAGTGGGAGGAGAATTGCTCAAATTCCTTGAGGAGGAATATGAAGAGGATGGAAAAAAGCTCCACCCTCAGGATCATATGCCAAACGATTACCCTGTTTAAGCATCTGAAGTATTTTTAGTGTAATTAAACCAGAGGCAATATAATGCAAAAGTTAATACTTATTCCATCAATCGCTCTCCCACACCACATGCTTCCTGTAAACCTAGCATCTTTTGATGTGGTTTCCCCTGTCTTTTTGCCTCTGACCTCTTGTTTTTGATGTGTGCTGAAGTTCATTTTTGCTGGTGCTAGGACTCTAGGCAAATGTAATGGCATTTGGTTTCTCCATGATTGGCCTATTTGACTTACTAGTAAGTACCTAATACAGTGCACCAGGTGTGCCCAGGGCCTGTAAATAAATGCTACTAGTGGTCAGCAGCTCTGATTGTGCTACCCACATAAGCCCTTCAAACGTCTCTCAAGCCGGACACGGCTGAGCCTGTGTGTGCAATTTTTAACTGCCATGTTGACCTGCCAAGTGCACCTACTTGCCAGGCCTAAATCATCCTTTTTATTACATGTAAGGCACCCCTAAGATAGGCCCTAGGTAGCCCCATGGGCAGGGTGAAGTGTGTTCCAAAGGTAGGACATGTAGTTTTAGGTTTTGCATGTTCTGGTAGTGAAAAACTGCTAAATTCGTTTTTCACTACAGCAAGGCCTATCTCTCCCATAGGTTAGTATTGGAGCTGCTTTGTAAAATTTTACAAGTGTATCTTCTAATTGGGAGCTGATAGAAAATTGGTGTTTGATATCTCTGAACTCACAATTTAAAAATACATCTTTTAGTGAAGTTGGTTTTTAAATTGCAGGTCTGAAAAATTCACTTTTAGAAAGTTGGCATTTTCTTGCTTGACCATTCTGTGCTCTGCCTGTCCCTAGAATACACGTCTGGGTTGTATGACAGTTGGGCTTTGTGAATTCACTCTAGACAGTCACACACAAAGGGAGCTGAGGTTTGCCCATCATATTTTGATGACTCATCACCAGACTGAAAGGTCTTCCTGAGCTAGAGTGGTGGGAGGAGTTGACACTTACACCTGAATAGGGCTGTGGCTGTCTCCTCCCAAAGCAGTTTCTACCCCCTGTAGTGTGTCTGGAGCCAGGGTCAGGAAAGGCATTGTCTTGTGCACTACCAATACTTTGTTTGCCTACTTCGAAAGGCTGAAATGGGTATAAGTACTGGACCTCGGACACCATATACTCAGAACTCTTCTGGATTGAGGACATTCTGCCAGAAAGAAGAGTTGTATTGATGTCAGGAGGGACTGCCACTTTGCTGTTTGCTCTTCTGTGCTGGCCTACTGCTGCTGCTTCTGTCCTGGGAGTTAAATGACTGGACTTTGCTTTTCACATCCTGCTTTCAAAGTTTTTCCATGGGCTTGAGTTGAGTTTGCCTCTTGTTTGAAGTCTCAGGACCATCAAAGACTTTGCCAGCTGTATCCCGGCTTTTCTGCTGAGAACCCTACTCTGCCAAGTGGTGCCAAATCCAGTTCCTGGGCCCTTGGAAGAGCGTTTCGTGTGCTAAACACTGAGAAACCAGCACATCGACTTCAAGTGTGACTTTGGAGCTGGTGTCGCTCTCCGACACCACGCCGCTGCCTGCACTGGAGCCGTGGATCCCACTCAACGCAATGACAGTGACTTGCAACGCAGGCCCTGATGCAGCTGCAGTGCCTCTGAAGATCTGCCACAGCATGAGTCTCAAGCACCATGTCACCAAAGTTCGTGATGCCTGACTCGGCGCTAGTGGCCCCATGGTATGACGTCGACGCCGCATGGCTTGCCTCTCGACACTTCATCGATCCCGCACCACCAGCGGAACTGATGCCTCGCCGCCAATGCCACATCACCTCCCCTGTGTCTTACAACATCCCAGACATCACCGGCTCAACGACTTTGCACCGCCTCCAGGAATCAACATGCTTCAGTGACGCCTCACCTCCGTTGTGCAACTCACCGTCCTGAGCGCCAGCATGCCAATGACCTGCACGGACGGTAAGAACCCGATGCCGCACCAGCCTCAGCGATGCCTCACCTCCCCTGCACCTCACAACATCTTTGTTTTGTCATTGTTTTCAAGGTACTGTAGCCGGAGTCTGTATGACTCCGTAGCCGGTCCGCGCTCAAACTTTGAGGTTCGACTCTGTCAATCAAGTCGTTCTAGCCCCAGTTGGAGTTAAAGTGTTTCTAAATTCTAAAACTGTTGTTTTGATCTTGTTTTACTTAGATAAACATTGGCTATTTTTCTAAACTGGTGTGGAGTACTTTAGTTGTGTTCTCACTGTGTTACTGTGTTACTGTGTGTGTGTACAAATACTTTACACATTTCCTCTGAGGATAAGCCTGACTGCTCTTGCCACGCTACCAAGTGGGTGAGTACGGGTTATTCTGAGGGTATAATGCCTGGTTAGAGTGAGGGTTTGTACTTGGAGAGTGTGCAAATTACTCCCTTCTGGGCAAATCCCCATTGCAGAAATTCGCCTTTTCTGCATGGTACCTAAGATTTTTCCCCTTTTTCTGGACCCTATTTGTGCTGATAGTAGGACTTTGTGCCCTTCCACACTGCTAATAGTGCTACGATGCATGTACTCCAGCCATAAAACTGGTATTTAACTTTCCTGTAAAGGCATAGTACATGGAGCAGAAAATACAGCAGCGGCATGAGAATAAAAATGTCATATGTGGGCTGCAATGTGTATTTGCACCACCAACATATATGACAAAAATATATGGATGACAGGACCACCACTGTGCTCTGACAGGGCTGCAGTTTGAAGTAACTGCAGTAACACATGGCAAGAAAAAATGCTTTCACCATCTAGGAAAACCTGTATTATACAGTAATGCCACTTCTAAGGTACACATAAGCAAATAAGTTAGGGTGCTTATTATATAAAATGGTGTCACACTATATAATTAGAAAGTGTGTGTCAGGAATAAGGGAGTAACGCGAATTCCAGGATTCGGTTTGGGACTGGCTGTTATAGAATATAGTCGTGAAAATCAGGAACGTTTTGGGGGACTGGCCTGTGGTGTCTGGGGCGTCAAGCAAGCTTCCAAGCCATGACTGGTAGCAGGGCTTTACAAACTGTCCACCACCATTGGGAAGGTGCCTGGCAACTTTTCAGTGTTGTATTTTCTCCTTCACTTTCACTCTGTTCACCTTTTTTGCATCCCTTTGTTGTTTTGTTCCCTTCTCGGTTCCCTGACTTTCTTGCCTGAATTCTGAGCTGTTCTCTGGATTAAGATTTAGTACTATTTGTTGATGGGTTGCCTGAACTCTGTCTTGCCTCTGGTTTACGGTTTTGGTTGCTGGGCTTGCTCCCCCTCTTACTCCTTGAATTCTAGGTTCGCTATTGACCCGCAATTCCACTGTTGCTGTTTACATGCTCATTCCCTTCACATACCTTCTTAACACCACCTCTATCTGCCCCCTAAGTGCCCTCCACAACAATCTTCACCCTTCTCTGCTCTGCTCTCGCCCCCGTTGATGAAGGTGACACACACTTTGACATTATCTTGTGCAAGATGTAAATTAAATAATTTGGGACTTCAACCAAGTGATACATTCTGCATGTCTGCAGTTGACACCAACGTTCATTAATTCGCATGCATTACATTTTCCAACAGGCTCTCATTAAATATGGGAGCGCTCCTTGCCCATTCCCACTTTGCTGAAACACTCAAACCTTCCTTTGAGATTTGTAAATTTCCACGCTTTTCCAGGGTGTGAAATTACAAGTAAAAGGCACTTGACTTTAGCTTGTCAGATATCCAGTCCAACCCACATTTTCAAAAGCATTTTGCCTATGTACATTTTCAAACATCATGATGCTCAGACTACATGAATTAGAGTTTGGGATGTAGGTGTACAAAGGTATCATTTCGCCTACCTGCGTTTAGATGAATTGCTTAAAAAGAGCAACATGCTGTGGACCAGATCTTGCTGTGTTTTATGGCGTTTTTTAGAGTTTGGTGGAAAAATTGGGGATGTATATACCGCCATATTACAAGTGCATAATAGTCATAGACACTGGAAATATAATGGATGGTTTGTCTGCCACATTTTGAAAGAGAGGGGAGGAGAGGAGAGGGGAGGAGAGGAGAGGTGAGCTATTTGAAAATGATGTATTGGAGCCTGCAATGTATTTGTGCAAGAGTTATTTGGATTGTAACTATCAGTGACCGGGTACCTTGCGAATATTGTTATATGTTGACACTCAAAGGGCCAAAATAAGCAAGTTTGGCAATTAATGGCACAGCCAACAGTAAAACATAAATGTTCTTTTATAGCAACCCTACAAACACAAACTACATGGTAAGCAGGCGATGTCAGGGCCCTTTAAAGCCAATGTAAAGTGAAAACCAGCTGCATTTTTCCTAAGGTACCGAGGGGCAGATTTACGTTCCTTGGCGCATCCCTGCAAATCAGCAGGGATGCGCCAGGGAAGATGCGTGACGCAAGTTTACCCTTGCGCCACCACAGATGCGCAGCATTTACAATGCGGCGCATCATGGCGCAAGGATAAACAGATGCGTGACGCATCTGTCGGCGGAAGGGTGGCGCAGTACTGGAGTCGTGTCGCAAGTGCGACGTAACTCCAGTACTGCTCAGGGGTGCCCTATACCTAACATGCTGCGTCACTCCTTACGCCTGCTTGAAGCAGGCGTAAGGATTTGACGCAGCAGGGACGTAAAGTGACTCCGTGAAATCTTGTAGATTTCACTGCATCACTTCTACGGGGCTTCCTTGCGCAGGAACGCCCCCCCCTGCGCCGGCACGCCCACATGAAACCTGACGCAGGTTTCATGTGGCGCAGGGCTTTACAACGTGACGCATCTCCCAAGATGCGTCACGTTGTAAATCCCCCGCAGCATGGCGCATGATTTGCGCTGCTGTTGCGTCACAAAAGTGACGCAACGGCGGCGCAAAAGTGGCGTAAGGGGCTTGTAAATCTGCCCCATAGTCTAGGAAAAACCAAGTAACAAGCTGACTGCAACCGGCTACGAAAGAAATGTGTCATTGTGCAGGGCAGGTTGAGAACCGGTAACATTTCTTTCAAGTCTGAAAATGAAATGACGTGTCCGTCACATGCCACTGACAGTATTGTTAATTCCTGAGGAGTACACAGAACTCCAGCGCACGCATACAAATACAACTTCCCTTGTTTCAGTTGGATGTCATACATTTTATAATAAGCACGTTTTAATACAACTTAGACATTCATTTATTATTTTCCTTCCATGATAACTTTGCAAAAAGTAAATCGTATAGCAAAAAACAATGGGGCAGATTTACAAGCCCCTTGCGCCACTTTTGCGCCGCCGTTGCGTCACTTTTGTGATGCAGCGGTGACGTAAACCATGCGCCACGTTGCGCCTTATTTACAACGTGACGCATCTAGGGAGATGCGTCACGTTGTAAAGCCCTGCGCCACATGAAACCTGCGTCAGGTCTCATGTGGGCGTTCCGTCGCAGGGTGGGCGTTCCGTCGCAGGAAAGCCTCGTAAAAGTGACGCAGTGAAATCTACAAGATTTCACTGAGTCACTTTTCCGACGCCACTGCGACAAATCCTTACGCCTGCTTCAAGCAGGCGTAAGGAGTGGCGCGCCACGTTAGAGATGGGCGGCCCACGAGCATTGCTGGAGTTGCGTCGCACTTGCGACACGACTCCAGCAATGCGCCACCCTTCCGACGGGAGATGCGACACGCATCTGTTTATCTTTGCGCCACGGTGCGCCGCATAGTAAATGCGGCGCACCTGTGGTGGCGCAAGGGTAAACTTGCGTGACGCATCTTTCCTGGCGCATCTCTGCTGATTTGCAGGGATGCGCCAGGCATTGTAAATCTGCCCCAATATATTTCCATGTGTTTTTTTGTGGAAAATTCATGTTACACGTTTGTTCTCCATGACTCAATAACTTTTTATTGAGTATTTTCAATATTTATAAATGCCATGAAGTGACACTGACTAGATTTAATACTCAGACAGAGATCATTCTCATTCAGAAATACACAAGTGTAAATGAGCAATGTTGGAGAAGCCTAAACTTTATTTCAGAGTTACAGTCCACCATTCGTCATATGACGCACTTCCTTGCTCCAATGGTGGCCTGAAACGGATCTGTTTGTTGTCCTAATCATTGGAAAAAAGGCCTTCATGAGAAGTAAAAGTAATCCTGTTTGAGGCAATCTTACGATTGTGTGCTTCATTAAAAGACTGGTACTGTACCTTTTTTTGCCAAAACACTGTGCAAGATGGATTCCCTGATGAGTGCAGTTGTGTTTTTGGGGAAGGTAACAACTGTTCTACCTTTCTTGTTATGCTTCGAATTGGAAACTGTGTCATCTGGGTTCATCCTTGTGGTATTCCTCTTCATTACATGTTCACTATGTCAGTTCTATGGAATATAGAACTTAGAATGTAAGTAATGCTGAAACTATTCTGGCAGTTGAAGATCAGGTTTTGATGGATGAGGTGCTTTTAATAAACCTCTATCTGAAGCTTATTTCGGCGTACTGCTTCCTTATTTAAAGAATCTTTCACTGGTGACGAGGATGGGATCTGTTAAGAGGGAGAATCTCAACATCAACATTACATGTTTAAAAGAAGTATGGCTGCTGACATTGGGTACTGTCACGGCATCTGAAAGGTATTTGAAGAAAGTGACCACGGTAAGTCAAGAGAACCGTCACTAATAAAGAAAACGGGTGGATCGCACTCGCAAGGTACTGTTCATTTAATTTTTCTTTTGGTGTTTGCAAGTCGCTGGAGAAATGGCGGATTTTGTGGCTCGCGGGGAGTGTTTCCATGGTAGGAGCGCGAGGAAGCTGGTGAGAAAGCAGCGTGCGAGGCATAATGGAAACGGCATGCGTACGGCATGTATTTATGGACTTGTTGTGAGCGCGTGAACGGAGTTATACTTGATGCGCATAAATCAAGTCACAGTGCTGGCATTAATTAAGCGGCTTTAAAGAAAGTCGGTTTAAAAAAAAAACCAGAAAGGAAACGTAGTTACTTCACTTACTGTATCCGTGGCATGACTCTGCACAGTTCTCAAGCAAGTCTACGCTCATGAGGTTTTCGGCTTGCACGAAGACAACGCGGAAGTTAGAACACAGCAAGGAATCTGATTAAAACGTGTGCGCTAACGTAAAAAAAAAAAATCATCACGGTGATGCGCACACCAAAGGGAGCCTTCTCATTTTTTTTCTTTTTCGAGTCAGGTGTAACTTTATTGAGCTGTTTGTAAGAAACACTGTCTACATCAAGTGTTTAGCGGTGATAGGCACACCTGTGTCTACATCGGTGCCAGGCACACCTGTAAGAATAACAATATTGTTTTTTTGATGATTTAAAACATTTAAAAAAAATATTTATATTGTTTAAGAAAATGTTTTTTATGACATAATTATTATTGGTTAACATATGTTTAATTGATTTTTGCAGCTTCTAGTTTTGTTTTGTTCTTGATATTGTTTCATTATTTTTACGTGTGTCATGCAAAATGTACCGGCACCTCCGTTTCTTTTGAGCAGTCCAGGGAAACCTGTTATTAAGTGGAGCAAATAGAAAAAAATATTTGGGCATTATGCACGTATATGTGGTACGAACTTAAGTGCAGAGAGGAATCATTCATTGTTACTACACTGTCTTGGTGGTGAGGGACAGGAAGTGTTAGAAAATTTAGCAGATTTACCTGCAGAAGAACAAAGAGGGTTAAATGAATATGCAATAAGCATTGCTCAACTAGATAGACATTATTTACCCAGAGTGAGTACTATAATGGAGAGATATCATTTTGGGTTAAGGGAACAAGTAAAAGATGAGTCAGTTGAAGATTATTTAACTAGTCTGAGGAAACTTGCATCAAGTTGTAAGTTCGGAGCAGCTAGTGAAGAACGTATCAGGGATCAATTTGTCTTAAAGTGTAGAGAAGATAAGATTTGTGAAGAATTGTGGCTTAAGGATGAGCCTCCGTTGGAAGAAGTAATTTTAATAGCAAAAAGGGTTGAACATATGCTAAAATGTGTAACTGAATTGAAGAGTGAAAAAAATAAAAACCAACCATGTGTAGAAGAATTGGAAGAAAATGTATGTCTTGTGAAAAATGAAAAGTCAATTTCTAAAGAGATTGTGAAAGAGGAAGGTTTAAAAAATTCTTTTGAATGTTTTCGTTGTGGGAGATTCTAAAACGTGTCCTGCTTTGAGTGTTATCTGTCATGGGTGTGGAAAAAGGGGACATTTTATTAGATATTGTAGAAATAAACAAAAAAGATTTCAGAATAAGGAAATAAAAGAGATAATATGTCAAGTAACGGAGTCCAAAAAACAAGGTCATCCTGTTGGTTATGTAAAAATTAATGGAGTTGATTTGGAGATGAAATTTGATTCATGCTCTCATCTTACTATTATTTCAAAAGATACATTTGGCAAGGGGTTTCAAGAGAAAAACAAGCTACATAATATGGATGTACGTCCTGGAGGTTATGGTGGTCAACCCATAAGTATGATGGGATATTTCAATGCCTGTATAGAGTTGGGCAAGACATTAGTTGTTGGGAAAATATATGCATCAAAAAAAGGAGATGGTGTGCTTGGATGGCCACATCAACGTTTGTTGGGGGTCACTTTGAATCCAAATGCAGAACCGCAGGTATAGATACAGAAGGTTGAAACCAAAAGTTGTGATTTTGTTTCAGAACTTCCACATTTATTTAAAGAAGGTTTAGGATGTTTAAAAGGATATAAACATTGCATTAAACTGAAAAATGGAGCTGTACCGACAGTGGCTAAAGTAAGGAGAATTCCGATTGCGTTACAAGAAAAAGTGGAACAAGAATTGGATAAACTTTTAAAACAAGAAATCATAACACCGGTGGAGGCGACTGAATGGTTGGCACCAGTTGTTGTTGCTAACAAGGCAAATGGAGAGATCAGATTATGTGTTGACCTTAGGTCATTAAATAAAGAGGTGGTAGTGGATACATTTCCGCTTGCAAATATAGATGAAATGATGTCAACTTTAGCGGCGGCGAAGTTTTTCACGACTCCTGATCTCACGCAGGCATATCATCAGGTTGAGTTAACTCAGAGTTCTCAAGATTTGACAGCATGCATTACACCAATGGGTGCTTTCAAGTACAGAAGAATGCCATTTGGCCTAGTGCTTTCAAGTACAGAAGAATGCCATTTGGCCTAGTGTCGGCTGCCTCTGTTTTTCAGAGAGTGATGTCATCTATTTTAAAAGGGGTGAAAGGTGTCAAGTGTTATCAGGATGATTTGTTAATATTTGGTATGACTCAACAAGAACATGATATCAGAGTAAGAGTGGTGTTAGAAAAACTTCAAAAGGCTGGTCTCACCTTAAAATATGAGAAATGTACATTTTCTGTTTAGGAGGTAAACTATTTGGGCCACCACATCACCGGTACAGGTGTTGTTCCAAAAGAAGAACTGGTGGATACTATTATCAAGTTAGCAACATCTAATTCTAAAGAGGAAGTTGTCTCATTTTTGGGAATGGTTGAATATTATGGAAAGTTCATAAATAATCTGGCCAGTAAGTCTAATAACATGAGACAATTACTTGGTAAGAACAAAGAGTTTAAATGGACTCAAGAATGTCAAGATGAGTTTGTTGGGTTGAAGAATAATTTGAAGGATGCTCCTAATCTGCAAGCTTTTGTTCCAGGAAATGAAACTACGGTGGTGACTGATGCAAGTTCAAAAGGATTGGGGGCAATTTTAAAACAATGTAGAGATGGAAAAGAACAACTTATTGCTTGTGCATCAAGAAGTTAGCGAGGAGCGGAGTTAAATTACTCTGTAGTAGAAAGGGAGGCGTTAGCAATTTATTGGGCACTTAATAAGTTCCGTAATTTTATTTGGGGAACTTATTTTAGAGTGTGCTCAGACCACAAACCTCTTAAGGAGATCTTTCAAAAGAAAGGTCTTGATTTTATTTCCTCTAGGATCAGGCGTTGGGTGATTGGCTTACAAGATTTCCATTTTTCGGTTGAGCACTTACCAGGTGTTGAGAATGTATCTGCCGATTGTCTTTCAAGGTTAGTTTCTGATGTTGAGGAAGATCAGTCAGTGGAAGATATTCTGGAGGAAGAAGTTAAGGTCTGTGAAGTTACATCAGGTGTAATAAATGAAGAGGAATGGAAAGCTGAGTTGTTAAAAGACAATGAGTTGATGAAAGTTATAAACAATATTCATTCAGGAATGGGTTTTGATAAATCTTTATC
Source organism: Calotriton arnoldi (assembly GCA_963921515.1). Taxonomy (NCBI): domain Eukaryota; kingdom Metazoa; phylum Chordata; class Amphibia; order Caudata; family Salamandridae; genus Calotriton; species Calotriton arnoldi. Next base: position 1,147,591 of record CAWUFW010004193.1, read on the forward strand.
GAAGAATTGGCAGCTGATTTATGACGAATTGTCTGTAGACAAAGGCATTCTGTTGAGAGGAACGAAATTGGTCTCTCCTTTGTCATTAAGGAGGAAATTTATAGAGGAAGCACATCAAGGGCATTTAGGTATTGTAAAGACTAAAGAAAGATTGAGAGCTAGTTTCTGGTGGCCTGGGATGGATTTGGAAATAGAACGTGAGGTTAGGGAATGCATGCATTGTAAGATGAGTGCCAAAATTCCTACTCCACGGACCATGCCCATGGTTTGTCGTAGGTTACTTGATAGTCCTTGGCAAGACATTGCCATTGATATTGTTGGTCCACTTAGTGGAGAGCATTATACTCCATATTTAATTGTTTTGATTGCTCTTTACTCTAGATAGGTGGAATGCTCATGTGTGTCTGAGGTGACTTCTTCTAGTGTAATTAAGTTTTTACAAGATGTGTTCAAAAGGGAAAGTTTTCCTAAAACGCTTTTGTCTGACAATGGTCCTCAGTTTTGTTCTAAACAAATGGATGATTTTTTGACAATGTGTGGTATTCAACACAAAAAATGTTCAATTTATCATCCTGAGACTAATGGGGCAGTTGAGAGATTTAATAGGGTAATAAAGGAGAACATTCAACTGTCTAGGGTAAATGCTTTGAATTGGAAGGAGGAGTTACAAAAATGTATCATGGCTCATCGCTTGACACCACATACCACAACTCGCAAGTCTCCTTTTGAGTTGTTCGAAGGTAGGACCCCTAACACTAAATAATGTCCTGGCTGGATGACTTGGGGTAAAGGTATCAAGGATAATGGTATAGGTGCTTGGAGAGATCGGGAAGAAAGATTGCAGTTAAAGAATAAGAAACACTTTGATTAAAGGAAAAGAGTCAAACAAGTTTCTGTAGGAGTAGGTGATTTGGTGCATGTGAAAGCTCCTGTAGGTGCAATGTCTTAATCAAGATATTCCAAACCTATTCGTGTGATTAAATGCTTTAAAAATGCTGTCAAAGTAGAAGACGGAAGGGTTTGGAATCTGAGTCGTGTGGTAGTACTTAAATCAAATCTGGAACTAGAAAAGTACGGGGAAAATAAGTAAAAAAAATTTGAGAGGTTTCCATACTCTGATGTTAGAAGAAGTGGGCGTAAGACAAATATACCATCTTATCTTAAAGACTATGTTAAGTAGATATCATTGTTGTTGCATGAGGTTTCATTTTGTTCTCTTCTTTTTGAACTTTATAGTTTACAGTTTTATGTAAGGATAAAATAATTATTTGTGCATTTCTTTCTCAGTAATGTATACTTTTGTATATTTCAATATAAGAAGGGAGATGTGTGGTATTCCTCTTCATTACATGTTCACTATGTCAGTTCTATGGAATTTAGAACTTAGAATGTAAGCAATGCTGAAACTATTCTGGCAGTTGAAGACCAGGTTTTGATGGATGAGGTGCTTTTAATAAACCTCTATCTGAAGCTTATTTTGGCATGCTGCTTCGTTATTTAAAAGACTCTTTCAATCCTTCCTACTGGTTGAAGTCTGGAAATGAATGATCAGCAATTATTTACATCATCCTTGTAGAGTTGATTATGGCTACTGGAATTCCATGGCGGGGTCAATGTACTAGATGATTTTTGATTCTCAGCATGGATATGCTCCAGTCTGCCTTGATTGCTACATGTTGCTTTCCTGTTTTTATAAGTCACTTTTTTATGTTTATTATTATGGCAATTGTACTCTTTTTTCTTCAGCTTGTGATTGATGGCCTTTGACCTTTCAGGCTTAAAGTGACATTTGAATATGAAATATCTTTGCAGTGGGTATGACAATCAGAGCGCCACGGGTGTATCTGAAACTAGTCATCTCACAGCTACTGAGGAGATTTTAGCGCCTTCACATACTGCACCCTGTCATTTCATTAACAGAAAAACCTAGGGAGATGGCAAAAAGTTGTGTGTAGTGTCAGCTGGTTTCTGATCCTTCTGTCATCTTCTGAATTGTTTCCATGAATAAGAGAATTTAATGAAAGGAAGGCAAGAGATATTTTTATGTGACCACAACTATGCCACTTGCTCTCTCATTGTTTCCAGGTTTGAGCACGATCTTCCTTCAACACAGACTGTTGGCCCCACAGGTTGTGGTATGATTACCACTTAGCCCCTTGCTTGCTAATAGGACAGAAATGTATGACTTAATTTCTCTGATATAAGCTCTTAAACTATGTTTCAAAATGGCAGAAATGGTGTTGATTTCCCTTTTCTGTGTGATCGATTCTCCTATAATTGGTTGAGAATTTGCTCCAGAAATCTCAATGAAAGCTGCAGCTCACATTACTTGTCTGAACTGCCCAATCCTTTCATGCTGATACAATAGGACTTGTTGACTTGTGACTATTTACCCTTCATTTAACTTCAAGTGCTTTACAAACAATACACATGCATGATTCTGGACATGTGAAATGAGACACCTCCTTATATGTCATGCTAGCAGTTACTGTGTTATGTTATATTACCTATAGTGGTCACCAGTAGGTAGTTATAGTAAGGACCTAGTTTCCATCTGAAAAGCTTTTTTTTTTGCTTTCCTATACCTTTGGCGCTGTTTGACGAATCCTTACGGAATTTTCCCCAAAGATGTGTGCTGGTCCTTCTAGGTCGTTTCCCATGTTAATTCCCATAGGAATTTTAGACACTACTACAGGCCGAACTGCTGGATGAAATTACACCATATTTGGCAGAAAGGTAGCTCTTGGTTCAGAAAGAGTGCTTTTTGTTATTTGGTGTAAGTCCGTTCAGTAGTTTTTGAGATATTAACAGAAAACCACATTTGTATATGTAGGGACGCGGATCCTCCGAGTATCCGACAGTCCCTGTGCTGAAATCTGATTGGCTGCCAACATTTCAACTAGCAAGTGTTGGCTGCCATGTTGGGACTCGGCTTCAACTTGAGATGTCATCAGTGATGTCATTAGTGATGTCACTGACCATGCCATAAATGATGCACTATGTGAGGTCATAAGCAGTGCATTGCGGGGTGTAAATTATAGTTAGCTCAGGTATCTATAACTGCTGAATTTCACTGGTTTGGTACGAGTGAAATCTGAGCCTAACTTTAACGTGCATGTAACCTTTGGTTTTTTCAGTGAATATTTAATTAAATTCACTTTAAGAATTTCAAAACCAATGGTCTGGAAGAGGACAGAGATAATACATGGGGCAGGTCATTTGCAAAGTGTGTAAGCTGTGGTGTCTTTTGTTGACTATTACTAGACTTCTTTTCTCTAATATGGGCCTTCCTGTCTCTTGTATTGTGGATAAAAATGCCGCCTTCAGGATTTTGTGGAAGTACTGAACCAGGTTCTGCCTGTGGTGACATAGGGAGTTTCCTCTTTGGAATGTAAGAGATCCTTCTTTGGATGTCGTAGACCAGGGTTTCTAACAACAGCCTTGAAGGTGTGACTTACTCTTGTATTGCTCTTGGCTTACTCTTAGATTCCAGCAGTATTCTAGGTGTAAGACAGGATTACTCCTAAGTGCTGAACTAAAGGAGTAAGCCATAAGTACACACAGAGTGCGTACCATCTACTCACAGCCAAATCTTTCTGAATCTGCTCTCTAGTGTATGCATGTGAGCTTTTTGTTCCAGTTTCGTAAAGGTAAGGTACTGTCTTCATTCATACCTGTATTAATGGAATTTGTTTGTCCCGTTTTTGTAAGCAAAGACTTTGCTAAGCAGGATAATGTAAAAGTAATCTCTCATACTGTGAAAACATAACTGTATGGTGACTTACTATCATGTAAATATTTGTGTCCTTCTATTTCAAGGTAAGCTGCTTTCTTTACTGATGCCTATAAGTAACTTAAAAATATAATGAAAAATTATTTAGTCTACATTTTCACACTCTCATTGATTCTAAGGCACCTTAGTTGTGCTTTCCCATGAGTATTGCAGATTAGGTTTTGTGCTTCAAACCTGTGTTCTTGTGTTACAAAAATACTAGGCAAAGATCTCTCCCATTCCATGACTAAGCACTTACTACACAAGAGGCCCAATCCATAAAGATGTTCCTATTACTTACTCTTGTAGTACTTCAGAAATCCAAAAGTAAGCCAAGAGTAATCCTGGATTACACCTAAAATGAGCAAGCCAGGTGTACTACATAAGTAAGCAACCCTAAATCATACACTAGTTTTTGTGACTTGGGACCAAGGTTTATGGAGCAGGCTGTGAGTTAAATGTTTCTGCCTTGCTCTCAGGAGAAGTTTTATTTTTGTTGTTATTGAGCGAAAGGTATGTTTGTTCTCTTTGTTGTAAGATCATTATGTCTTTTAGGGGTTCAGAGAAAATCTGTAATCTACTTTTGGCCAGACTGGAAGGCAGACGTGTATAAACCTTTATAAAACTAAGGAAAAGGTGTACGAAACCATTTTGCAGTCCCAAACCAACCGATTTAAAAAAAAATTGTGTTTTGCTATGTATTGAAACCATTTTGCAATTTGGCAAAGCCTTCACAAATATCCAAATGGGTTTAACAACTCATCCTGAATCACAATTGGGAGGGGCCATGAAAGGGACGTGACCTCCTATTTGTGATTCAGAATGAAATACATAAATCGTGTGTGACCTCAATTGCTGTCAGAAACCATTCAAAAGTTACTCACTCCTCAAAGAAGTAGGTAACCCATTTGCAAATGGTATGCTGTCCCTGTTGGAAAGTTTGGCCTTTGGAAATTGAGAGGGGCGGCTGTCGGGGGGGGGGTGGAGGCAGTAGTCCAGTGAACCACTGCCTGTTCGGCCCAGTTCTTCCCACCAGGGAAGCATCTTTTTTAAAGCTGCATCTTCTCCTTTAACAGAATGTAAACAACAGAGATTGTGTGCTGTTGTTCCTTACAGGCCACCATCCCTGTGTTTGTAACTGCAGACGCATTTAAAAAATATTAGGAAAAATAGTAATCAATGTGCAAAGCTAATGAGATATATAACACAAATTTAAAGCAAAAACTGCATTAGGCAAACGTATTTACATGTACTAGGCCTCAAATGGCTGAAGCAATCTTGTCTGAAAAGCTGACCTGACTAGAAATGCTTGAATGTGCATTAAGTGTTTATTTCTTGACCTTTGCATGAACATGCTTTTCAAAATAAATAATAGTTGCATAAATGTTTTCATATAACTCTGTAAAATGTTTCTGCTTACACAAAGATCACTGTTAACGCATGATTAGAAATTTGTTGTTTAATGAGGAAATGAAGAAGTTCACACATAAAGATGCAGCATTTAAACTGAACTTGACCTCTTTTAACTTACTTATTTATTTCAAATGACTGGGTGTTGTGTAAAATGTTTTCTATTTTGTTTCAGCATCTACATAAAGCATTGTTAGAAATGAATAAACTTAATATATTCGAAGGTTAGAGAGGTAGTTTATACAGGGGAAAGTATGCTTGAACGGGAGAATGTCTCATGTGAAGTTTAGAAATTATACAACTCAGTTGTAAACCTAGAGATTGGTGCCTGTGGACTGTTGTATTCCTGTGAGAAGTTGGGGAGTGAATGCGTTCTCATGAGAGCATCGAAAGTTGATTGGTGGACTGAGGGAAAAGAAGCAACATGGAAACTGCAACATAATTTTTGTCTGTTTATAGTAATATGTGTACCTAGAGTAGGCTACCACTACTTTTTACCGCTCTTTCCATACCCCTTTACAAGTTGCCTTTTGGACATTTTGAACCATATTCCTTATTTGCCTTACTCCATGCTGCTTTGAGAATCTACTGAGTTTCTTGAACCTCTCTTTATGGGAAGTCCTGCTTTTATTTATTCTTCATTTTTTTAAACTGATTTGTATGAGCTTTATACTTGAATTCTCACTCTCTCTCTAAATAGAACTCTTAATGGGTTCTGATTGATGCCATTTCTCTCCCCATTCCTAGATTAGAGATTCTTTACCTTATTGGAATGCGCTTAATGCATTTATTACAATCATTTGATTGACTAATATTGATTATCGATTTCTTTCCATATATTGATGATTGAGATTGATTAAATAAAGTTGTAACCTAATAAAGATGACTTACTAAGATTGTAGAATAATAATACCCTTTAACTCATACAAACTCTCCTTATTCACTGAAAATAAATAAGAAATTGTGATTATAATTTATGTGATGTTCAGCTCCTGATTTTCTCTAAAACAAAGGCAAAGATCCTTTTGCCTCAGTGTCAGTGGGAATCAACCCGAATGATGGCAAACTGAGATTTAATTAGAAACTTATTCCAGCTCCAGCACAGCCAATCAAAGGGGACCCAATTAGTGACTTGACTAATTAATATTTATTAAGTAGGTCATTCTGTGACTCCCCTGCAACTTGACATTTTTCAATGGGACCTATTAGTACATAGATCACATGGGAAAATGAGAGACAGGTTAAAAAGGTTGCTGTGCAATTTACACTTATCAGTTGCGACCTGCTTTTTCATAGATATAGTCCATAGGCTTATGGATCAGTTGGTTTAGCACAAAACAATTGCTTCCTACATTCACATGAAATAAGTACAAAATAATTCTTACAATTGTTTAGTTGTGTTTCCATGACATGTCTTTGTCTAATTGAAATGTGCTTGTTTCAGGTTCTCCTTTGAAGTTCATCACGTGGTGTGGTGTGTTCTCTCAGATACTTGTGGTAAAAACCAAACTCTGCTTAACTTGGTTTTCCCTTCTCCTTACAGATTGTGGGTTTAGAACAGTCAAGCTTCCTTCAATGGGAGTTTTTTTGCCTTGGAGTTGCTTACTTCCTGTCCAGCATGCACAGATCACCCGACAATAGTCCTCTACATAAGGATTTGGGATGAGGATTGAGATGTGGCAATGTGTTGTTAGTGGTGGCCTGGTACACTATCTGTTGTGTTTGGTGGTTAGCACACTTAGGGGCATATTTCCAAGGAATGAACGTTGCCGTAGTGTCAATTTTTTGACGGTACGGCGGCTTTTTTTATTGCCAAATTTACAAGTTGCTACAAAGACCAGTTAGCAGCATTTTTTCAGCGCTAACGTGGATTTTTTACAGCGCCACTTCTGTTAGCGTGACCTACTGAAAAACTAGATGCAAGGTAGGTGTTCCCGTGTAAAAACTCCTGCAAAGTACACAACACAATATTTACAAGGATTTCCTTGTACGTCGCTAAAAAAGAAAAACAGTCGCTAAGTCCCATTAGTGGCAGTTTTTTAACGTCAGAAATTACCTAGTCTTAAAAATTATGCAAGCACACTTGGGGCCTCATTTAAGAGATTTTGGTGCAGGACAGCGCCACAAGGAATCTTGCTGCGCTGCGCTTCGACAAAACAAAAGGGCAGGAATGTGCCCTATCAATAGGGACACCTTCCAGCACAAAAATAATCTAGAAAGGGGAATTGCCTCATCCATGTGTGCTGCAGCACACATTTTATTTTTCATATTTCTTTATTGGTATTTTTAGCAAAACATAGTTGCCATACTGTCACAAGCATCATTTCAGCTCTGGCACAGAAGTGCATACATCACAGGTAATAATAAGTCAATAGTTCAGTGCATGGCCTGGAGCAAGGGCTGCTGTGACTACCACGGGGGCACTCACCAATATGCGTTACAGGGCATACAGGGATTGGACGCTGCATCTTACACCACTAATAGGAGCTGACAAGTATGACACTTTGAAGGAAGGGTAGAGGAACCAAGTTCTAGGGAATAACAGTATTAACTGATGCCCAACTCAAATCTCCGCTACTACTCTTCCCTCCCACACCACCTGCACGACCTGTACACCTGTAGGATCAATGGGTACATATCTAGTCGCATCCCTGGAAGATGATGAGGGAGGCGGGAAATGTACGATGTATATGGGAAGGGGGCAAGACAGTGTGCTAGCGCGTCCATGGAGCATCCCTGCCTTACGTGCTACTGTGTCACCACTTCCACCCCTACGCTCATGCATGTTACGGGGGCCTGGGGCTCACCCTCCGACTGCCAGCTGCATTGAACGTCCTGCAGTATAACATCCCAGTCGGCTGCCATCTGAACTTTACATAACCGCAATGTGTCTTCACGGCGCAAGGCGATACTTCAGCTTGCGCCCAGACTGTTAATGAGCGGGACCACGCCAGCGTCGGGGAGGCTCCTAATGTTTTCATATCTTGGTGATTAAGCGCTTAGCTGCAAGTAGTCCTAGATCTATAAACCTGGACTCCACCCTGTGCCTATCCGATCAACGGAAGAGTCCCAGGAGACATACATCCCAGGTACACACCACCATCCGCCCAGTGCAGCCAGCTGTGACGCAACGCCAGTACTCATCGAGAGCGGGGCAACCCCAGAGCATATGAATGAGATCTGAATCAATCAGCTTGCATCGGGGACAACAAGCATCTGTACGCCGGAAGTACCCGTTGATCTTAGCTGGGGTCAAATATGCTCTGTGCAATACATAGTACTGGATGAGACGGAATCTGGCATTTCTAGGAATATGGGTATGTCCCTCAAGTATAGCAACCCATTCGCAGTCTGTGCACGTCCCAGCGGTACTGAAGACACGTTAATGGGTGTGCTGTGTGCGTGTGCAGCAAGCTAGCAAACCACTTTGTGAGATGCCTCCCTGTGCCCATCATGTGTATGCATTGAATTGTGAGATGCGTGTCAGGCTCCCGGGACACATCCCCCCATAGAGTCCGCAGTGCTGTAAGTAACGAGGTACAAAGTAAAAACTGACCTTGCGGCAGTCCAGCGTCCTCTACTAAGGCGTTGAAGGGCGGCAGCAACCCATCTTGGTATAGGTTGCCCAGAGTCTGTAGGTCAACTGCCTGCCAGGCAGAAAGTTCCGCCCTAGTTGAGGCGTGGCCACCACTCGGCATGCCTTGCAGTGGTAATGCCTGCGCATACGGGATGGCAGAGCGTGTGAGATGCAAGCAACGGTGAAAGCATTTATACGCCACCTCCAGCATTATCTGGACGGGCACCCCACCTCTTCTCGCTGGATGAAAGAGCACCGGGACTGATGAGTGCGTCCACGCTGGCAAGAGTGCAGCCTTGTCCTCAAGATTTAGTCCACTGGCCCATCTGGCCACCTACTGCAATTGCACCACCAGGTAGTAGTGCTCCATATTATGTACTGCAAGGCCTCACTGACTAACTGGTAAGTATAGCTTGGACAGTGCAACCCTGCACCACGATCCATTCCATTTGAACTCACGCATGATGCATTCGAAGGAGTAGAAGACAAGTTAGTGAAGAAATACAGTAACCATGGCAGCACCACCATTTTAGTAGCACTATGTGGCCCAAGATGGTCAGGGGCAGACTCCGCCAGAAGAGCATTTGCGACTTGATGGCTGTGATCACGAGATGTTCCCCTCTAGTAGGTCCACTGACTGATTATATACATGTACTCCAAGGTACCGAAAGACAGTGGGCTGCCACTTCACAGGTATATCGTTGATACCAGTGTGGGGTCAGGGCAAGCCTGGTTGAATGGGTACAAGCAAGATTTCGCCCAATTCACTCACCAAGGAGGGACGCAAATTCATTGAGGATCTGGGCCAAGTCAACAGGCATTCCCCTTATGTCCCTGATGTACAGAGGCAGGTCATCTGCATACAGGGAGATCACAGGCGTCCCATCACTGAAGGGGATACCCCATTCCTCCCCACTTCCACAAATGGCTTCCACGAATGGCTCTATAGCTAGCGCGAAGAGCAGAGATGACAGCGGGCACCCTTGTCTGGTACCATGACTGCTGGGCACAGGGTCCGACACGAGGGTGCCTGTTTTGACTCTAGCAGAAGGAGAGGTGTATAACAGCCGTATTAGGTGGCGAAAACGAGTCCCGAGTACGTAGCGGGACAAGGCGGAGAATAGAAACTCCCATTCCATGGTATGAAATGCCTTCTCCAAGTCAAGCACCAGACACCCGGAGGGAGGCCAATGTGAGGCTGAATAGCTGGCCACCCGGAAAAATTGACGCAGGTTAAGGGACGTGTTCTGGGAAGGCACGAATCCATTTTGGTCAGCGTGTACTAGATTGGGCACCAGGGGGGCCAACCGATCCACCTGTATTTTGGCCAGGATTTTATAGTCAGTGTTTAAAAGCACCAGTGGTCGGTAGGAGACCAAGAGCGTTGGGTCTCTATCCGCCTTAGGCATAGAAACGAGCAGAGCTTCACAGAGAGATCCCGGGGGGATGGAGGCTTCAAGCGAATCCTCATACAAGGTGAGCAGTCGAGGGTCCAACACAGGAGCGTATGCCTTATAATATTCCATTGGTAGCCCATCCGGCCCGGGCGTCTTGCCCGTGGCCACAGCTCTGACGGCCTCCCCGATTTCAAATAGTGTGATAAGCCCCTCCAGTTCTGCCCGCTGTTCCGGCGTAATTGTGGGCAAGCGAGTGAATGCAAAGAAGCCCGCTAGATCAGCCGGACGAATGCTGGCAGCTGACACATACAGAGCTGTGTAGTGTCTGGTGAGCTCCCCATAGATCTCCTGCTGAGTGTACAACAGCTATCCCGAAAGAGAACGCAGCGAAAGGATAGGGTGCGGTGCCTGCCCCTGACGGATCAGCCAATGCGAGCAACCGCCCCACTCGGTCCGCAGCTGCTTGAGCGCGGACGGAATATATAGAATAGTTCAGGCTTTGCAATCGCTCCAGTAGGTCTGCATGCTCATGTCGCACATCTGACAAATGCAGAGTACCGCTTGAGTATGTTATTGAGGCAGACTCCAGCTTCAGGAGGGAGCGCTCAATATGCATGAGATCACCATCAATGTGTTTGCGAGCACCCCAGTCCCATGCTGTGCCACCTGACCGGGACTATGAAAGCTTCCCATTCCATGCCTATGGTGGCAGCAGAGACGGCATTTGTTTCAAAGAAGTCTGCCCTGGCAGTGCCCAGCGATGCCCAAAAAGGAGGATCCTCCTTCGCCGCAAGTTGGAGGTGCCAGATATGCACCGCCTGTTTGGTGTCTTCCCATTCCAGCTGGAGAAGCTGGGGGTTGTGATCCGAATGTGTGCTTCCCAGGTAGTCTACACATCGACAAACCGGGAGCAGCTCCGATGAGCTCACAATGCAATCAATGCTGACGTGGAGGTCATGCGGTGAGGAAAAAAAAGAATAGACATGCCCATCCGGGTTCAAAGCTCTCCAGACGTCAGCTAAGCACCAGTGCTGCAGCTAATCTCCTAGTGCCTAGGACTGGGGGTGAATGTTTGCCTTGTTCAGCATTCCGTCCATCATTTGTTCCTTTTGCATTTGTCGCCCTAAGTGGGAAGGGTATGTCCAGATGTGGGTCCCAGCTCACTGCACCACTGGATTCAAGCTATCCTGGCTTATGAGGGTTGATGTCCTGAAACCCTGCCCCAGGATGCTTGTTTCCGTTCCAGGGAGTTTCTGGCTTGGCAGTTCAGGCTGGACCTTTTCCCATGAGGAACAGAGTCAAGACTGATTTGCATATGGCTGGGTCCAAACTGGGGTGGCGTGGTGAGCAAAAGAATGATGGACTAAACCCAGATCTGTGTGACTGGGGTTGAATGTTTGCATTGTTCAGCATTCCGTCCATCATTTGTTCCTTTTGCATTTGTCGCCCTAAGTGGGAAGGGTATGCCCAGACCTAGGCCCCGTGCTCAGTGCACCACTGGATTCGAGCGGGCCTGGCTGATGAGGGGTGATGCCCCTAACCCGGTCCCAGGATTCATGTTTCCATTCCAGGGAATACCTGGCTTGGCAGTTCGGGCTGGACTGTTCCCATGAAGAACAGGGTCAAGACTGATTTGTATATGGCTGGGTCCAAACTGGGGTGGCATGGTGAGCAAACAAATGATGTATTAAACCTAGATCTTTGTGACTGGGGGTAAATGTTTGCCTTGTTCAGCATTCTGTCCATCATTTGTTCCTTTTGCATCGGGCGTTAGACATGGCGACTGTTCAGTAAATCAGTGGAAAAGATGTGTCTAATGACCGATCAGTGACAGCGTTGAAATGCCCCCTATGAGCCAGGGAATGGTGCTCCAGCTGGCTAGTGGACCAGAGATTTACGTAAAAAGCCTGTCTGGTCTATGTTAGGTGCGTACACATTCCCGAGTAATAAATGCCTCCCATCCAACCTCCCCAGTACGAATTTGTAGCAGCCCTCCCCCTCCACCTCTGTCTCCTCTACCGCAAAGGTGACACCCTGCCACACCCAGATAAGCACCCCCCTTGCATATGCGGAGTAATCCGTTGCAAATACCCGACCACAACATCAGCACTGGAGCTTGTGGGCTTCATGCAGTGTGATATGTGTTTCCTGCAATAACGCAATGTAAGCTGACCTGCGCTTAAGGTAGGAATACACAGTGTAGCGACGTGATGGCGTGTGCATGCCCCTCACATTCCAGGTGATTTTCTTAGTAACCAGCATTCGTTGAATGGCACAGGCATGTAGAGTTACATGGGGAATGCAGAAGGAGGGAGGGAGCACAGTATCCAGTCAAAAGCCTGCAGATGTGGGCAGCACCTGCAGGACAACATTGCCTGTAATATGCCCATGTTAAACTGTAAGGTGAGGGGGAGAACAGGAGTATTGTAACATTGAACATCATAAGAGCGGAGGGACAACATGTATCCGCCTAAACTGGCAATAACGCCTTGTGGCAACTGCCAGCAAGTATCGCCAGCTGAACAGAGCTTAAGGCTCTAGGGAGTTGAGAGTCTAGTACACCAGTGCTCCACATGTCCACAGGAAAGAGTGCTCAGTGTCATTTGTATCAGTCTTCAGTCCAGCTGTGAGGGCAGACACCGAGCCTCCCAGGCTACCTTCCATCTCTCCGTCAATGGCACCATCCCAGCCGGCGCACCAGAGGCCCATACGGAATGCATCAGATATCACTGCACCACATGTTCCATTTGGTAGTCAGCACCTTAAATTAGGTCATCTGCCATCTGAGGAGTCACATCCGTGGGGCGCCCGGACTCCACACTGGATGGCCACGTCAAAGTGGAGCCATTGTTGCTGGGGGAGCGTTCAGGGGAAGTGTCAGGATACTGTCTCTGAATGTGATCGCACATCATCGCCACCACATACAGCGCCTTCTGCCTCTCTTTTATAACCTGCTCCAGGTTAGGGGTGGCTTGTAGTTGTGGTGGGAGATGCCGGTTCCTCCTATGCTTCCCACTGCGAATGTCTCCGTGAATGACAGCTTGTTGCGCAGACCCTTCACTCCCTGACCGCAGCACCCGGCGATCAGTATATTCCAGCCAGGTCCAGACCTGTTCAGCCACATAAAAAAATAGTGTGTTACCATCTGGGAGGAGGGAGTATTTGATGCCCAACTCTCGGAGGCATCGCTTAACCACTAGAAACCACCCCCCTCTGTCTCTGCACCCCCTTGGCATAGTCAGGGAAGAAAAGTACTGTGGTGTTATCCACTTTCACCTCCCCCAGCGTGCATACCTCCTTCAGGATAACGTCATGATCCCTGTAGGAGGCGTAAGAGAAAGGGTCTAGGACTTGTCCCCAGCGGCGGATGGCTCGCTGGCACTCGATTGGCCCACTTCACAACAAAGAATGGGGAGAGTGCATCTCCTGGCAGTAGGTCACGCAAGCATGTCTCAGTATATGCCACTGCATCTGCTCCTTCTGCTCCCTCGGACAGACCTACCACCCGCATGTTGTTCCACCTGGAGTGGCCCTCCGCATCCTCCGGTCTTCTTTCTAGTGACTTCACATGTGCCATCAGCTCCTGCACCTCCAACGCTGCAGTCCTGGTAATAGGGTGGACTTCGGCCAGTTCTTGCTTGTACCTTGTCAGTCAGCTTGCGATGATCTGCGCGCTCCAGGGTGAAGTCGACTGTGATTTTGTCGATGCATCCATCAAGGGAAGTGCGCGTTTGTTCGAGGGAGGTACCGATTTTCTCCACAGCCGCGACTACAGAGTCTAGTTTGGAGTCCAGGGTGTCTGCTGTCTCCTGCCGCCGTGGCCAGCGACCCCCAGCTGCTCGGTCCAATGACATGGAGTAGCAGGCAGGTGTTGACGCCACTCCCATGCGCAGGCGGCCCATCATTGTGCCGGATGCCCAGGAACTATGCAGTGCCAGCCGGCCCCTCTCCTCCAGTCAGGATTGCTAGCCAGGAATCTTCATTCGGGCTGCACTGATGGGAATCCTCCATGCACCCAAGAGTTCACTAACAGGGGGCTAGGAAAGGCAGAGCCACTCGGTCGCCTCCTCCGTTCTAACAGTGGCGACCGGATTCTGTGTTCCCCAGTGCCCCAGCGAGTAACGGTGGAACAAGCTGTGCGCCCAAGGGCCTGGCCCCTCACCAACACCCATGCCCCTGGCACCAACCACCACCAACGGCCGATATCAGCGACTAGAGCCAGTCAGTGGAGTCCCCCCACCATTCTTGTGCAGTGCACTTGGTGATGTGTGTCCACAGCAGTGCAGGGATTGCTCAGGGCATGGTGTGCGCCACCCACAGGCACTAGGCCTGGGCCCGACACAACCCCCGGGCCTCCTCCGCTCCCCGTCCCACATGCTCCTCAACTGAACATCGACACAGGCTCAATCCGCCACGCTCTCTGTGACTCAGCCAGCAGGAGCCTCAGCCAGGCCGGATTTCACAAGCCTCGGTATAGCAGTCACCGTCGAGTCTGCTGGGGAACCTCCCAGTGTACGTGATGCAACAGGGCCCTCTCAGGTGAAAAGTCACGGCGCTCCCGCCACACAAGTTCAGCAGCTCAGGGGCCTCACCCTCCACAGAATCCAGGCAGCGCCACCTCCTCCAACCTGTTATGTAGAAAGGTGCTGTCCACCATCTGCAATCTCCTCCGTGCACCCCGGTGTAGTGGTGGCACGTGTTACGCAATGCAGACCTCCCCACATCAGTGCGCAGGAGCACCTCTACCGATCACAGCTCCATGGGTCGCCAGGCGGTCTTCTTACACAGGTCAGCAACGTGTCTCCATGCGATGTGCCAGACTTCATCACCAGGTAGGGCGATCGCCGATGCCTCAATGTCTACCTCCACAGCCAACAGGCTCGGCCTGACGCGACCCGCCTCCACCGTCAGGCCGCAGCAACTCCACAGCACCGGCGCCTCCCACTCTGGGTCTCGGACGCAGGCCCGGCGAGGCCTCCAGGCCCCGGGGACTGTCGGCGCTTCCAAGCATCGGCCGCCATGGTGTCGCAAGGATGGCACAATGAAAAGTGCTGCATCACTGGTTTTCCTCAGTGATGCGCCATTTTTCATAAATGAGGCCCTGATTCAGCATTTCCTCTTCCCCTGGGACACTGACTGGTCATCCTGGCTGTTGGGGGGTTTGGGGGAGTTGTTGACCTGTGCTGAACTTGGTCTTTGCTGCTCCATTCTGCATTCCAGTGTTTTTTTTTTCCTTAGAGGTGTATTTGTAAGCTCTTCTTGTCTCTAGATGCTGAAAAGTGATATTTTGCTGTCTAACGTGAATTTGTTTGCCGCTAATTGGCCGGCCATCACTTTTTTAACGATAACGTGCATTTTTCTATCACTTTGACGCTAGTGTTAGCGACAATTTTCCCAGCCGCTAGCTGATCCTTATGCCATGTAGCGACGTCTTGTATATACGTTGCAAACAGCATGAGGATTTGGCGATCAGCAGCAGGAAAAAAATTGCTGCTAAGCAACATCAAAACTGCTTAGTGGCAATTCATGTAAATATACCCCTTAAGCGCTTGTATGAATTCTGATGTTTGACCTTGTTTTATATCTTCTTGCATAACACTTTGCCTTCCTTTGGTGATCTGGTGCTCGATGGCTGTGAATCAATCAGTGTTGAGGTGAATTTCTCAAAGTACCCGTTGAACGTTCATTCCTTGACCCTTCCTTCATTCTGGAATTGTCTTTGGCACAGCTGATGGGCGACTCCTTGGTATCCTTGGATTTCATATCCCACACTTCGGGGCTTAATTGCAAGCCCCTGTGTGTGGCTGGAACATCCCTTTTAATGACGTTCCAGTGGTGCACAGTGCAGTGCCATATCTACAAGGCCACCCTGCATGGCTTTTCATGGTCTTGTAGATATGGTGTGAGGCAACGCAGCACAAGTCGCTGCGTTGCCTCACTATGTGATAGGGAGGCGTGCCATGGTTGTTATGGTGGGTGTTCCCACGTAACACCTATGGTCTTTGACACATTCCCAGATTTACAACATTCTGTAAACCTGGGAATTCGTCACAAGCCTACACCTCCCCAGGGGTAGGCATAGGGGAGGCACAGCATTCTGCAGCACACATAGAAGGAGGAAATAACCTTAATTGATTATTTTTGTGCAGGAAGCTGTCTCTTCCTGCACAAAATAAATCATTCTCACAACTCAGACACCCTTGCACCATGGTGCAAGAGTGTCTGCGTTGGTGCATGGCAGCCAATTGTGCGCCAGTGCTGGGAAAGAGAACAGGAATGCACCTTATCTCAAAGATATGGTGCTTTCCTGCCCTTTTCTTTGGACATAGGGCAGCGCAGCATGAAGGCTTGTGAAGCTGCCCTACACCATAAGTTTGTAAAGGAGGCCCTACATCTTTCAAAGTTGTTCTCATTTACTCACTGGTTATTGTACTTAGTAATGGGCTGCTGTGTGAATTGCGATTTTGAATTGCATAGGTTGCACTCCTCGAATTAGTGAATTACAATTGTATCTTTTTTGGCTTTTCATTATGTTGCAATTATTCTCTCCCATGTTTGTTAGCAGCATCTGTGTTTTTAAGCTCATGTGGCCTTTCTCTTCTTCTCTTCAGTGATACTTGGTTTTATGTGTGTCATCTGTGGGCTATTTTATTCATTACTGGTATGAATAGATATCCCTTTCTTGGGAGGTTTCCAGTGGCATATCCGTGACCTCTAGAATTGCTTGCTTGTGCTTTCTGGTACATTGGTATTTTAATATACCGTAGCAATATACCATAGCTATATTTTACCCACTATGTGGTTAGTATCATGTTCCTGTTATGAGGGCTTAGTGTAACATGGTTAATCAGCTGTTGGTTAACATTTACATTTACATTTAATTCTCATTATATGGTATCCTACATTAAATGCCCTTTACTGTGAGAAACTGGGTTGCTGGTTGAGTGGGGTGTTAACCCTGCTCAAGCAACAGCCACAATCCCTGTCAGGGTGAGCCACAAAAGTCACTAAATTAACCTGTGCTTAACCCTCTGGCAGCTTGGCACAGAAGCAGCCAGGCTTAACTTAGAGGCAAGTGTTTATGCAGCACAAAAACAGTAATAAAATGAAAAGACAACTCAAGCAAAATCTCACACCAATTTAGAAAAATAGAGTAGATATTAATAAATTATTTGAAACCAAAACAACAAATATCCAAGCAGTAGACCTGGAGTTATCAAGTTTTTAAATTTAAGGTAAAAACTAACAGCTAAAAGATCAAAGTACCAAAAGCGGACATCTAGTCTAGGGAGACCAAGTCAAAGACGAAAAATATGGCTGGCGGTGATGGAGCGGTGGACAGATTCAAGAAGTAGATTGGACCTGTTCTGCAGTTACCTTCAGACTTAGAAGAAATTTCAACTGAAAATCGTTTGAGAAGGTAGAGTTTCAGTGGAGCAAGAAGGAGGTTTTGTCGACAGGGAGCCGCTGGATGAAGTTGTGGTGAAGAATTCTACGTTTGGACTTGGTCTTTTTTTTAGAAGTCTAAAATCTCCAGCAGGAGGAGGCTGGAGGCTGTAGCCGATGAGGCCTCCACGAGAACGGATACCCCTTTTGCAAAGGACCGCTGAACAGGATTTGCTGCTGTGTAGAAGAACATATCGTGAGCTGCCGCAAAGTCAGGCTGAGCGGCGATACACGTTGGATGATCCGACAAGCAAGTAGGTCCTTGTCTCCTCTCGGTTTTCAGAGTAGTTTTTAGCCAAAAATGTTCCCAAGTTTTGGATTTTGGCTATCTGGCCTGCTTTAGCACCACTTCCAAAGGTCCAAAACTGGGGAGGCACTACTTGGAGGTTTAAGACTCAGTCAAGCTGGGTCCAGGTGCAAGTTCAAAATGGTTGGAGCCTTTTCTGTCCCTGAAGCTCCGATCAGGAGGTCAGCAAACTAGCCCTTGGAGTCACTCTGAGTTCAAGGAGTGGAACAGGGCTCAAGTAGCAGGGCAGGTCTCTGAGGGTTAAAGGCAGGGTTCAGGCATCAGTACTTCCAGGTGCAACAAAGCAGTCTTTTGCAGGCTCCAGCAGCTGGCAGTCCTCTGAGAGTTCTTCTGCAGGTCTGGAAAGGGAACTGAGGAGTGGGACTGAGGGTCCTATTTTTATTCCTGGTGCTTTCTTTGAAGTAGGCGAAAATTCTAGATTTTTTCTTTTGAAGTGCTTGGAGCTTCCTGCCTCCCCTGCCCCGGCTCCAGGCTGACTACATGAACAATGAGGTAGTGTGAAGTCCTTTGTGTGAAGGCAGGCACAGTCTATTGATTTGCAAGTGAAGCTGTGCCCAGCTCTGCCCCCCCTAGCCTGCCATTTATTGGCTCATCCAGGCACATCTAACCCCCTTATTGTGTGGCTGTCTGGGAGGAATAAACAAAGTTCAACTGCCAACTACACCCGGTCAAGTGACCCAGGAACAAACTGCAGGCACAAAATAGCTAGAGCAGGAAATGCCAACTTTCTAAAAGTTGAATATACATAAAATATATACCCCCTCCACCATGGATTGATGTTTTACTTCAGTATACGCTTAACCCTTACGCGTACCATAGGACTATTAAGGCCTCTGATTTCTGTCTGGGTGTGCTCTAACCCACTCCTCACTCTATGCCACTCCTTACTCTATCATGTTCCTAGTCTTTTAGTAGCATCGATGGGCCCGATTCACAGAACTAACTTAAGACAAAATCCTAAACTTACTACCATTTTGGTATTCACAGAAGGCACTTACTTACTCATTTTGAGTAACTTACTCATTTTGTGTAACTTACTCATTTTGGTATTCACAGAAGGCACTTACTCATAAATGAGTAAGTGCCTTCTATGAATACCAAAATGAGTAACTTACTCATTTTGTGTAACTTACTCATTTTGGTATTCACAGAAGGCACTTACTCATCAAAATGAGTAAGTGCCTTTTGTGAATACCAAAATGGTAGTAAGTTTAGGATTTTGTCTTAAGTTAGTTCTGTAAATCGGGCCCTATATGTGTATCGCTTATTCCAAATGTAACATCTATACAGTCGCGT
Source organism: Calotriton arnoldi (assembly GCA_963921515.1). Classification (NCBI taxonomy): domain Eukaryota; kingdom Metazoa; phylum Chordata; class Amphibia; order Caudata; family Salamandridae; genus Calotriton; species Calotriton arnoldi. The sequence goes on from CAWUFW010004193.1 coordinate 1,166,796, forward strand.
ACAATGGATGAACTATGACATAAAACAAAAATTAATTTGTCATCGATTGTTTTTACCAAGTTATTTCTTGCAAAGGTTTGTGTTACAAAAAGAAAACATATAGTCTAACATTTTTACGATACAGACATATTACAGTTTAGACATACAAATCTTACAACACATCACTTACATATATCATGCCACATGTCAACTTAAACATACGTGTCGAACAGAATAATTCAGAAGCAATGGATTTGGGGCTACATTACGCTCCTTCAAACATTTGATCCTACAGGCATCACGTGACCCTATGTGGTTGGGGTAGAAACATGACAGGTATTGAATCCCAGGGTATTTTTAGAAGATATAACTTTTCTCTTTCTTTTTCACATAAACAATTTAATCTTTACATGATGATATTAGCCCCCTGGCCACTACTATAATACGTTGATGCGTTTCGACCTTCACATCGGGCCTGCTGTTTTTCACAAAGGTCTTCCTCAGGGCTGGGTGTGTGCTTTGATTGGGACACTACAATTAAGACAAAAATGTGCGTGGAAGTTAATTGTGAGGTAAAACAGGGAAAAGAGTTTTTGATATTGGAAAATTAAATGGCTACGTTATGTGTGTCTGTTTGCTAGGTATGGCTCACCCTCATAATGTTAGGGTAGTGATAAGGATGAGTAGGAATCTTTGCAATGAGCATTACGGTAAGTAGTGGGACGATTGCCCCAGCCAAGGTTAAATCTAAGGAATTCTAGCATGTGGTAGACTTAAAATATTACAACCCACACTTGGCCAGGTCAAATCTAAGTGACAATCATGTGTAGGATGCTAAATTGGGTGCAAATTTTGCACCAGCAAATTAGCGATTGCTCCTGTTTACCAAATTTGCAGGTGCACAGCTTGCGCCAAAGTAGGCAGGAACATATACAAGTGTTCCATGCCGCCACTATTTGCACATGATGTTTCCAGACGCAATTCATGTGAGCAAACTCTCGCATTCAACACACTCAACATAATCTGTTTTGGGAGAAAACAGAGGTTTGCACTCTAAACAGTATTAGTCACCCGATTACAATGAGGACCTATATGTGAATGAAATCGCTGCAATTAAGACCTATATGTGAATGAAATCGTTTAAAGGGGTCACCCAGGGAAGGATGTCCAAATAGGTATCATAGCCCAAAAGGCATTATAAAGCAAAGGGGCATGTTGGAATTCTCGTGTTGAGTATGGCTGTCACAGAAACGTCAATACCCGATTCTAAGTTCAGTTATTCACTGCTATGACGTCGCAACAGTGTTAAATTAAAGTTGTTCCCTCTGTTGCTATGTCATAAACGAACGACTTACTTCTCTGACAGGGCTCTCAGAAAGCCTGTTAATGCAGAGCTTCACTCTTATTATCTATTCTCTCAGAACCTCTTGGTGAAAATCATCCCCTTATTCACTGTTGTGAACACCCATCTATGATTAAGTGTTGCTGATTTTCTTTTCTCTGTAGACCCCCTTTAAACAACACTTCGATCATTGCTACTCTCAACTACCCAAAATTAGGTACTGTGTAGATTTAGAAAAAAAATGAGTGCACACTCGTAGAGATTTGATCTCAAACAAATATGATAGAACAAAACATCAGCAGAGATCCTTCTCTTTTTGTTGTGTGGTGGGATGTCAGCCAAACTGTTCATATTATTTTAAGGAGCTTCGTGAACAAGCTGCTTTCATTAGGCTTTGTTTACATTGTTGGGTCTATTCCTGGCAGCATTGTTTCTTTTCCCCAGTGCCTTCCAGTAAGGCTAGTAACCTGAGTCCCTTTTAAATACATCAAGATGTTAAAAACGTCATGTTGTACAGTCTATGGACATAACCTGGTCAGTGACAATGTAGCCATTGTTGCAGTCCGTTCTTTTAAAACGGGTTGCTCTCATAGGAGCCAAAATATACCATGAACCCCAACCACAGGCAAAATTGCCAAAAAGAAGGGCAGAATATATTGTTTATAAATATTGACCCAGCTACACCATTGCCATTTTCCATCTATAAAACATTTTCATATCTAACGTTTACATTAGAGGATCAGATGTTGATGAAAGCTGCTTGGCAAGTAGAAAGCACTTTGTGCCCTGTAAGCCACTGTGAAACCTCTCATGTGGCTCAAGCACACCTACTATAACATGTTAAAAAGCATTCAAGAACCCATGAGCCCTATTACTGTTGAAGCACGATTGGCACTAATTAATATGAAATTTGGGGGGTTCCAAGTTACAGAATTTCAAGATTTCATTGAATTCACCAACTTACATATCAGTCGCACTGTCCCTATTTGCACCGTGGCCCATCCTTACGTAGGTGCACACATTGCAGACTGGCACATGCACCCAAATTAAACAGAAAAAGTGCTGTCCGTAGTGCAGGGGTGGTCTCTGACAGTTTGTACCTGCGCTAAGAACAGTTCATTAGTGAAAGATTGGGCCACAGTTTGAGAAAGACTCCATCTTTCACTGGAGGTGGACTAGTCTCTGTTTAAAGAGTGGGGATAGGCATCTCCATGCAAGCGGGTGCAGTGCATTACCACACCCCTGTCAGCAGGATGTTTGGAGGGATCCCTCTGACCCAGGGACTCCCTAGAGATGCCTTTGGGTTGGCACTCTGACTTTATGCTATTTATGTTTGACACACAGTCAGTAAGTTTCTGACAGCTTCTTTGCCTCTGCGCCTGGGTCTATAATACAGCACAGGCAGGAAGAAAAAGTGCTTCCTCATTTCCATGGGGAAATGAGGGAACACCCCATTGTGATCACAACAGTTCAAAATGTGGCTGGTTCAATCTGCATTATAGAAGGTGTCACACAAGCATCTATGACCTTTTCTGTAAAACCAAAGTGCCCTAAGGATGCGAGGAAAGGGCGAAATGTGTCTGTTGCACCCAGGGAACACTTTATGATAATTCAGCTCCTGTTGTCCTGCTCTGTTTATTCCTTCCACCCGGTGGATAAAGTGCATGGGGAAAAGCTTGAAGCATATAAAATTCCTGAGGCAATCTTTCCAAAATGTCTATTGTGGTGGAGGGCACTGAGATTTTTAAAGCTTTTGACTGAGTCAGGCTAGTCTGCGTGAATGGCCACTTTAAGGGCGACATTCCTGCTGATCAGACCTATAGACGGCAATCAGAATTGTCCAATAGAGTATATATTTAGTCAAGCATGGTGCTTTTAACAGTTCAAGTCTTTCAGAGTGTTGGATATTACAAGGAGTGATCATAGAGCGTTAAGAGCTGTATTTTATTGTAATATTATACAAAGGCAAGCTGTGATCCCTCTTCAAATTTCCTTTCCCAAATGTAGATCAACAAGATAATAATTTGGCTTTATTGTCACAATATCAATCATTTACTAACTCCCTTATGATAGTGGGTTACCACGTAGATGTGTTAAAGGGGTATAACCAGACTATCACAGAGGTGGTGGATTGCCTGACACCTTTGATTGTAAAGTGTACTGCTTCTCCCTAAGCAGGGAGCCTCACTTCACAGAAAGGAATTTACAGAAACTGAGTCTGAAAAAGGGTTTCCCAAATGGCCTAGATGAGAGCGTAAGTCTACAGAAGGCCAGGAGGGACTACATAGCTTTTATAAAGGAGGTGAAACATTGCTATTATAGAGCAGACTGGGACGAAATGATAGAAGTCTTAATAGCAAAAGCTGTGAAAAAATTATGGAAATTAGTACAGAAGGGAAGTAAGAAAGATGTGGTTATAACAAAATGTACAGTTTCCAAGTAAGTTTGGATTACACACATCAGCAATATTTATAAGGTTTCTGGTAGCTTAGGCAGAAGTGATTCGGTTCACCCAGAGGACAGCCTTCTGAGTGTAAATTAATTGCGAAAGATCATTGCTTCCCTCACTTTAACAAGGGTGGCAGGCCCTGACAATCTTCCAGTTGTAATTTTAAAATAAGAATCCAAATGGTGGGCTAGTTTCTTTTCTAAGATGTTTATTTCTGTTTCAAAATAGGGTGTTCCCCACCAGTTGGAAACATGCCGTAATTAAGCCAATCCTTAAGAAAAATGATCCTTCTGACCCCTGCAACGTTTGATCAATCAGCTTGATAGATGTGGGTGCCAAGCTTTACTGCAAAGCAGTCTTACTGTTTATGAAGGATTGGATAGAGTGCAATGGGCTGGTTCCCATTGAACAAGGAGGGTTTAAAGAGAATCAGTCCACGATTGGCCATTGTTTTCATTTGTGGGCAACGGGGCAAAAAGCTGCAGAAATTGCAGGTAATTTATTCTGATGTTTTGTAGACTTCTACTCATCCTTCGAGCTAGTGACTTCCAGGAGTTTGTGGGCCAAAACGCAAAACATCGGTGTTAGAAATGGGATCTCTGGTTGGCTAAGGCTTGCGCCAAAGCCAGGCAGAGACCACCACTCTAGTCAGGGCAAGGGAGTTACACGCCGAAGATAACCCCTGCTCACCCCCCTGGTAGCTTGGCACGAGCAGTCAGGCTTATCCCGGAGGCAATGTGTAAAGCATTTACGCAACACACACACACAGCAGCAACACACTAGGCACACCACAAAAGGAACTCCACACAAGGTTATATCAAAAATAGCCTTTGTATTATCCTAAACACATTAGAATAGTAATCACACAATATACACTGTGCCAACTGGCACTAGGCAATATTTACAGGGATTATATACACCTGACAGGGCCAATTGGGCCACTGTCAGAACCATCACTTAGTAAAGATAGTAAATGTAGAACATATAATAAACGTAGAACACAACCAGTAGTTACTGGCAAACACTGTACTCAGCATTATCTCCTGCAACATAAACCATATTAAGCACAGTATCACATCAGGCGCGAAATACATTCTGGCCAACCTCATAAGCCTAAACATATTAGACCATAACCTCCTAAGTATAACTCACATTAGGGGCATAACTCACAGTAGAGGATAACCTCACAAGCATAAACCACAATATGCAAAACCTCGTAACATAAATCACAGATTAGAGGCATAAATCACGGTGCATAAAACATAGTACATGAATCATATTTCCTGCGCACCACATAAATCACATTAGGGCCTGGCGCCCTATCAACCTCACACAGTCCCCCTGGCCAACTGGCCTTCTCAGAGGGCTCAAATGCCCTATGTCCATAATGTCAGGGCGGCTGCCAATGCAGCGGAGTCACAAGCGTGCAATTGCGCTGGGGCAGAGGAGTGCCTCTCACTCCTGTCTCATCTAAAAATGCCCCCAAAGAACTGATGGCCTAAACGTTGCAGCTGCCGCTAATTGCTGTGCAGCTGTGATGCAAAGAAGGCCTGGCACTCCCTGTGCCCTCTGAATAAATATGCAAAAATGTTGCAGCTGCCCGCGCTGGTGCGGCGCAGCTGAGAACAATGCAAAATGGGCCCTGGCACGACTGTGCCCTCCGGGGCCCCACTGGGGCTCTCTGAATAACACTGCCCCCCATTGTTGCAGCTGCCCTCTAGCAAGTGGGGCAGATGTACAAAAATAGCCATGCATAAGAGGCATGGGCACACCTGGGCCATCTAGACCCCCACAGGGGCCCTAGAAACAAGGGGGCCCACGTTGGAGCGGCCCGCTCTCTGGCGGGTCCGCTCAGATCACCAAAGCACCGACCATGTGCCTCGAAAGGCACCACAACAATCAGGCGGCGGCCCCACTCACCGGGTCTGCAGGCTCTCTGGCGGGACTCCTCCGGGCTCTGTTAGGACTCTGGAGCGGGTGCAGACACACGCGGGGCTCTTTCTGCTCATGAGAGCCCCGCCTCGAGTCCCTCCGACTTCCAGCTTCTTCTGGGTCACCGGGGCTCCTTCTCGCCATCACTGCGGGGCTCTCCCACGCTCACGGGAGCCCCGCGCAGACTTCCGGCCATATGCTGCAGGCCCCGCCCACAGTCAGGCGCGGGTGCCTGACTTCCGTTTTTCCGCGCTCTCCTCTCGGCGGCTCGGGCCGCGGCGGTGAAACGCGGGGTGGGCACCCGCTATCAAACAAAGCACATAAGCGGGGTGGGCACCCGCAAAGGCAACATAATGCGGGGTGGGCACCCGCGATTTTAAATATCCATAAAGCGGGGTAGGCTCCCGCTAGGCAGGCACAATGCGGGGTGGGCACCCGCTCCTAGAGCAGCATCACAGTGGAATCCCTCATGTCGGGATTCCCTCTTAAAGGATGGGCAGCACCGCGCTGCACAGCCCACGCTCTCCTCCTCCTTGGGGCAACTCAAAATAAAGCGCTCCCAGGGCGCAAAATGCAGCAAAGGTCCTGGGTCCTGGACTAACAAAAGAAAAGTAACAGGGTCTAAGCAGAAAGTTCTCCCAGGTCCAAGGGGCATAGCTGGGCCCAGGGAGGCCAGCACACAGGGCCCTCCAGCAGGGAGGTAAGCCCCCATGGCGGTTCCTCCTGGGCCCCAGCAGCAGCACGCCCCCAAGTTAGGAACAGCACCAAAGCACAGAACAATTTCATGGGGTCACAGCCCCTACATTTATACCCAGATTCTCTTTGTCTGCAGTGTAGGGTTTGGGGGGAACCAGATGCAACTGGTTCAGGGGGGATTTGGAGCACTTTGTTTTCCAAGCTCCTCTTCCCCTTTGTCAGGTGGGGGCTAGGTGATCAGACACACCACAGGGGGCGGAGCCAGCATTGTACAGGCTGGGCACAGTCCTATTCAGGGTCAGGGGATTACTCCTCCCACTACTCCCAAGGCAGATGTCCCATTCAGCCTAGCGCTGACTCACCCTGCCCCTCCTGGAGCCACACACACCTCCCAGCCCCTGTCACTCACAAGCCAGACATGCAATTCACATCAGGCAAGCAGACACATAGCACACAAAAATGCCAACTTCTAAAAGTGGCATTTCTCAACCAGTCATCATAAATCTGTGCACACCATTGCGCAGCCTTTATTCTTACAATTTCATACATACTAAACTCGACCAAGCTGCTCCTCCCATCCCAGGAATTATCACTGACACACTTTATCAGGGAATCCCCAATGCATTCCTATGGGAGGGCAGGCCAGCCTTACCAAATGTACACAGAGAGCGCACGCACTTTACACTGGACCACAGTGCTAAAGTGCCCAGAGGCCTAAAAACCACCAACACCATGTCAGAGAAAAGGCAAAAAAGTTTAGGGATGAACCTGCCAAAAAGGGCCAAGTCCAACAATCGGAATCCCCAGTTGTCTTCTATTTTAAAACAGCTCCTCCGGGAAAATTGGGCAGTTGTGGAATTAGGCATGAGGGGGTCAGTATCTAGGCAAATTACATTGGAGAATGCCCTTAGACAAGGGTGTATCGGGCGCCAAACTTGTTCTCCTTATATTTGGTCAATTTGCCTTGAGGGAGGCCAAAGTCAATTCTCCGAAAATGTGTGTGACACATGTATTGTGTATCGTTTATGTTGATGACCTGGAATTGTGGATCTAATGCAGGTGGGAATGTAAAGAAAGCTTGAGGACTTCAGCAACTATTGTGAGGCTAAGGGTTTAGCTAATAATATTTAAAAAAATGAAAATCATGCATTATTAGAAAAAGTCCAAACCATTTTTCGTGATCGCTGGAAGTTAAAGCCTCTGAAGTTGCCTCCTTGTACAAATACCTGGGAATGTTTTTTAATTAAAAATTGCATTGAAAGTCCCATTTACAAGCTAGGGAATCATGGAGTTTATCAATGGTAGGAGTCCTAATTAAGTTCAAAAAGGAGTTTGGTGGTCCCTCTCTGACACAGGGATCCCAGCTTATAGAGCTATGGTCCCACCACAATGTTTATGTGGGGTAGAACTTGCAACCCTAGATTCAAATTACAATTGGGACAGAAGCGAAGTCAAATGCCTAGAATATTACTTTGGCTACCCAAAGTTGTGATGGTTCAGGCCATAAGTGTAGAATCCGGCCTGCTGTCTTGATTTCTTGGCATGGAATATGTGTTTACACTCGTGGTACAAACTGTGATGTATGGATGATGAAAACATCTCTACTCTCTGTGCTAGGGCAATTAATATCAGTGAATTGAAATGGGTGAAAGGGTAAAATCTCAGCTGTTTGAAATGGCAGTAAAAATGAGCTTAGCTAACTATAAAGTAGAAGAGCCCCAACTATTTTTGAAAAAAGAGTTTAATGATATATGTGTGAGGAAGTCTTGGCTCGTGGACCTACGTTACCAATATCCTAATGAAATGTTATCTATTGGAATCATGGCAGACGAGCACAGCTTATCCTTACCAAGCAATGTTAATCAACACTCAAATGTGCATGCTTATTTTGAAATTTCACTTTGGTTTTCATTTTTTATATATAAATTCTGGAAATATTTATGGATTATTAGATGCAGCTGGGCAATGCACATGTGGTTTGTGTAGTGAGAATTTTAATGTGCATGTTCTGTTTGATTGTTTGTATTTTTTATCTGCCACACGCTTGTTTTTAAGATCCATCTTTAACAAGTATATGATTCAGACTAGAAAGGAAGTGATTTGACTCTTCTTTAACATGGAAACGTTTGATGTAACATGTTCTTTGGGTAGATTTTAAGGGGTAGTCCTTTGTTAATTGTATACTATTCTAAGATTGTTTTAATGTACTGTGGTTGTATTTATTGGATTTTACTACTACTAGTATGGTCCACCAAATTACATGATTGATTTCACAAGGTTCCTTAGAAAAAGGGTCTCTTGAAATATGATTTCACTCAAGATGAAGTTATATATCGTTATAGAGTAAACCACGAATATGTGATTATGAAATCCGACCTTGTTATAAAGCTCATATATCTCTATAGTCCTCTTAGTACAAAATAATCAGAGAATTGAGGATTATAGCACATGGCCACATAGCACCAGATGATTCATATATAACTGTAAACTTTTCAACATGCAGACTTTTCCTGGGTGCAGCACTTAAGACAGGTGAACACTTTCTAATTACTATTAGTGAACTTTAGAATTAACTTGCTATTATCATCATAACAAATGAAATATCACTAGCTGATAATTTAAATAATACAGCACTTTAACAAAAACACTAAAATTGTTTGAAGAAAAGGCTGCCATCTGGGGTATGTCATAATGCACTAAAGAGTTTACAACACTAAAGTTGGTAAAGACAAGTTGAAGACTAATAGAAAATAGTAGCTATTTTCATTTATTGTTTTAAATGTTTTATTGAGTCATTGAGTGCAGGGCACGTAGATACATTGATAAATATACTTCAAAGATGAATAAATGTAAGTGCAAGTAAATATATACCCACAATTATAATTATGGATGCAAAAAAGTGCAGCCCTGATCTGGAAGGAAAAGGCTGAAATGGTACAGTAGAGTAATACGAATACTTCCATAAATTACATCTCATTTCAATAGCCTACTAAAAAATGCAAAGTGTTGCATTACAAAACCTATAATATAATATGAGGTGGATTCAAATTCAAAGATTAGATATAACTCATATATACGTTCAATATCTCTTAGGTAATTATGAACCCTGATTTTAAAGTGCTTGTGTTCAGATTTAAAGTGTACTTTACCCTCTGATAATCTTCAAAATATACCAAGATGTTCAGTACTCGGCTTTGTTACCCATCATACCCCAGCTATTTCAGATTAGATTGGACACCAGATCTTGTGCATTTTATTAGTTACTCTCAACCTAACAAAGTGGTGTCAATGCAGCCTCGCAATCTTCCTGATTTCAATAACCCACTCTGTTGCACTTGTGGAGAGTGTATCTATCCATTTTCAGGCTATCACTCTCCTAGTGTTTGAAATAGGCTCCTCTTAACGGTAATCAGAATTCTGGTTGTAATTGTAATAAAAATGTAGGAATGTAGGTAAAGGGGGTGGTACCTACTTCAGTGACCCACTTTTCACCACCAGAAATTCTTAAACATAAAAATCTTCAGGAACACTGGGCACCAAACAAACATTACCCCAAACCACTCTTAGGCAGTCCCTTTTTGCAAACTTGTACTGTAATAACCCAGAAATGTATTTAACAATAAAAAACTACAGAAGCCATCATGGCATAAAAATTGCTCATGTATACCACTGAAATATATTACAACACAATATAAGTAGTTAACCTGAACACAGGGCGACAAGAGTTCAAGGAGCCTGAAAAGGGAAGACATCAGGGATAGCGAAGGAAACATCAGAATCATTTAAAGGTTATTTGCATTTGCTCTCTTTGTCCAGAATCCTAAATTGTCTGCCACCAAAAGCTCTGTGAGTTTCAGGGTAAATTGAATCCTCGACCCATCTCAACCTGGCTTTAGACCATCATATAGCACAGAGACAGCTCTGGTTGTGGTGACTGATCGCATCAGATGCGCTCTTGATACTAATGTTCTATCTATGTGTGTGCTGCTGTGCTAGTCTGCTGCATTTGAGACGGTGTCCCGTCCTAGGTTACTTTACAGGCTGCAAGTGATTGGAATCCCTGGAACTGTGCATCAATGGTTTAAGGATTTTCTTTCCCACAGAACTCAAACAATCACACTGGGATCATATAAATCTCGCACCACAGTGCTGGAGACAGGGGTGCCCCAGGTTTCCAGTCTGAGCCCTTCGCTTTTCAACATTTATGTTGCTACTCTTGCCAAGATGGTTGAAGCTTTTGGGTTCGATATTATCTCTTATGCAGATGATATGCAGTTTATAATCTCTCTGGACAATGATTTAGCCAAAGTAAAAGAAAACTTCTCAGCAGGGATGACAGCAATTGCTACCTGGATGATAGAGAACTGTCTCCAGCTGAACGCTGTAAAAACTGAGATTATGCTGTTTGGCCATGCCCAACAAATAAGGAAATCCGATTGGTTGGCCATGGAACACAGCACTACCCCTACACCTAAACAAGTTGTTAAGAACATGGGAATCTGTCTTGATCAGTCTCTTACTATAACAGAGCAGCTACATTCAGTCATTGGCTCCTGTTTTCAAATGATGCAACTTTTCAAGAAAGCATTCCCGCACCTCCACTCCCAGTGAGAAGCATTTTGGTGCAGGCCCTTGTTATTAGCCGTTTGGACTATGGCAATGCCTTATTGGCCTCAGCTATTGAGATGCTGTAATGAAAACTACAGGTATTCAGTATACTGCGACCCGCCTCATTTATAATCTTCCATCTGGCACTTCGTCGAAACCCTTCTTCATTCCTTGCATTTGTTACTTGTCTGGAAGAGAGTTATTTTTAAAATGTGCTGCCATACCTATAGGCTCTAACAAGAGAAGGTCCCAGTTATTTCACTTTGAAGCTTTCTTACTATTGCCCTCCTAGACTTCTCAGATTCAGTAATAAAGCCTTGTTAACTGTTCTCCTGGTCAGAAAGTCCCATTCTGGGGGCAGGTCTTTCTCTTACCTAGCCCATCATTATTGAATGAGCTACTGCTGCACATTCACACATGTTCAGATTACTCTCTTTTTAGGAAGAGACTGAAAAAAATACTGTTTTAATTAGTTGTCCCATTTTGCCTTAACCTGTGGTTGTGCCGAGTTACCCCTGATGGGGTGATTTGTGTGCATTATAAATTATTGTAACATAACAGAGCAATCACTGATTCTATCTCTAGGAAAAAACATGGCTACTTGAAATTAGTTGTGTGTTTTGATACCAACCTAGGGCATACAGAGAAACTCCAATAAGTAGGTAACCTAATCTATATGAAGAGTTGACAAAAGCAGTGCTGATGGGAGAGTGAGAGTTTGACTTGATCCATTATTTAATGGTACTGATAGAATGTGCATCAATATGTGTAGAAGTAAAGCATATATGAATGGTACTCCCAGTTATTCTTATAATGCCGGAAAAGAAAAAAAGAAGAAAAGGGGAATATTGTGAAGGTATTTGAGAGTTGAAGATGCTTGCCTATTTCGGAAGGTCCCTCTTAGTAAACACATTTCAAATAGAGTAGAGGTTAATGCCAGGGCTTTAAACAGTGCTTTGAATTGATATGGCTTATTGTATATTTGTCATTTTAGAAGCACACGTGTAATGAAGATCAGTACCCATTTGCACTGGTCCAGTCAGTGTGGATAATTTGTTATTAAGTTTTTAGAGAGACTCAAATCAACACACATTGAAACAGACATTATGCTCTTCTTCATTAGATTATCATATTGCCACTGGATTCTTGGAGGCCATCACAATCTATATTATCCACAAAGGTATCATTATGGAAAGCCTGCATATTCAAAAGGAGAAGGAAAGCCATTATTTGTCTAATTAGATGAGTCTTGGTATATTCTTAGCAAAACAGCTAATGAACAGTAATCATATTTTCAAACATTTATAACTCTATTTATGCTCAATAGCTTTTAGATGAGTGGACACATTACTATCTGCTCAAAGAACATCTTACAACATTTTTACCAAATATAACAGAGTCAAGAGAATTATCATGGAATGAATTATATATCAAGTTGGGCCTCTCTCGAACTGTTCATAAACTTTTAAAAGTTTCTGTGATTTATAAAAACACAACAAATAAAAATCTTCATACACAATAGAAACATTGAAAGGATTTTCAAGGGGAAAATGGCCTTACCTTCAACTGTTTGGAATAAATACATGTCAGGTCAGTGTAATTCTCACCTGAAGTTTCCCCAGAGGTGAATTGCAAGTTTTGAAGCAAGGTTCCAACTTCCCTCACCCACCAAGAATGCCCAACAATGTAAAATCAAGAAATGGTGAGATGGGGAAGAGGGGAAACAAGGGAAGAGAAATAACACACGTTCCATGGCATATTCAGGGGTGAATGGTAAAGTTCAGAATCTTTCTATGTGATTCCTGCATGTATAGAAAATAATATGAATGTTAGTGTATGTATATGGTTTTATCTAATAAACATACTCTATTTCTAAAATGCGTTTGCAGCTTACTGCGGTAACAACTGTTTAAATCCCCTCTTCCACTTAGGATATAGTGGAGGTAGACACAGGATCAGATCAGAATCTACGTAAGTAAAAGAGGAAAAATTAGGTATTTATAGTAATCAGAATAGAAGACATATACAGAAAGTGAGAAGCAGCATATGAACAAACCTAAAATTGTGGCATATCAGGGAATCAACGAAAGCCCTAGAAACAGACACCCAGAAAAAAAAGGGAAATAGAATAGATTCCCAACTTGAATTGTTTCTCAAACCCAAAACAAAGAAATCACACAAAAATGTGCAGGGCTAGAAATATGGATTAGCTCCTTAACTTCAAGAACTGACTAATCCCTAATTTGTATTTTATACAGCTTCATCAGGAATGCACAACAGGAAATGGAATCTCCAAACGCCGTGGGACTAATCCGCAGATAAGTAAAATAAAAATACTTTGTTAGCGCAGAGCGCGTTACCACCTTAAACCTAGATGTTGATTCCTTAATGGTCCTTTGTATTTTCTTTTCCAGGTTTCAAAAGACTAACCGAGCTTAACACAAGCAGCATGAAGAACTGAATCGGAATCCATGAGGGAAGAAGAGCCACAGCCAGATGAAGGTGCTGACCGCGACGTGTGGTGATCCTGGAAGCAGAAGGTAAGTGAAGGGCAGAGCAGAAGACACGCATGTGTCAACTAGAACGCGAAGTGCTCTTCCATCCGTGCCGGACGATTTTATGCTAGCACTGCTCTGCCCCCTCTGCATACTTGACCGGGTGCGGAGCAGGCATGACATTCAGTTTGGAAACATTAATACATTAATATGCAAACTGTATATACACAGTTACAACTATATATATATATATATATATATATATATATTCCAAATGAGATATTTTCTTTCCAAAATAATCGTCCAGCACTCCCAGGCGGGTTCAATTGCTCAGTTCTTTATTTGAACGACAAAAACAACATCTACGCGTTTCAGCAGTCTCAGCTGCCTTGCTCACGATGTCTGAGCGCCAACATTTTTTTCTTAAAATACTCACTTTCAAAGACAAAGAACATTGAAGAGGGACTACAAGAATTAAAGAAAACATTAGCCAGCACGCTTACTCCTATTACAGCGGCGGCCATATTAGAACATGCAAGGTACATGCAAAAAAACACATTACAAGGAAAGTTCCTTTTGTTAAAATTGTTCCTGCTATTAGTAGCATAGAATTTCCAAAGAGGATGTTTAAATCCTACTTGTGCTTTACCTTTCTGAATTTTTATATCTCACAGAGACTCCAAGTCCCTTGTACTTATAATTCAGATATCCGGTCAAATTTCACATATCAGTTTTTCATGAAAGTAATCAAATAAACATCCCTTTTTTTATGTTCCTATTTTTGCAACCTCTAATTCCTCAAATTATACGTTCTAAATATATTCCTACAGTTTCAAAGCCAACGGGAGTAAAAAGATTATTTTTCAATTAAATATATCGTAAAGTTCTTCAAATATTAAAGTGCAAATACCAAGTGCAAATCAATCGCTAAAAGTGCAAGTGCTTCACCGTATATTATTACATATATTTCATATACTAATTAAAACACAATATACAAAAGACTATATAATTAAAATGTCATTATATATACCAAATTTCTAAAGTGCAAGTGCTTCACAGTATATTTTCTTCCATATTAAAAAAGGGGAAAACCTATTTCATATACTCATTAAAGAAAAAAAACACTTTTTTTTAAAACACTATTAATATCCTAAAATATCTAAAATCGATATACATGAACTACCCCTTAATTACTTCTTAATCTGTATGAAATAACAGAAGAAGCTGTACATATAAAAAGTTACATCTTAAAAACAATTTTTCTTTTATGTACAGCAATCATCTAATCCTTTTACATCCCTCTTCCTCAAATTCTTACCATACCAATAAAAACAGAAAAAGTAAAAAAAGTGTCTCATTTTGTGCAGTTTATACCCTTACATTCCCTTCCCTCAACAGCCTCAGTGTAGACATGTATAAAGGTCCTCATCTACGTTCAATCCATGAGGTTCCTTACTATTAAACTCCAAAATATAATAGGTTTCCAATTTCCTGAGTTCCTTTTCCCTATCTCCTCCTCTCTTTTTACGGGGAATTTCTGCTATACAGCTATACTGTAGGCTGGAGGGATTACTTTGATGATACTTCTCAAAGTGTCTTGCAACCGGGTAAGTTCTATCCTTGTTTAAAATTGCTCTCCTGTGTTGTAAAATCCTTTTATACACTGGTAAAGTTGTACTACCTATATATACCTTCGGACAGTTACATTGTAATAAATAGACAACAAAATCAGATCTACAGGTTAAAAAACTTTTGATGAAAATAGTTTTATTAAAAAATGTTTTAAAATTCGTGCCATTCATTCCATGTTGGCACGCTTTACATTTAGAACATTTTTTAAAACCTGGTTTTTGTTGGAGCCAATTCAAGGCTCCACTCTTCCGTTCCTGAAATTCACTTCTCACAATTAAATCTTTCAATGACTTTGATTTCCTATAAGTGATATTAGGCTGTTTATTCACTTGTGGGCCTATCAAAGGGTCACCCTGTACCAGATACCAATGTTTTTTAAAATGGCTCTGATTTCTTTGTGTTTGGTGTTAAAAGTCATAATAAATCTTGGATTCTCCACACTTTTCTGATCTTTCTGCTTAGTTTTCTCCTTCTTTTTCTGAGTTCGTGACGGTTCAAAGAGTACCTTTTGTCTCTCAAGATTCCTAGCTTTCTTAGCTGCACCTTCTATTATATGTGGTGAGTACCTCTCTCTCAGTGAATCTACTCATCATCTCTTGTTCGATTCTCAGATACTCTTCCTGGCTGCTACATGCCCGCCTAGCCCTATAAAATTCCCCAAAGGGAATACTTCGTATCAATGGTACTGGGTGGGCACTCCCCGCGTGGAGAATAGTATTTCCCGCAGTAGGTTTTCGAAATATAGTGGTCTCAAGTTTTTCCCCTACTGGTTGAATTCTGATATCAAGAAAATCCATGCTGGTTTTACTAAACTGTCCCACAAATTTCAAATTCAACGAGTTCTGGTTCAGATCCACAATGAATTGTTCTATGTCCGTTTCCGTGCCCTGCCACAGCACGAAAACGTCATCTATGAATCTTACCCAAAGTAAAATGTTATCTGACCAATGTTCTAAGGGCGGCCTCCGAGCACCTGCTCCTCCCACCAGCCCAGATGCAAATTAGCATAGCTGGGGGCGAAGCAGGTGCCCATCGCCGTCCCTTGTTCTTGCCGATAGAGATCATCCCCAAATAAAAATATATTATTCGTCAGACACCACTCCATTAACTCTAAAATCATTCGATTATGTCTCATGAATCTTATTGGTTTTCTATTCAAAAAGTACTCTGCCGCTTTTAAACCATCTACATGACGTATACTCGTATACAACGTGGAGATATCCAATGTCATTAAAATCATGGTGGTTGCATCCCAATGAATATCAAAAATGCACTTAAGAAAATCAGTAGAATCCTTAATATGTGAAGTCAATGTTCTAACGATAGGATTTAAAAAATAATCAATATATCTAGATGCATTTTCGAACAAGCTGCCACATGAAGAGATTATGGGTCTGCCCGGAGGTGTGGTGGTACTTTTATGCACCTTCGGGAGCATATAAAACACTGGTATTACTGGTTTCTCTTTTTTGATAAATTTGAACTCATCCCAGCTTAACAGTTCATCTTGTTTCCATATTTCGAGTCCGGGTGCGGAGCAGGCATGACATTCAGTTTGGAAACATTAATACATTAATATGCAAACTGTATATACACAGTTACAACTATATATATATATATATATATATATATATATATATATATATATATATATATATATATATATATATATATATATATATATATATATATACATACATATATATATATTCACTATTAATCCACAGGTTTCAGGGACATTATAGTTAGGCTGACATTTTACTCGTACAAAACCAGAGAAATTCAGCCGTTATAGTTAGCTGAGCTAGCTATAGCTCACGCCCCTGCAATGCACTGCTGATGACGTCACATACTACATCACTCATGACATGGTCAGTGACATCACTGATGACATCTCAAAAGACATCACTGATGACATCATGTGAGTGTGAGTGTTTCTAAAAAGTTTAAGAATGTTATATATATACGCCAAGGTGTATTCGAAGAATGAGTGGGTGTATGAGTGTCTGTATGGATGATTTAGTGGGTGTGTGAGTGACTGTATAAGTGAGTGATTAAACGTGTCTTAGTGAATGCATGAGTGAATGACTAATCTGTGTGCACGTCAGTATCAGTCTGGCAGTTGGTGTGTAAGTGGCTGCATGGGTTGGTGAGTAGCTACACGAGTGTCTATATAGGTTAATGATTAGTTGTCTGAGTACCTGTATGGGTGCCTGAGTGTCTGTATGGGTGGATGGGGGTGTGACTCCCTGCATGGATTTGTGAGTGGGTGATTCACTCGGTGTATGGGTTCATGAGTGCGTGTGCGAGGGGCTGTATGGGTGAGTGAGTGTGCATATGACTGTGTTCGTGAGTGAATGGATATCTCTGTGGTATATGTGTGAGTAACTACATATGTGAAAGGTAGTATATGTAAGTGTTGGAGTATATAAGTGACTATATGTGAGAGTGAGGATTGTGAGAATGACTGTATGGAGTGTGTGCTTGCATCAGTGATTGTATAGGAGAGTAAGTATGTGTTAGTATCTATATGAATAAGTTAGGTGGTGTGTATTTAACTGTATAGTTGAGTAAATGGCAATGTGATTGTTTCTTTGTGTGACTGACTAGGTATGTGAGTAACTCTATGGGTGAGTGGTGGTGTGTGAGTGTCTGTATGGGTATATGATTGCATATATCAGTGGCTGTATAGATGAGTGACTGCATGAATGAGTGACTGTATGGGTGAGTGAGTGGATGGGTGTACACCTATGAATCAGTGAGTGGGTATTTACTAACTGGTATTGGTGTGTCTATGGTTTTGAGAATGGTAGTCTGTATTTTAGAGTGGGTGTATCAAAGGTTATATTATGGTGTGAAGAGGTGCATCAGATATTAAGTGAATGATGTAATCAGTGATGTCATTTGAGATGTCATCAGTGATGTCATCAGTGATGTCATCAACCATGTCATGAGTGATGTAATATGTGACGTCATCAGCAGTGCATTGCAGGGGTGCGAGTTATATAACGGCCGAATTTCTCTGGTTTTGTACGAGTAAAATGTCAGCCTAACTATAACGTCCCTGAAACCTGCGTTTTTTTAGTACATTTCTAAGGTTTTTTAAATGCAAATTTCTAACTATTACGTCCCTGAAACCTGTGGTTTTTTCAGTGAATTATTAAGGTTTTTTAAATGCTAATGACTATCTATAACGTCCCTGAAACCTGTGGTTTTTTCAGTGAATTTCTAAGGTTTTTTAAATGCTAATTTCTAACTGTGCCTACATCGGTAGGATATGTGCAGAAAGAAGAAGAAAGTTGAAGAAAGAAGCAAGAAAAATGCAGAAAGTGGCAACAGAAGTCCAGAAAGAGGAAGAAAGGTGCAAAAAGAAGCAAAAGAAGTGACATGTTACTTAAAAATAAACATACAAATACTTGAATACCTATGTTTCAAACAGCATACTCTGTAAATGTGTGTACAAAAAGGTGAATGCATTTCTTTCTGCTCATAATACAGGCCACATGGGTATTCAATAGTATATTTGAGTGGCTCTATAACACCTATATACATAAGACATGTCTACCTGTGCAAACGAATGAAAAAGCAGAACTGAGAAGATTTGTCCACCTGCAGGAGAAGCTACCCGCTTTTTAAGCTACCATCTTCAGATGCATAACACATGTAAGAATGCATGTACAAGTAGACATATACTTCAGTCACGAGAGCACACAGACCTTTAAACTTGACAGCTTTCACTTCCCATTTGAGTAAACACAAAAAGAGGCGGGAGAAGTCCAGAGAGAAGCAAGAGAAGTGCAGAAAAAAACAAGAGAGGTGCAGAAAGAGTAACAAATGTGCAAAAAGGGGCAAGAGAAGTGCAGAAAGAGGAAAGAGAAGCGCAGAAAGAGGCAAGAGAGGAGCAGCAAGAGGCAAGAGAAATGCAGAAAGAGGCAAGAGAAGTGCAGAAAGAGGCAAGAGGGGTGCAGAAAGAAGCAAGAGGGGTGCAGAAAGAAGCAAGAGGGGTGCAGAAAGAAGCAAGACTAGTGCAGAAAGAAGCAAGAGCAGGTCAGAAAGAAGCAAAAGAGGTACAGAAAGAGGCAAGAGGGTTGCAGAAAGAAGCAAGAGAGGTACAGAAAGAGGCAAGATAAGTGCAGAAAGAAGCAAGAGAGTTGCAGAAAGAAACAAGAGAGGTGCAGAAAAAAGCAAGAAAAGTGCAGAAAAAGACAAGTGAGGTGCAAAAAGAGGAATGAGAGGTGCAGAAAGAGGCAAGAGAAGCGCAGAAAGAAGCAAAAGAGGTGAAGAAACAGGCAAGAGAACTGCAGAAAAAGGCAAGAGAGTTGCAGAAACAGGCAAAAGAGGTGCAAAAAGAGGGAACAGGGGTGCAGACAGAGGCAAGAGAAGTGCAGAAAGAGGGAAGGGGTGCAGAAAGAGGCAAGGGGAATGCAGAAATTTAAAAGAGGTGCAGAAAGAAGCAAGAGCAGTGCAGAAAGAACTAATTGACGTGCAGAAAGAGGCAAGAGGGGTGCAGAAAGAGGCAAGAGAAGTACAGAATAATGCAAAAGAGGTGCAGAAAGAGGCAAGCGAACTACATAAAGAGGCAAGAGAGGTGCAGAAAGAGGCAAGAGAGGTGCAGGAAAAGGGAAGAAGGGTGCAGAAAGAGGCAAGAGGGGTGCAGAAAGAACCAACAGAGGTGCAGAAAGAGGCAACAGGGGTGCAGAAAGAGGCAAGAGAAGTGCAGAAAGAAGCAAAAGAGGTGCAGAAAGAGGCAAGAGAACTGCAGAAAGAAGCAAGAGAACTGCAGAAAGAGGCAAGAGAGATGCAGAAAGAGGCAAGAGAAGAACAGGAAAAGGGAAGAAGGGTGCAGAAAGAGGCAAGAGGGGTGCATAAAGAGGCAAGAGAAGTGCAGAAAGAAGCAAAAGAACTGCAGAAAGAGGCAAGAGAACTGCAGAAAGAGGCAACAGAGGTGCAGAAAGAAGCATGAGAGGTGCAGAAAGAGACAAGAGGGGTGCAGAAAGAGGTAAGAGGGATACAGAAAGAAGCAAGAAAGGTGCAAAAAGAAGCAAGAGAAGTGCAGAATGAAGCAACAGGAGTGCAGAAAGAGGTTAGAGGGGTGCAGAAAGAGGCATGAGGGGAGCAGAAAGAGGCAACTGAGGTGCAGAAGGAGGCAAGAGAACTCCAGAAAGAGAAAAGAGAGTTGCAGATACAGGCAAAAGAGGTGCAGAAATAGACAACAGGGGCGCAGACAGAGGCAAGAGAAGTCCAGATAGAAGAAAGAGGGGTACAGAAAGAGGCAAGAGGGGGGCAGAAATTTGCAAGAGATGTGCAGAAATTTGCAAGAGCAGTGCAGAAAGAACCAACAGAGGTGCAGAAAGAGGCAAGAGGGGTGCAGAAAGAGGCAAGAGAAGTGTAGAAAGAAGCAAACGAGGTACAGAAAGAGGCAAGAGAACTTCTGGGCACACTCAGAACTCTTCCTGGGGGGACAAAGGGGAGGTCAGTCTGATCCTCTCCCTCCTCCTCCTCCACAGGAGGAATTGGATTTTCCAGGACAAGGTCATTTTCACCTTCCTGGCCAGTTTCAGAGGGGGGGGCCTGGGTTTCTTCACCCCTGGCCCCTTCCTCATCTTCTGCCCCACCCTCCTTGCCTACCCCTTCAGACCCTAGGGGCCTGCTGAGATCATCAGCTAGTAACACCTCCCTGAGGTGTTGGGTGCTGGCACTTTTGCCTGTCTTCAACTTCCTAGTAGTGCATAAGGCTCTCAATTCCAAGAATGGGAGTTTATCATACTTGGAGGGAAGAAGCCCACTGGCTTCTGGCAAGGACTCACTGGGTCCTGGCTTTGAAGACATCACTAGTGAGGTGTGGTGTATGCACTACCTACTCTAGTGTGGCCTACTAAACTCTCTTGAGTTGTAGAAAGGGTGTTCTGTCCCTTAACACACAACTCTAAGTTCAGTAGAACTTACTGTATTACTAAGCTTGATTTATAAGTACCTTAGGTACCCTTAGTGGTTTTCAGTTGATCAATTCAATTGAGATTATCTGGTAAAACAATAGCAAGCTGTAATCCCACACGCTGCACACCAATGTGAGAAGTTGGCCTGGCATATGCTGTCCACTAATTATAGTGGGCACCTTGCACCAGTCCAAACAACCCCTTATTGGAGATAGGTTAAAGACAACCTTTATTGAAAGCTATCCTAGTGGTAGCTATGGAGAGCAGCCTTCAGGCTAAGTCTTGAAGGAATGTAAAGCAGCTTGTTTTACCAGTCTATAATCTCTTGAGTGACCAAATGAAAGAGGACCACACCAGGTATATATTCAAAATATATGTATTTATTACTAAACACACCCCTCTAGTCTCTTTATGAGGCTAGAGTTCAAAGTACATACGTTACGAGTTAGTTATCTACAATAATAGCACAAATACACGTTTGAGCCCCAGGGGCGTACCAAACCATATACCAATAAAGTGGTATAAGAACCACGACTGAGCTAGACACAAGGCCTAGAGCCTGTAGAAGTGCTTGGACCACAAGGAACCACCCAAGGCAGTGACACAGGGGACCCACGGGGGACGCGTGCAGTGTATGAACACAACCGCGAACCACCGTTAACTTCTATGGGGAAAGTCGCGATTAGAATTTAAAAGAAAAGGGACACTTAGAGGAGGACTTGGAGCAAACCCTTTGAGAACTAGGCTGTTCTAGTGTCAGTACCCACGGGAGCACCGGAGTACTTGAGTTACCTCACCCAGGGAAGCCGGGTGCATAGGTGTCTTTCGGGGTCGGGTTTCGTCGTCGCTTTCTATGGCGATCTGCTGCAAAGTGCTGCTGGCGGCCAAGTCGAAAGTGTTCGGGTGGATCCAAAGGTGGATCGAAGATCTGAAGAACCTGAAAGCAGAGGGGACAGAGTCTGGGTCACTAGCCAGTGACCAGGAAGGCGATGAGCAGATGCCCACCGATGTCGAGTGCTTCAGGTAGGTTGACGGTCGTCTTGACTCTTCAGCCACGAGGTCCAGGAGGCGTTGACGACAACCAGGAGCTGGATTCGAGCTGTCCCACAACGTCTGTCGATTGCAGGGGTGTCGGCGACCGGATTGGACCCAACAAGCCTTGGCAACGGCAAGTCTTGGGGAAATAGAAGAAGGACGATGTTGCAGACCAGCAAGGTCTGGGGGACTCACCCAGCAAGGATAAGTCAGGGCACATCTGGAGCAACCAGGGAGCCCAAGCAGAAAAAGATTGGCCTTCGGGAGGGCCTACTAGCCAATGGACTAGCGACCGCGAAGGAGCCTCGAGACGATGCACGTGGAGCTGGCTCACAGGACACTCGTGGAGTGGAGGCCAGTGATCTTCGGTGCAGTTGGTGCTGGAGGCTGGGGCTACTCGGAGCCCAAAGCACGACTTCGTGGGAGACCCAGAAGAGGATGCAAATGCGTTCAGTGTCCAGGGGTCACGGTTCCACGTTACCCATGACAGCTACGGGCCTCAGCTTTGCTGGGGACTCAGGGCAGCCTCGGAAAAGTCTGGAAATCCACCTCTGGTGATGCAAAGACTTCGGCGTCCGACGGGAGCTTCAGCGATGCAGACCGGACAATTGCTTCTTTGGTGCCTGCCAAGCAGGGGAGTCACTCCTTGACCCCAAGGGAGATTCTTCAGTCCTCTAATCTTGAAGTAGAGCGTCGAAGGTCCAGGATTCTGTGTCAGAGTTTCATCCAGGTAAATCTAAAGTCCTAAGGACTGGGTTCCCCTACTTATACTAAGGTAGGGGGTTGGACATACTCTGTGACCCCACCTATGGGAGGGTCAGGGCAGAGGGGTGGTTACACCCCTTTCCCTTTGTCCAGTTTCACGCCAGAGCAGGGGCTGGAAGCCCCTGAGCCGGTTTGAACTGGGGTATGCACAGGGACACCAAGTGTGCCCCCAGTGCAGGACTTCAAAGCACCAGAGAGTGCTCCCGCCCAGCCCCAATACACACTATCCTGTCTGGGGAGGTGGTCACACCTCCCTGGGACAGGAAACCTATTGTCCAGGCCTCCCCTGCCGGAGTTTCGGTCAGCAGCAGGAGGCCAGACTCGTGTCTGTGGCAGCGGCATCCATTTTGTGATGCCAGGGTTTGGAAAGTCAGTACCGGGCATACCGGTGTGTACATGTCTTTCCCTCTAGAAGGGTGGAATGCTACCCCCGCCACCAGAACTGGCGGGGGTAGTATTCCAAGATGTTTGACACCAAACACAACATGTTTCCGTGCAGCCATCCCAAAGTTAGCATTTAACGCGAGGTTATAATGCGCTTAAGAGTATATGGTCAGGCTGCACTACAAACAGCATCAGAGAAGGGTCTCCGAATGCTGCAGAGGGGCCCTGCTCATGCAGGGGCACCCTCTCACATAGGAACCACGCACTCTGCCTTCAGGATTGATAAGGCCTGCCATAGGAGTGACTTATAGGTTTATATGTGTGTATGTATATAGTGATATAGGTAGCCTATATCACAGTAAGGAGTGCATGCACCACCTTACCCAGGCTGCAGTAGCAGACCTGTGGTGTCAGTTTGGATGGCCTTCCAGGGGTGGCACAATACATGCTGCAGCCCCTGGTAGGCCTCTGAGGTACCTATGCCCTGGGTACATAGTATACCATATACTAGGGACTTACAAGGGCACTCCAGATTCCAATCAGAGATGTGCCTAAGGCACATGGAAACCATTTTAGAGAGGAAGCAGCTAGGCTGGGGTTCTGATTAGCAGGGCCCCAGCCAGACTAAGGTCGAAAAACAGTGAAGCATCAGCAAAAAGTGGGGGTACCCATGTGAAGCAGATCCTACTCTCCTACAAGGGGTACAGAAAGAGGCAAGAGGGGTTTCAGAAAGAGGCAACAAAGGTGCAGCAGGAGGCAAGAAAACTGCATAAAGATGCAAGAGAGTTGTAGAAACAGGCAAAAGAAGTGCAGAAAGAGGGAACAGGGGTGCAGACAGATGCAAGAGAAGTGCAGAAAGAGGGAACAGGGGTGCAGAAATTTGCAAGAGGTGCAGAAAGAAGCAAGAGGGGTGCAGAAAGAGGCAAGAGCAGTGCAGAATGAACCAAGAGATGTGCAGAAAAAGGAAGAAGGGTGCAGAAAGAGGCAAGAGGGGTGCAGAAAGAGGCAAGAGGGGTGCAGAACAAGGCAACAGGTGTGCAGAAAGAAGCAAGAGAGGTGCAGAAAGAAGCAAGAGAGGTGCAGAAAGAAGCAACAGAGGTGCAGTAAAAAGCAAGAGAAGTGCAGAAAGAGGCAAGAGAGGTGCAGAAACAGGCAAGAGAGGTGCAGTATGAACCAAGAGACATGCAGAAAAAGGAAGAAGGGTGCAAAAAGAGGCAAGAGGATTGCAGAAAGAAGCAAGAGAGGTGCAAAAAGAAGCAAGAGAAGTGCACAAGGAAGCAATAGGGGTGCAGAAAGAGGCTAGAGGGGTGCAGAAAGAGGCAAGAGAAGTGCAGAAAGAAGGAACAGGGGTGCAGAAATGTGCAAGAGAGGTGCAGAAAGAAGCAAAATCAGTGCAGAAAGAACCAACAGAGGTGCAGAAAGAGGCAAGAGGTGTGAAGAAAGAGGCAAGAGAAGCCTTGAAAGAAGCAAAAGAGGTGCATAAAGAGGCAAGAGCAGTGCAGAATGAACCAAGAGACGTGCAGAAAAAGGAAGAAGGGTGCAGAAAGAGGCAAGAGGATTGCAGAAAGAAGCAAGAGAGGTGCAAAAAGAAGCAAGAGAAGTGCACAAGGAAGCAATAGGGGTGCAGAAAGAGGCAACAGACGTACAGAAGGAGGCAACAGAGCTGCAAAAAGAGGCAACAGAGTTGCAGAAATAGGTAACAGAGGTGTAGAAAGAGGGAACAGGGGTACAGACAGAGGCAAGAGAGCTGCAGAAAGAGGGAAGAAGGGTGCAGAAATAGGCAAGAGGGGTGTAGAAATTTCCAAGAGAGGTGCAGAAAGAAGCAAGAGCAGTGCAAAAGAACCAACAGAGGTGCAGAAAGAGGCAAGAGAGGTGCAGAAAGAGGCAAGAAAAGTACAGAAAGAAGCAAAAGAGGTGCAGAAAGAGGCAAGAGGGGTGCAGAAAGAGGCAAGAGAGGAACAGAAAGAGACAAGAGAGGTGCAAAAAGACAGAAGAAGGGGGCAGAAAGAGGCAAGTGGGGTTCAGAAAGACGCAAGAGAGGTGCAGAAAGAAGCAAGAGAAGTGCAGAATGAAGCAACAGGTGCAGAAAGAGGCAAGAGGGGTACAGAAAGAGGCAACAAACGTGCAAAAGGAGGCAAGAGAACTGCAGAAACAGGCAAGAGAGTTGCAAAAGAGGAGCAGAAAGAGGGAACAGGGGTGCAGACAGAGGCAAGAGAGCTACAGAAAGAGGGAAGAAGGGTGCAGAAAGTAGCAAGAAGGTGCAGAAATTTGCAAGAGAGGAGCAGAATGTAGCAAGAGCAGTGCAAAAGAGCCAACAGACGTGCAGAAAGAGGCAAGAGGGGTGCATAAAGAGGCAAGAAAAGTGCAGAATGAAGCAACAGGGGTGCAGAAAGAGGCACGAGGGGTGCAAAAAGAGGCAATAGGGGTACATAAAGAGGCAACAGAGGTGCAGAAGGAGGCAAGAGAACTGCAGAAACAGGCAAGAGAGTTGCAGAAATAGGCAAGAGAGCTGCAGAAAGAGGGAAGAAGGGTGAAGAAAGAGGCAAGAGGGGTGCAGAAAGAAGCAAGAGAGGTGCAGAAAGAAGCAAGAGCAGTGCAAAAGAACCAACAGATGTGCAGAAAGAGGCAAGAGGGGTGCAGAAAGAGGCAATACATGTGCAAAAAGAAGCAAAAGAGGTGCAGAAAGAGGCAAGAGTGGTGCAGAAAGAGGCAAGAGAGGTACAGAAAGAGACAAGAGAGGTGCAAAAAGAGGGAAGAATGGTGCAGAAAGAGGCAAAAGAGGTGCAGAAAAAGGGAACAGGGGTGCAGACAGAGGCAAGAGAAGTGCAGAAAGAAGCAAAAGAGGTGCACAAAGAGGCAAGAGCGATGCAGAAAGAGGCAAGAGCAGTGCAGAATGAACCAAGAGACGTGCAGAAAGAGGCAAGAGGGGTGCAGAAAGAGGCAAGAGGGGTGCAGAATGAGGCAAAAGGGATGCAGAAAGAAGCAAGAGAGGTGCAGAAAGAAGCAACAGAGGTGCAGAAAGAAGCAAGAGAAGTGCAGAAAGAGGCAAGAGAGGTGCAGAAACAGGCAAGAGAGGAGCAGAAAGAGGAAAAAGGGGTGCAGAAAGAGGCAAGAGGATTGTAGAAAAAAGCAAGAGAGGTGCAAAAAGAAGCAAGAGAAGTGTACAAGGAAGCAATAGGGGTGCAGAAAGAGGCTAGAGGGGTGCAGAAAGAGGCAATAAATGTGCAGAAAGAAGCAAAAGAGGTGCAGAAAGAGGCAAGAGTGGTGCAGAAAGAGGCAAGAAAGGTACAGAAAGAGACAAGAGAGGTGCAAAAAGAGGGAAGAAGGGTACAGAAAGAGGCAAAAGAGGTGCAGAAAAAGAGAACAGGGGTGCAGACAGAGGCAAGAGATGTGCAGAAAGAAGCAACAGAGGTGCAGAAAGAGGCAAGAGGGGTGCAGAAAGAGGCAAGAGCAGTGCAGAATGAACCAAGAGACGTGCAGAAAAAGGAAGAAGGGTGCAGAAAGAGGCAAGAGGGGTGCAGAAAGAGGCAACAGGGGTGCAGAACGAGGCAACAGGGATGCAGAAAGAAGCAAGAGAGGTGCAGAAAGAAGCAACAGAGGTGCAGAAGGAAGCAAGAGAAGTGCAGAAAGAGGCAAGAGAGGTGGAGAAACAGGCAAGAGAGGAGCAGAAAGAGGAAAAAGAGGTGCAGAAAGAGGCAAGAGGATTGCAGAAAAAAGCAAGAGAGGTGCAAAAAGAAGCAAGAGAAGTGTACAAGGAGGCAATAGGGGTGCAGAAAGAGGCTAGAGGGGTGCAGAAAAAGGCAAGAGAAGAGCAGAAAGAAGCAACAGATGTACAGAAGGAGGCAATAGAGCTGCAGAAAGAGGGAAGACGGGTGCAGAAAGAGGCTAGAAAAGTACAGAAAGAAGCAAAAGAGGTGCAGAAAGAGGCAAGAGGGGTGCAGAAAGAGGCAAGAGCGGTACAGAAAGAGGCAAGAGGGGTGGAAAAAGAGGGAAGAAGGGTGCAGAAAGAGGCAAGAGGGGTGCAGAAAGAAGCAAAAGATGTTGCCGAAAGAAGCAAGAAAAGTGCAGAATGAAGCAACAGGGGTGCAGAAAGAGGCACGAGGGGTGCAGAAAGAAGCAAGAGGGGTATAGAAAGAGGCGGCAGAGGTGCAGAAGGAGGCAAGAGAACTGCAGAAACAGGCAAGAGAGTTGCAGAAACAGGCAAAAGAGGTGCAGAAAGAGGGAACAGTGGTGCAGACAGAGGCAAGAGAGCTGCAGAAAGAGGGAAGAAGGGTGCAGAAAGAGGCAAGAGGGGTGCAGAAATTTGCAAGAGAGGTGCAGAAAGAAGCAAGAGCAGTGCAAAAGAACCAACAGATGTGCAGAAAGAGGCAAGAGGGGTGCAGAAAGAGGCAAGAAAAGTGCAGAATTAAGCAACAGGGGTGCAGAAAGAAGCACGAGGGGTGCAGAAAGAGGCAAGAGGGGTACAGAAAGAGGCAACAGAGGTGCAGAAGGAGGCAAGAGAACTGCAGAAACAGGCAAGAGAGTTGCAGAAATAGGCAAAAGAGGTGCAGAAAGAGGGAACAGGGGTACAGACAGAGGCAAGAGAGCTACAGAAAGAGGGAAGAAGGGTGCAGAAAGAGGCAAGAGTGGTGCAGAAAGAAGCAAGAGAGGTGCAGAAAGAAGCAAGAGCAGTGCAAAAGAACCAACAGAGGTGTAGAAAGAGGCAAGAGGGGTGCAGAAAGAGGCAAGAAAAGTGCAGAAAGAAGCAAAAGGTGCAGAAAGAGGCAAGAGGGGTGCAGAAAGAGGCAAGAGAGGTACAGAAAGAGACAAGGGAGGTGCAAAAAAGGGAAGAAGGGTGTAGAAAGAGGCAAGAGGGGTGCAGAAAGAAGCAAGAGATGTGCAGAAAGAAGCAAGAGAAGTGCAGAATGAAGCAACAGGGGTGCAGAAAGAGGCACGAGGGATGCAGAAAGATGCAAGAGTGGTACAGAAAGAGGCAACAGAGGTACAGAAGGAGGCAAGAGAACTGCAGAAACAGGCAAGAGAGTTGCAGAAACAGGCAAAAGAGGTGCAGAAAAAGGGAACAGGGGTGCACACAGAGGCAGGAGAAGTGCAGAAAGTGGGAATAGGAGTACCGAAAGAGGCAAGAAGGGTGCAGAAATTTGTATGTGAGGTGCAGAAAAAAGCAAGAGCAGTGCAGAAAGAACCAAAAGAGATGCAGAAAGAGGCAAGAGGGGTGCAGAAAGAGGCAAGAGAAGTGCAGAAAGAGGGAAGAGAGGTGCAGAAACAGGCAAGAGAGATGCAGAAAGAGGCAAATGAGGTGCAGAAACAGGCAAGAGGGGTGCAGAAAGAAACAACAGAAATGCAGAAGGAGGCAAGAGAAGTGCAGAAAGAGGCACGAGAGGTGCAGAAAGAGGCAAGAGAGGTGCCGAAAGGGAGAACAGGTGTGCAGAAAGAGGGAAGAGGGGTGCAAAAAGAAGCAATAGGGGTGCAGAAAGAGGCAAGAGAAGAGCAGAAAGAAGCAACAGATGTACAGAAGGAGGCAAGAGAGCTGCAAAAAGAGGCCACAGAGTTGCAGAAATAGGCAAAAGAGGTGCATAAAGAGGGAACAGGGGTACAGACAGAGGCAAGAGAGCTGCAGAAAGAGGGAAGAAGGGTGCAGAAAGAGGCAAGAGGGGTGCAGAAAGAAGCAAGAGAGGTGCAGACAGAAGCAAGAGCAGTGCAAAAGAACCAACAGAGGTGCAGAAAGAGGCAAGAGGGGTGCAGAAAGAGGCAAGAAAAGTACAGAAAGAAGCAAAATAGGTGCAGAAAGAGGCAAGAGGGGTACAGAAAGAGGCAAGAGAGGTACAGAAAGAGACAAGGGAGGTGCAAAAAGAGGGAAGAAGGGTGCAGAAAGAGGCAAGAGGGGTGCAGAAAGAAGCGAGACGTGCAGAAAGAAGCAAGAAAAGTGCAGAATGAAGCAACGGGTGCAGAAATAGGCACGAGGGGTGCAGAAAGAGGCAAGAGGGGTACAGAAAGAGGCAGCAGAGGTGCAGAACGAGGCAAGAGAACTGCAGAAACAGGCAAGAGAGTTGCAGAAACAGGCAAATGAGGTGCAGAAAGAGGGAACAGGGGTGCAGACAGAGGCAAGAGAGCTGCAGAAAGAGGGAAGAAGGGTGCAGAAAGAGGCAAGAGGGGTGCAGAAATTTGCAAGAGAGGTGCAGAAAGAAGCAAGAGCAGTGCAAAAGAACCAACAGATGTGCAGAAAGAGGCAAGAGGGGTGCAGAAAGAGGCAAGAGGGGTACAGAAAGAGGCAACAGAGGTGCAGAAGGAGGCAAGAGAACTGCAGAAACAGGCAAGAGAGTTGCAGAAATAGGCAAAAGAGGTGCAGAAAGAGGGAACAGGGGTAGAGACAGAGGCAAGAGAGCTACAGAAAGAGGGAAGAAGGGTGCAGAAAGAGGCAAGAGTGGTGCAGAAATTTGCAAGAGAGGTGCAGAAAGAAGCAAGAGCAGTGCAAAAGAACCAACATAGGTGCAGAAAGAGGCAAGAGGGGTGCAGAAAGAGGCAAGTAAAGTGCAGAAAGAAGCAAAAGAGGTGCAGAAAGATGCAAGAGGGGTGCAGAAAGAGGCAAGAGAGGTACAGAAAGAGACAAGAGAGGTGCAAAAAAGGGAAGAAGGGTGTAGAAAGAGGCAAGAGGGGTGCAGAAAGAAGCAAGAGATGTGCAGAAAGAAGCAAGAGAAGTGCAGAATGAAGCAATAGGGGTGCAGAATGAAGCAATAGGGGTGCAGAAACAGGCAAGAGAGTTGCAGAAACAGGCAAAAGAGGTGCAGAAAAATGGAACAGGGGTGCAGACAGAGACAAGAGAAGTGCAGAAAGTGGGAAGAGGAGTACAGAAAGAGGCAAGAGGGGTGCAGAAATTTGTATGTGAGGTGCAGAAAAAAGCAAGAGCAGTGCAGAAAAAGCCAATAGAGGTGCAGATGAGACAAGAGGGGTGCAGAAAGAGGCAAGAGAAATGCAGAAAGAGGGAAGAGAGGTGCAGAAACAGGCAAGAGAGATGCAGAAAGAGGCAATTGAGGTGCAGAAACAGGCAAGAGGGGTGCAGAAAGAAACAACAGAAATGCAGAAGGAGGCAAGAGAAGTGCAGAAAGAGGCAAGAGAGGTGCAGAAAGAGGCAAGAGAGGTGCCGAAAGGGAGAACAGGTGTGCAGAAAGAGGGGTGCAAAAAGAAGCAAGAGAGGTGCAGAAAGAGGCAAGAGAGGTGCAGAAAGAGGGAAGAGAGTGCAGAAAGAGGCAAGAGAAGTGCAGAAACAAGCCACAGAGGTGCAGAAAGAGGCAAAAGTGGTACAGAAGAAAAAAGCAAGAGAGGTCCATAAAGAAGGAAGAGATGTGCAGAAAGAAGGGAGGTGCAGAAAGTGAAAGAGATGTGCAGAAAGAGGCAAGAGAAGTGCAGAAAATGAAGAAAGGTACAGAAAGAAGCATGAGAAATGCAGAAAGAGGCAAGAGAGGCGCAGAAAGAAGCAAGAGTGGTTTGCACACCATTAGTACCAATTTAACACCCACATTTAGCAATAAGTAACAAGTGACCATTCTATGTATGCAAAGGGGCTTCCACCACACTGTAACACTTGTCGCTGCATTTTTGGTAATGTTTGAGCCGTTTGAGCTAGAAACAAGGTTTTTTTGTTCAAATCTGCCGATTATGCAGCAGATGATGGATTATGTGGCAGATGCGGAAAATGTATAATTGTGCGAAAGTCGGTGCAGCCAAACAGTTGCATAATTCCAGTGGCCCTGCTCATACCTCTGACTAGGTCCAGAAGTGCTCCTCCATGGTTCCTTTTTTTTTGTCTCATTGAGTTTATACTTTAGCTTCTATAGAAACAAGGAAGACTCAACCTGAGGTTACCACTCCAAAACACAGACTACCATACCACATAATTGGTCTCCATAACACATAATCCCACTCTACATAATTCCTATACACTAAACTCCACATACTTTCTATCCACATAATTTCACTGCACAACATACCATATAATTTCACTACACACAACGTACATCCACTCCACTCCAAAAAACATTAGTAAAAAAACGATTACATTTACAACACCAATAGCTCTAAATCTCGCAAATCCGAGACCTATTACAACTAGTAGTCGCATTTGCAGAGTGATGGAGAAAATAGGCTGGGCCTCCGACCAGCGCTCAGGAATTCCGCTGCGTAGGACTTACAGGATGTACCAGGAGGACTTCTTGGCCCCCAAAGTCCCTCAGAAGTAAAGTGGACTTCATCCAGGAGGAGCGTTTACAGAGTGGTGGAGAAAGGGGGGTGGCCTCCGAAGACCTCTTTGCAATCCCATTGTGTGGGACTTACCGGAGGTAACAGGAGGGGTAGTTTGCCCCTAAGGACAACCAGTTAGTCCCATAAAGCAGCATTGGTAAGTTCTCAAAGCAGGCCACGCCCTCTTTGCCCACCAGTCTGCAAACGCACTCCCTGGTGCGCTCTTGGATGGGGATTAAAGTCTCCTTTGATGCTGGGGGTCGTTGGGGGCCAACTAGCCCCAGATAGTGGGATTGCTGAGAGGTGGACACAGGCCACGCCCCCTTTCTCCACCACTCTGCAAACGCACCTCCTAGCGTGCTCTTGGTTGGGGGATGAAGTTCCCTT
This sequence comes from Calotriton arnoldi, assembly GCA_963921515.1. Classification (NCBI taxonomy): domain Eukaryota; kingdom Metazoa; phylum Chordata; class Amphibia; order Caudata; family Salamandridae; genus Calotriton; species Calotriton arnoldi. Next base: position 1,198,671 of record CAWUFW010004193.1, read on the forward strand.
GCCTCCTGAGGGTCCCTGGGGTAAAACTAGCCCTCCTGTTATCTCTAGTAAGCCCCACACAGCTGGATTGCTGAGACTGGTCAAAGGCCATGCCCCCTTTTTACACCACTCTGCAAATGCCCCCCTTCCCTGGGCCACTTTTGGGGGCTGGCACACGTTGGGGTCCGCGGGGGGAGCCCCAATGCCCCTGTGGTCCTTGCCCGCTCCCTGCCTCCTGTGGGAGCCGGCATTGCTTTTGGACAAAGGGAGCTGCTGACATGCAGCTCCCTTTGCCTAAAAGCAAATCTGCTTCGCTTCACGGAAGCGAGAGCAGTTTTTCTGCTCTCGCTTCCATGAAGCGAAGCAGAAGTTTGCAATGGCAGGGCGGGAGCAGTGCTCCTGCCCTGGCATTACAAACTGCATTGTCCCGGGGGTGGGCAACCCGGGACATTGATGGAGCCCGCCCTGGGGGGTGGCAGTCCCCAGGGCCATGGAGGGCTCCAGGAGGGGGGCCACGCAGCCCCCCTCCTATCAAGTTTGAAACCCTGGGGTGGTGGTCCCTGGGGCCGGGGGTCCACAACGGACCCCTGTATTTTATTTTCTCAATGCCCCGGGGAGGTGGTGGTCCCGAGTGCAGTGTAGGGGGGCCGGATCCCCCACACACTACTTTTAATGCATTGCAGGAGGTGGCAGTCCCCGGGGCTTGGGGGGCCCTCAAGGCCCCCCCACACATATTACATAAATGCCCCAGGGAGGTGGCAGTCCTCGGGGCAGCATGGGGGGAGGAGCCCCCCAGGCAGTTTTTTTAATACCCGGGGAGGTGGTGGTCCCCGGGGCTGCGGGGGGGCGTGTGCCCCAGCATATTATTAATCATGCCCCAGGGAGGTGCCGGTCCCTGGGGCTGCAGGGGCCCCTGCAGGCCCCCGCATAATATATCTGCATTGCCCCCCGGGACCTGGCCCACCCGGGGGCTTCTAGAAAATGAAGCACGGAAGATCACGCTTCGTTTTTAAAAAAGATTTTTGGCGGGATTCGCATACTGTACATGAATCCCGATGAATTTCTTTTCAAAAAAAGCTTTTTTGGGACCCCCTGAGCATGCCTAGGGGTCAGGGTGTTTCTACCCTGCCCCCTTTTCTTGTTTTTTTTACCTTTTTTCTTGTGACTCGGTTCAACCGAGTCACAAGATGGCTGTCAACACTTTTTGGTTTGGAGTGTTGGCAGCCAATCAGAATAAAGCTTGTGCTCGGGAGGGTTCGCGGATCCACCACAGTCACCAGATATTGATATTTTTTATTTTTGTATTTCTTAGGAACTACTGAACGGATTTACACCAGTTAAAGCAAAGAGT